>JAQFVV010006378.1:1266923-2533846 GCA_028023455.1 Epiperipatus broadwayi
TGACCAGGTATTTGGGTTATTATTTGAATGTACTTTTCTACAAACTGGATATTTGCTTCATGTGTACCCAGGTGACAGCAAAACATTTGATGGAGCAACCTTCTTATCCTAATTTTTAGTTGCTCCAATTTGTTTAATATTATGTTTGGGTGGCTGCGTGGTATTGTAATTGCAAATGAAAATGCATCTTGTGCACCACAGTGCATAAAGGGTGAAGGTGGAAGCTGTTATATTGAGAAAGAACACTTTTGTAAAGTTTTTGAGGAGATTTGGGATAGTTTTTATCAGTTTTCATAAATTATGTTGTCAGTTTAATCTTGGGTTTGTGAGGCCAGTACATTCTTGAAGAAAATGATACTGAGTTTCTTTTTCTCTGTGACATAATGAACATGTATCATCAATTTTATATCCCTTACTGAATTTCAAGGTGTGCTGTGGGTAATGCATCAAGCTTGAGTTTGAACAAGTAATCGAAGAAATTTAGGTTTCAAAAACCAGTGTTTGTTTGAATTTCCCAATTAGCTGTTTGTTGTTTATATCAAGAAAAGGTTGTTGACAATTGCTGAATGGTTGTGGTTTGACTAGTCTGTAAGACTGCCAGTAATTTATTTTTGATTGTAGTATTATTAGTTTTATATTCTCATTATCTTTGAATGAATAAATCTAATAAGTTAGACCATATACTTATTAATGGGGCTGATGTATCAGTTGTTTGTACTTTTCGTGAATTCTGGAGTGTTGAATATAGGATAGAAAATGCTGAAAGTAGATTTAAGGTTTTTGGTATATAAGTGTAATCTCAGACCATTTTCATTTGATGGAAGTTGCTGTTATTGTATTGAGATTACTATATACTGTTTTCCTTGCTCACAAAAGTTTTCTGACAATTGCATATGTATTTGAAATAAACTGTTCTGTGAATTTTCTATGGTTTGGTATTATATTATTCTTGTGATGATTAACTGATTGAACAATGATGTTTTTTGAGTATATTGATAGATATGTTTTTTTCCAAGGATGAAACCATATGGTTGGATTTTTGCTTTAATTTTTCTTGTAAGCTTATTCTTATTGCTGAAAGACTTAAATAGAAATGGAAACCAAGAAATTTGAATAGTTAACTCTGAAATAGTTGATTGTATTCCCTCCTTGTTTTTACTGCCCATGCAGAAGATTTTTTCATATTGAAGTGGAGCTTATATTTATTTTAATGGGATTTGTTTTTTGATATGAGAGAAATCATGATATCCATATATGTAATGTTGGTAACTTTAGTATTAAAGGTTGGTAAGAATATTCCTTGAATATATATTTTTTATTGTTAATAGAAAATAATTTATATATGTTGTAAACAGAAATGCACTGATTGGAGAGCCTTGTAGGTTGGGCTGAAAGTTATTGATGTTTCACCATTGAGTGTGATTCATATTTTTTGATTCATAAGAAGATTTGTAATTAGATAGATGATGGATTTTAATGTTTCTGTTTCTGCTAATATTTGTCATAATATATTTGTTGGTACTGTATGAAATGCAGCAGAGATATCTAATTGTTACCACAGTAGGATTGTTTTTTTTTCATGTTTCACATTGTTTGAAATACTGCTTGGAACAGAAGTGCAGCTGATGCCAATGATATTCTCTTTCTTGTAAACTGGATATGTAAGAGATTGATGTTCTCTTTCTTGTAAACTATTATATGTAAGAGATAAGATAAAAGTTAGGACTCAATTTCATCTTTTATTGCAGATTCTAGAATTTTATTTACAAAGGACATATGGATATTGGTCTTAAATTACTTAGAGGAAAGTCATGAGTGATACTGGATATAATTCTTGGGTTATGTAGATTCTTTTCAAAACAAAGTTTGCCATCTCTTCCAGAAGAGGTGATGTGAATTGGCCAATGTAAAAACAAATCTTGAGACACTGTGTATTTCTGGATGGCATGAATCTTGCATTGTAGCAATTTTTAGAGCAAAGTCATTTGGACTAAATAGATTTTGGTCTTCAGGATCTTCCAGAAAAAGGGGAGAAGGCCTATATAAGCCTGTCTCTCATAACCTTTGATTATTGGGTGTTGTTTGCCACATTTTGTCTCCAGTTATGGTTGACCCACCAAATATATAGCTGAAGGAACTTGTGTTTTTGATAGTAAGCCTAATGCCCATCTTATGTACTGTTTTATCTATGTGTGAGGGTTAGCTAGTAATGTTTTCATTTTCTTTATTAATATACATTTCTTCAGTGTTTTCTTGTAAAGTTTGGATAATAATTTTATATATGTGTAATTGCCTTTTGATGGAGTGCATTGTGTAATCCTTTTATGGAGTTTGTTTGAGAGCAACAAGAGTTGTTGGTCATGGAGTGGTCTAGTAAATATAATTTATTGTGTGAGATAAAGTATTTACAAATGCTATCTATGGTTGCACTGGATTTAAGGTTAGGTGGTGCAATTTAAACATCTGGATATATGTTTTCGAGAATATAAATTCTTGGAGTTCCTGATGGAAGGAGGACTCTTACTGTTCTATTGATTGCTGCATTAGAAATTCTATCTAAATCGAATATAATTGCAGAGTGATCAGGTGAGGGACAGAGATGACAGAGAGAGATGTTTCCATGCTGATGAAGAATGAGTAAAAGATTAAGGATGTAAATATTCCTAAAAAAAACTGTTATTAAGTGATATTGAATTTGGTGGCAGATAGTCTTCTCCATACAGTAATGAGAAGGAAAGTTTGGAAATCCATTTAGAAACAAATTTTTGCTAAGACAAGTCTTCCAGGAATATTGTTGGGTGTGGACAGGAAGCAAACATTGAATTTATTACTAATATTAACTGGTTTATTATAATTGGACCTGGTAACACATAAATATAGATTATGTTTATCATGGTTGTTATATCCTGTAATGATACTATCAGGAAATTGGTACCCTGATACAGTATTTTAAATGCAGTGCATGGATTGTTTCTTTCTATTACTATTTCAGTACCTCTAGAAAATGATGATGAGGATTTTGAAAAAAAATTGTTTATTCATATCTATATAGATATGTGGATAGATCAATCTGTGAGCTGGAATATATTTTGGTTTCTAGGAGTCCCATTACTTGAGGTTTGACAGTATATATCCACCTCTGCAATTGAAATATCTTACTTTTTTGAATTCATGCCTCTAATATTGGAGTCAATTCTAAGTTTCATTTAATATATATATATACTCTATGATTTTCGGTAACACCCCATGAAGAGGCAAAAAAATTATTAAGGTCACTAACCAAGTTGACATTTGATTTGATGTATTAACCATATGTTCTTGATTATTATTGATTATTTCTTCTTTTTTCTACTTTTGATTGTTTAGTCTTAGATCTGAAATGGTTTGAGTTTGATTATTGATGGTTTTTCCTGATTTGTATCATGCTGCATAAATGTATTATCTATTGATGTCTGATGTATTATTGCATTTTCTTCTATTGATTTTCTATTTCTAACTTTTTCTTTTCCTGTCCTGAATCATGATTTATTCTTTAGCTATATCACTTATCTGTTCTGTTTTTGGTCTTCCTATTTTCTTCTATAGGATTCTGTCTGGATTTTCATTTAGTGCTTGATTATTGGATTCTACTTCTATTATCTTAACTCCTATGTTTAACTCCAAAATGTTTGGTACTATTTTATTAAGATTGATCTGTTCTGCTTTATTATCTGTGTCCTTATCCATGTCTCCCTTTTGTTGGGGTGTTGAAATTTGTATCTTGTTTTGGGATAGGGTCTGATAGGAAGTGCTATGTTTAGTTGGTTGTGTTCACCTGCATATATATTATCTAATTGCTCTGTTGTTTTAGTAGATGTATCTATTTCACTTACTGGAAAGGCTGAATTTCCTGGACTTTAGTGAGAAGGCATACTCAACATGTTGCAGAATGTACAACCTGTACTTGGCAGTCATTTGCAGTAAGACCTCAATATTTGCATTGGAAACATTTTGGTTTCAGGCTCTTAATCAATACCAGTAAGGTCGTCTCTTGGACGCTATATATGTTGGTATGTCTTGTGTGTTAATTCCTTTAAGACCCTTTATTTTAAAACAAAGTTATTATTATATTGAAGCAGTCAATCTGAGATTTAGATTGCACTTCACAGTCCTATCCAATCTTCCACCACCAAATCGAATTCAAATTCTGTTCTTGCACTAATATACATTCTTATATAATCTAATTTGTTTTACTTCCTTTTCAAAATAGCCCTAACAGATATTCTATGATCTTTTAAATGAATAGCTAAATAATAAACAATATTTCATGTAATTTAAAAATCATATATATATATATGTTGTAACGGTCAAATTTGTACATTCACGAAATAAAATCCACAGTTCTGGAAAATTATACCAAGTGTGACCTAGATGAGGGTTTGAGACCTTGAATCAGATCCTTAGCTCCTCCACCAACACTTCATGACTTACTACCGACTTAAATTTCACATTCCTAGTATTTCAATTCGCTGTTCTATTTTAACATTTTATTGCAGTAGTTAGTTCATTTTTGTTATTATTTTTTATTCTTCTTTAAGAGCTTGTTAAAATATCTATTTTATTTATATAGTTTTAAAAACAATTAAACTTCCTAACCTTTTTGTCAGTTGACTGATATTTTTTTTTCTAAAATATCAGTTGAGTTTGTGGAGTAAATGATATTTTGAAAAGATATTTTACATTTTTTATAGATAAAACTATATTGTCTTTTGTCAACAATAATATAAGTCATCCGTTACGCCAGCAGGCAGAGAATTCAGGCTGTTATTTGGCGATGACCTTTTATTTAGCTACCAATAATTATTAAGAAAAAAACAATATTCACTATTGATATTCGTAATTTTCAGAAACATTCTAATGAATTTAAATTAGAACTTGCAAGTCGTTTTCAAATAATAGCAGATTTTGAATATGATTCAGATTTGAATGAAATTAATAGGAAAATAACTGATGCATTTTTAAAAACTGCAATAAAGGTAGCTGTTAGAAAAAAGCAGCAATTGACCAGTAAAATTTTTGCTCAAGAGTGTAAAACAATATTTTTGTTTTGGTAGGAAATTTATATCTGCAATAAGAAGAAAAAAATGGAACTGTTACTAAAAAGAGAGATGAGATCATAAAATGGATAGAAGAGTTCTATCAAGAATTATATAGTAATAAAGGACAAGTACCTCTTATAACTATTATATCTTCTGAATTGCTTAGGCTTTTAAATGAAGAAGTGAGACCTGCAATTAAATTTATGACGATGGGGAAAGCTCCAGATAAGATAAAATTATAATTTATATTTTTTGGCAAAGTTGTATTCCAAATGTCTAAATGATAAAAATGTATTGATGATTTGAAGAATGGAGTATTAATATTTAAAAAACATGGTAGAGAAGATATTATAAATTACAGACTTATCAATCTTTTATCAGTTTTACACAAAATTTTTTACCAAGATAATTATAACTTGTTTACAGATAACTTGGATTTCAACCAATTAAAAGAAAAGGCTGGAACTTAAAAGTGGTTTTAATACAGAGCATCATATCCAAGTATTGAGAGAAATTATAGAAAGGACCGATGAGTATGATTTTCCATTATGCTGTGGTTTTGTAGATTATGAAAACATATTTGATTCTATAAGCATTTCTTCAGGGATTAAAGGATTGGAACAACAAGGATATTGCCATATTCTGGAGAATATTTATAAAAATGCAACATCAGCAATTAGAACATTGAGAAGGGTTTAAGACAGTGTGAATCCACATCTCCAAAACTTTTTACAGCAATGCTGCAAGAAGTATTTTGTGGATTAAAATGGGAAGCTAAAGGAATAAAAATAAGTGGATATTATTTAAGTCAATTAGATTTTGCAGATGATGTAGTTGTTTTTACAAATAATGCTTCAGAGTTTCTGAAATTATTGCAAGAGTTATATGAAAGTAAGAAAGTAGAAGACTAAAATAATGTTCAATGAATTTTTTCAAAAGATTAAAATAAAAATTGATTATGATGAGTTAGTTACAAGAAGTTAACAACTACAAATTTTTTATTCAAATTATTACTACATATGGAAACATAATTGATGAAATTAATCAAATAATTAAACGTGGTTGGAGTGTTTTTTGGGGGGAAATAATATAATATTAAAAAGAATATGCCTATGTGTTTGAAGAGAAAGGTTCTTAATGTGTTTTACCAATTCTTATTTATGGATCTGAGACTTGGACCCTTAATAGAAGAGCAATACAGAAATTTCAAACCACTCAAAGAAGTATGGAGAGATGCATGTTAAGAGTAATAAGAGAGATTAAAAAACCAAATACATGGGTAAGGGAACAAACAGGTATTACTGACATCATTGAAAGAATTAAAAACCTGATGTGTAGACATGTTGCTAGAAGAGATGATAATAGATAGACTGTTGAAGTATTAAATGGAATTCCAAGAGATTGTAAAAGACCCAGAAAGAGACCACATATGATATGGATGGATAGGAATAATGGAATGTACCAGGATGATGTTGATATCAGAGAAATTGGATTGAATTGGAGAGACCTTCATTCTGCAATGGATTGATAATGATTGACAATAATGATGAACTGCAGATTACTTTCAAGTAAAAAAAAGATTGTATGAATTGGAATAGCTATAATATTAAAGGGGACTTTGTTAAACTTTTTGAAGTTAGAAGGTTTAAAAAAAAAAAAAAGGAAACAATTTACTTGCAAAATGAACAGCCAAAGATGTAAATATTGGAAACACATGGAATACAATTCATTATAAAGAAAAAGTAGAGTAGCATCATTGTAGATATTGATGGTATTTCTACAGAGTGACAAGATCAATTATTCAGTGTGATAGACTATATATGCCCCAAGTTCCCATTGCCATAAAAAAATTAGAGGATATTTATACAGATGTATGAAATAGTTTAATTACACCAAACAATATTTTGAAATTGTTATGGACACTTTAATGCTAACATTGTTAAATGATTGAGAGATGAAAAGGCTAAGAATAAATTTAGTAATGTGGGAAAATTGAGAGAAGAAACAAATCCATGGAAATTCCCATATTAAGAATATATGTATTATGAATTCTTAGTTCTATGTTGTTTAATGCGATGTTAGAGTGGTAAATTTTAGAAACTCGATTCCCATAATTTATAGCCCAGTTAAAACTCTCTAGTACTGAAACTTCTTATGAACTCACAAATAATAAAATGTATTATTTTGATTTAGGAATCATTTATTTGAAGAAAAAAAATGCTAAACAGAAATGGATATGGAACCATCAAAATGAAAATTCAGCAGAATTGGATTATAATTTGATTATTAGAAATTATGTATTTCAAGATTGCCAGATTCTTAATACATTTAACGCAGGAAATGATTATTGATTAGTGAGATGTAAAATATGTGTTAATTCAAAACTAAAGACAAAATCTATTAAGGAAGATAATATTAACTGGTGATTTATTATTCTTCTGAAAGACCCAAATGAATTTAAATTAAAACTTATTAATCATTTTAAATATTAACATATTATGAAAATGTTTCAGAATTGAATATACTAATAAGACTATAATTAATATTTTGTTAAGAACTGTAATAAGCATAACTAATAATAATAAAAAAAAACCAACATTCCTTAACTAAAATTGTAACTGAGATAAGATAATGATTGAAGAAGAAGGAATATGAAACTACTTTAAAGTGATTTGAAATTCTGTAAAATGGCAAGGGAAACTATGGAAACAAACAAAAATGTCAAAAGTATAAAAAAGCACCATAATATTAGAAGGAAAATTGTTTTACAATAAGATGAAAAAAATGAAATTCTTGCTAAAAAGATAGCTACCACCATGAAATGTTTGAAAGGTTTAAATTATCTTTTCTATTTTTAAGGATTATAAATCAAAATGTAGAACCAGGAAATGGTAGAATTACAATAATTTATTTTAAAACAAACAAATGAAATTAAAAAAAAATATTACAAAAATATATTCAAAATATCTAAATTTTAAAGACGTTCAGATTGATTTGAAAATTATAGTAGTGAATAATTATTTTAAAAAAGTAATAAAAGATATCATTAGAAATTTCAGATCTTCATACCAATTCTGCATGAGATTTTTATTAAATAATTACAACCTGACTACAGAAAAATTTGGAGGCAAACCAACCTAAAGAACAAACCTGATTTAAAATAAAGGAGGTAATTTATAATTATTGAGGGAAGTTATAGAAATGACCAATTATTATGAGTTGCTTTATGTATTAGAATTGTAGATTATGAAAAATCAGTTGAATCTGTAAGCATTTCCATGATATCAAGATATAGATCCTGGATTACAGTCTGAAGAATATTTGTTAAAATGCATTAGCATTTCATACCTTACATATTAATCATAAGATTATCGATTAAGAAAGATGTATGGCAGAGTTATTCTCTATGTTGATTGTTTAAAGCAGTTTTACAGAAATATTTTGCGAATTAAAATGTGAAGTTAAGAGTATAAAAGTGTAAGCATCACATTGACATAGATTTTACAGATTACGTGGTAGCTTTTGTAAATATATATATATATTCCATAGCTTCCAGAATGGTTGCAAGAGGTATTAGATGAAAATAAAAAAAAATTTCTGAGTATATTCATTAATTACCAGATATTACTTTAGCTCAGAAAAAAAAAAAAAATAGTAATAATTGAATTAAAAGTAAATAGTAAAAAGACTAATGTAACGTTCAAATGATTTTATCAGAAAATTAAAACTTCATAATCAAAAATGTGATTAAGTTAATAATTGCAAATCTTTTAGTAGTTTATTAATGCAGATAGACACAGAATGGAAAAAATCAATAATAGAATTAAACTTACATGGAGTGTTTTTGTTAAGAAATAACATGAAAAGGAAATATGTCTATCCATTTGAAAAGGAAGATTTTTAATATTTGTTTTTTACCATTTTTTATATATGTTTATAGTATGGGGAGATATATGATCGGAGTATCAAGAAGGTATTGAAAATGAAATATGTAGGTGAAAGAAGAAACAGATATCATTGGCTTCATTGAAATTACTAAGCAGCAAACAGAACTCAGACATTGGTAGAAGAGAGAACAATGAAATCTTATCTGAATCCCATGAAATTGTTGAAGATCTAAAAAGAGACAACTTGTTAATTGAATGAATGAAATAAGGACATTTGATGTTTTGATGTGGGGAAGACATGGTTTGGTTTAGAAAATTGGATTAAACTTGGAGAAATTCTCATCCTGTAGTAGTTGAAAATTATGGTGATATTTATGATTTTTTAATTGTTTTTCCTCTATAATTTTCGTTTAATATACATGTGACTTTTTTATGTTTTTTCTATATCATAATTAAAGTGTTAGTATTTTATTCACTTTTAATTTTCTAAATATTATGAAAAACTGTTTTTTTTTTTTTTTTGTTATTGGTGTTTGGTTTAATATCTAATTTTATTTTTATGTAGTTTATTAAAGTTTGGCTTTGATAACTGTTTTGTTTTGATTTTTGGTACTAATTTACAACAGAATCTTTTAACTTTGTATTGAATTCTGCTACTAATTTGTAAAAAGAAAAGAAAAGAAGAAAAAAGCATAAGTATTTGAGTTTATTTACTGTTCCACTATAATTAGAATCTGTAATCATCATATATTCAATCATTATCTGACTATTGCAGGATGATGGTCTTTGCAAGTTTAATACACTTTCTTTGATAGGTAGCCTTTTTTCACCACAGCACACCAGCAAAATGACTTGCTTTATCTACCCATCTCACATATGATGTCTTTCCAGGTCTTTTAATACAATCTATTAGTATTCGTTCAGTCAGTGACTTCAACTGTTACATCTCTTATGATTTCTTCTAGTAATATGTCTAGCCTAGCTTTATTTCAGTTTTTAATTTTTTTAATGCTATCAGTGATACTCATTTTTTCTTTCACACATATATTTTTTCAATGTCTTCCCTTCATTGAGTGATCTGAAGTCTTTAAATTCCTTTTCCTATTAAATGTCCAAATGATAAAACAATGTTAAAAAAAAAAAAAAAACTTTTTAGACTCAAAACATATTTCCTTTTAATATTAAGTTATATTTATCAAAAGTATTCCCATCAAAATTCTATGATTATTTTCATTCATTATGTTTCCATCTGTATTAATAATCTGACCAAGATATTACCATTGTTGACATCTTCTATTTCATGATTATTAATCTTTATTTTCTTTTTCTAAGAAATTCATTAAACATTATTTTAGTCTTTTGAACATTTGTTTTTATTTCTATTTTCTTTTAGTTTCATTTGATAACTTTCGCAATATTTTCTGGAGCTCTAAAGCATTTTCAAAAATAAACATGTCAAATTGCAAAATCTCTTCGTTTATTTTTACTTATTTCAGCTTCCCAGTTTAATCCACAAAATTGTAAAACTATTGTAAAAAGTTTAGAGATATGAAATCACCCGTTGAATGCCTTATCAATGTTAATCTTTTCAGTAACACTGTGTGATCTAATCATTACTATTACATTTTGATAAATATTCTTCAGAATATGACAATATCATAAGTATTTATTTTAATGTTTCAATAACTATAGATATGCTTATAGAGACAAATGTCTTTTTATAATATGCAAATCCAAAATATAATAGTAACTCATATTCATTGGACCTTTCTATAACTGCTCCCAGTACTTAGTTATAATTCACTATGCTAAAACCATTTCTAAATTCTCCTTATTCTTTTGGATAGTTTAAACCCAAACTTTGCTGTAAATGAGTTGTAAATAATTTTGGTAAAATTTTGTATAGAACTGACATAAGATTCATAGGTCTATAATTTTTAATATCTTATAACCTTTCTTAAAGATCAGTAATCATATGGTACATATTTATCATTTATTCATTTGGTTTATAATTTTTCAATAATTTTATTTTTTCACCTCATTTTATAATATCAATTATAATTTTATTATTTCCTCAAACTTTTTCTTCTTTGTAGATTATATTGTACATCTCACTTCTTCATTTAAAATGCTGGACTATTCAAAATGTATAATAACTGTACTCTGTTTTCTTGTTTTTTTTTCTTGTTATATGATTCTTTGTAGAACTCTTTCATATATGTCACTGATGTTATCTTTCTTTATAGTAATACCCCCCCCCCTTTATACTTTTCCTTCCAATGCCAAGTTTTTCATGCCAATTTATAATTTTTTGCCCCTCTAAATTTGCATTTGCACACATCTTACATCTCATTATCATTGATTACTTTTTGACTTTTATCTATTAAGACCATTACATATTTTTGGTTAGTCCAAATATAATCCAATTCTGCTGTACTTTTATTTGAACACTTCCATGTCCATTTCTACTTAGCATTTTTCTTGAAGAAAAATTTCAAAATATATAGTTCTTTTTTTCCTGAAAATTCCACAATCTTGTGTCTTCTCTCATTTTTACAAATTTACCTACAGTTGTTTATACTAATTCTAGCATTAAAGTTTCATATGACAATTTTAAAATGTGATTATGGTCTGATTGAAAACATTTTGTACATCTGTTTAAAATTTTTCTACTTCATCATAATGAGAACTATTGGAACATAAACTTGAATTATCTGGAGTTGAGATCTTTTATTAATTTGAATAAATAATCTTCCCAAATTGTTTGATAAACCTACTATCAGTATCCACAAAGATGTTCCACACTTTTTTTTTGTATCATGAATTCCACTGCACTTGTTCTTCTATTATGTATTCTTTTGTAGTAAAGAACATGTCCACTTTTTTAAATCAGTTGTCTTCATTTTTTCTTCTAATTGTTCTACGATGTCCCTTTTAATATTAGACAATTCTTCAATTTCTGCTATTTTCTTTCATTTCAAAAGTGATCTGCAGTTATAATTATCTAAATAAAAAAAGTTATCATCCAAAGGAAACCTGGATCTGCAATTAGATTATTACATGATCACCATCTTGCCTTTTTTTTACATCAATTAGATTATTCTTAGAATTGTCACCTTCAGTCATCATTCACTGCTGGTGACTTTGCAACTTCCTGGAAATAAGGGTTATTATTTCATTTTGTCTGTCATGATTCTAAAAATCTGTAATAAAACATTTATGCACACATCCATCCTGCCTTCAAGAAAACTCATCTGATATTTCAGTTGTGTGAACTATCATGCAATTGACAAGGAAGGCCATAATATTTTTTGATATTAAATTCAAAAGTAAAAAGCCATGAACTTACTACAGTGGTGCTCATTGATGGGAACCTTTCCACGATCGTTTATTACACGAGTAAACAATAATAGCAGCTCCAGTGACAAAACGTATGGAGTGGATATTAGGAAATTTTCCCTGCTCTGTTTTTTAAGACCTCAAAGAGGTATCAATGTGCCTGTCTCCTTTCAGTTAATAGAAAACTTCTTTATACAACCGGGATCTATAATAAATGTGAATATGTATTTTATTACCTTACTTCTTCTTATTATTTTCTTACCTAATATCATGAGACATGATAATGTCAGAAATGAATTTTGATAAAGGGAATATATTATTTACATAATTCGCGTGCCAAAGTAAAAATGCATTATTTTTATCAATTATTGTTGATTTGAATAAATTTATTTACGTGAATGTTTTGTTTTTTTACTTTTCTGACGTTTGTTTGATATACTGAATTATAAATGAAAGAATATTTGTGCAATGTTTTTATATATATATATATGTATGTATGTTAATAAACAAATATGAAGTAACTTTATATAACAGTTAATTACTACCGCAGTTGCTATCCAAGACATCAATGTTTGTTATCATAAACATGTATTATAGGGATTGAATCATGGATGCGCATTACTTGACTGATCTTTTTAAAGTAAACTGTTTGATGTATCGGTTAGTTTTTTTAAAATAGATTTATGAATTCAACTAATTAAATCAGCAGTTGCTATATCTAAAATTAAGTTCTGCGCCCTTCAAACTAGAAAAATTACCATGATTTACTAAATTAAGAACTTGATTTTATTAGGATTTTGAAAAACTATACAAGGAAGTTTTTTATTAATTGTAAATAAATTGATCTAGTCCATAAGGTACTTATTAAAGCTGTCAAAACTTAGTGTTTTATTTTCCATATCCAGCATTTACAATTTGCAGATGTCCTGATGAAAAGTTTATTCTGCTAAAGAAAACTTTTGTTCATTTTATTTATAAAGAATTTGACTAAGTACTATAGAGAAATATAAGACAATATTCAGGGGAACTTTATTTGAAAAAATAATTCTGGACATAGATTTTAATTTTTGTCAAGCATTGTTGTCTGTTATTAGATATCCTTTGTATTTCTCCTTGCAATGCCAGAGAATGTTTGGTTGAAATGAAAACAAATTCTCTGGATTGCTTTTTGTAACACAATTTTTGAAAAGTTTTCTATAATTGATATTTTATCAACAAAAACAAAAAACAAATACTTAAGACCATATCATCATTACAAGTCAACTAGTAAAACAATGTTCTTATTCTAATTTTAAAAGAAAGGTAAAAAAAAAACGCTATTAACAATGAGTTTTGTGATGTTGATTGTAGGAATCAATTGATGAAATGCAAATATTTTATGCTGATTTTTTTAGTCTATTTATTTGATAACTAGGAGTGCTGTTTTTTTTTTAAAGTGAACTTTCCTTTTTGAAATTCTTCAATATGTTGTATAATTGTACATAACTTTTTTTGTATTTTAGTCTCAATTATACCATCCCAATGAAACTGATCAATTTTGCATCAGTCTTTACCATGAAAACCATGATGAAGTTTGCCATGATAAGAAATCTCTTGTCATATATTTATATCACATGCCTGAAGATGTGACTTTAAATGGGTACATTAAGTAATATTACATCTATCAGGTTAAAGCACATAACAGTTGGTTAAAAAACAAAAATCAGAAAAAATCTGGTCTTTTCTTTAAACTTGCTGATACTAAAATTATTTGCCTTGAAAATAATAAAAAATGAAAAGTAAAAGAAGCATGCCATATAATTAACTCAAAGAACTCCATAAATATGAAAGCAAATAGCATTCTTCTTAACAAGCATTAGTTGTTTAATCCATTGAAGTAACTACTGTCTGCCTAAAAACTGAAATTATAATGCTTACATGTTCAATGTTACAGCCTGAAAATTGCAACACTACATGCATTTTACTGGACATATAGGAAACATTCATATCACCCCCACCTCTAAAAAAAAAAAAAAAAAGTTAAATATTACATTTTAATACTGATTATAAACTGTAAGTGTTTCAGATTATTTCACATCAACAAATCTTCATAAAAACACTATATAGAACATATTTTTGAAAATGAATTGTTGTAATATTGCAATAAATAATAGTCACAAATATTGTTTAGTAAATGGATAATTGAAATTCTGTAAGATGCATAGCCAATTTATTATTATTATTTTTTTGATCTGTACTGATTTCATAATTTAATATTTTCTTGAGTTGACAGGCATGAATAATATAATCATGTCATTTGCTCAGGAAGATAAATGACATCTGAACACTAAAGTAAACATCTGATCATACCTTTTATAATCATTTAAACATTCATTTTTTTTCTCCTTGGAATGAATTTAAAGACTATCATGTCCATCACTTCATATGGTGCTGATCTATGCTTGATGTCATGCCTAATTCATGCTCATTAGAAATTGAAGATAACATTTAAGAGCAATTCTTTTCACACTACCATAGGACTATCTACTGTAAGTTTGAGTAATTAATAGATTCCAAATGATATGCAGCTTTAAAATTTTCATCACCAAACTAGTTTCTGATCTCTGCCTTCACTGAAAACTAAGACTCAAAGCCAGAATTAATGCATTTAAGTATCACCTAGCAGCTGCCTTATTCCTTTATAATATTCAAACTAATAACCTGAAATAAAGAAATAAAAAAACAACATTTTGAATACAAGTCAATTTTCTCATATAGTTATATAAATCTACTATTAAGTAGCTGTTGTATATTTTTAAAAACTTTACTTTTATTATGATAGTAAGCCATTTTTATCTTTTGGTTATATCACCTGACTTTCACATATGCTTTCAGTAACAGTTCTTTTTATCCTATCTTAGAACCATCTACTGTTAACTTGAGTAGTTAGTAGATACCAGATGGGATAATGCTATTATATTTTCACTCTCCAGACCAGTTTCTAATCTTTGCATTCATTAGAGAGAACTAGGTTTCAAAACTGGAACTAATTCACTTATGCATCATGTAGCTTCTATCTTTTACTTCGTTCTTAAGAGCCTGAAATATATGGTGGATCCAAGTTAACTTGTCTGCAATAGTCATATGAATTAGTTATTAGCCAATAACTGTATAATTTAGAGATCTCCCTTTATGACAATTGTTAAGCCTTTTTTTAAAAAAAGATCGACAACAATATCAGATGATTTTCTTATATGTTTTCAAAGGCAGTTCTGTTCATTTCACTATGGAGCCATTTACTCTATATTTCAGTTAGAAGTGGATACCAGATAGTGCATTGCTGTAATATTCCATCCCTCATTAAAAATAGTAAAGTATTCCCAAATATTATTTAAGTGTTCAAAAAACGGGGTCTTAAATTTAGAAAGACTTTATTATGGGGGGTTTAAAATTTTTATTAAAAATAATTTTATTATAATTTAGTGTAAAATTCATTTAATTTATTAAGGATTTTTATTTTTTTTACCTTTATATTATCGAAAGAGAAAAAAATTGCAATATATTGTTGAATATTATTTTAGATGTAAAACTGCTTTACTTGTGTGTGTGTTTTGATTGAAACAGATCTTTTTATGTAACTTTATCAAATTTTTATAGCAACTGTCACAAATAATGGGAAGTAACAGTTGCTATGCACAAGCATAAAAATATATTAACACTTCAAGTATTACTTTAAGCAGGAAATTTTAGTTCCTGCATTCTTTTAAGAATATTTTTATGTTGACTTTACTTAATTCATATTTATAGGTTTTTTTATTTTTTAAAAAAGATATTTGAAATTTTTCATCTCAGTATGTATTATGAGATTCTTTTTTTTTTTTTAACATAGTATATAATTTGATTTTGTATATATATAATTCTAAAAAAAAAGTTTTAAAGGAATCCATTCATCTATCTCTGTATTAAGCAGGCAGGATATAAATCGGTAAACAACTAACATATTTTGTATTTCTCAGCAATAAAAAAATTTTGGGTAATAGATAAGTATTGTTACTATATAATTTATTTAAAAAATAGGCTTACAATGTTATGTGATTATTTTGATTATAAAGACATGCTGTAAAGGTATTTATTTACTATAAACCAACTTATAGAAACATTGTTTGTGATGTGATATTACTTTGTCTTTCAAAAACCAAATTTATTGTACATTTAGACCATAGAAATACAGACCAAAAAGTAAAAAAAAAACAAGTAAATGATTATGAAATAGCATGCAAATAAAAAAAGGATATATTTGAGTTAATGTTTGCACAGGAAACTTTTGTGACTTGTTTGTTGTTCCAAAAATAGACCATAGAAACCCAATTTGTCTAAAGTTCATAGCAGGGAAGATTAAAATGAGATGCTGTTAGTAGGTAGTATTAATATCCGTGTTTGAGTTTTATGAAATGATGAAAAGCAACAGCCACCCAATAAACAGCAAAGTTCCGGGGAGCTCTATCCAATTGCAATGGAGTCCCAGGTTTGTGCAGCTGTGAAGGGGTCAGCAATGCGCATATCTCTATCCCTTTCCTTGTTTAGTATTTGGCAAAACGCTGTGAATATATTATTCAAAGTCTCAGCCTGGAACACCAGCTTACAGCACAATGCCCAGATGGAAAAGTTAATTATGGCCGAAAGCCGGATCTCAGAGAATTGCCCTTTTCAATTGCTGTCTTGAGGTTCATTTCAATTTGATTTCTTGTCATGTTTTGTTGAAAATGAGTTCTTAAATTGTTCAAAGTTGTGCATTCGAAGAGGAAGTGATCGGTAGTCTCTTCCTGTCTTTGACACAATGTGCAATTAGGGTCAATATCTTGCCCCCTTTTATAGTGGAGGAAGGCATTTGTTGGGAGGGCATGCAGGTTCGCTTTCAATAGGAAGTCCACAATTTTTGGTGGCAACTTCCAGAGCTTGGTCATCCTTATCATTCGAGGGATGTTGATTGAAAGGCAGCTGGGGATCCTTTGTTTTTGATGGTCAAGAAGATCAAACACTTCCCAATACGCAAGTTTTCTTTGAAATTACTTTGTTAATGTACAATTTAATTTTTTTTAAAAAGTCTTTGTAAAAGTTTTAAAGCACCATGTCAAATTCATAAAACAAATCGTGCAAAATCTGAAGATTAAAGCTCCGTTTTTTTTTACTGGGTTTTTATAATTTTTATATAACAATAAAGATGTTTCTTTTATCTCCCTCCCTCCCTTCTTTTTCTTCTCTCTATCTCTTCTCCCTCTTTTCCTCTCCCATGCCCATCACCCTCTCCCCTTCTTTCTCTCTCCCTTCCTCTTTTTTAAAAATATCCTAGGAACTATTATTTTATTACTTTTTTTTTTTTTGCATATAAAATTTTATCAAAACAAAAATAAATAAATCAAGAATATGTAAAAGTGAATAAAAATATATAGATATCATAGGTAAAATTTGCGAGTAGCGAATCCTTCACTTCTTCAACACTATTTGTTTATTATGTTTAAATAAATAGAACTTTGTAGAAATCCATAACTATGAACGTTTTAAATTTATGAAATGTCCAATTATATAAAATGTATACCTACCTTTTTTGATGATAAGTTGAAAAAAAATTATAAACATTTTTTATTTGTAATAAATTCACTATTTATAAATGTAGCCATTGCAAAATCAGTATATTAAAGTGAAATTAATATCTAATATCATTTGAAAATGCATTATTTTCAATTTTAAGAAAAAATAAAAATAAATATTGCAGCAGCATCAAATAAAAACCAATGTATAATATATGAGAATGTATTTGTGATTTATTGATTGCTTTTATATTTATCACTAAACTAATATTTAACATTCTTTCGCTCTCTCTCTCTCTCTCTGTGTATATATATATATATATAATGTAATTTAGAAAGCCTACCAATAGCTCAAACAAGCTCTTAATCGATAAGTGCAGTAAGAGAAAATATTTGAAATCTCTATCCAGAACATTTCTATCCCCAGACCAATTATAAATACAAGCTCATAAAAGCAATGTCATGCTATATATGACTTGCTTTATTGATTATTATATATAAAATCCATGGCTTCATTTGTATTTATGAATGATTGCTAACCTATTTTAAATTTAACATTTCATTTTTTTTTTTTTTAGTGGAGAGTAAATAGTCAATTATTTACTGACATTAAAATTTTAATATGTATTTAAGTGTATAGTGTTTTAAGATTTTATCTATTTAAATAGTATTAATAAGTTATAGATTGACTATCTTTAATCCAAAATTCTTTTTTAATCTGAATTTGAAAATTTTGTGATTGCAACAATTAACTTTTTTCACATTATTACCCTATATTTTTAAATATAAGACACACTTTTTTTTTCATCCAAATTTTGGACTCTTAAAGGGAAATAAATAAATCTTAAAATTGAAATGAAAATTTTTAACATCTTATTTCTGTGGATCTTTGCTTTACACTATAGATGTATATAGTATTACAATTGTCACTTGTGTAGAATAGCATGTGTTAAATTTTTTTTAATCACTATTTTTGGAATTAATTTTATAAGCAGTTTTAACTCTCAAACCGCTAGTTTTAATATTATTTTGCTGATTTTACCATTATTTTATTGTGAAAACTCTCCTGAATAATTTTTAGAAATTTTTTACAGCTGACAAATCAATATAACAATGAGATAAGATTCTGCCTTCCAAGGCACATTGTTTGTTTATTGTTCTCTACACAAAAAAGCATTTGTCAAACTTTTGACAGTTCCGATAGCTTTCTTTTGATTTTTAAAGTGAAAATGTATGTCTTAGAAACTTTTAATGTTATTTTGACAATTGCAATATTTTTGTTTTGGTTTTTAAAGTCAAAACATATGTTTTGGAATCTTATACATTTATTTTTTTTTCAGAAAGTATTTGTAAAAATATAAATTATTTTAGAAGACTGATTCAATTTATTTTAGAAGAATGATTCAGATTTTAATAGAAAATGTACTTAAACACAAAAGCAAATTGACAAAGAAATTATAAATATTGGATGCAATTTAGATGGCTTGAAGATGATGTAGCCTGATGGAATAGTGAAGATGAGAATTGAAGTTCTGAAAGTGAAGATGTTGAAAGTGAAAGTACTGTATATTTGAAGAAGATTCACAATAAATTAGGTGAGTTTGTGATTACATATATGTGTCTTAAATTCCAAGGCTAATTTCCCCCCAATTTTTTGGGCTTAAAATCCTACCGTGTTTTAAATTTGGGGTCATCTTATATTCGAAGTAATACAGTTTAAATGAAAACTACTGAAAATTTAAATAAACATTCATTTTACTATTTATCATTTATATATATTGTACCGGTCAGAATTGTATGCTCATTTAACAAGGTTTAGAATCAAAGCAAAAGTACCTTAAATCCATTCATGCCCGAGATACACAGGTCAGGAGCGATTATGGATTCTGCCCTATTTGCTCTTCTCTAAAACTATAACATTATGAACAACACTTCTCATGATAACAGATAAAATTTTATTCATTCTGGTCCCGGAGACACAGCAGAGAGACATGAGATCTACCGGGTAATTAATGTAAATAAAGAATATCAAATCTTGGCTCAATCAGATATCTTAAATGTAAGAAATATCTACATATTTAAATGAATTGCAAACAGCTAGCATTACAAAAGAAATATGAATTATAATATAGTATCCATCCAGAATGAGTAAGAACAGAACAACCCAGGGATAAAGTAATCAGTGATAACTTCTAATTTTAATATTTTTATAAGAAACAGATTTAATGAGTGAAATTCAGTAAGACACAACACATGAGTAATTATCAACAATAATAATTTAATGAACATAAACAATTTTAATTTACATTAGAGACATAGCACAGATTTCATGCAGTTAATATTTTGCATATAGGCAACTGATTTAGTATGCTAATGAGCTGTAAATAACAATAGATTAATGTTACTAATGCTATGATCATTACTTTAAAGTAATAATAAAAGACGTCTATAAATTCATCTCCAAAGAGAGGTTTATTCTTGATACGACAGTTAAACAACTTATCATTCATGAGCGCATCTGGGCCTGTACAAATGAGGAAGGGGTTAGCTTAAATAAGATTTACTGTGACAATCCTAATAATATTCTATTAATTATTAAGTGACTGATTCACAAACATCACTGAGCCACGTCTTATAGATAATATTAGAACTATACTTAAAGAGAATTTGCAGCAGTGCTGACCACAATGATAGCGTTAAAAGTAGAGGTATGTCCGTCTTTGGACTAAGAGGTTTTATCATATAAGAGACCGCTTGTATTTATAACAAGGCGGTATTCAAAGAGACAAGTAGTAAGGTTTCCATGGTACGTTTGCCGACATTATTCAATGCAGAGCCTTAACAATCTAATGTTTGTCCTGCGATCGGAGTTACCAAATCTCATTCTTAGACAAGTTAATGAAGAAAATCCGGGACTTCCAGAAGAATAAATATGATAAAGCAAAATACAAATTCTTGAGAATGCTATCATAATTAAGCGACACGAATATAGCTTAAGTCTTAAATGACTAATGTATTAATTTAAGCTTAAATAAAATAATAATATCATGCGTAATGCCATGACAAAATATTAATCCACTCAGCAACATATGTATAATCTTAGCAAATTAGGATATCAAATATACAAGAGGGAAATATTATTTTCCTAATTTAACAAGCCCCAAGTATTCTTAAATGATAGTATATTATAAGCAAGTTAATGCTCAATGGCGTGTAAGTAATAAATAATTATTAAAATAGATTAATAATCAGATTTATTTAAAGAACATAAAATGCATTTAAATCAATAGCGTTAACAACAAAAAAGTTTATCTTATCCCATAATATGACATTTTAAACAATCCGCCATTAAGCTTATATTTCAAAATATTCACTCAAGCGAACTGCAATCAATAAGAAAATTTTACATTTAACTATTTAAATATTCCAAATATCGGAATGATGGTTGAAATAATATAATTTCGCTAAATTGAAACATTAGCATACTAAAATTAATTCAATAAAATACATAGTTTAAAATAAGTTTTGCCGCATGAAAATAAGATAACTAAAGCGTGAAATTTTAAAACTAATGATAGATTTAAAATACATAATTCTGTGCTAGTGTTTTATAGAATGAGATTTTTTAAAAACTCTAGAGAGAAAATCACAAATTTAACAATAACGATAGTCCATTACCAGATAAATAAAAGAATACATTATGAATACAATTAGAATTTAGGAAAAAAGTGAGGAATATAAAGAGTTCATTCTTCGGCAAAACGGATTACCTTTAGAAGTTATGGCGGCCATTTAGAATAATGTATACGAAGTTTAGATGTGAAGGCACAGTCAACAAAGCACAATGTTAATAAAATAATGATAGGCATCTTCCAATTAAACAGAACAGTTCTCAAGTAGTGATGGAACAGCAGGACAAAGGCGATCTAAGATCAGGGAGGCAAATCTTCCCCTACTCACAAGTCATTTTATTTTTACTCTCTAATCGAACACCAGAGAAGAGTGAGTTGAACTTTTTTGCGCGTGCCTAGAACTTTTACTCCTCCTATACTTGAAATTTGGCAATATTGGAAGATGTAAACAAATAACATTCCAGAAAGCATTATTTAAACGTATTTTTTTAAAATTGGAAATAGCTTCAAGAATATGACTTTGTTAACTAGTGATTATTTTAGTAATTTCTGATTTGTTCATGCTGGAACAAATACACCTTTTTTTCAAATATTAATTATATATTTATAAAGAAATAATTATTTATTCATTAATTGTTTATAAAAATAAATAGATTTATATGTGCAATGTTTATTTTGAAATAGTCATTGGACAAAATGAAGATGGTAATCAGAAGTTTGAATTAAGAAGCATATTAATGAGTTTTATTGATGCTAGCAAAAAGTCTTCTAAATGTGGATTAAATATGTATTATATATGCTTATATTTTAAAAGAATCCCAAGTTTTAATATTAACTTCAATAACAATACATATTAAAAATAAGTTTTGGATATAAAATTAACTTCTGAAAATAATTATCTGAATACTACAAAGCACTTGTGGATTAAATTTTTGAAAAACTGTCATTAGGTATTAGACTGAGATAGATTGAATGTGGTGATAATTCATGTATAGAATGTGTATATGTCATATATCTATGTACATTCTTGGATTAGACTTTATAATCATATAACCTATCAATGTAGTGAAAAAGACCAGTGTGACTCCTCTTTCTATACATATATGGTTTTGGAATATCTTTTAATCTCAGGCAAGCTAGAGATCAATGTGTTATCTTTGTGACTATATCATTAGCTTACTAGATTATGTGAGTGCAAATCAAGAATGCTGCAATTAATTTGATTGGTTACTATATATGTGTGTGTGTGTATTGAATGACATTATTATTATTATTATTATTATTATTATATTTTATCACATTTGAATTGATATGGTCATCAAAAAAGGTGAAATTAACTAAAGACTATATTTTATCAAAAATTCTTTCTTTTAATGTAGGATATTATGATAAAAATTTAAAAAGAAAAATATAATTTTAATATTCTCTAGCTTCATGATGGAGTTATAATCATAAAATATGCTATATTTAAAGTTTTTTCTCTCTAAATTTGTGACATAATTTACTACAATTTTAATAATGTATTATCTAGATGTTTTGTTTAAAGCATGCTTCGCTGTTAATTGACTCTACTTAATTATGAAACCATAATTTATTAAGTTGAAGTAAATGAAAGATTATTATGCTTTTTTTTTTTCATTTTTTTGAAAAAAAAAAAAGTTCCTATGGCTTCACTTTGTTTAATTAAATGTCATCGCAAAATAATTATTATTGTTATTGTTGTTATTAAAAAATAACTTTTGTGTTTTAAAAAGGATACAATTTCTACGTTATTAATAGAATAATTTTTTAAATCCATTATAATTCTTAATATATATATATATTGCAAAAATACTGCGATAATGAAATTAAGTACAGTATAGAATTTATTTTTGAATTATATATATTAATATCTTTTCGAAAGTATTACAAACAAGCGTTTTGAAGAACGAAATAATATAAAATATTTTGTGTGATATAAGAAATATTTTCTGTAATAACAAATAACGATAATGTATAAAAAGTTTTCTAAGATTGACCTAAATTTCCTGTGTTCAAAATCTATTTTAAGTCTCTTAAACGTCTTAAATCTCAAGAAAAATAAAGAGATTAAGTCACTTTTAACACCTATTTCGGGTTTTTAAATATAGAAATAGACGCTTAATACATATGTAAATTATAATAAATAAATGACTATTTTAGATATTACTTTAATTACCTTATTTCTTATTGAGTTAGATAGAAATTTGAATATTATGGAAAATCAAAATTTGTTTCATTAAATACTTTGGAATGTGAAAAATCAATCATTTGGATAAGTAATGTTACTGCAGGTTTAGAATATTAATATTATATAAGTATAGAAAGGTTTTTTTTATTTTTATTATAATTAGTAAAATATATTGAGGTTAGTTGATTTGAAGATATTATTTTTTAAAAAAGCCGTAGTAAAATATATATATACTTAGTAATCTAACTCTATATTAGAAGTCCAGAAACTAAATGTGAGCTTTCGTATATAATACTGCTTTTGTATATAATAGTACTTTGAATAGTAGTTAATAATCTTAAAGTTTATATTTTTGTTAAGAGTTCCTAAAATCAGCATATTATTTATGTACTCATAAATATATATTAATATTAGTAATTTAGTTTCAAGATAAAAAAAGTCATATGAACACTGTATATACATGCTTTTCAAGAGCAAGTGTGTTCATTCTACTCTGGTCCTGTCATCTACTCTAAGCTTAAGAATTAATCTACAAATATGACTAGGATGGAACTTAGTATGGATTTCTTAAGAAGTCATTGCTTACTCAATCTTACAATAGAGAGCAACACTGAAATAAAATGAACATTTTTAAGGTCATTCGATCTTTTTTGTAATAAGCCCACAAGTATTTAACTTATTTCAGTTATGACACTGTATATATAGTACTTTTCATTTGAAAAATTAGTGTACTATATTAACTATACAGAAAGGCAGTCAGTCAAAGAAATCCAGAAAAAAATGCTGTAATCATTTTTTAATTTGTGTAATTTAAAATATTAATTTTTTTAATTAAAAAAAAATTTAAGAGAGGCCAGTATAATCAAATAGTGGCAAAGTCAAATACTTTTAGCACTCTCTTCTTTTCTTTGATTGATTCCTTTTTTTTTTTTTGTCATCTGTTTTGAGACCATTTGCAAGATTATTTCAAGATAAATTTTGGAATAATTATAAAGTTGTTTGTTGTTGTTTTTTGCAAAGTTTATTAAAATTAATGAGTGTTTAATGCTTGTTTAGAATTAATAATGGCACTCATCTTTTAGCTAAAGATGCCGCTCTATGGTGCGGTTTTCGCGCCAAAACACATAAAAATGCTGTCTCCGCGGCTGACATGTTCGAACCCTCATTTTCTATAATACAACTTTTTTATTGTGCTACAGAATGCAGGCCGCTATGTCGCATCGCAGTTCAGCATGTATGTCGCATAGCAGCAAATACATTTTCCGAATTCACACAATTTATAAAATAATTATGGCTTGATGAGAGAGTTTGTATTTGAATTGTATTGAAATGTTGTTTTCATTTGATTTTTTTTTTATTTTAAACTATTGAAATGTTCAGATTTTTTAAAACAATAATTATAAGACTTTTTACAATGTACTGTATTGAAGTTTTATTTGGGAAAATGTTAAATATTTATGTTTTTATTGAGTTGCATGTCTGGTAACATACTGTTAGTAACATTCCATGAGACAAAGAAGATTCTACCGTCTGTATATTTTTGAAGTAAAAAAGAGTGGTACAAAAAAAATATCCAGTAAGAAAAGTCCAAATATACAGTTTTTTTGTAAATTTAATAAAAAGCAAATATTATAAACATGTTTAATAAGTAAAGAAGACATTTGTATGTGTTTGTTGTTGTTTAAAAAAGTTTGAGTTTTTTTCTTCTGTCCGAGTACGGTTACGATTTTGAATTTTTTTATTTTAGCATTACAAACAAATAGAACACTAACCCTAAAACTAACCCTAACCCTAAACTAACCCTAAACTAACCGTAACAACTTTTACTTTTATTACTACGATTATTATTTTTTAGTTAAACAACAACAAAAAAAGTCGTAACACAAATAAAAAAATATCCGATAGAAAATTGATAAAAAAAAAAACACAGGTAAAAAAATATCCGATAGAAAATTGATATAAAAAAAAGCCGTAATACAATTTAAAAAGTATATGATATAAAAAACACGACTCAAATTGTAATTTGTTGATTTTATTTTACATTTATTATTATCATTTAAATATATATACGTTAATAAAAAATAATATTTAAAAAAAAAAAAACAATTTTGTTTTGTTTTTATTTTCGCATTACAAAAAGACACAGAAAAATTATTAAAATCAATGGCCCGTGAATGTTTATATTTTATAGTTTTAGCATGAAAACGGCGCCATCCAACGGCATCTTTAGCTATAAGACAAGCACCTTAATAATATATATTATTACAATGTTATTATATATATATATGTTTTATTTTTAAAAATAGAAAGTAATAACTTATAACATTAGTAAAGAAAACTATGGCATTCAAATCATTCCATCTTATGAAAATCATAACTAATACATCATTGCAGACACTATATAATTCTAAAAATTATAAAACAGTTTTAATATCTTAAAACAGAATTTAACAGACTTATCAGAGATCAATATTCATTCACATTTGAATACAAATTTTACTTAAAAGATTTTGTTCATTTTTTTTACATTACTTTGCTCTATCAAGTGCTCATTACAATCTCATTTTTTAAATATTTATAACATTCAAATATCAATTTTTAGATTTTTTTTATTTGCAAATGTATATTATTACCAAATCAAGTTCAATTGTTTGAATTTTGATATAGAATAATAGCTTAATAATAAAATCAGAAGATGAAAACTTACAAAAGTCTCATCAGAGAGAGAGAACAATTAAATCTTTAGCGAAGCTAGAGAGTTAATTATTTGTAAGATTGAAATGCAAAGATTATTATTTTTTACCTTGGCTCAGATTGAATGTTGCCATCTCATTGTTAATAGTGATATACTGATGCTGCAGAATGCATTGCATCAATATATACTATTTCAATTATAGGCCATCCAAAAAATATAAAAAATAAAAGCATTAAAATTCCTAAATTTAATAAATTTTATGATATAGCAATGGTAATTTTTTTGTTTTTGAACACTTTACATGATCAGATTTATTAATGTTTCCTTGGGTTACATTGAAAGCACTTATGTTATATTATTTATTTGACATAGTTCAGTATTCTCACATAATAAAACGTATTTAAAAGTTTTATGAAATTTAAGAATGTATAAAGTATGAAACATGACAATTTAATTCATAGAGGCCACCTTTATAATATATACATATGGAAGTGTACAACAGTGGCTACTGTCAACTTCAAAGTAACCCCTTTTGCATTTATACTCTGATTAAAATGACATTCTCATTTTTGGAAGCACACCTGGAACTCATTTTCAGGAATATAGTTGAGCAGCTGTCTCACATTCTGTTGGATATTAATTATAGTAGAAAATCTTCATCCTTTCAATGCAGTTTTTAATTTTGGAAATACTCCAAAATCACAGGGAGATCAGTCAGGTGATTAGGCAGGATGATCTAGTTGTATAATTGATTTTTTGGTCAAAATGTCTCACTATAAGTGCACTATGATTTGGCACATTGTAATGATGAATGATGCACTTATCAGGCCACAATTCAGGTTTTTTCTTCAAACAGAATATCGTAATTCTGAAGTACTTTTAAATGATATAATTGGTTGATTGTTTGTCCTTTTTTAATAAATTCTTAGTGGACTACATGTGTGCCTTTTTAAAACACAGTGAATCTGGGATTTTATTGCATGCTCACATGTTTTGTTTCTGGGTCATATTGGAAGCACCAAGTTTCATCACCTATAATTACTCTCAGATGTAGATGCATATTTGAAGAAAGATTGGTTGCAACATCAAACCAGTGCTGTTTCTGTTCATTCATCAAGTTCCGAGCCACAAACTTAGCAGAAATCTTTTTCATGCCCAATTCTTTATTTAAAATTAGCTCTAATTGTTTTTCTATTAATATGTAATTCTTCAGCTGTTAATCTCACACTTAATGATCTGTTGAACCATATTGCATCTTGCACTTTGTTAGTATTAATGTCAGTCATTGTTGCTTTTGACTGTTTGTTTCTGGGATTATTTGCCACATCTTTTCACCCATCTTTGAACCTTTTATGCCACTCAAACACTTGATTTCTTCATAGCATCTTCACCATATGTCACTTGCAACAAATGTAACAGCAATGTTTCAGTAAAACATTTGCCAATTTTTACATAAAAATTTGATTTAATATGTTGCTCAAAATTTCGATCATTCATTTTTATACCAAAGTCATTGCACAGGTATTTATTATCTTCTCAATAGCCCACTAACTCTATTAGCATAAAATTTACACACATGTTAGCTTAAACATGTTCAAACATGAATACTCATGTGATTTCAATACAATTAGTTCACGGATGGCACCATATGGTTATTCTGGGAATTAAATTGTCACACTTCATATCTTCCTTAAGTGATACAATGAATGTTATCAATTTAGTAGTTGCAGTAAACAAAAAACAATTGTAAAATGTTCTTATATTGCATCAGAAAGTTTAAAATTTAAAGTGTTTTGCATATATATATATTTAAGACTGTTGATATATTAAAATGATTTGTAAATTCTAGTTGAGAGATGCTTCAATATTTTTGAAGATTAAGAATATCAACAGCAGTTAAGTGTTGTTAGCTGAGAGATCATCGCCTTGCAAGCAAGTAGTTGGTTGCAGACAGTTGTGGGTTCGCGTCCTGGCCGATGCTATGACATATGAAAAAAAAAGTACATCAACAGTTGATATTGTCTTTCATAATAGCTTTTTTTTTGTCTCTATGTAAGTGCACCATACATCTCACTAACTGATAATCATTTTCTATGTTGAAATTATTAAAAATATTATTGTCTTAAAATTATCTATTTTCTATTAATCCAGATAAAATCCAATTCTGTTACACCTTCATTTGCATACTTCCATATAAATTTCCACATTGGATAGTTAATGAGTAAAAAGAATTGATAATATATATATTCTACAAATTCCCCATATATGTGTTCTCTCGTTTTTGTTTCTGAAATGAAATTTTACTCATAATTTTAGCATTAAAGAATTTCATGACAGTTTAAAAACTATTTGATTTAATCAAAGGCAACTATTTATTTCTAGACATTCTATGTTTTTTGATTAGAATGAGGTTATTTGGGACATGAGCATGAATTATTGTCTATGTCTGCCATACCATTGATTTCACATTATTTTTCCATTTTTTTTTTTTTTTTACAATAAATCCTGCTTCATATATCTTTTATCATAAAATGCATGTTGCTAATCATTTACTTAATGTCAATTTGGGAAGAAAGCCAATCCTTAGTGAAAATATTAAAAGTGAGCTATATACTGACATAAATATATAGAAAATCAAAGTTATAATATCTAACAAACTGAAGTGCTGAATAATGTATGTTAAAAATAATCATTTAAAGACATTAATAAGTTATTAATGATTTTGCTTTTAGTGCTAGACATTTTGAAGATTACAACACAAAACAAGTATTTTATGAAACAAGGAAGTCTAGAAGAAAAATGAAGCCAATAAAACTTTTCCTTTAAAATTTTTATTTTATCTAGAAGTACACAACATCTGACAAAGCTGCTTTCATATAGCTTTCATCACTTAAGATTTATATTATAAAGTAATCCTGATAGGTTTTGTTTATTTTTATTGTTAGTTTAATATGATATTCATATGAGTGGGAAAAAATGTATATAGCCATTTCAAAGGTATTTTTAGCAGCTCCGCATAAAGAAACATCAAATAAATGGCAATATTTAGTTATCTTTCGTATATATATAGTGGTATGGGTTTAAGTAGTTTTTTTCCCTTTATTTTTTACCTAAGAACAAATGCATATCGATTTATTAATCAATTATTATTATCTGAAATAAAGATCCCAAGCATTTGAAAAAAATTACTAGTTTATATTATGCAAATAAAAAGTTAAATGTTATAGAAAATCATGATGGAAAAATAACAAACCATATAAAAAATAGCAAAAGGAACCTCATACATCTTTAATATTGCAATAAAAAAATCAGTCAAAACATCACACGATCACCATTTCATATGATTACACATGCTGTTAATGAGTATCAAACTCTCCATACAATAGTGCCACCAAGTACAAGCTTTTGTAATCAATGAATGCAGGGGGGGTTTGTGCATAAAATTTCTATCTAGTGCCTACTTAGCCAACATTTCCAGAACTTTCATAAGTGAGGAGCCATGGATTTGAGATCATTGCATCTAGACCTTAGGATTTAATGCAACCTTCCAGCAGCCATCTTTTACCTATTTTGTTAACTATAAATCTAGGAGCTCAAGATGAAAACACCATGTTTCCAACCCAAGCTCATTTGCTTGTATAGTCATATAGATCTGAACATAGTTCAGCATCTATACATTTAGGTGTTTTTGGTTTTTGAAAAACCACAGTCACCATTATCCTATGGGAAGGATAGGTATAAAACCATAAAACATCACATGCCTTACCATTTCATATGCTTACACACGCTGTTAATAAAAGTACCAAACTCCATGCAGTAGTGCTACTAAGTGAAAGGCTTTGTAATCAATGGATGCAGGAAGATTTGTGCTTAAAATTCCTATTTACAGGGATTTTATGTACAAACTTTCTTACACCCCTTGATCACAAAGGTTTGCACCTGGTGGTACTACTGTATGAAGACTTAGTATACTTATACAAAATATGGGATGATTGTAATAGGAGAATTGTTGAGTGTTGTAGTGGCAAAGGATGAGATGGAATAATAGATGCATTAATAAAAAATAGGGAATTGGAAAGATGGAGAACTAGTATGGAGAATAAAAAGAGTTAAATACATATAGAAGTAAAGAGAATATTGAGTGTGAGTTAATTTATGATAATAACAATGAAAGTAGTTTACTATTGTAAATATTTATAACCATTGAGTAAAATGTAAAACCTTAGATTAATAAAAGTAATCTTTTAATAAAAAAAAATAGTTTACTATTAATGCTTGAACAGGATCATTTGTAGCAAGTGAATATACACATAAGTGGAAAAATATGGGTGATTTAGTGCAAGTTATGTAAGGAAGGCAAATAAAATATTAGGTATCTGTTAATTGAATGTAAATTCCTGCAAGGAAAAAGAGTACAAATAATGAAATTGTGGGAGAATAAATATAAACAACGTGATTATACAGTAAGTGGGTTCTTGGTTTTTATGCTGGGTTTGGGAAAAGATAAAGGGGATTTAAATATAAAGTCCATAAAGTTGACAAAGATTATATTGTGAAAATGGGGTGAGCAGGTTAAAGAAGAATATGGGGAAAAATTAGGGTGGGGAATGGAAAGGGAATGTCAGGTAAGGTGGATAACAGGTTTCTCTGAGCATAGTGGCTAAGAAATTCCTGACTCTGATAAAAGAGAAGCCACAGTCCATCACGTCACATTATTCTTATTATTTCTTTAAAAAATAATATAAATATTCTGCTAGTATAAAATTACCTCAGATTTTTAAATATTAGTTATCACAACTATCACTAAGTGCTGTTTTACATATCAATTCAATTAATCACAAAATATTATATAAAAATAGAATCATCTTATTATAGTACCAAAATATTTTTGAAAACTATCAATTTTCTTTCCTAAAATAAATGTCTTTTATATATGTAACTTAATTACTATTGTTTAATTAAGTGGGGGGGGGGGGTTTATAGCTAAAAAAAAATCAATGCACCTATTATCATTGTGAATAATATGTTTATTTTAGTAAAATCTTTTCTTTTTTTAATAATTGAAAGAAGCAATTGGTTTTTTTGTTTGTTTGTTTTGTTAATTTTATGGGGAAGAAAGATATTTTAAAGTAATTGATTGTAAAAAAAAAAAAGTAGAATTAACTTTTACTGTGCTTCAATTTTTTGATTCATGTTAAAGCCAAAAGCTTACACATATTTTTAGTTCATAGTTTTCCTTTATCTTGAGCTAAAAAATGTTTAAGAGTTATGTTTTTGGATTTAGTGAAGGAATTAGTTTATATATAACTTATCTTTTTAGCACATCCCTTCAACCTATCTTTATTTCATTATCTTAGTTATTCAAATGATGCCTGTACCATTTGATCTCTTATTCTTCTAGTATGCTAACTTTAATCTTTTTATAATTTGATAATTATTATGAATAATCTTTGGAGTTTGACAGTGGTTGAGAACACAGTAGAAATACTCATTAGCTAGCTTTTGTAATCTAAAAATCTGATACAAAGTGTTATTTTGCACTCAAAGATTCTTTTATAATTTTCTTAATATTTGGACAGTCACTATACATATGTGTACATCTATAGTTGACTTATTACAACCATTATATTTTGTTTTAAGGCAGCTTTTGGATGATGAAATTTGTGGATAATAGTTGGCAATTTGTTTATAATATTGTATATTGTACTGTTCTGTAAGTATATATATATATAGCTTTTGGATGATGAAATTTGTGGATAATATATATATATATATGCTTTTAACATGCTCACATATATATGATACAACTTGGTTTAATGATTGTGGTATTTAAAAAATTGAGATCATAAAGTAAAATAACTATGAAAATTGAATAATGGGTATACTTACTATATTCTTTTTTTTATAATTTTTTCCCCTGTTTTCATTGTTATTGAATCAAGCAATATATATATCAAAATACAGTACAATTTATATAAATTATATTCTTTTAGAAGTACTTTCGACTATACACTTTGTAGTCTTTATCAACTATATAACGTTGAATAATCAAAATGAGACAACCCTTAACAATACCCATAGTTCAATTCAGATTTCCCACAATTCTGTTATCTTAACATTTGATGACTGGCGATTCATTAACATTTGACGATTTCTTGAAATCAACATAGCCTCTTTTATTTTACGTTTATTATGACAACGTTCAATTTGAATAATTTTCATATTTTTATAATCAAATTTAAATCCATATTGACAAGATTTGTTATGATCAAATATAACAGATGATGAAGGTTTATTTACATCTGTTCCATATTGATTCTCTTTTTGAATTCTATTATATAAAAGCATATGTTCTTTTATTCTCTTCTCAAATGTACACTTAGATTCACCAATGTATTGTACGCCACATCCACATATCAATCTATATATAATAGAATTTTGATTAAACTTTGAATTTTGAATTTTAGAATTATTAAGCAATCTATTTATGTTATTTGTAGAGAAAAAATACCGAAAAAAGCAATATGACACAAACCATTATAAATTTTCCTAATAAACTTGACCTGCTCATCTGATATAAATGGCATTGAAATCCATTTCATTTTGATATTTTTATTTTTAATTTTATTATAGTGTTAATATATATATATTAAATTAATGGCTAGCTTTAGAATATAATTTTCTAATTTTGATAGAATTACTATGATCACTAGTTGCATTCTTTAAATCCATTTCAAACAAAATGTAATATGTTTGGGGATGGGTGGGAATAATGAGAAAAGCACTTGTGCATTGCTTTCATTTAGATTGAAAAAAAAAAAAGGTGACTCAACAAATTCACATGGTTCAGTGAAAGATCAAAATTTGATATTGTGAGACTTATTGTAGCTGGACATAAGATATGCACTTAAAATTTGTAATTTTTAAATTTAAGAATTTTAATGTGTCATTTGTTTATTTATTTATTTTTTGGCTAGCACATAAGTGAAATTATGGATATTGAGATATGGATGCAATAGCTGCATTGTAGAAAAATATTTGATTGAAATGTAAATGATTTTACAGCTAATAAATAAATAATGTTAAGACTGTAAATCTATTTCACAGAATACACAAGTCAGAATATATTATAAAATTGTCACTGTTATAACAAGAAATGGGTGTTATTTATATCTGACAAAATAGATTAGTCTTGATATAACAAAAAGTAGTTGTTCTTTACATATTTATTATTTTAATAACATATTTACACTTGTTTATTCTATGAAATAGAAAGATAATTGATAAATATCCCATTATGATTTTTCTATAGATGAATTACAATAGAACAGCTTTAATCACAAAACTACTTAATTGCCATTTTTGGAGATGGTTTTCTTGATGTATTTTTCCATTTTATATCTAATGTAAGCATATTCAGATTTCATTTACCAATAAAAAAAATATATAAAATTTTATTTTGATTCAAACCTCTGTTTATTGGTATGGCAAATAAATGGACTATTATACAGCCCCCATCTCTATCTTAAAACTATTGTAGATATTACCATATTTGACATTAATTGAAAAGAGATAAGATATGTATGTTTGCGTATTTTTTATTTTATTTTATTTAACTCTGTAGTTTAAAACTGCACATATACTAGTAATTTTGCATTACAAACACGAGTTATCGGGGAATAATGGCGTTATATTAGTTTTTGCAGCATTTATCTTTTTAGGAGTAAATATAGATTAATGTAAAACCAAAGTTAGATTACATTGCTAGCTATTACATGCATTATTGTATACCAGCTGTCATATCATTAAAAGGCTTGTAAGTCTATTATCAGTAAGGTTTAATTATGTCTTACATATTGAACTTAACACTTTCATAAATACAACACCCAAGTTTCAAAAAGGTGATTAATTGTAAAGCTGTGAGGGTTATTAGCTATATTCTAGATTTTTTTAAAATTACATTTTGTTTCCATAGAAATCAATTTTAATTTATTCTCATATTTTTAAACTCTTGTATTTATGCAGGTATGTACCCCCCCCCCTAAAATAAGGTGGAGGAGGAGAATAGTTTGGTGAATGAGTTTTAGAATCTGTTTTTTTTTTTATTTTATCTAGTACAATCTTAATATGAATTTTTTAAAAAGTAATTTTTTGTTAACAATTGAGGCTTTTTAAGCTTATTCTGATTGCTAACTGAAATTAAAAATATTTTCCGTCTTTTGTTGTATTTTGTAATTAGTATATGATTTATGCGGAATGGAAATCAAAAGATATTAAACGCATGTTTTTAATAAAATAACTAGACAAAAAGAAATATATATACATATGAATAACATTCTCGGTTGTGAGTATTCACAGGTTTTAGACAGCCATATTAATTAATAAATATTGCGGTTATTAGTTTTAAGGCCAAATAATATCTTAACTTTTGTCCAAATATATATATATATATATTAAGAAAACGGGTAAGTTAAAACATGCACATATTGTCACTATTTAACATTTAATGGAACATGTTTTAAAATTATTTTTATTAATAAATTATTCAGTCAAAATAGACAAAGAATTCTAACTCCAAGGAGTCATTTGAAATTTGAGAATCTAAAGTAACAATGTTGTTTTAATTAACTCTTTAAAAGTCCTTCACTCTCCCACTGCACTAAATCAAGTAGAACATAATTATTGTTTATAAATATGTATGTATGTATGTAATATGGTGTTTAAATAAATTTTGTAACTGTTATATCTCTCAGCAAAAGACATTCTTCAAAAAATGTTATAATATCCTGTATTCAGATCAAAAATGCATACAGTTAGCTTAGCTTAGAGGTTATTATACAATACATATTTGATTATTCAGTATCAGATCTTTATAATTGGATAAGTTGATTGACTTGGGTTCAAAATTGGAAAGTGTGAATATTTTTAGATTATTATCTTAAACAGCATAATAAAGATTTAAGACAGAGATTGTTTGAAGGATGTTTATTATCCAGTGCTCTATAATGATGAAGATCAGTAAAATTGAAACTAGTTTGATTTACACTACCATCTGTTTTCAAAATGATTAATCATGTTTAATTAAAAGAATCGTGCATGCTAGGAAAGTCATTTTTGTTATTGTTTGGGCATATATCTTTTTTTTTTTTTTTAAAAGCCAAAGGTTTCAGGTTAGCTTATAACTGAGGTTACTCTAATATGTGATTATGACAGTGTGTCGATCTTAACTGTACAAGTAGTTTGAACTTTAGATATGAACTAGAGGAATCATATAATACAGAGTTATTTTAATGTGTTCTTGGCATTTTAAAGTGATAATTTTATCACTGTAAAACTAAATTTCTTTCCAGGACAGATCTTATTAGTCTCTCCAAACATTGACACTTATAGAAAAAGTGAACTATGTTATGGCATTTGCAAAAATGAAGTGGAAATACTTATTTTCTCAATAATAATAAGAAAGTCTCTCTGAACTTGGGCTCAAAATAATAACTGCAATTTAAACAAGCTTATCAGAATAGTTGGATAAAATGTCACAAAATTTTGAAACTTAGGAATGATGATAGTTTTGTTGAAGTCTTAAAAAGCTAAAGTGTATTTAATTACAACTATAACATTTAATGCTGTTTATGGTGCTTTATTATTAAGACTTCTTTAGTTTTAAAATATAATTGCTACATACAAACTGTAAGACTATCTTTATTGTCAGAAATAAAATAATTTTACTTATTTCTTTTAATTTCTATCAGTTTTACTAAGATTAAATAAATGTTCATATTTTTAGACTGAATTTCATATAAATTCTCATCAATTAACATTACATTAATTTTTTTTTTTTTTTTTTAGAGTTAGTCAATTTTTATTCCACTTGATATAAAGTTTTAAACTTAATTAATGTTTACAATTTTAGAAGTAGAAAATTTTATTCAGTCTTAATTATTTCAGAAACATGATTCACAAGTTTCATCATGTTCAGTAGACCCATATCATTTTTGTTAGTAAACAATTGGGCTTTTTTCCTTTCTAAAGTAATATTTTATAGTTCTCTGACTCTTATATTACTGATATGAAATTATATATATCATTTAACATTTTAAGTTAAAGAATTTTATTTTTAAGCTCATTTTAAGAGAAATCTTTATATATATATATAAGTCAGTCATGTATTTGTGAATCATAATTTAGTTTTTCTCCTGATGATTTTTGTTTAATATTTTAATTAGAAAAAAACATTATATACTTTAACTGTAAATTCATAGTTTTATGTGCAGTATAATGGATCAGCTGCACTTTCTACAGCAAAAAAAAATTGTACAAGAAACACTTTTCCCTAAATTAAGATTTGTACAACATATGCAAATATTCTAATGAACATTAGAGCAGCAGATAGTATTAGTCTATTTTATTAGGTTTAATTACCAATTTAGTTCACTTAAACTGTTATTTGTTTGTACCTTACTAAAGAAAGATATATACATTTTATTCTGCCCCATGCATGTAATAATTTTGACATAGAAAGGAGAAAAAAATTATAAGCAAGAGAGTGATAAAACTATCAGCAATTTATGTGGAATGTCCAAATCAATGGTTGCATTTGCTACAGTAAAGCACCATTGGCTAACAGAACATGTATATGCACAAGATATTTAAGAACATTTCTGTTTGATTAGAGATTACATCAGATAAATTTGTTTACATTAAGAAAGAAAGATTATGATTTTTATGAGCATAAGATTTTTTTTATGCTTTTAATAAATCCATTATAGTTTTTTTTAAGGAAAAAATTGTTTATATGTTTTAAATTTATATGCAAAATTAGAATGAGAAAGTTTATGTTGGTTTTTTTTATATGATGTATTTATCAAATGAAGAATATTTCTATCACTGTGATTAGAGTTTGCATCACTTCACTTTGTTTATATTAAGGAAGATGTTTGTGATTTTATTATTGAACATTCAATTATAATTTACTGAAAAAAAAAAATTCTTTTCAAATTTACATATGTAGTTTAAAAACTAAACAAATTATTTGTCTATTTTTTTACATTTATGTATCTGATATATATTTTATCTGTTTAAATATTTGTGTTGGAAGATAACCTCAGTTTAAAGCAGTTGATCTAGAATGAATTATCCCTATGAGTATGTATTGTAATGTATGCTGGAACAAACATTCTACAAAGAGATCATTATTACTTTTTGTTGCAGACTCCATTATATTTATATTTAAATAGAGGGATTTGCACTCAAGGATTTTTCAGTCTGTTTATCCTCCACTCTATCTCAATCAACTGATAAACATAACCACACACCTGTGGAAAGATACATAATCCCCAATATATCTATTTTATGCAAACTAGCATTCATCAGTTGGGCCAGATCATAACATCCCAGTGCTTAGTTTATATTAAGATAGCAATTCCATATACTGTAATGGAGAGGCTTCAATCTTCTCACCTTTCCAACTATTCAACCATCCATTTCCCATTGAAAAAATGATAATGGAATGCTCAAAGTCCTTGTTGGATTTGATATTATAATATTACCCATTAAAGTTTAAGGAATTGCCATCTTGATATAAACTGAGCACTGATTGTATACATGTGTGGAAGATTGTAATCTGGCCCAACTGATGAGTGCCAGTTCTGCACAAAATACATATATTGGTAATTATGTATCATTTTTCATGTGTATCGGTTGCTTAAGACAGAGAGGAGGATGAATAGACTGAAAAATCTTAAGTTCAAATTCCTCTAGAACATTCAATATAAATAAATTATATACTGCCTTAGAATTATATATTTGTACATTAAACCTTCTTTGTAATTGTCCTACAATATTTCTAACTTTTTATTAGTCCCATTTGTCCCTTTTGCAATATGCGTAAATGAATTATTTGCTTGTGAATTTATGAGAAATTTGAACATTGAAAATGACAGAGCTGAGCATGATTTGTGAACTTTAGACTACGAAGTTAGCTATTTTACCAGTATTCCAAAATCACATAGGGCTCCAATAATAAATGTGTTCTCTCTAACTTTTTCAATTTTATTGTATGTTTAATTTTTTCCTTTTACTTTATTGTAGTGCTAATTGTTTGGGATTCATTGATTAGTTAAAGCTTAGCTCTAGAATAGGATAAATCATGATAATTATTGGTATTTTCTTAATTTTTAATTATTATTTTTTAATTTTTTGCATTCTCATTATGATGGAAATGCTCATTAAAATTTATAATGTGGCTGTAAAACTTATTCTAGTATAAAATATATTAATATAGGGTCAAGCAATGATAAACTATTATAGATGATAAATTGAATGATATAGCTTAATCACAGAGCACTCCTAGCTAGTTACTCTGCCTGACTCTGGCTGAAAGTCTAAATACACAAATATCAACACTCTATGAATTGTTAAACTTAAAATTCAACCTTTTACTACCATAGGTTTTCTAATTTTATTAGATCATGAAATAATATTTATCGCAACTCTCAAATTCATTTTTGAGTAAGCCCCCCCCCCCCATTTACTTAAACTGCCTAAGTATTTAAATCCCCATAATCCAATTTATCACTTTTAATTAGCTTATTTTAAGCTATACAGTATATATATAGTTGCGTCTTGTTTTTGTAAATTTAGCTTTCTTTCCATTTATTTTCATTTAAAACCTGTAAATACTACTGCTTTAATATTCTTTCAAATTCATCCCATGATCTCTAGTACTTTCATTTTAATTAATTTTACTAGCTAAAAAAAGAGGCCATTAGATGCCTCTTAATGACTACACTGTATATTTGAAGTCTTAGAATAATCCAGAATTAATTTGATTTGCACTCTAAATTTAGACGTTTGATTTGTGTGACTCTGTATAGAAGCTGTTAATTTAATACTGTTTATAAACAAACTAATTTTAACAGCATAAAGATACACAATATAAAACTCAAAAGTGTAAATAACAAAATTTAAATCTGAATATATATATATATATGTGTGTGTGTAATAAATGTGTCATATGATGCACAGTGGCTTCTCCTTTATCGTTGTCAGGAATCTCTCAGCCACAATGCCCAGAGGAACTCTGTTAGCCACCTTACTTTTTCCTTCCATTTCCCACCCTAGCTCATCCCATTTCCACAACATAATCTTTGTCAACTTTATGGCCTTTATATTTAAATCCCCCTTATCTTTCCCCAAACTCAGCATAAAAAATCAAGAACTCACTTTCTGTATAATCACTTTGTTTATATTTATTCTTCCACAACTTCCATTATTTGTATCCTTTCTACTTGCAGGCATGTACATTCAATTAATAGATCCCTAATATTTTCTATGCCTCCTTTACACAACTTGCAGACCAAATCACCCACTATTTTCCATTTATGTGTATATTCCCTTGCTGCTAAAGATCCTGTTTGACCCTTATATAGTAGTAAGCTACTTTCCTTGCTATTATTGTAAATTAACTTTTACTCACTCTCCATACTAGTTCTCCATATCTCCAACTCCCTATTTTTTATTAATGCATCTATTCTTCTATCCCATTCTTTGCCACTATAACACTCAACAATTCTCCTAACACAATTATACCATCTTTTGTATAAGTACACTGACATAAATTCTTTATCTAAATATTCTGCATTCCATACTACCTTCCTCACCCATCTTGTTGCCTGTTTTTTTACTCATAATCCAATTAAATACTATTTTGGCTATTCTCTTATTATCCATAAATTGCAATCTACTGAATATTTTCATTTCGCTTTTGCATTTTTCATATAAAATCTTGACCATCCCATTTCTTCCTGAATCGCCTCCTTTGACATCCACACATTTGCATCTAATACATATCTTCCTACTTCTCTTAGTACTTTTTCAAGTAATCTAACACTTGTTTACTAATACATAGCACATCATTATCATAAGTTAACCCTGCTACTGCCACTCCCTTCCATACAATTCCAACTACATCATATTTATTATATGAAAACACTGTTAATTTCTTTATCAGTTCCTTTGTTGTTTTTTTTTTTGCTTCATTCATCAATTTTTTTTTCTATTCATCCAAGCAATTTCTCTGATTACTTAAGATGATTCCCAAATAGTTATACCTATTCATTACATTTAATTTTATATTTTCCAATAAAAATTATCTTGCCTTTGCCCAGTATTTATCATCATTACTTTCGATTTTTCTCCATTATATTTAATCCCCATCTTTTTTCCCCCTCTTGCACATATCTTCAGTATAACTTCCATATCTTCCCTACTTTTTGTGGACAAGAAGACATTAGCTACAAATAAAAGCTTTCTATTTTAGCACCATCTATTTTTAAACTTAGATAGAAGCTCAGTGATTGCTAAATAGCAATGCATTTAAATTTTCGTTTTTGGATTCATCTCTGGGAATTTTTTTTTTGTCTTTGTCATCAAGGTTTTGGAATTCAAAACTAGAACTAATGTAATTATAATTGTCTTTAATTCTCTTTAAATTAAAAAAAAAAAAATCCTAATGTTTTGAACATAAGACAATGTGATTGAATAGTTATAGATATCTGATCCAAATCAATAACTATATATGTTAGTATTAAATTATTGTCTTCCTACATATTTAAGTTATGTGTTGTTACTATTTACATATAGTTTTCAAATCAGATTTGCTTACTAAAGCGATATCATAATCAAATTTTAGTATACATAACTATTTTGTGCTTGAATTCATAATTATTCTCTCATGAAGGTATATTATTGAGAATAAATTATTTGCTACATCAACTCTGAGATAATCATTATAATGTCATTAATTCACCATGTTTTACTTATTATAAAAACTTAACAACTCCCCACCCCATTTATAGATCCTATTGGATATTGTACTTCTATTACCAACTTTTACAGAAATATATGGAAACTGTTGCACATTACCCATCTATATTAGTTGTTTTCTATATTTTTAGAAATATTTATAATAAAATCCACCTACCTTCAACTACATAAATTAGTTTTATATTCATCATCATTTGTATGAACATTTCTATGGATCAAACTATATCCCACCAATCATAACTTACAGGTGTTTTTATTATTCTCCTAATCTAGCTTAATACTCCTACAGACACTTCACCTATACTAGTATTGGATTCCTTGGTCTGAAAACAGGTGATTAACTAGATAATGTTCATTATTTGTAAAGTTACTTTTATTACAAAAAAATATAAAAGTTTTAAATGGTTAGCTTTCTTGAAAAATCATGTGATGATTGAGTCCAGAAATATGCTTCAATTCAGAAACTTTTGGCTTTCTAGTCTATCATGCGATCACTTTGCCAAATCAGTTTATTTACTGTTTTCTAATGGGTTTTAGATTTAAGGCATTAACATTTCACATCTAAGATCTTGATAAGCCTAATATGTTCTCTATAATTGTATATGTTATTTAGTGGTTTTGGGTATGGTTGCTAATGCATTGAATTGTCATGCTCAGTCCTACTTCTGAAATTTGCAGGGAAGTCAGAATTTTTTGGAATAATTATAAAATTCTTAAGTCATCATATGATTTCTTTTTATGTAGGCTCTCAAGTTATTCTTAGCTCAAGACTAAAACATGGAAAAGAGAGCCATACAAACTTTCACATCGACTAACCCAATTCACACAATCTCCACCTGTTTTCTTCAAGATTTCTATGATGTATTTTTTTTAAAGGCAGTTACATTCTTTTATTTACCTTCTATTTTTATTTTAATATAAATAATTATTTAAAATAAAATTATATAAATTAATTAAAACATTAAGCTTTTATATGTTGTTGACATTTGAGTTATTTTGTCAGGGATATTTGGTCAAACTAAACATTATAAGGCATGTAAAGCAGACGTTTAAAGTTAATTCATCAGATTAATAAACGAATATATTTTAATCTTACTTTGGCTGTACTTATTACTTAATTTTTCTATTGTCAGACATATATGTATATTTGCTTTATTTTTAAGATAATTATTTTCATAATTTTTTTGATTGGTTGTTAACAGGGTTGTATATATATATATATATTTATTTTTACAGCATTCTCGCAAAGACGTTCTCTCAAGGTTCAGCAGCTCATGTCCTACTCTGACAGGAAGAATATCTTCACCGCCACCTCATCCTGATGCAGGTGAATACAATAAATAATACATCATTTATTTATATGATTTTATTGTATACATTAAGATAAATTTTGATTACCCTAGATCAAGCTTAGGTAACTTAAGATCCAGGGACCACCATTCTTGGTTTGCGATATTATATTGCAAATTTAGTTCATTAATTATCAGCATAATTTGTGATATAAAATGTGATTTTTTAAAAATTTATATATATTGTGATGTACTTTTTACAATGTTTGTGAAATTTGCTCTGTCAATGATATGGCTTGATTTAGGGTAAACAATATCTGGAAAAAAGATTGCATGTTTTAAATAATCATCATTAATCTATGAAAAAGAGTAGAGAATGACTATTTGTAGATAGAAAAGAGAGAATTATAGATGCATGAAAATCTTCTTTTAATACCTACAGCATTTTTTTTTGAGTGTGTATGTTTATGAAATTATTAAATGAGATCTGCTTTAGTTGATACAAAAAAAGGAATAATGTAACTAAATTTATATAAAATATTATTTATTAATACTATTTTGTTTTGTAATTGACACCCATATTCATCAGGGTTATCTAGAATTTTTTTTATTGTTTGTTTTAAATAATGCTATGCTAATGATCTCCATTCATTTTTTACTCATGTCTTCCTCCTTCATTGGTTCATTTAGATGATGATGATGATGATGATTATTATCATCATCATCATTATTACTACTGCTAATAATAATAGTAGTAGTAGCAGCAGCAGCATGTATAGCATTTTTATAAGAATTTCTTGCCACTTTGTCCATTACATCATCATTCTCCATAATATTGTTCTTTCACTTTATAATGAATCCTATTCCACTTGAACTTTCCAATGTTTTCCCTTTTGTAGTAGAGTACATGTCTATTTTTTAAAGTCAATTGTCTCTTCACCTTTTCTTCTAACTTCACAAAGTCCAAAAATGTCCCAATCAATAGTAGTTAGGTCTTTCAATTCTTGCAATTTTGCTCACTTAAAAGTGATCACTTGTTATAAATACCTAAATAAAAGGTCATCATCAAATGACTGTCTGGGTCTGCAATCAGGAGATTCTTAGCATCCTCTGTCTTTGTTCACCAACTACTGCCTTGGCTGGTGACTTTTTAGCCTCCTGGGAATAAGGGCCATGATTTATTTTTATCTGTCATTATTGTAAATAATTTTTTCTGTCTTCAATAAAACTCAACTGATTTCAGTTAAGAGCTATCCGTCAACTAAGAAGAAAAAACATGGTATTTTTTGATCTTAAACTCAGAGGTACAAAGCTAATAATCTCACCATGCTGGCTAATGTATGTTGGTGAGCAGTCTATCCATGCTCATGTACTATTTGAATAATCATATAATAATAACAACTGCAACAATATGGAGTTGACATTAGGAATTTTCCTTTTCTCGGTTTTGTTAAGACATCCAAGATGAATCAAAGGGTCTCCTTTCAGTTAACAGCAAATTCATTTCTGCAACCTTATCAAGTAGTTCAATGTATTTTTCTTTAGTCAAACCCTGACCTTTTTTTAAAAATATCAATCATGTTCAATACCTTGGAATTGAAAGATTCCATCACAGTTTCTGTAGCACTTACTTTCGCCAGGTGCAATTACTTTTGTAAAAAAAAAAAAAAAAAAAACTATAGTGGTTTAATTGTAATGGATTTCTATTCATTTGCCTACTTAAAAACTTTACTAGTTTCTATCAACTTTATTTTAATATATTTCATGATATTTATCAAATTTAAGAACTACATTTTGGAAATTATGCAAAAATCACTTTAAAATAATATTATATTCGGTGATATTAGTTAAACAAACCAAATTTATTTAAGAATTATACATAATCATTGGTAAAAATGAGAAATTCCACCAAATTTATTAAATTTACCGTTTTCATTTGGGAATTATGTAAAATTTCCAGTAAAAATTAAGAAATTTAATGAAATTTATGTAACTGGTGATTATGCACAATCTTTGTACAATTTGCTTTTACCATAATATGTACATATTTGGACAAAGGAATTGTTTTATTTTTTTTCCATTCTTATTTATTATTTTATTCAATATAATAATTAATTGTAAAGCTTTTAATATATTTTTTAAAATATCCTTAATTTTATTAATTATCATTATTTTTTTTATATAAGTGATTTTTATATATGTTTAGTTTATATATGCCTGTAATTATACATACATATTTATATAATAATATTTATGTCTGGTGATTTGAAGCACTCTTTGAGTGGCAGACTCTGAACAAGGGTCACGATTGCATCTCTGTTCTATCAATTTCAATGTTCAATCTTCTTTTGATCTTCCAAATAATAAATCATCCTATTAATATTATTTTTTTTAATAATATTTATGCAGTAATTATTTTCAAATTCGTAAATTATTAGAATGTTAGCCTTATCAGTTATTTTAATAAGTTTGTAAACATCATACTGTGTATCAATATGTAGCTCATTTTTTAGCCTTAGATTATATTGATTAGGAAGAGTGTTATTTGCAAATTTATTAAAATGACTCTAGAAAGCTTGTCTTTAAAAGACTTTTATAGTATGCAACAATGCAGATTATTATTTAATAAATATTGAGATATATTTTCAAAACTACATATTTAAAAAGCATTGGTTGCTTACAGTGTTGTAAAATTAGTAGAATAATATATATAATTACCTATTATTGCATATGTGTAAAGAATATGTATATATTTATATGCTTATTTGTATATATGTGACCCTGTGTATAATTAATGGTATTATTGTACTGATATTTCAACTGAATGGTACTTGCCATTAACTGGGTAATGAATGTTATTTTAAAACACCATTGTAGAGATTCTTCAAGCACTGACATGTAATAAGATTTAAAAAATTAAAAGAACAGACAATCAATATATAATCAACAGTTATTCAAAATTTATATTTGTTTTTCTTTTTTTTTGTTTTTTATTGATTGAATCTTTAATATGTGTCACCACTATAATAATTTTAAAAATAATTTTCATTGTTCAGTTAATGACAGATACAATTCAGCAGAAATGTCAATATAACTATACTATTAATTATATAAGGATAAAGTCAAATAATATATCATTTATATCTGTTGTCCATGATTTTTCTTTTAAACATATATATTGTAATAGTCAGACTTAGCATAGTTCATTTATTTACATTTTCTCTATTTATTTATATAAATAAATTATACAGGTACTACCTGACTTTAAGCATCAGGAAATAAACTAACACATACATATTTAAAACAATATTTTATTAAATATAATAATGTAGTTATTACACAATTCCATTTGTAATGCTGGGCTAAATCACAGAGAACATAAGTTACTCCCAATGAATGATGGTAGGCCATTCAATCTTACATAAACAAAGTTACAAATCATGTAATAATAATTTATTTACAAAGTATAATCATTAATTGGTATGCAGCTTGTTTCTTTCACCAAATCTTTTGATCTTTATATATCATAGTATTGATATATTCATAGATAGTGTAACTCCATTCACTGTATCTTTAATCCTGACTTCAATAAACTTAAATATAATTCTACACATATATGAATTCATAAATATAACATTTTTTGACTCACATGTTTTCTAATATTTACATATACATATGCCCTATATGGGCTAGACATCAACACTATCTTAATCACAATCATCATAAGGAATGACCTTTTTTAGATCATAATTCTAAAAACAACTGCTTGTATAATAATAACTATAAAGGGATTACCTTTTAGTCATAACTCTAACAGAATAAACCTTCCATTCAATAATTATAAGGAGTGGTCTTTTGGTCTTAAACCTTATTGAATACAACTACAATTTATACAGAGATGACTTGATCTAAGATCAATCCCTAATTCATTGAACTGATAGGAATGTATTCTCCCATATTGGTGCAAGCATATGTAAGCTAGTAAACATTGAACAAATAACTGCACATATATAAATCCATCTACATAAAATCCAATTTTCAGTACTCAAATATAAGTTTAATTATGAACAAATGACTCTAATGGAAATAATTACATCAATTACAGTTTATTTGAGACTTAGGAATTTATATGTGTGCATACATTATTATTTTTTTTTTTTGCCATTTTTTTTTATTAATAACTTATATAAAATTCATAAGCTTAACATAGATATGTGATATATAATAATTTTTTTTTTTTTTAAAAAAGAACTTTAAACAAGTTATTATAAGTTATTATAAATTCTTTTTTTTCTGTTTTTAAAACTTTCTTTCAAATAATACCAGGATAATAAGCATTATTTACAAATCCAAATTATTTAAAATAAAGTCCAAACCCTCTTTAAATATAAAACTTACTAAAACAAAATAATTGCCATTTATTTCATTCTAATAAATATTAAAAGATTGTTTAGGGTGATAATAGTCTTGTAATTTTTAGCTTTCGTTTAAATAAGTCTAGTTGAGTTACTCAAAATATCTTTCAAAAGTGTTTCAGATTAGATCTAGCTAACTTAGTAGTATGCCTCCTTTTTATTTACAAGACATAGTGAAATTCTGGGATATAAATGTGGTAGTCCAATCTGATCAAGAGAAAATAAAAACTGATTTTTATATCAAAACTTGGTTTCTTTCTTGAACTTCATGTTAGTTCTTTTTTTAAAACCAAATTTGCATATCATTTTGCTTAGAAGAAGAAGAAAAAATTTTTTTTTATTGAAATGAACAATGGATTGTTCATTTCAATATATATGGAATCCTGCAAGTTCGTCATTTATTTTATTAAATTCACATTTTTATATAAACTTAGTTTTCTGAATGCAATGAATAAATTCAAATTAATTTTTCTAAATAATTCTACTCTTAGAGGAGCCATTAGTTGCATCTGAAATGCAAAGTATAAAGAAAATACTCCATATTTCTTATGGGAAAAACATTTCCTAATATGTCAAGGAAAATATTGTTTAACTGTTTTTAATGAGAATAAAGGATCTTTTTTTTTTTTAAAGTGTCATAGCATCGGCCGAGATGCGAACCCGCAACCCGGGCAACTGCCTGCAAGTGCAAGGCAGTCGTGCTGACCTCTCGACCACCAATGCAAGACTAAAGGATTTTCAAAGTGATTTCAGCAAGATATTAAACTGCATATTACAACATGTGAACATGAACATTTCATATAGCTGTATTTTTCTGGTGCATTGGAAAGGATATTAAGGGCAACCACATGTCCATCTATTGCAATTCAGAGGTCAGTTAAGAGGTTGGTCATACACACAAAAAATTAAAATGCCAAATATTTATTATGTCAGTACATTAAAGTGCATGAGACATCATTAATCTTATTTTGTTAACTAAATGATGCAAGTAAATTTGAGTGAGTTTATTTTTTTTGATGGACATTTTAAGCAAGTTCACTTAGTAAAAGCTTTTACTATTTTTATATTTTTGATGTTAAATATATATCAGACAGTCTTTATACATGGAAATGAGAACTATATATGAGTGTGTGTATTATTGAAAACTAATAAAAATCGTTTAAAATTTTTTTTAAAAAAAGTAGTTTAAAATTCTATGTTATCAGTTTTTTTCTCTCATCAGTATAACCACACGGCAATTGAATTATTGATTTCTCAGCACAGTTTCTGATAGACTAAGGGATCGATTCATTTTTTAATATATATTTGTTGATTAATCTTAGTTTGCAGTCCGTATTGATTCGATAACTCAAATAATGTTCAAGTGGCATTAAATAGGATTTTAGAAAGCCCTTATTCTTGCTACTCAGTTATCTTGTATTTTTAGAAATTTTTTAAAATGAAAATTTAGTAACTAATTCAATTTTTTGTCATTTGTTTTTCATCTTTAATACTAATTTTTATGTTTCAGTATCAAATGTTTATTTAATTTTTTTTTTTTTGTATAAAAAATGAAATATGAGAATGTCAACCAGTATTAATATCAAATTAAATTCTCTACAATTGTTTTTGTTTCCGTAAAATTGTCCCGTTTTATAACTATAGTAATTTTATTATAATAAAGCAATTTATAAAATACGCATCTAAATCCGCGATAACTAAATAAAGCCTACATGTGCGATATCGGAAATGTAGCTTTTTTTTAATTGGTGAAAGAAATCTTAATGCATCCATTTTGCTAACAATATTAATATGACAGACATGTTAGTTGAATTTAATAAAATGACTATTATTATAAATAGTGCACGTATATACATAATCGTGCCTGGACACATTTACCATATTATAAGAATAAAATTTAAGCACAGCCATTTTTGATTATTATTTTGGCAAATCCGATATATATATATATATCGATTTGATTTTAACAGATTTTGTTTTACAATTTTCATTATATATATATACAGTTAAACGTACATGCCTGGAGTGAAACGTTACCATGCAGTTTAAATATAAAACTAATATTAAAATTAGATTTGGTAAATTTTATCAGGTAGAGTTTATAAATCAACTTCACTAGCCATCCACTTATTGGTTAATAAATGGGTCTAATCCTTGTGTGGTTTAATGCAATAGTAAAGTTGTTAGACTCTGGAGCATAATATCCTTAGATCATTTTTAGTTCTAGCACTGACAACATTCAACTTCTTTATGAACTCCGGAAGAATAAAGCCATTTGATTATTTTATTCATTTTAATGGATCTGTAGTTATTTTTAGCTAGTGAGCCATGGCAGGCAATGAACTTAAATAAGGGAAGCAAATCAGTTTTTTTTTAATTTTGTAATTAATTAAATATTTAGTTATAAAGTAGTAGTTATAAATTATTTTATTTAATAATTAAATCAGTTGTTTTTTTTCTTGTTTACAAAATGTTTAATGTCTTCTCGTGCCTTGTGATTATTAAGCAAATATATTGCTAATTTTGATAGATACTTTCATCCAGCATTCTAAATTTTATTTAACATTAAAAAGGATCTTTCTGTAACTGCTCTGGTAGAAAGTATAATTAAGGTTAAGATATCAAGTAATACTATTTATGGAAAGGCAGAATTTAAATCGTTAATTTTAGAAGATATAATTAAGATACAGAATACTGTAATACTATTTATGGAAAGGCGGCAGCATTTAAACCATTAATATGTATATATTTAAGAAGTCTATTAATTAACGTCTTTGCTTTTTAAATTCATTTGTTAACCTTAAAAATAAAGAAAAAATATCCAACAAAAATGTACTTTACTTTTTCTGAAATATCAGTTTGAAGAAAAAGTAAATTTAATCAATTTCTATGAAACGATTATCTAAAATTTCAAAGGAAAACATATGTGTTTTTTAAGTTCACCTACATCTTCAATTCTATGGCGTTTTCAATAGAATATACAAAGACATTTCATTTGACTTTAGAATTGGTTTCTTAAATCTATCTATTTTTAATAAACAATATTTGATATCATCAATTTTACTTTATATAATATTGTATAGAATTTCAGTCAAAGAAAAAAATATCAGAAATATAATTAATTTAAATCATTTAAATATGATAAGTAACCACATCACACAAATGCTTCTGCATCTCATTTGTCCGAATTTTCTAAATCATTTCAAACATTGCTATTAAATCTTATCAACATTCAATACTTTTTCCATTATATGCCAGCATATTGCAATCACAGATGGAAACATTTTTTAACTTTTTTTTTCTGGTTAATGCTAAACTATTAATGTTTTAAAGAAGATTATCCTTTTCTTTTAAAATTATGACTTTTTTGAGGATTTAAGACAAAATAATCAATCTATGAGCACAACAATGGACAAAAAGAATTTCTGAACATTGTTGTTTTACTTTCATTTGAAAGCCTGCATGATTTAGTGCAATGGAATTTGTCAGATTCTGGATCTAAAATCCTTACATCAATTCCAGTTCTGTGGCACTTAAATTTCTTATAAACTCACAAACAGTAAAGTCATTCAATCATATTTTTTAAACCCCAGTAAATGTCAAAACATTATAGTTTGTATAATTTGTGTAATTAACTTTTTCTTACAATTATGGTATTTTTTTTGCAAAGTTTAAATACATAATCAACCAAAGCAGATAATGATCTATTATGTCAATATCTATAAATTACAACAAATCATTCCTGAACATTTCCATTTAAATAGTATCAAGGATAATCAATTGTTTTAGCAAATGATATTGTAATGAATAAAGAACTTTTTATTTTCCTATGAATATAATAAAAGAAAGTTTCTTGACATTCTATTAAATCATTCTCCATACATTTTGAAATTCTTGAAGATGTGTTTGCACCATCTAAATAATATAACAATAACTTGCCATAATTATTTAATAAATGTGATATGAATATCTTTGTTGTAAGAATGATTATGTTTTTTTTTTGTGAAAACTGGAACTTATGTTTTGATTTTTTGAAAAACTTTTTCCTTGTAAATTGTTTTCATAATACAATCACAATTAACTGAAACCAATATTTGTATCACATCATCTCTTTCAGATGATTTAATGCTGTTTTATATTTTTTTTGAGCTTTTAACAAATTATTTAAATAAAATAAAACCAACTAAATTTTATATATTTTTTCATCAGAAAAAGAAGGCATAATTTACCATATTTGCCTGGATATAGGACACACTTCCTCCCCCCTCAAAATATATCTAAAATATGGGGGTGCCTATTATGCGCTGATAATCAAAATTATAAATTGAAATTTCTATCTATCTAAAACTTGTATTAATATATATATATATGTAAGTATTCTATTGCATTTTGTCCTTTTGTCCAACAGTGGTTTTGAATAAGTCATTTCCATAATTTTTTTCGACTTTGTAAAGATAATAAGTTGCATGATATATTTTATGCTTTATTACTGAAAGAGGGAGCATTCCAGTAAAATAAAATTCAGATTCACTGACATCTCAAGATTAGGATTCATCCAATGTGTGCATGCACGATTACACTTCAGCAGTGCACTGTAACATTTAAACTTTAATCTTGATAAATTTATTCAGAACATTATCAGTATTCTGTAATATTTTTCATGCTGAGATTTTATGGCAAAATGTAGCTCAAAAACAATACAGATTTGTTATGATATTACATTCAAGCTATGAGTGATTGTTTTGCTAAAGAACATGGAAACAAGGCAGCAGAAAGGAATTTTGGGTCACCACCAACTGAAAAGATAAGAACTTGGAGAAGACATGAAGAGGACCTACAAAAAGTTACATGTACTAAACACAATCTGTGACATCGAATTGCTAAATGGCCAGAACTAGAATTAAAAATTTGGATATTAGACCACTAAAACTCGGAATTTTCAGTTTCACAAAAATGATTATTCAAAAGCAGGACTGATAGCTTCTAACACAAGCATTACTGATTTTGCAAGATATGGTTTTCTAGATTCATGAAGAGAAATGACTGACATGCAGACTAAAACAAAAATTGCACAAATGATTTCAACAGAACATGAAGATAAAGATTATCAAATTTTATAGATTTGTCATTAATGCAAGAAAAAGAGAAAATTTTGAACTTTCACAAATAGAAACATGGATGAGGTCCTCACTAATGTTCAATGTACCCTCAAACAAAATAGTAGTTTCCAAAGGTGTAAAAAGGGTTATTGATTATATGTGTGGTCATGAGAAAATGCATTATTCAATTGTATTGCTGTGACAACAGTACAAATTGCGGCCTCTTTTGATTTTCAAAAGAAAAACTTTGCCCAAGGAAAAAATTGCCTAAAAATGTGCTTGTGCATGTTCATTGTAAGGGCTGGATGAATGAGGGAGGGGGAGTTATGGATAGACACTGTGTGGTCTAGGCATCCTGGTGGACTAGTTTGGATCAATTTTGGAGTCACCAAAGCTGTGAAAAATAAAATCAACCAACTGAAAACTCAATTAGCTGTATTTCTAGGTAGCCTTTTGAGCCAGCTTCAACTTTTAGATGTCTGCATTAATAAACTATTTAAAGGATTTATGAAGGAGAAATGGAATAGTTGGATGCAGTCTACAGATTTTGAAGTGATGCCATTAGGATGAAGGAAGAGGCCTAGCATGAGATGCTATGAAATATGTGAAATTAGTAAAATTAGTAACTCACTTTATTTCACAGAGGATGATTTGTCATATGAAGACTCTGATGAAGAGGCTTCAAGTAATTCTTCATTTAACTCGGGAGATGAATTTCTGGGCTTTTAGTATGAAGATTAAAAAGTACCTAACTACAGTATCTCCTAGTTACATTTTTAGACATAAATAACTAATAAAATTAGTGCAGTAAATCCTTATGGAAATGTATAAGAAAAATTTAGAAAATTAATTTTTTTCTTTAAAATATGTATAAAGGGCGGGGGGGTGCATTTTATACATTGCCGCATCATATTCTTTCATTACATTCTGATCATCAACATATTATAGTTAGGATTGAAATACAGAATGCATATTTTTATTTTCATATTTAAATTTGTCATTTCTGACTTTAATTTTATTGTCTTTATTATTATTATTCATTTGTTAATAAAACCAAATGATGTTGTAAATAAAGAATAAATTACGCAATATTTATTAATAAATTCATTTTTAAATTGTAGTGGATCTAAATGTGTGTGTATGTATATATATTATTATTATTATTATTATTATTATTATTATAATAATAATAATAATAATAATAATAATAATAATAATAATAATAATAATATAATAATAATAATATAATAATAATAATAATAATAATAATAATAATAATAATAATAATAATAATAATAATAATATTAATAATAATAATAATAATAATAATAATAATAATTATTATAATAATAATAATAATAATAATTAATAATTAATAATTAATAATTAATAATAATAATATTATAATAATTAATATTATTAATAATAATATATTAATAATAATTATATAATAATAATTAATAATAATAATAATAATAATAATTAATAATAATTAATAATAATAATTAATAATAATAATAATATATTAATAATAATATATTAATAATAATAATTAATTAATAATAATAATAATTAATTATTATTAATAATAATAATTATTATTATTATTAATAATTAATAATTAATAATAATAATAATAATAATAATAATAATAATAATAATTAATAATAATAATAATAATAATTATAATAATAATTATTAATAATAATAATAATAATATATTATTATAATTAATAATAATATATAATAATAATAATAATAATAATAATTAATTAATAATATTAATAATATTATTAATAATAATATATAATAATAATAATAATTAATAATAATAATAATATTATTAATAATAATAATAATAATAATAATAATAATAATTATTATTAATACACATTAGTCTTGCTAATTGAAATATTCTTAATAAAAATATTTTTAATAATGTTTGAATGGCTGTGGAAAATTCGCTGTATTGTATATTGTTGTGGGACATAATACTTTATAAGTTATTATGAATATCTTTGAAGTGCTATCCATGATTGGCATAATATCTTTCTTTATGAATTTAACTTAAAAAATTATTTTTGCTGAGACAAAATTACAATATAGCATGTTATTAATATCTTTGAACTACTATCACATCTTATTGGTATATAACGATTATCTTCTTAACATTTAGACCTGGCTTAAAAATTGCTCCTACTAGTGTTTATACATGTAAAAAAAGCATATCAATATAAGAAAATGTTATCAGAACACAGGATTCTGGAATTAATAATTACAACAAAAATTACATAAGGTTCAACAATCAGATAAAATAAATAAATGCTTGATTTTGTAATTTTTCAAAAATAAAATAAATAAGAAAATTTGTAAAATATTAAAAATATAAAAATAATAAAGAAAAGCAATGGTTTTATTGCTTTTGAGGACTGCATACTGTTGTTAGTGTGTAAGGAAGAAAACACCCAAAATTCCACTCCTCTAATAGTTGCTTAGCTTGATAGATAATATTATTTCTTTCATGATTGCTCTTTAGAAAGCTGCTGGAGAAGTCATTCTGTATTACATTATTTAATAGTTGATTTCTCTTTTTGCTTTATATTAAAAATTTAATATAATATAATGAGCGTGGTAATAGCTCTAAACAAGCTTTTCAATAAATGCCACAAGAGAAAGCATTTAAAATCTCGATCTAGAATTATGCTATCCCCAAACTGATTTCGAGCTAATGGCTCTCATTAGTGAGGTGCTAGGACATTCAGACAGTAGATCTAAAATACAAATTCAAGCCCAACATTTATCTGAAATTTCAGACATCTAGGGATAATTTTACATAGAGATTTTAAATATTTTCTCTTTGCGGCATTTATCGAAAAGCTTGTTTTAGCATGCTCATTATATTATATTTGTAAATACAAGCTAATTAAATCACCTGATATATGACTTGATTTTCTTAATATTAAAAATAATATTGGTGAATATAAAAATCTCATTATGCATTGAAAATGCATCTGCTTGTTATATCTTTGACATGGATTTAATCCAAGCTATGAGAAAAACTTGAGAAAATTTTTTCAACAGATTTAAAATCTTTTAATTCTGCTCCTGTAATTATAGATCTGGCAGTTATTAATTATGTGATTTATGTTTTGGATTTATCCATATTTATATAGATCTGTAGTTAATAAATTCCATTTGTCAAGAGTAGCTAGTTCTTAGCCAACTAATATTGATCAGTAGATGGGTAATACAGAGACTGAAAACTGTTTGTATCATTGCTGACTAATAATTTGAAAGTTTGGTGGGGTACTGGGTTCATTGTTCTCCAGTAAGAGACTTTTGAAGAGATCTTTGTTCTATAACATGTTATTTAAAGACTGTGTTATATTTTACCAAATTGATTACTACAGCTTTAATTAATATCCAAACTGCAAATCTTTATAATTTGGGAACAACGTAAAGAATATTTCTAAATGATTATAGTTTCTGAATGAACACTTATTTTTGATGGTGAGAATTTTAATGTACTGTCAGTAGTATGTTTTAAAACTTGAAACTAAGCATAGATTAAGTTATTTGAATCTATGTATCATCAGTTGGCAAACTAAACAGCTTTTGCTAAATTAATAATAAATGTGATTTGGAAATAGATAAATGCTGGGGGGGGGGTAGTACATTTTTTTTTTACTAAATAGGTCTTTTATAAAGTTCTGTATACTGATAAATTTGGAAAGAAATAATATAGTTGAATGTAAAGATGATTCGACATTTGTAATGCTTAATTGGATATTTGTAGGATAGAAGAACTTAAGTAATTTTTTTTTTGTAGATATTAATTGATATTTTACATAAGTGCAACAGAATTAGAGAAAAAATTTTAAAGATTAAAATAAGAATAAGATAGTAGCAGTAGGGCATGTTAATAAATTTTTGGTCACAGGGCACATTGTATTGCATGCTGTAAGAGAGTAGACGATATTCTTATCAGCTTCAATGATAATAAAAAAAAAGAAGATTGTTCAAATAATGTAGAAATAGTGCAATAATATTTAAGGATGTAATCATTATTATTAATTGCAATAGTTATTTAAAATGTTGTTTTTAATTTCTATTATTTTTAATAATTCAGAAAATAGTAAAATTGAAAATACATTAATCTACAGATGAATGATGCATAATAAAATAAATATAAATGACAGTCTTAATGCCTATAGGCATGAACTATTTTACTCACTAATGCAGAAGATTGCATCTTATTAGAATTATGCACCCTAACAATAGTTGACTACTATTGTAATCTTACTATCTTTACTGGTCAGCTAAGCATATTTAATTCATTAACAGATATTGAATTTTTGAATACAATATGGACTCAGTTATTTTATTTTCTGTTGATAAATGCTTAATTGACAGCAAAGTTGATTTGAAGTATTCCAAATTTGATGTCATTTTTTCATTCACTTCAAATAAATTATTTTGTCAGTGCTAAAAAAGTATTTACCAGTTAATATTTTAAGATAGCTTGCATTCGTTCTTCCAATTGTTATTCTAAACTAATTGTTAACCTTCATTGTATTTTCAGGTATCAATATCATGCTTAACTCTGAATCAGGATTGTAATATTATAACTTATCAGCATCATTATTTTGGAATGACCTTTTTTTAAATAGGATTTTAAAAAAATATTAATTATGAAATAGCCTATTTCTTCTCTTAAGGGTAAAAATCATCTAAAATTCTATTACAATTATGATTATTGTTCTGAAAATATTTATCCATTTGTAATTTTTCGCTGTTCGTGGGTTTTTTTTTTTAATTGAATTTCTTGAGAAAGTGAGAAAGGAATTCTGAAGAATAATCTTTATTAATATATTATTGGTTTGTGTATTTCAAATTATTTTAATATCTTTTTATATTTTCTCCCAGTAATATTTTATTAAATATATTTTGACAGTTTTGAATGACTAGCAATCTTCATCAAGGAAAAGCTTTCTTGTAATAAATTTTTTATAGAAAAATATTTTTTTTCTGCTGATGACTTTTAATTATGTAAAACTGATTTAATATATTATATTAAAATGTTATTGCAAAAAAGTGTCTTAAAGTGTTAATGTAATTAATACTTTGGTTTAATGCAGTTGTAGTATCAAGGACTTAAAGTCTAATAGAATCAAATCTCAAATATTGCAATTAACCATGTGATGATATGTGATCTGAATTTTTAGATATAAATGTAATAAATTATATATATATTTTAAAAAAAATTTTTTTTGTCACTTTCAGATCATTATAAATCTATGCTAAACATGGTGGAGAAACTCGACTTGAAAGAGCAGGATGATCAAGAAAAACTTGATGCTGATGTTACAGATATAAAAATTCAAGTTAATGATATTGTAGTGGATGATGATGAACTTACAAAAGATAAGCCACGGTGCCGGAGTCCTGATCCAGAGGATGAGGTTAGTGATGGTGATCTTCTTACTTATCAGAAGGTTCCCAGACGACGAAGTTGGTGCACAACTCAAGAAACAGATTCTAAAGGAGAAAAGGTTAAAATTAAAAAGCACCTGAAAGTTACACCGAGAAGGTAGGCTCTTAAGTTTTTTTTCATTTGTTATTACCAATTCAACTTTTTTAAGTAACATATATTTTTTTTAAAAATCACATATTTAGTGCTTTTAGCTAATAATTAATTTTTATGTTGTAGTAAAAGCAGTGGAATTATAGTTATCATTACAATACAAAAAAAATATTTTATGAAATACTGTGTATATAATTTGTCTTACTTTATTTCATTACTTTAATAAATGGAAAACTTTTAAAAATCTAAAAATATTTTAGTAAGTGGAGAATTTAAAATATAAATCCCATTATTTAATTTAAAGTTTAATGTAAATTAAATATGGATTTGATAAAGTTCATTTAAACATCATGCGAATTAAATTTACATTATTAATAATGATGAGGTTAGTTATAAATTCCCAGCTGAGAGAAATGAAATGATAATTTTTTAAAAGTAGATGAATGTTAAATCTATTGAATACAGATAGGTTCACTTCCCCTTGATACACTTCATAATAAAATTGAATTACAGAATTTTGAAAAAGTATATTTTCGATTATGTTAAAAATTATTTTTTTGTAATATATTTGATGGAATAATTTTTTGTATAAATACAGTATATATTTATATGTTTGCACATGCAGAGAAATTGATATATATATATATGTCACTGTGTAACTATGAATATACACACACACACACATACATACATACACTAAAAATAGTTTAATTATATAAATTGATAATCTTTTCCTAAATGAATTTTAATTAAATTCTAAGTACTCTAAACACTAAAATAAGAAAAGCTTCTCACTCTTAAATTGAGCTAAGCACTTTCGACATCTTGATTATAATTATCATATTTACAGCAAAAAAATAGCGGACAGGAGGATTATAGACACCCCACTCAGGCTAATGATAGATTTTGGCGGAGTAAACTATAATAACACTGTATAAATGATAAATCAGTGAGTGGCTAACTGACCAATTAGGATACAGCTTATTTATCATCATTTGAGTTGTCAACAAAATTAAAAATCTAACTATTGGCTACCAATGCAGGATATAGCATCACTCGACATTGCCGAGTTATATGGGTCAATAAACAGAAAACAGTCGAACATCATGAAACACGAAGTCACTACATCTAATTATTCACAGAAGTGAATTAATGTTATAATTGACTATTTAAACTGGATTGATTAAAACATCATACTGGTCAACACTACAATATGGAAAATGACTGGTTAATGGGACTTATATCTAGTATATTTCTGAATAGCATTGAAATAGATATACTCCCTAAATATTTCGAAAATATACCAAGTATAATGTACACTTGATACATTGATGATGTTTTTATTAGACCTCCAAATTAACACCATCAAAATGAACTAGCACAGAAATCTGCATTTACATGGGCTTTAGAACATGAAGACTCAAAAAGGAATAAAATACCTCAATTCATATTTCCAAAGGAAGTGTGTCCACCTAAATTATAAAATGGTAATTAAATCCATTGAAATTAGAGGCTATGTATACCCTGATTCCATTACCCCAACTCACATAAATAAACACATTGATCAAATAACTTTTTTATATAGAAATTATACACCTATGCAAACTAGAAGATTAACATTGATAAATACATTAATCGCTTATGCCTTGTTGGGTTTAAATACAAGTCACTCACTAACATAATATCAACAAATTGTATAACAAACCCCCTCCATCTGCCTCTAAGCTATGAATATTGCTCTCTTATATCCCTAAAGTCTCCAGGAATCTAAACAACAAACAGGTTAATCAACAACTCCAAAAATAAACTCCCCACTGAACATACCTCTCACACCATTTACAAGATTGCCTGCACTCAAGTTGGCTGTAATGCAGTCTGTTACGGAAAATCACACACCTGCTTTGCAATAAGATTGTCCCAACATCTATATTTCTATAAAAGGGCTAAAAGCAAATATTCACAACACAAATCCATATTTCTGGAACATCAAAATACACTCAGCCATACATTTGAGCCTACATTATCCAGCATTGTGTGTATAGAATGAAACGACTCCAAGCACAAGATAAAGAAGGCATGGTACATCACAACAACTCAAACTCCATAAATAAAAAGGAACCCTTCCCCCTTTCTAAAAAGTGGACTATCTCATTCATTTTGATAAATTTTTATAAATTTGTATTCTATTTATACCTACTTCCCTCCTGTCCACTATTCTTTGCTATGAATGTGATATTATAACCCAAATATCAAAAGCGCTTAGCTTTTCTTATTTTAGCATTTTGAGCACTTAAAATTTTAATTAAAAATAATTTAGAAAAGTGAGTAGAATATCACATTATTTTTTCTATATATTTAGTTATGCTTTGCTGGATTTGGTTAATAAATTGCATACTGTTGTTTACAGGATTCTTTTTTAGAGTTCTGATTAATAACTTTTTTGTCACAGGTTTTTTACATAGCAAAACACTTGATATGTGTAGTTGTGTTTATATATAATGATAGTAAAAATAATTGACAACTAGCATATTGTTGATATATGAACTCATTATAATTTATGATATAACTCTAAAACTGAGAGTAAAGTATATTGCTGGCAAACAATGTCAGTCTAAGACTGACTTGGAACAAAAATTGCTGCTTATTTATAGAGATGTACTCCCATTAATCCAAACTCCATTTGTTCAAAAACTTAAATATCCGGAAAAAATTAGAAAGTATTTGATTTATTATTTTAAACACTGCTATATAAAAATTTTCTTTTGATATTAATACAAGGATATTTTGTTTTTAAAATATACTAATAGTTAAAATAAATTTATACCATACCTATTCAAACTCAAAAAGCATATAATAAAAAACTTTCTCAAGATTGGACAAATAGAATTGAAGTAATCAATACATGAAAGGAATATTATGGCCATCTTTATCATAACTCTTATTAATCCTATATGGAGAAAGCAGCTGAAGAAAATAATATAGAACCAAATACCTTTAGACCAGATATAGATAAAGCTCTACAAAAATTAAAAAAAACAGAAAAGCTTCTGGTGTTAAAATCTTTTGATATAAGATCAGATGGAAATGGAAGTTATTTATTAATTTTTTCAGAGGATTTGGAAAACTATAATGTTGGCATGACAATGAAGGTCACTTCATCCTTTTCCCACTTATAAGTGGACAACCTAACTAACTATAGGACACCCCATACATGTAAAATAATACTCACCATAATTAAGGAACATCTAAAGGCTTTTATTCTTCTAATCCAGTGATCAGTCAATTCATATCTAGAAGAGGCAAAAAAGACATGATATTAAAGAATCATCGGTTTAGTACAGTTTGTAGAGTATCAAATTAGAGGTTCTGGCACTTCTAGCATTTTGAATTCTCGAGCAATAAAGCCATTTCATTATTTTGTTTTATTTATCAGATGATTGAAAAGATTTGGGATTAAAATGTTAAAATATAAACATGTATATGAAGAATAACAAAAATTTTGCATAAAATGGGAAATATGGAGAATATTATTGGACTTAGAGACACCTTTGCATTTTGTACAACTTATTCAAATCTTTATGAAATTAATTTGATGAAAGTTAAACTAGTCAAAACTTTATTGATAGAATTTAAAATGCAGGTGAGGGTTAAACAAGAATGTATGATTCTCTCACAATGTCAGAAACATAAATAATTTGAGTGCCATCTCATATTGCTGATCCACCTGATCACACACATGTTGAAAAGATAAATAATCACCAATATACATATTTCATGCTAAACCAGCAAACATCAGTTGGTCTAGATTATTATCTCCACACATATATACAATCAGTGCTCAGCTTTATTATATTAAGATAACAAATCTTCATACTTTAATGTGCAGGCTTCAAACTACTCCAATTCACAACTCTTCGGCCTTCCATTTCATTAAAATCTGATGATTGAATGTTCAAAGCTCATGTTAGTGCCAAGGTTGTCATCCTACCCATGTTGACATATTAGTCATTCTGATCTCTCATGTACAGGAGAATAATCCATTTATACATACATATGCAAGGGAGGAACAGACCTCTTACACACTATTTATATAAATTAATACATTGTGCAGGCTTAAACCTGCATTTATATATATATGTAATATATGCAGGATTCGAACTCAGACTTTCAAACAACCTGCTACTTTCAGTGCCATCTCATATTGCTGACCCACCTGATCACACACATGTTGAAAAGATAAATCACCAATATACCTATTTCAAGCTAAACCAGAAATCATCAGTTGGTCTAGATTACTATCTCCACACATATACAATCAGTGCTCAGATTTATATTAAGATAGCCGACAGGCTTCAAACTATTCCAACTCGCAACTCTTCAGCCTACCATTTCATTGAAATTCTGATGAAGGAATGTTCAAAGCCCATGTGACCTTGGCACTAACATGGGCTTTGAACTTTCCATCATCAAGTTTTTCAGTGAAATGGAAAGTTGAAGAGTTGTGAGTTGGAGTAGTTTGAAGCCTGTCCATTAAAGTATGAAGATTGACTATCTTAATATAAAGCTGATCATTGATTGTATATATGTGTGGAGATAATAATCTAAACCAACTGATGATTGCTGGTTTAGCATGAAATACATATATTGGTGATTATTTATCTTTTCAACATGTGTGTGATCAGGTGGGTCAGCAATATGAGATAGCACTGAGAGCAGTGGATGTGAAAGTCTGAGTTCGAATCCCACATATATTACATATATAAATTCAGGTTTAAGCCTGTACAATGTATTGGTTTTTTTTTTTTTTTAAAGTTGAATGATTTAAAAATATTTCAGCATCATTCTAGAACATTTTAGAATTTATGCTTTTAATATATTATTTTTAAAAAAAAAGTTTAATACATATCGTATATATTAATTATCATTATACTTTTCTCGATTGCTGTACAAGTGATAAAAATTTCTACACCCCAATGATAAATCTTAAAATATTACTGAAGCAAAATGTAATAAAATTCAAACTTCATAATGTAATGGATAATACATGCATTGAAAACTATATGGACAATCCGGTGTTCTTTAATCTTTGATAATAAAAAAGTTTAATTGGTTGAAGAAACTTGACAATGATTGGGACAAGTATTTTACTAGGTGTTTGAAATACTGGCCTAAGAAGGTTATGGAAATAGTATGGGGAGGCACTGTTATGACTACTTGTGAAATGTGGGAGTAAAAATACACACACAAAAAGAGAATAAGACAGTAAAACTATGTAGAGTGGTAAAATAAAGGATCTCTCAAGAGAGAATAAAGGTTTCATATTTAAACTAGGAATACGATTTGTATGGCCTAACTCTAGGATTTAATAAGGAAAACGATATTAACATTTCAACAATGAGAATCTTATAGATTTGCATTGTGATGCTTTGGAGACAAGATTGGTAAATTTGTGGTAATGGATAAAGTGAATCAAAACTAATTTGTAGATATTTTCTGTAAATATGTAAATGCTTGTTTAATAAAGTTTATTACTTAAAAAAAAAATGGTTATAAAAAGTGTTATCTTCCACATTCATTTTCTTGCATCCCAAATGAATGTCATCTTTGCCTATAATATATTAGCTCGGAAATAGAATATTGTTCTATAACAAGAGGAACACTTTTTTTTTCTTTCAATGAAGCATTAATTGAGAGAAAATGTTTGGAGTATGAATAGTTTAAGTTCAATGTAAACCTAACATTTATTTAAATCTAAATATAAAATTGAGTTTAAATTAAAAATCAAATGAGCGTACTGAATGAAATAAATTTTTGCTAATTGGTTTAACTTTTTTTAGAAGTGATTTGATATAATTTTCATAATGAATGTGTATTAATACATTCATTCGTTTTAAATAAATAATTTAAATTAATAATAATTAAAGCACTTACTATAACGATTGTTCTGAAAGTGTTAGTAAATGTTTATGTTCAAAATTAGAAATATTGTCAACTTCATGTTAGGTTTTTTTGTACTTTATACTCTAAATCATAAATCTAATATGATCAAAAAAATATAATATATTATTAAATAACACTTTGTTTTTTAATTTCTGTAATAAAATTTTATTACTAAAATTATGACCCTTGACTTGTATTAACCAAACAATTTTGATTACAAACTTTGTTCAAGTAAGCTAATTTCGAATTATATAGACAAGGTTTTTAACAGAGCAACTCTTTATGATTTTCTTCTTCATATGGATAATGTTAAAAATAATTTAAAGTATTTTCAGTGTGCTGTAAATTGAAATCAATTTATTCAAAACGAATTACTTGTAAAAAATTTATATATATGTGTGTGTGTGGGTATATAGATATATATGGTTTTCAATCTGATGTCCCTGTGTTTGCTTGTTTGCTTTGATGATAAATGAAAACACAGTTTATTAAAAGAGTACATAATATTGTTTATGTAAAATTTCTGGTATGGCATAGTTATATGTAGATTATTTTGATCTATAGGTGGAATGATAAATATTTTTAGAAAGACTCAACTTTATTTATATCTTTCTAAATATGTTAACATATTAATACTAACATCTATCTATGTTACTATGAGCATGTTTTAAATGGTATTAGTTTTCTCAACTGCTATTGGCCTGATCAGTGACAAGATGTCATTCTTATAAGTTAGCCTATTGTGTCAAATATAAAAAGGTAGAAAATTTATATACTTATATAGGAGGTCCTTCTGATTTTTTTTTTTTAAGAGTACGATAAATGTGTGTTTTCCAAAAATTGTGAATTATCTAATTAGATTAATTTATGCGGTTATTTGCAATTATCATATGATTAGCTTTTTTAAAAAATTTACTTTTTTCTTTCTGTCCAATATTCATATGTTTTTCTAACTGAATTTATGTATATTAGTTTATGCATAGTCTGCTACTTTAGAAATCTTTGCCTTTTTCTCTCTAATTATTGTTTTATGTTTTTAAAATTATTTTTCAATGAGATGATTAGTTTGAACAATATATTTTTTATTTACATAGGATTTCATCTTCAGAAAATTCTTTTGACACTCTATTGATTTCATATTTTTATTAGTTTGTTTAACATCCTTGCTATGTATGGATACACTACAATACCTCCCTTTTTTTCTTTTGTGAATCTTTTTTACTATCTATACATGGTTTTTAATGACCATGGATAGTAATTTTTTGTAAGAATTTATTTTTATGTTCAACTTTTCTTTTTCCAAGTTATTAACTTCTAAACAAACTTTTATTACTCTTTTTCATACTAAAAATATAATTCCAACTTTGTTTCTATCATAATTGGATGTATATGCTAACTATTTTCATATATGTTAATTTTTTGTAGGCAATAGTTTTGATTTTGCCATGTGATAATCTTGTCACAAGAACATATAAGAAGTGCAGTTTTTGTTTTTTGTTCTAATTCTTTGTAACTTTAATGGTTATATGTATATCCACAATATTTCTAATAATGTTTTATCATGTTACCAAATGACATATAATATCAACATAATAAAGTCAGATTTTCAATAATGATGAGATAGTATTTATGACTTTAGCATCAAGTTTTTCCATGTCTATGTCGATAATCAGGAATAATAGTGGTGAACCCATAGCTATATCTTGATTTTATTGGAAAAATTCTGTATTATATTGAAAATATTGTTATGCAGAATATTTAATTTCATTATATTATTAAAACAAAGCCTAATACTGCCACTATTGTAATGATTATTACTGATTATGATAAAGGTATATGCAATTTTAGTTTGTAATATATTGCTTTTAATTTTTCAAAGGGATGAATTTTGTAATATTTCATCCTTTAACACTCTATTTGTGCTAGCATATTTCCAGATATGCTATGAAATGTTATTGATGAGCTAAGAGACTGTGAATATCTTATTTTGCAATTGGTTTTTTAACAACTTGCTTAACATCTTATATTTATAAAATTATTGATGCTCCATTTAGTACAACATATTCTGGAATTAGCTGCTCCCTTTTCTATCAATTTGGATTTGATGATAACTTCATTTTTAAATAGCATGTCTGGATCTAAAAGTATGTATGAATATGAGTATATATTGTTTATTTATGTAGCATCATGATTTTTTTAGAGAGCTTAGTATTAAACAAAATATTATAAAGAAACATGGAAATTTTTAATCAGGTGATAGATTTACTCTTAGTTAAGTCCTTCAGTTATGCTACTGCATCTGTAGATTTGGGTATTGCCTATGCGATTACTGTTTTGTGTTTGTTCACATTCACATATGTTAGAGACTTTTAATTCATATTTATAATGTCCATGAACACAATAATTATGAATTATCCTGAATTAGTTGATGAGACTTCAGTAATGTCTAGGTAGGTCAAATCTGCTAATTTTACTGTTGGATTGGGAACAAGAAATTTGTTTGGAATCTTATAAGAAATCTTTTTTTATGCCACAATTTTTTGATTGTAGATTTTTTTGGTTGAACATCCAGAAAGGAGATATTGATTTGAGATGCATATCAAGGGGCAAAAATATATTTTGAGTTATAGGCAAATCTGATATACTTAATAGTTTTTTTAAAAATACATTTTCTCTAAGGCAAATTTTTTGCCAATATTTGGTGGAGGAATATCTGAAGGAACAGAAAGACACTGCAAAAAAAAAAAAAAATTGGAGTGTACTATTAAAGTTAAGTATGAGCACTTTTTCGCCAAACAGGAACTCATTTTTATCAGTGGAATTTGCTAGTGCTAAAGGAACAGTTTATAAAGTGTTTGCATCATAATATCAAGTAATGCTATCCAGCTTTCCAAGGAGGTTATTCATACTTATTCATAATCGTAGATGGTGGATAAGGTAAATTAGGCTATGATTAAGATTATTTTTCAGTTTTTTGTTGTGTAAGGTTACATTCAGATTAAGATACATATTGTGTCAATTAATGAAAAATTGATATTCATTCTTTATTGGACCAGCAATAAGAATTCCAAAGGTCTTTTTTTTTTTATTGAGAGACTTTAATCTTTCTGAAAAAGATCTCATTTATGAAGTCTACGCATAAATTAATTAACATAAATTAATTTTCTGCATTCACTATTTAGAAAATACCGTTGAATACATATTAAAATAGATAAGAGAATTAACCATGGGTTTGACTATTGTATAAAATTTTATACCTGATTTGTCTATCATTTGATGTCACTTGAATTATTCTATTAGAGAATATTTTGTCAAATAAATGAATGGCTTTTATTGCATTTATGGATTTTAGAAAAGTTGTTTTTCAAATGGAATCCTAAGTTAACTAAAGATAGGGTGATGTAGCACAAGTTATTAATTTATTTTGAAAGTTTTTTTTAGTATGAGTTATTAAAGATAAAACTTATTATAGCAGCCTTTTCTGGCCTAAACTCACTTGCTCTGTAAATAGATGTATTTCAATTATTGGCAAAATTTTTAATATTTTTTTTTTTCAAATAGCTTGTTGACATTGTGCAATAGTGATATTGAGAGTATATATATATATAGTTTGATTATCTTAAGATTGCTATAGTTTTGCTTTTACGCCAAATTTTTGGAATAGTTGCTGTTTGAATAATATTAATGAATAGTTTTGCCAACTGTGCTTTAGTTTTAATTCCTAATTTTGAAGAAACTTTGAAAATAAAGTATCTGCTCCTTAGGCTATTTCTAGTTTAAAACAATCAAAGATTGATCCAATTTCACAAACATTTACTTATTTATTAGCTTGAAATTAGAGACTGTGAAAGTAAAACCTGTATTTTTGTTCTAGTGATGCTTTTTAGCAGCATATTTTTTTTATTATCTCCTTGCCACTTATTGTGTATTAGTTAAGTAATAATAGATGGCCCAATGATGATGCTTCTTAACTTTCTAGTCTGTACTGTCCTATCCAATATTCACAAACTAGTTTCTAACTTATGGCTTTTTTCAGTAAGCAGCTTTGGATTTTGGATCAATACACCTGGATTTTAGGATCTGATGTACTCTTCTTCCAGCATCTATCTTTTACCTCTGTTACACTCCAAACTAAAAAAAGCATAAATATTTTCAATCTAAGCCAACTTGTTTGCAAAATCATAGAGATATGAAAACAGTTCAGTTTCTATATATTATGGCATCCTTAGGTTTTTTTATAATTATGGCCAGGATTCCGATAAAATATCACCTGACTCCGTCACATGACTTTAGTTTACATATTGCTGTTATAGCAGCATAATTTTTCACCATCCCTATGCCACTTAATGTAAGAGCAGTATAGAAGTTAAAATTATGTGGAGTTAGATAATATTTTATCAGTTTATGATGTTTTTTCTTGTTTATCATTCTTAGGTTTAGAAATGTGATATATAAAACTAGGCAGTCTCATTAGCTGTGGCAATAGTAGTTCAGTTATAAGTATTGCTTCAACTATCAGGTTTTAAAAAAGAAAAAAATCAGGACTTACGTAATCTATTTATACTTTTCTTTTTTAGCTTTACTCAGTCATATAATCAGCAATTTTTAGATTCTTGGTAAACAAATATTGGCAAAAGAACTAGTGATTTTCATCCAGTGTGTAATGAGTTGTTTTTGATATCCTCAAATATTGGATCCTTCGTCAGCTGCAAGTAAGAATCGGAAAGATTCTAATAATACTATGTTCCCAGATATCATTTATATCTGTTACAGTCAACTTTTTCCAAATTTTATCTCAGAACAGGATAACTTTCAACATTAGGAATATAGATTCCATGCATGGTTAGACTTGATCTTTGGTGTCAACAGGTGGATGTGAACATTTTTTTTTTTTTGTTATTGACCCAAAAGACAAATCAGGGATTGTCTTTGTTTGCTATCTGCCTTAATGTTTCTTCTTGCTTAGTATCATGAAGTAAATGAATATTGTTTAAATTCATCCATTCTAAAAATTGATAACTTGCTTAATCAGGAAGAAAGAATATCACTAGTTTATTTTTGAAATATTGGATACATAAAAGTTATTACATTTTGAATTACAAGTGTCAAACTAACATCTTTGGGTTGAATTAGTTTGACACTTGTAATTTAAAATGTAATTATTTAATATAGATAAATATTTTTTATATAATGTATATGAGAGATGGTGACTTGGATCAACTGATGAATGCTGGTTCAGCATAAAATGCATCTTGGGGATCATTTGTCTTTTATTGTATCTTTATTTATATGAATTTTAAAGAATATATGGTAGTATTAAGGTTATTTAATTGAGTCAATTTTTTTTTGGAATGGGGAGGGGGGTTCTAAGTGAAGAGAAAATCATTTTGTGGATTATAGACCTGGCTTTGAGATATTCCATGGCTGCTAAACCCATGTAGTTATTTTTCTTTTTGAGTTCCTGTGAGCCTTATTTCTGTAGTTGTGGCATGAGGACCCCCCAAATATCCTCTCAGTTTATATTAACTTTAATTGGGTGTTTTTTAAAATATACTCTTGTTCATCTGGAGTTCATTAAAATGAAATATGGTTAACTGTGTAGAGATTATTAGTATGTGCTATTTGCAGGTGAGTCTCTGAAGAATGTTATTTCATTTATCTTTATATCTCTATTGATTGAATGATATGAAACACAAATATATATATATGCCTGAGATATATTCTATCCTGAGTCTTTTCATATCAGATAACTGTTATAGATTTATAGTTTGGGGATCATACTTTCAGATGCACAATGATCCTATGATTCCAAACTACAGAACATTTGATTACTAAATAAAGTGTAAATTAGTTTTCATGCATTTTTTTTTTTTTTAAAAAAAGAACACTTTTTCTGCTGTCGTTTAAATTTATAGTATTCAAATATTGAAGTAATGTCTTTGGATTATCCACTGATAATTTCTGACTTTTAAAAACAGTAAATTTGTATTTTGTCATATACAGACTTATTTTTAACCGTTAAGGATGAAGTTCAGTAGAATTAACATGAAAATTTTTATCAACTTTCTCAGTGCTTGAATGAATTAGTTAAGTGAATTTTTTTTTAAGATTACTTTTATAAATTTTACCACAAAATATTTTATACTCTTATGTCGTTTAATGCAGAAATATGATGGTACATTATGGAGCTTAATGTCCACAGATCATACTCAGTAATGTTTCTTCTGGGGCTTGAATTTCTTATTATAACTTCTGAGCAATAAAGCCCTTCAGTCATTTTTTTCAGCTTCTGTTTCAGCCTGATCACTCTTCCCAAGGCTAATTCATTTCTCTGATCCATAACCTTCTTTCTCCACACCAGCAAACTTTCTTATTCCATCCATCTTATATGTGGTCTTTTTCTTTAACTTATATATATATGTAAGTTGTCTATATTTTTAACAAATTTTTCTATTGTTTAATTGAATATTTAGTAGACAATTGTAAAGTTGTTTCAAATGGATTTTAATCATTAATAATAAGGTGAAATTGGAAACAAATGTCAGATCAATGTTAAAATATTTCATTTATTTATATTAATGATAAATGTCAACGTTTTATTTTGTTGTTATACAATCCAATCATTTTTTCTTTACTTTTTAATGCCTGTTTGACCTTTATACTTGAAAATGAAGTGATGTTTTTGATAGTAAGTTATTGGATATTGTTAGGACGGTTTTTTTCTTCTAAAAAAAAAAAAAGTATATGTTTGAATTGTATTTATTTCTTTTCTAAATACAATATCTTTATTTTATTATAATTGAAAAATAAAAGCAACTTTCCATATCGTAATTTTTATCATTTTAATACCTATTCAAAAAAACAACAAAAAAAAATCCCTTCCATCAATTCTAATAATAGTAGAGCAATAATATATATATATTACTGAAATGGAAATAATTTTATAATTTGGCCATATAACCCGTATATATTAATAATTTTTATTAGACTAGAGATTACTAAGTAATGGAAAATATTTCTGTAATTTAATTTTCACTATATCAATCTCACGCAAAGTAGGGACTGGTTTTTATCCGCTTTTAACACCTTGTGGAGGGATGCAACCATAAACATATGGCCAAAGACATGTGTGAAAAGATCCATGATTTCCAAGATTAGTCCTGATTCAGCATGAAATGTGCATCTTGGGGATCATGGGACTTTTTCACATGTCTTTGGTCATAAATTTATGCCCCCCCCCCCCCCGTGTTAAAAGCGGATAGAAACCAGTCCCTACCTTGCGCGAGAGTGATGTAGTGAAAATTAAACTACAGAAATATTAACCCGAATATATAATTGTTTGATAATATTTTGATTCGATATCGTCACATAATAAAACAGTAATTAAATCATCGCAAAGGTATCGCAGAAGTCTCAAATTGTGATGTTGTGTTTTGAATTGATTGCGAGTTAGAGCAACGTTAGAGTGTTAGACTCTGGAATGTAAGATCCTCTAATCAATTCTGTTTCTAGCACTTCTGATGTTCGGACTTTTAATGACTTTCCCCCTCCCCCATTATTAAAAACCATTTGATTATTTTAAATAGTTCTGAGATTTTTGGTTAATAAATTCGGATTTTGTGTATATATTTTTTTATATAAGAATATCCTCTTATTAGAAAGGTTAGAAATGTAGATGATTTGTTATCAAATAATCATGTTTTAATTTATTAGTAAATGGATATTTAATTATTCTTAGCTCAGATATACGGAAAAGATCTCATATTATAACTATTAATATATTTAGAAAGCCTGGTGAGTGAGTTATTCCTTCACCTTCAGAGTTTGTATTATGTTGTCTATATTCTTATACAAAACCGTATTTAGATTTCTGGTTAGATGATACTATTGTCAAACAAATTATAATCTTGATTGACTATTAATGACATTTTTTAAAAATTATTTGGCATTCTTTTTTCCCAAAACATTTATTATAAAATACTTCTTTAATAATAATTGGTTCTAAATATATTATGTGATCAAAATTAATTAATCACGTCAGTAAGACATACTGTACTTGTAATTGAGATAAAAATTACAACTCATATTTCAATCCATTCAAGAATAATTAAAATTCTGAAAGAAATCTTGTAATTGATTTATTTTATTTACAACTGAGGCTCAAACTGAAGCTAATCAATTTTTCAATTAGTTTTATTTAACCATGACCACTGCATTTACTATAAAACCATTTCTCTCTACCTCTGCATAAACTCCCTTCTTTTTTTTGTATATGATCAAATTTTTATATAAATAGGTCTGTCTATAAAGTTTGCTTTAAAACAAAATGTAAGGCAAAAAAAAAAAAAGATAGCTTCTGATGTCTCCTTAAATAGGCAAGCTAGATTTTTAAAAAATTAAAGAATAAATTCTACATTTAAAAATAGTCATTATTTTATTATTATGAAAGAAGCATTCTAAAATAGTAATAAATCGTCAGCATTACATTGTTGGACATTTGTAACTACTTATTTAATCATCTATATAAATAACTAATAATTGGACATTTAAACGTTATTGGAAAATTAATAATATGCATCTGTGTAAATAAAGATTTGTGTAATAATCTGAGATTTGGACACTTATCAGAAAAACAAGGCAGAGATTTCAGAACAATAAATGAAGTGTGAAAAGAGTATGTTAGAAGTAATTAGAAGGGATTGAAAACTAAATACATGGATGAGAGAACGGTCAGGCCTTAATAATATCATTGAAATAATTAAAAGACTGAAATGGAGCTGGACTGGACATATTGTTAAAAGAGATGATAGTAGATAGAAAGATGAAATCAAAACTGGATCCCAAGAGATTGAAAAAGACTTGAAAAGAGACCACATGTTAGATGAATGGATTGGAGTAACAGAAGTTTGCTGATATGTCCTGAGAAACTGAATTAAATTTGGAAGATCTTCATTCTGCAATGAATCAATAATGGTAGAAAATGCTAAATGATGATGAATATTTTATATGTATAAGTGTATGTGTGCATTAGTTATATTTTATTTATGCACAAATATGTATCTAAATAACACAAGCACACGCATTTGTGATTTATAAGAAAAAGATAATTTTTTGTGATCCATATTAATGCTTAAATAATTAATATCAGATAAAAAGTATGTTTTAGGTTGTTTTAATAGTATTACGTTTATATTTTTAATAAATATAACGGTACAATAATTATTAATAATAATTTTTATGATTGCAAACTGACTTATTAAATTGAATAGTAAGTTCCTGGCATATATTTTATAAGTTTTTCTTTTCTCTCTCTCTCTTGCGTTATTGTTGTTTGTATGTGTATGAAGTTTTTTTAAATATTCTGTATTAACATAGAATACGTATGAAATCAATAAATATTTCTTATGTATTTATCAATTAACATTCAATACCGATTTTGTTTTTCAAGCTTAACAAATATTCTGGCTAAATTAATTTATGAAATTAGAATCGTTTATGTGTATGATATTGTAATTAAAAAAGAAAAAGTAAAAACAATTTGTTTGAAATAAATTTCATTGCCAATAATCCATTTCTGTAATTCTTTTTTTTTAATTGCCAAATCTCACTTCCATAGTAGTGATAATTATTAACTTTTGATATATTCTGATCCCACAATATCCTGTTTAATATCATTGTAGCTTTTCTATTCAGTACATTTTTATATCTTAAAGTTTCATTTGTCATTCTACTTTGTGTGATTTTCATGCCAAGATAAGTATATTTGTCACATTTGCCCTTTTTCCAGGATTATATTTCTTTATATTCTAATACACATATTCTTCTATCAAAAAATAATACACATATTCTTTGTTTTTGTTATCTTTATTTCCACATCTTATTTTCCATATTCCTTTATTAATTTTCTAGCTGTATAATTCAAATCATTACAATCTTGAGCCAAAACTTATGAACAACTAAATGTACTGTAATATTTTCATTGTGTGGTTAATTTATAACTTTTTTGAAAATGCCATTTTGATAATGATCAGTATGTTAAAATATAAGTTATTGGTGGATTTCTATGGTGCACATAAGTACATAAGATTAAATAAAATAATTATTATCAAGATAAATAAAAATATCGTTTTCATTTTTTAAATTTGTAAAATATCAGCAGTGTCTGAATTGCAGTAGTTTATTATTGAAACTAAGATTTTATGTTTATCAATTAATTTTTTAAAATAAATTGTATCAAGAGGATATTAAACATTCTCTATCTGTTAACAATGGAGATAAATAATTGTGGTAGACCATGGATTAGAAACATATATTTGTATTATCAAATTTCAGTCTTATTATAGATTTATCAAAGTGTACCAGATTCTTTTAGTGATTTCTATAATCTTTATTTTTTCTTTTTATGATTTACAGATTCTAGGTACAATGTTTGTTTTTTAATTGAAGCTTTCTTTTGTAATAGCAAAATTGCAATTACCATTATTACTAAAAATAGTATAAACAGTATTATCAAGATTTCACATTGTATAATTTTAAATTGTTTAAAAATAGATTTGAGTAAGTTGTATTTGCTTTTGTATTATTAATGGTTTTTACTATATAGATGCATTACTCCTGTACATTTCTAATTTTCTTCAAATAGATATGTATTTTGTGTATATACATAGTAGAGTCTAGTGAAAAAGTGATTGATTCTCTCCCCAAACTGCTTTCAGCATCTTCTCTGAACCAATGCTTGTATTATATAGAAATATAATTTAGCTATTTGTCACAATAATTTTAAGGTAGTAGAATATCTGAATCATGAGTTGTGATATTAAATGTGAAAGTGAGTTTCATACTTTTATAGAAAACTCATGATGGAAGAACATACTAATATTAAATTTTGTTTTGAATTGGGTAAAACTGTTACTGAAATCTTTAAAATGATTTAAACTATCTGTATTGGTGAAATTCGAGTCACAAGAAAATTTTCAACTGTTTTACCTGGTTTTGTGATGGCAGAGAGATCATTGAAGACTTCCACAGTCAGACACATAAAAAACAACTGGAATGAAACATGCAAAAAGTTGCCAAAATTCATTAAACTGATCACTGTATGACTGTCTAGATTTATTGAGAAACTCATTGTCATTTCCAAAATATCTCGCCATCGTATTTTAACAGATTTCAAACATTAGTGATTGTTGTTTGGGTCTCATTTGTTGACAATTGACAGAAAAGATGTCAGAGAGGAACTTTGGGGAGCCATGCAAAAGATTGCAACTATAGATCAGAAATTTTTGTCAAACATCAAAACATTAAATAAGATATGAGATTTCCAATAGGAGCCTTTAATCAAGTTCCAGAGTAGAAAATGGAGATCACAAGACCAAATCATATATATATATATGCATATGCAAAAGAGACGAAGAAAGCGTTCCTTGCTGAGGTTTTTTCCTCCCATTTTAAAACTTTATTCACCATGATTTCTTTCTGAAAATTATATGGCAAATGCTGGCTGCTATGTGGGTGTTTTGAATTCTTTGTAGGCTAAAATTCTGTGTAAGCAATCAAAATATCATGAGCAAAGCTCTTGGTCATTGATATATGATAACACACTGAACCACAGTGCTAAGGTTATAATATACATGACTTTTTGAGCAAAAAAAGTTCATTATGCTTGAGTAACTGACCACTTTATACTTCTGATTTAGGTTCAACTGATTTTTAGTTATTTCCAAAATTAAAAGTTTGCCATGGAATGAGTTTTTAATAAAGATGCAAAGCATATTTCATTGTATATTTTGTGACCCGGAATGCTACATCTTTATTATTTAAGTGGCAAATAATTAAATTATGATTCTCTATAACACATGTTGATTCAGAGGTTGTAGTACATGTAGCTTGAAGAAACACTTATCTTTTCATTGGGATACTTAATGTATATATAAACAAATTATTTGTTAACCAAAGGTTTAAACTGCACCAGCCAATAAATTCAGACATTCAATTTTGGTATCACACTAAAAAATAAATAAATCTGGTTCTCCATAATAATGACTTCATAGCTTATAAATAGTATTCATCAGGCTGCAAAACCATTTAGTAGCATCCAAATGTAATGTATAATACCATATATATATAATTATAACATGCTATATATCTTGGTCACTTGAAAAAGTGTCACAATGTTTCCATAATGAGAGAGATTTTATGATTTCTGGACTGATGGATGGTTGTGATAGGAGTGGGTTAAAGTGAAAGATGCAATGATAAAACAAAAATTTGAAATATATGTTACAGTGCATTGGATTGTACACCCCTTCATTTTGCATTAGAATGGTGTAGTGAATTGAGCAGGGAGACTAAGGTGTTAATATCTCTATACATTACCGGTATAGTGTTTCATTGAGTGAAACTTAAAATATATATTTGGACTGGGAATAATCTCTAGTTTAATAAATAATTAGTAATAATTGTTAATATATTTGTGTAAAGTAATTGGTATTAGCATTATGATTGCAGAAAGTTTGTTATTTGTAATCAAACAATAGTAATTTGCTATCTATAATATATAATACTAAACAAATAATGAAGATATATGTAAGAAATTGTGATTTTGGTCAACTAATGATTGCTGTTTCAGCACAATATGTACGTCTGTGGGTTCATTTGTTTTTTTACATGTGTTGATTTATATATTTAAGAAATGTATATGATGGAATAGAAGTTTGAAATATATCTAAATATATACATAGAAAGTTAATTTTAAGTATGTATATCTAACACAGTATAAGGAATTACATTATAAATGTGCTATGTATATCTTGGGTTCTTTGAAAAAATGAAGTGGATGTTACAAAATGCATTCTTAGTGAGAAAGATTGGTCATGATAAGATTAAACTAAGATGAAAGATGCACTATATATTTAAACAGCATGCAAAATTAGTTTTAAAAGAGAGTTGTAAACATCATACATAATTGCCTTAAACATTAATCAATATTAATTAATACTCTCACTATAAGTAAAGAGCTTTGTTCATTATATGGGGGGGGGGTATGATTATCTTGTGATAGTTGCTTTGCTAGGAATTTTTGGCAAAATTGATGAGGTTAATACATGTGAAATTATTGACTAGTATGATTTAAACTTGGTTAAGGAATAATATCACTATAGTTTATTTGATTTATTTATGTGTGTATATAGTAATTAATTATTCTTTTGCACCTTGAAATTGTTGACTGTTTTAAAGCAAAGGGTTTTTTAGTCATAAAAGTTTGCATTTACATTATTGTAGCACAGTGAATCACCAGTATAATTATAACTACATTAGATTATCATGGGTCCAACAAGAGTTTATTGTTAGACAGCACAGACAACTGAATGATGTATTATGGCATTTCACATTATTAATATTCAAAATCTGAATATATATTTTACATCAAAATAAATTTGAAATACATTTTTTACGTAAAAAAATCTACTTTCAAGAAATATAAGTTACATTTTTGATTTTAGAAAATTACTGCATAAATGTATTTTTTTATTATTATTAAATTTCATTCTTATTATATGATTAAACTCTTGGTATTATCATTTAAATTGCATCTTGTGTTATTGAAGTTTATGCTTTGATAATAAAATTCTGAATTTTGTTTTTAAAATTTGAGTTACTACGGTATTTACACCTCTACACTATGAGTTCCTAAGTTTTTTTTAATGCATATTCACAAGAATATACGCATATAATTTTTATTTTTAAATTATCTGTATATGTCAAGATAGAAAGTAGAAATTGTTTTGAAGGTAGATCCTTTTTTTAAAATTTATTCTCTTATATAATCCAATCATTTTTTTAAATATTTTTTTATATTTTTTTCATTAATAAATATATAGATTATATAGATTGTGTGTTATTATTCTGAACTACACCAATTCATTATCTATTTTCCGAGAAATTTTAGATGGTCATAAAAATACACACAAAGACTAAAATTCTCATAATGCGTATATCAGTGAAAAAGTTGTAAGATTAAGAAATCTTGTCAAAGTATGTTTTCTAAGCAAAAATGTAATGATCAGATTTGTACATTCATGTAACACAATCTGCAAAATATACCAAAGCTGACCAAAATAAGATGGTGAAATCTCGAATCTGACCAAACCTCAGCTCTTTTGCTAGTGCTTCATGATTTAATACCTTATGAATGACATTTCTGAGGTTACACACAGGTCTCAATTTTTTCTGCAAGCCGGCTTCGAACAGGGAGAAGCATGAAACTCAAGGGGAAATAGCAATTTAACTAAAGATTTAAACTACTTAACATAACTTTTCAGAATCATATCAAATGGAGATGTGATAAGTAATAAAGGCTATGTGGTTTTTACTGGAAATTACTCAATAAACAATGCTGCTGGAAAGTCATATTGCAACTGTGGTCATTGAAATTCTGTATACAATTTGGGATAAAACTGAAGAATGAAAAATAATAATGTGTGTATATATTGAAAAATACATTTTTAAAAAAATAAATAGAATGCATTTATTAATATAACAAGACTATCAATAGTATCATCAGTGAAATGAATATACCAACAAATTCTTTGAAATGGCTATACAAGCTTTTATGATATCAGATGGATATTGATAGAAATTCTTCATTCTTACGATTGATTATATTACTGTTCTGTAGGCATATCTAACTCTAGAAAAATGAATTTCAGTATCCATTTAGTGGCATCAAAATCTGACAGCATGGTTGTGTGAAGTATCGTTATAGGTATTATGATGTAAGATACAGAACTTTTTGAAAAATTCTTATGTCCATTGCTGAAGTGAAAGAATATTCAATATTTTTTTTTAATAAAATATTTTTTTGCTTAATAGTGAGGTAATATGATTGAGTAATTTGTTATTATTGCTATACAAGTGCATGAACTTTCCAGTTTTATAAATTATTAAAGGGTATTTAAATTAGGAAATAGATACATAATTATTAAATATACAGTAATTATTTATGAAGTAGCCATTATAAAAGTATAATTTTTAATTTCATTGCATTTTTATTAATAATCATTGCAGATTACACAAGTGTGATTTTTTTTTTTTTGAAAAAGTTTGAGCACCAACAGTAACTTAATTGGGCTCAATCCATGGATTTTGAACTCAAGTCTGCCTATCTACACTGCATCAATGCTAATTGTAATGATTATTTATAAATGTTTTATTTTCATTAGACTTTATTTCTGTACTCGGTTTGAAAATTTGTCTAAGGAATCATAGTTTCTAAAAAAAATTCAGTTATCTTATAGTCAGAAGAGAAACAAAACATATTCAAAGATAAAAGGGAGAAAAATAAGAAATATTCATAAGAAAAAAAAAAAAAGAAATGTCTAAAAGCTAAAAACCATTAAGTAAATCATGTCAGTATGGTGGCAAAAGCTCAAAGAAAAATGGTCAGTGTTGGTGCGTAGGGATGTTAAAAAAGACCAAATTATGTAAGGCATTTATTTAAATGAATCATCTATTTTGAAAGAATTTTTATATTTGTTCAGTACAGATTCGAATCCTAAGTCAGGAGGTGTGTCAATCAATACGATGTGAGTCCCTTTTCCACACACAATTAAAGATAGAAGAGAAAATAGATATATCAAAAGATAGAAAAAGAAGTGAAAGTTCGAGTCTTTTTTTAAAAACTTGGAAAAAGCCAATAAAAAATCTTAAGAAAATATATAAAAAATAATTAAGTATTTAAAAAAATAAATAAGCATGTATATCGATAAAAAGTATACAATAATAAAAACGTCAACATATGTTTTATTGTTGTTTTTTTTTTTTCAATAAGAATTGAATTAATAACAAAATTGTTGGAAACATAAAAAAAAAAAATTTTTCAAACTCGAATGATGGACAATAACAATAGCTAAATGATCAAGAAAAATTTAGTGCACAATGCAAAGTAAAAATTTTTTTTTACCGAGACAATACATTAAATGAAATACTTTCTTTGAGAATTGTTCGTTGTTTTGTATAGAAAAATGCATAGAATCGGCTGAAAGGCTTTAAAAACGAAATGATGCTTCCTTTTTCCTGATTACTATTTGCCGATTATTGATAGTTTAAATTAAATTTTTTCTCATTACACCACTCCAAAAAATCAATGAAACCCATCTCCTTAAAATAAAATTGTTAAAAAGCTAGTTAGTATTCAGAATTGAATAAAAAATACAAAAGGTAAAAATAAATGTATAATTAATGATAAAAATCTGTGAACTGTTCTTTTTTTTATTTTTTTAATGCCACAAAAATATACGTTGTTTAAGAAAAAGCGATGTTTAAAGCAGGCATGTTAACTCAAAAAAGTCTCATTATTGAAACCTGTAGAGATTAAAAAAGTCCTCTGATATTAATTCGGATTATATATATATTGTATATCGCACATTGTGACTAAAAAATCTCTTGCAGGATTTGTATTATTAGAATATGGCTTTTAGTATAGGCTGTGTATCTATATTTCCACAGAGCCTAACCGAGACACAACCAAAAATAAAAACTTCGTTACAAGATTATTGTTTATTTTAGTACGAAATTAAAAAAAATCACAAAACATATACTCATTTTATAATATAAACAAAAGCAAAAAACAATTGTTTATATACATATATTATCTATTAAAATAAAATCGTAAATTGAAACCACATATTACTAACGTACCAAAATATTAGGGATCCATATCCGTTTTGGGAAAATTACTGGTTAAGGAGTCAAAAAATTAATTATAAAATATTAAATGAATAAATATTAATTTATAAAAATTACATATAAAGTTAAAATTAAAAGTTGAAAAATAAAAATGAGTGATTAAGAAAACTGTGACAATTAACTGGCCCAAAACGGGACACTGAGACAAGAGAAATAAAACCTGGACAAATCCGGGAAAACAGGACGTATGGCACCCTAAATATAGACCCACTAAACATAGATTAATAACTAGGTCACATGTGTTGTGTATTTATGCATACAAAGAATAAAAATATTTTTGAGCATGAAATTATTTTTTTTCTTAAAAAAAAAAAAAGGTGTATATAAATTAAATATTAATTCAAAAACACTATTAATTAAACTCAGAAAAATAAGCTTATTTTTATTTATTTTTCTACCCCATGTACCCTGGCATAGTGATTATAAAGCAAAACCAAGGCAAGGTATATGGAATCTTTGATTTCATATCTACATATATTGAAAAAAATATTGAGGTATATGTTATTATTAATAATCAAATATTTTATTGCTTGGGAGTTTATAAGAAATTTGAGTACCAGAAATGATAATTAGATTTGCAATCCTACCACATCACTAAATCATGCCAATTGAGGCATATGTTATAAATATTAAAAAGACTTTTTCCTTAAAATAGTGTATTCGCTTAAAAATTCTGGCTACACCACTGACTGTGCAATAGTAGAATAATAGAATTTAAGATAAAGATCTTGGATTGAAGTTCAATCTGCCATTTTTAATGCTCAAAAGTCATCTGACCTTTTAATTGATGAGCCATTCCATTATATGCACTCTATTTGTTAAACAAATAGCAATAGAAATAGAGTAAATAGTAAGTTGTGTATTTTGTTAGATGTTTAAGTGAAATTAACAATTGAATCAATTTTACCAGTAATTTAATATAATGGAACCATAATATCCACTTAGTGTTTTTCTGAAGATTTGTGATGATGGTGTTTTAGTTGTATTTATATATTGGATTACTTCAATACTGACCTGTGTGCTATTACTAACAGTTGAATAAATTTGGAATATTTAAAGTTAAATTTTTCATAAGATATTCAACACTTATATTAGATAATGGAAATAGTCCAATATATAAATACAAACAATATCCACACTTATTTTGTTCCAACTTTTATTATGTACATTCCTCAGATTTTGTTGATAAACTTTGATTCTTATAGAATACATATTGTTTTAGTGAATTGCAAGTGTATAGTACTTTTTAACACACACATATATATCCAAATGCATTTTTATATGTGTAGTATGCAAATGTAAATTAAGATGATCTGCTAAATACACTTTAGTATAAACAAAATTAAAACAATAATAATAATGTAATTATTAATATTAAATTGAAGGAACACATTCACATATATATTTATTGCATGTATATTATATTCATACACAATCAAACAAAAAAATAAAACTTAATAAAAAAACATGCTGTATTGTATCTTTATTTTTTAAAAATAAAATGTGGAATAGTGAAGTGTTAGATTTTGGGATGATATTCTTTTTCTTCAGTGACTTTTTTCGCTTTGCTGGCTATTGTCTTAAATAGTTTTAAATCACTATTGTCTTTGTAATCTATGGTTATCCCAATTTTTGGTTTAATTCCTCGAATTTTAAGCCATCTGATGTAATTCAAGAAAATTGTATATATCTTTTCTGCCATTATTATATTACTAGTTTTTATTGTATTGCTTTATGAATTTTTTATTTTTAAATTAAGAAGAAACATTGTAAATTTTTTATTCAAATCGTATTGTAATTTGATGTTCCTAATGATGAAGCATCCATAACTAATCCAACTGATTGATCTAAGTTTTAAAAAGTGGATGGTAGTGGTGAGATCATAAGTGAACTGATCTTATATTAATGCATTTTAACACATTGTTAAAGTTGATGTAAATATTAAGAAATGAATTTGATATAAATTTATTTTACAAGTATTTCTATTGCATGGAAAAAAAAAATTTTCTGATTTATTATAAGCTATAGAAGTTTAAAAAGTAATTTTCACTGATTATTATATTATTTATTTTTATTCTAGCCTAAATCATTTTTTTACATAAATTTTGAAAATTTGGCAATTGTAGAGAGTAGACATAAATGGCAAATTATCAAAATATTTTCACCTTTATTGTCATAAAAAATAAAATGCAGAAAGTCTTGTATTTATGTTAAGAGTTGTATTATTGGATGTGTAAGGTATTTATTGCTAATACAAATAAGCATCTACAGCTGGGTCTCTACACACAATTAAAGTTAATTATATGAACTTGAATTTATGAGATTTTTGAGTCCAATTTGATTACAAATGCTTCTCTGAATATCATTCATATATATGTAAACACAATTTCTGATTATTATTTACATGAATAAATCTGAATATAAGTTTAGGATCTTTTAGTCTTTGAAAATCTATGCAGAATGTGAATACATACTGTACAATGGTTACACATTGGTAAGCCAAATTATTAATGGTTTTCAATCATATATAACTTTAAACCTTGCTTGGGTCATCTATTCAGTAATGTGTAATGAGATTTTGATTCTTTCAGTTGAGAATCAACATAATGGAGCAATTTTTGAATGCTAACACTATATTGCTATGGAAAACAGCATTGGAAACAATTTGTGTGTTGATATTTAATGCTAGGGTACTAATAATTTTTTGATTGATCTACTTAAGCTAAACTTTTTAAATACTTCCTTATTTTGTTATTTATTTGATTATTTAAATTATATGTATAATAACCTGTTTTACTTTATATTTCAACTAAAGCAGTAGAAATACATGTCAATTAAATTTATATCAAATTCATTTCTTAGAAATCTGGTTCATTTCTTATAAATAATATTTTCATTGTCATAATAATGTGTTAAATGCATTTATGCATGCTTATGATTTCATCACCACCATCTAAATTTGGATTGTCCAACTAAATTCAGTTGTCTCTGCCTATCATTAGATATTAACATATATTTACCTTTTTAAAATAGGTATGTCAAATTAAAATTTGATTTAAGAAAAAAATTGTAAATATTTTTATTTTGTAATTTGAAAAAAGTCAGCATGATCAAATATCATGTCCTACCTTACTAGGTAAAGTTTGTTGCTATTTATTCTGCAAATTCATATTTATTAGAGAATGTTAGAGAGTTGTAAGGTTGTACAATCTGCCTTGCAAAATCATTTACATAATGTGTATTGCTGTTTTTATTAATCAGTGGAGTGTTGAGTTTGTGTGCGTTTATTTTAGTAATAAAACCTAATGGATTTTCTTTCTTGATTGTTTACCTTGATTTATATTTAATGGCAAAATATAATGCCAAGGTAATAAAATTTGTAGAATATAGTTACTGATTCATATGTACACATATAAAGTTATGTGTGTGGGTCGTGGAAATAGTATTATAAAATTGTCTGTGTAGGTCGTGAAAATAGAGTGTATTAATTGCATTGTGTTTTTCAATAAAAATACAATTTTTCAAGTAATAATAATCATAAATTACCAAACTTTGACATTACATTGAAAGAGCCTAGTCTTGCATTAAATAAGATCTTAGAAATGACAATAATTAGTTTCATTGTAAAGATTTCATTTTTCTTATTGTCTGCAGGGTTATTTAAAGATCATTTTGAATACTTCATGTTTAATTTCTGAAAACCTACCCTTTACACTATTTCCAATTAAAATTTGTAGTTAATAATTTAGCTGTTGTTGTAGTTAATAAAAAAAAATATTGCAGATATTTATTTTTTAATAATTTATAAAAATATTTGGGCCAAAAAAATTATTTTAAAATATTGGAAAGAGTGAAAGTTTATAAATAACAAATATGTGTTTGTAAAGATATATGCATAAATAAAAACAAATATTTTTGTCTTCATAATAAATTATCAAATACTGAGTTACTAGGAGTGGTGATATTCCAATATCATTAGTGACACGTTGATTTTTGATCCAGAAACTGTAACCCACAATGGTTACAAGCAGTGTGTGATACCACTATCAATTTTCAAATGTCCTAATTTTATTTAAGTTGGAACATTGGTGGAAACAGTGTTTTCAATTTATTCCACTACAATGGTTAATAGCCTGCAATGTGAATAATGATTGGATCAAAGAATGATATATATGATTTCATAACTAGCAATAAATTTAACCAATAATTGGGAGCAGATCTGGTTGATTGGTTTTTTGTGTGTTTGAATAATTGTCAGATATATATTCTTTAGTGATTTTGGTAACTGATGACTTATTCATATTTATGGCATGCCTAATTTCATATAAATTGGAATATTGTATGGAAACACAGTTTGCAGTTTGTTCCACCACAATAGTTAATAGCCTGCAATGTGAATAATGATTGTGTCAAAGAATGACATATATGATTTTATAAATAGCAATAGATTTCACCAACACTCGGGAAAAGATCGGGTTGATTGGTTTTTTGTGTGTGTTTGCATAATTGAAAGACCAATTCTTTAAAGATTTTTGATAACTATTGATTTATTCAACTATATAGCATGGATGCCAGTCTTTACTATTTAATCTGTATGCTGTGATAACATGATTTTCACATTATTTTACTCACATCAGAAAGTAATGGTGTTTAAAATGGTAGTTCGGCCATTGATGTTATGGTTTTAAAACTTTGAGGGAATCATTTTGATCAAGGCTGAAAGAATTCCAAGATATGTTGTTAGTATGGTTTTTTTTACTACATTATTATTATTATTATTATTTTTATTATTATTATTATTATTATTATTATTATTATTATTATTATTATTATTATTATTATTATTATTATTATTATTATTATTATTAATAATAATAATAATAATAATAATAATAATAACAACAACAACAACAACAACTAAGAACTGATCACAGTTTTTGCAAGTTTTTTTTCCAATCTTTAATGAATTAATTCAATACCCTTGAGTCTATTAATTTTGAAGCATTAAAAAAGTTCACTTTTGATTCTGATGTTTAAAATAATTAGATATTAACAATTTGGCTCTTTTAAACTTGAACAAGTTCAGTCTATCTTTCTGTAGATTAATAATAATAATAATAAAAAATCAAATTGCTTATTGCTTGGAAATTCATATAAGTTCAGATTCTGGAAGTGACAGAGTTTTATCCAAGTTTTTTAAAATCCCGAGTCCACCATTGATGTAAAATGAAGTAAATTTCCTGTTCTTTTTTCATACATTTAAGAGTTTCATGCTTTAATTACATTATAACTAAAATATAGTGCTTATATAACAGATGTTTTCATTATTCTATCCATTCTTTGTTTCTGAATATATAAATATGGAAATTTGCTTTTTAAACTAAAATAGAATCATTTAAGTATTTAACTACCATAAATAATAAACTTTTAAAATGAATGCAATAATAAAAATAATAGAGAACAAAATCAGATTTCAAACCATCTCCACCTTATATAAATATATTGTAATGTAAGTCATGATTCTAAATAGCAGGCAACAATATTGAATTAAAATATCAATATATGTTATTAGATCGAGTGGAGAGTGATGGGTCATCTGAAAGTCTGTGCTCATATACCCTATATATTACATATATAGACACAGGTATAGAATAAGCCTGTGTTTCAGTTATAAGACATTTTCTTAATTTTGTAATTTCTATTGTTAGTACCTAATAAATATTAAATACTTTGATATTGACTTTTTAATAGTTATATATATTTTTATTAAACAACCCCTACTCAAAATACTTTATCCAATTAATTATGGTTGATCTAAAGCAAAAATTAAGAACAACAGAATACAATCTTTCATTGAATAGCAATATTTTGGCGCTACTTTAAAAACAAATAAAAAATAAGGAATTTATTTATTTATTATTTTCCATTGAGAATATTAAAGAGATTTTTATAAAAAATATATAGTTTCTTTCGATTTTATATGTTTACCTTTTACTTGCATATATATTGTGCCCTTTTGTATGGGTCTCCATAAATTGTTGTATCAATCTATTAAAAAAATTTTAAATTTAGGATATATTTAGCTATATGATGTTAATTTTATTTATAACAATCTTAAAAAGTGTAATTAAAGTAATCTATGAATATTTGATATGTGAAAATTGTGCTGATGTTTGAGAGAGACGTTTCAATGGGAATGATAATAGTATATGGTTGGGAAAACTAATACTGCATTAATAAATTTAATAAATAAATGTTTAAAGTTAAAGTTTTTTAAAAAAAGATAAGTTAAAATTAAATGCATATATTTATTGTTGATAAAGATCAATATTTAATAAGTGAATATAAATATTTTAATTATTAGTAGTACATAATAGAAGATTAATATTTGATCGAATTATTATTTTAAAAATTGTTATAATATATTGTTTATTTTAAAAATATTTATTTTTAAAAATGAAATTGTTAGTTTATTTTTAGATTATTACAAGCGTTTGTAGCTGTGTTGTAAAACAGATGTTAGTTAGACACATACACACATGCTTGGGAGTTTTTTTAGTAAAGTTGCAAAACTATTTTAAAATTCTGTTATAAAATTTATAAGTATTATATTGGCTATCACGAGATAAAAATAAAAATAGTTAATGTGAAATATTAAATCTGATTTTTAAAATACTGCTTAAAAAACATAACGAATAAAAATAGACTTAATTTGTTTATAAAAATAATCTTATAAAAGTTAAAAGTGAAATAAAGTAAGAAAGTATATTTTAAAAAAATGTTTAATGGATTTAAATAAACGATAAAGATTGATTTAAGAATTTAATAATGTAATAAAAAATAAATATTAAATAAGTCATTATTTATTTTTAATTCTGTCTTGTTGGTAAAATATGTAAATAAGCTAGCAAGTTGATTGTTTAATTTACCAATCAAGTGGGGAGTTTCTTCCGGTATAAAACCAAGGTTCAATTGTTCGGAGGGGGATTGTGATTGTAATTTTTAAAGTAAAATGTGCTATTAGAGATAGCTAAGTAAAATAATAGACGCTCTCATAATCGTTTTAAAATTATAAGAGAGTAGTTTTTTAAAATAATTTATAAAAGTTTACCGACAAATATGCAGTGCTAATTTTAATTATAATTTCCTATTGATCGTCTCGATCGAAGCTCAATTTACTATCAAATAGTCATGAAAACATCGTATAAGGATAAAATGTATTGGAGACTTTATACTAAAAATTTAACAAACGCTGGATTAACTAGGAGAGTTACTAGATGCATAAAAGTAATAAGTTGGACCTTATATAAATTTAAAAGCTGATTGTAATTAATTTTATAAAACAGATATTTAAAAGAATGAGAAATACTTCTTTATGAAGAAAGTATTTGTGAATTATAAATTTAAGTATATCTTGGTAAAGATATGATAATTAACAGTAATTGTATAAATACTTGCCTTGTTAAGTCTTTATGGTTTAAAAGACTAAATTTTGACAGTTTTAAGAGGCAAATAAATTGGAAATTTAATGGGTAAAGAAATACCTATAAATAAAATTATTATATTAGTAAAGTCTGAACGCTGGTCGTACAGAAGAATCTAAAATTAATCTTACCTAGATATTTGTTAAGGAATGCGCAAATCAAATATACGTGGATATCCAAATCAATTAAAAATAATTAAATAAGAACTTTGTAAATTATAGACTAATTCTAAAAATTAATAACTTTTAAATAATAATATTTTTTTCTTAAAAAGAAGTGAATCCGGATTCCATAAATTATTTTAATTATTCTTTTATTCTTATGGTGGAACTGACTTTGACTTTTATTTTATTTTTTTAAAAAAAGAACGTTTTCATTTTTTCATAAAAACTTTTAAAAACACGTGATGTACCGGAAAAGGAAGTAATGTTTGGTGAAAATTTGTGCCTAGGAAAAAGAACAATTATGGGTGAAAGAAGACACCGTTGGATTTTATGTAATATGTTTTTATTTATTAACTAACATAAATATTTAATTAATTATTGATTTATTAAAGATAGGAAAGGTACATTTACATTTTTTAAAAAAATAACTAAATATTAATATAACATTTCATTGCATAAAGTTTATTTTTATAATTATACAACACGTAATATTTTAAAGAATAATTGTTGAGTGTAAATGTGAAATTATTTTGTAAAACTGTAATCCTGGAGGACATCGTGTGACGGACTGTACATTAAAGTATCATTTATGGTAAAAATTATATAATAATAATAATTTGATGTATTTGCTATGTTTTTCTTTAGATCAACCAAATGTTATTTGATTGTTGAATGGATGGATAAATATTTAAAGAATATACACACATGATATTAATAATAATAACAGTTTTATTTTAATATGCATACTTTAAATTGATGATGTAAATTTAGTACAACATAATATGAGAACTTAGAAATAATTATATGATTCTTTCGTGAATAAATTTTAATGTTTCTGTTACAATATTAGGAATTAGATTTATTATATTATTGTAAGTTATTTATTTTTCTTTTCAAGTTAGTAAGAGGTATAAAAATCTATATTTTATTTTATTTTATTAGATAAGTTAAGTTAATTTTACATAGAAATTTATATTTTGATTGAAGGTTTATCGGATATAGATGATGAGGTATAAGAGTTTGGATAGTTATTATTTTTTTTTAAAAATTGGTCATCTGTTTTTCTGAAGTTAAATAAGGTTAAAATGATATTTGTAGATAGAAGTTTATTAGGAAGAAATAGGAATAACAAGTAAAAAAGAGTAATAGTTTAAATAGAAAAGAATCATAGAATTTTATTTGATATAATATTTTATAAAATTTGAAATTGTTGAATAATTTTAAATATTATTTTAAAAGAACATATACGTATTGCATATTTTGGTAAGACATGTAGTATGACATTATATCGGAATGAAATAAATAATTATAATCAATAATTGTTATTATATTACAAAGTTATATCAGTTTATACATTAATTGATCTTTGAGTAATACTGATAGTAAATGTAATACATACTAGTACATTATAATATAAATAGCAGTAAGACTTAAGTGAAATAGCATTTTACTTATTAAAGTCTGTTTATTTACATATATGCTACATGAATGATATTTCACATAAAACCTTTTCTTGTATTAATTGATGACAAATGATGTTTATTAAAATTTAAAGTCATAAACTTAATTAAATGTTATTGATAGAACATTTAAAAAATGTATAAATTATCTATTTATGATTATGGAAATAGTAACAGTGTAAAAATCTTGTATTATTATTTTTCTTATTTTTTTGTTTTTATTTTCTTTAGTTCCATTTTGTAATGTAAATAGTGTAAATAAGTTATTTGTTAAAGTTGATGTAAATAAATTTGTTTAAGTTGTTTTAAAAGTGTGTCGAATTCATTATTTTACACCACAGCATTTGACAACAGATAATTTGAATGTACATAATATTTGCACAATATGAATTTATTATTTTATTTTTAGAAAGAAACACAATATTTTCTTAATATAATTTATAGAAATTGATTGACATTAACATATAATATTACAATGGTCACAAAGTAATTATAATGCACAATATAAGAGTATAATATTATTTATTGCCACAGATTGTTAAATTATAAGACTTTAGTATATTTTTAAAATTAAGATACTATATGGAAATGAAAGACATGTATATGATTTATTTATTTTCTTAATGATTAATAGTATAATAAAATAGATAAGATTAAGCTATACACTAAAGATTATTATTGTTAGTTATTGTTATTAGAATAAGTTAGGTGTATTTAGGTTTGATATTAAATCCCTTATCATTCCTATCTGCACAAATTATTATTACTTTAAGATAATTAGAAGAACCTGAGATTATTTAATTATATTTCTTTAACAAAAGATTGAGCTTTATTTATCTATCATTATTAAAGATAGTTCATTTATAAAAGTCATAAGAGTGCTGTAGAGTTAGTAATGAGATAATAAAGAAGTAATAGTATTCTTATGCCATTGAAACAGTGTCTTGGAAAGACATTGATTCAATGTAAATTCAATTACCAATTGTAACTTCACTTCATAGTCTCATGATTTTAGTAAATACTTATTTAATTAGTACATAATATTGAACTATATTAATTTTTGATAAGTTTGTAATAAATCTGATAAGTTATAATGTTATAAAAATATATTAAAGATAGTTATACATATTTTAGCTAAGCATAATGATTTAATTGAGCTAGTCATATTTTAAATTATATTATATATCGAGAAGTGAGGGTACAATATATATATACACACTTTCCGTTTAAATGTAGTCTATAAAAAAACTGTTTCAAGTACAACTTAAACTTTTATATTTTTAGCAAGAAATTCCCAAACCTTGAATTAGATTGAGAAAAATCCCTTCTTATAATTAACTTATAAAGAAAGTATTTAATCTAAGTGTTAGAAAATAGAATTATCTTTACACTACAATCTATCTTGTAACATTGCTTGTATCTAAAGAAGATAATATAGCACGTTGCTTATTTTATTATTGCCATATGAACAAACTATTTATTCTTCTCTGCTGCTATTTATTATAAACTCGAGCAGTCAATAGTAATAGAAAGCTAGGAGTCATAAAGTATTTTTCTTTATCATTATTATTATGTTTTTGATAACCTTGAACAAAATTCTTACAATTGAATCGCAACATAGTGAGATATATTCACAACAGTTTTGTTATTAAGAAACAACAATGAATTCTCTCTACTTTTTTTAATGATCAATCATGCTCAATTTTCACATATAAAATATACTATTCTCAAAACATAAGAAAATTTAAGTACAAATTGTGCCTGCCTACTTGTTTGAAAAGAAAGGTTTTCAATATATATGTTTTAACAGCTTTTACTTACAGATCTGAGACTTGGACACTTAATAGGAGATCAATGGAACGATTTCACACCCCTTGGTGAAATATGGAGAGACTTTTGTTAGTAAGAGATTAAAAATAAAATATGAGTGAGAGAACAAACAATTATCATTGATATCATTGAACGGTTTAATAGACTGAAATGAAACTGGCGTGGACATATTGCTAGAAAAAATTATAATTGATGGCATAGTCACGTTTTAAATTCGATTCTAAAAAAATTGTAAAAGTCATTAAAAAAAAACCATGATTTGGGTAGATACGAAAAAACTGGATTTGGAGAGACTTTTATTATACTGTATATCTATAACAATCGAAAATGATGACGATGGCTGTTAAAATATTAAAATTTTCCTATTATGTTTGTTTTAAGAAAAATGTTTTCTTTGCCTGAGGATTTTCTTTTTTTTTCTAAATACTGTAGTTTCCAAATGTTTTTGATAGTCTTCTCCTCCCACCCTTTACAAATATTACGCTGTCTTTTTAAATTTAAAAGTAAATTAATCATCTCAATTAGTAGAGAAAAAAAAATATTTTTTAAATATTTTAGTCTAAATTATCTGGTTTTAACGATAAAATACATTCTTCCTCTTTTATCTGATCCTTTCTCTGTCATTGATAATGAAGTGCAAGTGATGAAATGGTGAAAGGGAAGAAAGATAAGCAAATATCAATTTTACCTTGACTTTAGATAATTATTTTCAGTAACTTAAAAAGAATAATAAAAGAAATGTTATTTCACTAAACGACTTTAAAATAATTTATTTTCTGAGTTAGTAAATAAATACTTCGTGCCAGGATGACAGATTGATGAAATGATTTTATAATCATTCATGTTTTAAAATAGGTATTGCTGTTTTTTTTTTTTCTTCAAAGCTTTATTCTTTTATATGTACGTACATTAACGCTCATGCATATAATCTCTCTCTCTCTCTTTGGAGTTTATTTCAGGCAAAGTTGCTAAAATGTGGAAGTCTAATGCAAGAAAGTTTCTCATGTTTGAGGATCTATGTACTATGTTTCTAAAGAGATTAAAAAATAGATTCACAATGTGTTTTTTTTGCCTCCAAATTGTTAAATGATCAAATCTGACAATATAATTCTTAGGCATTTGGTTAAGAAAACGAGATAAATATTGTTATCCAGTTCTGATATTTTTTTCTTGAGAGATCAATAAAATAAACTCTATGTAGATTAGTGTTTTAAGAGTTTGATAGATTTGGAAGTTAAAATTTTTCACATCCCATTCTCAAACATCACATGACCTCGATGGTCAACTACTCAAGAGTAATCGATTATTGTTCTTATTAGTTAACCTATGCTATAGATCGCCCTTATCACTTACTTCTTAAGAAGTTTATACTATATGTTGTAAACAAGAGTAATCCTAATATATGCACCAAACAATAATCAAAAAATATATCCGGCACAAAAAAAGTTATAGCGAGTCAAACTAAAACTAAAAAAAAAAAACCTTCAGCATTTATTCTATAAGTAAACATTTCATCCTTGTTTAATAATAATTTTTAACAGTGTTAGTCCTTTTTAAGCTTTGCACTTTTATAGTTTTGGAAAATTATTTAAATCAACGAATTTCATAAAAAAAAAAAAAACAGTATTAAATCTTGCCTGAATGATTGATTCCATTTTAAAAAATGTTCTGATTTCCAAACATCACAAGTATGGTAGAAAGAAATCAAACATTATGAAACAATGATAAATATTTTTAAAATTGAATAGTAGCACAAGTATTATATAATATCTATGAACTCATAAAAAAATCAGCCCAAGACAGAAAAAATGTTGGCTTTAATAGTCAGTGATTATAAGATATGATAGAGCATTTAAGCACCATTCCCATAACATTTTCTTACTTTTGGCAATGGAAAAAATACTTAGAAAAAACTGTAATTATTAAAATACATAGTTATCCCAGGGATCAGATCTTATAACTGTACCAGGGTTCAAAGTGATGTTTTTTCTTTAATTGTAGGCTCTTAGCTTGATAGTGAACAATGCATTAAAGGTTTCATCTTAGAATCCCAAATTTTCATTGGTAAGGCGCAAAGTGAGAATAATCTGAGGATAGGTATATAAATGCACAACCATCTAGTAATCAAAGATTAGGTATATATGATGCTACAATAAGCAGAGAGATGTTCTTGTATATATATATCACGTTGTGTAAGCTGAGGAATCAGGTGGTAATGTGTTGAATGAATCCTTGCATGATTAAGCTGCATAACATTTTTTTTTTTTATTTACAGTGTCTTACTATAGAAATAAAGATTTTTACACATACCTCAGTCTAAACTTATCATACTTAGTTGAGAGACTTTCAAGAAATAATTTAATTATTGAATATATATATTTACTTCTTTCACTGAAATTTTAAATGTCACCAAATGCGAAGTCCTAATGAAATGTTGTATGCGCGTGCATTAAAAGTTTGAGATTAATCTACTGGAATATATATATATATTCCTGGTAATTAGCATTTTACGTATATAGCTTAAAAAATATAAATAAGCAAAATAATAAAAAAAATGCTATATACACACATATAATGCTGTGTGTATATATATACACACACACACAAACACTATATATATAGTACCATTTTATATATGTTTTGTTTTTTAACATTGGATATATAATTTTCCTATTTTTATTTTTGTCAAGCTGCTCAAAATAATTATTAGCTTGGGTTAATAGTTTGTATAAAATTTTTATAATAATAGTTTGGCAAACATATAAATAAATAAACAGCTGGTATCCTTGAACAAATTCTCAAACCTTGTTTATCAGTGTTTTTATTTATACTCTTTTAATTGCAGTTAATAATATATGATGAATATATATTAAACATTTTACTTTAAGAATTTGATAAATTATTATTAAATGCATAATTAAAAATATTACGATAGTCATTTTTTTTACCAAAAAAAAAAGGGGGGGGGAGAGACGTTTATCCAATAATGAATAATAATTTTCATTATACTACTCTCATGCAAGGTAGGGACTGGTTTTTAACCACTTTTAATACCTTGTGGAGAGATAGTTGTAATCATAAACATATGACCAAAGATATGTGATCCCCAAGATTCACATTTTGTGCTGAACCAGCACTCATCAGTTGGTCCAGTTGGTCCAGACTACATTCTCTTACACATCTTTATCATTGTTCAGTATATATATATAGCAAATTACTACAGTTTAATTGATGTGTCAAATGTTCTAAATTCATAAATCACTTAATGCAAGTATATTAATAATTAAACAATTCAAATCAAAACAACACTCTCCATATAGTAGTGCCATCTTGTGCTAACAAGAGCAATCAATGGATGCCAGAAGGCTTGTGCATAAAATCCCTATCTAGTGCCTACTCATCCAATATCCCCAGACTAGTTTCTGGCTTGTGGCCTTCATCAGTGAGGAGCCTTGGATCTGAGAGCACTGCACCTAGATCTTAGGATCTAATGCAACCCTCCAGCACCCACCTTTTAACTCTATTTAACTACAAAACTATGAGAATGAAATTGAAAACACTATTAATATTTTCAATCCAAGCTCAATAGCTTATATAGTCATATGGGTCTGAACTCAATTCAGTACCCATACATTTTGGTGTCTTTGGCTCTTTAACAACCATAGCCACCACTATCCTATTAGGCAGGATTGGTGTTAAACCACTAAACATCACATGATCACTATCTCATACTAGCACAATAATTGTTATTAAACAATTCAAATCAAAACAACACTCTCCATATAGTAGTGCCATCTTGTGCTAACAAGAGCAATCAATGGATGCCAGAAGGCTTGTGCATAAAATCCCTATCTAGTGCCTACTCATCCAATATCCCCAGACTAGTTTCTGGCTTGTGGCCTTCATCAGTGAGGAGCCTTGGATCTGAGAGCACTGCACCTAGATCTTAGGATCTAATGCAACCCTCCAGCACCCACCTTTTAACTCTATTTAACTACAAAACTATGAGAATGAAATTGAAAACACTATTAATATTTTCAATCCAAGCTCAATAGCTTATATAGTCATATGGGTCTGAACTCAATTCAGTACCCATACATTTTGGTGTCTTTGGCTCTTTAACAACCATAGCCACCACTATCCTATTAGGCAGGATTGGTACTGAATTGAATTCAGACCCATATGACTATATAAGCTATTGAGCTTGGATTGAAAATATTAATAGTGTTTTCAATTTCATTCTCATAGTTTTGTAGTTAAATAGAGTTAAAAGGTGGGTGCTGGAGGGTTGCATTAGATCCTAAGATCTAGGTGCAGTGCTCTCAGATCCAAGGCTCCTCACTGATGAAGGCCACAAGCCAGAAACTAGTCTGGGGATATTGGATGAGTAGGCACTAGATAGGGATTTTATGCACAAGCCTTCTGGCATCCATTGATTGCTCTTGTTAGCACAAGATGGCACTACTATATGGAGAGTGTTGTTTTGATTTGAATTGTTTAATAACAATTATTGTGCTATTATGAGATAGTGATCATGTGATGTTTAGTATATTAATAATTGTGGTTAGTCATTCATTAAACTAGGGATTATCCAATAATGAATAATGTTTCTGTACTCTCACACAAAGTAAGGACTGGTTTTTATCTGCCTTTAATACCTTGTGGAGAGTTGTAATCATAAACATATGACCAAAGCCATGTGAAAAAGATCTGATCCCAAAGATGCACATTTCGTGCTGAACCAGCACTCATCAGTTGGTCCAAATCACAATCTCTTACATATATTTTTATCATTGTTCTGTATATATATATTGTGACAGTCAGATGATGTATGTTGGTTTAACTCAGTTCGAATACTAGGAGAAAGTACCTCGAGGCCATCCATACGCGAGATATTAAATCAAGAATACTATGACCTCTGCCCTATTTGCCTATTCTCGAGGCTAATTATGAACAAACGACATTATCTGAGACACACATAAATTATTTTCTCACCGGCCACAAAGCTTAGCAACAGAGATAGAGACATGGACGGGAACACCTACGGATCTAAATAGTTAAATGTGCAATAAAATTACTAAGAAACATGTGTTTTGCATGCCTGGATCATTGGAAAAGTAAAATAAAGCATTATAATAAAATTAGGAAACTCAAGCTTTTGATAGTTAAATAATATGTTTAATTAATGACTTTAAAATATTAAGAATGTTTTTAATGGCCTCCGCTATTCCCCTAAATTAATGAAAAACTAATTAGACACTAAAAACAGATTAAACGATATATTTTTGCGGTCTAAGTCTTTTCTTCCCAATTTTAATAAAATTGGCAACTTGAATCTCCTCGATAAAGTACAATAGTAAAAATCTTTCGCAAAGCATTTTCTAATTGCTTTGCACTAAAAACAGACAGTTTAAAAATTATTTAAAACGTATATAGCTAAATCATATATACGTAATAAGCTACTGGCGGACAAAAGAGGTGTTATTGAGGAGATCAAGTTGGCAAACAAAGGAAACTTACTCGTATGGAATTTAGAAACATAAATAAAATTGGAAAGAGATTTTAAATGAAAAAAATTAACTTTTAAACTTAACCGCAATGGAATACAAAATATTTACACATGTTAGTAATGAAGAATAGCGAAGGAAAAAAAGGTTAAATATAGATAGATGATCACACATATATATTTAAGATTAGTCTAATAAAATGGTTACATTACAAATATCATTAAATAAAATAATTCATAATATAATTCAATTAAGAAAGGTATGAACAAAAGGGTAGAAAGTAAATAGTTCAATGGAGGAGAGATATGATTACTGTCCTGGTTCCTTGGTCATGTTTCCTATGGCATTCATGGCTTGATCGGACCGTGATAGGTATTTATCCGGACAAGGAAAGTGGAAATAAGTAGCATGCTTTTACGAAAAGTCCTACAGACACGGCACAGAGTTCAGATCACTATTAGGTGGATACTACGGCATTTTGGATGGTATTTAGGAACCTCAGCGATAGGCAAAGCTATTTATTTGCCTAGCCAAGCATAGTAGAATCCATCAAATTCATATGACTTTTAGCTTGAGCATGTTCAAACTTCTCCATGATTTTGAAGATGACAGTTGTCTAACTTTTTGGAATAAAATCTCCACAAGCAAAATCTGAAAGAGTTCTCCAAAGAGAAATCTGAATGCCAGCAAGAAAACTTTGAATGCCAGCAAGAAAACTTTGAATAACCAAGTCTTTTGTTCTCACTTTTATTTATACCCTCTTTGTCAGCTACCTTCTATTGTTTGTATGATCTTAGATCTTGATAAGCCCACCCACACGCTCCTTTGTTTCAAGTAACATTTTCTAAAAATAACTTTTACTTTTTTATTCTAAATTTCTTTCTTTAAAGTTTGAATTTTATTAATTAAAAAAGAAAGAGAAGGCCATCTTTAATTTGCCTTGAATGGGCTAATTAATTAAAAATATACATTCTTTTAGAAAATGTTGGTGGGCTTATCTCAAAATCAAATCATACTAAATATTTGAACAAGATTTAAAAAGAAAAATACATTCTTATTTCTTTTAATAAAATAAGTATTTTATTTCAGCAGAATTTTGCATTAACTCATATATATATACCCTTGACGTATATATATGTTTGACTAATAGATTTTACAAGTAATTTTTATCAACAGAAATCTAATCTTAGAATGGAATTTATTTAACAAAATATTTAAATGCAATACAAATTATATAAACGTAATTAATTTTAGCTTTAATGCAAAGCCCTGCTGATATTGGACTATAAACTTAATTCAGGTCTATAATACTAACTAAGTTTATAGAAGGCTGTGAAGCATGGATCGGACTTTAGATCCATTGCTTCAATATATATATATAGCAAATTATTACAGTTTGTGTTGAATTGTATATAAAATTAAGAAAAATATTCTGGTATACCTTTTGAAGTTTGAGAATTGGAAGGCATTTGAAAAATCAGGATGTGTTTAGAACTGACTTTTTTTTCTCTATTCAATCAAATATATATTTTAATTCTCTTATCTTTTGACCGATTATTCTTGATTTAAAAAAACCCAATAACTTTTGGCTTTTTATAAATATATGTTCTAATTCAGTTGGCTATCTTTTGTGTATTCTCTTCAAGAATAATTTTACTTTTCAAAAATAGGTTCTAAGCATCATCTTTTTACATCAATTAATACTTATTTCATTTATTGTTCTCGTACTCTCTCGCTCTTTTTTTTTTTTTTATCATCATCACCATTATCAATTTTTTGTAAATAAATATAACCATTCTAATTTCAGATGACAAAAATGTTTTAAAAAAGAAAAAGATATAACATAAAAAAACATTAAGAACCAATTGATTAAAATAGACTTAAATACACAATTCCATTATCATGTTTAATGCAGAGAGATAGATTATGGATGCCACAAGAAACTGACAAAGATCAAATTCTTTCTAACCTAAAATATTGAACTCAGCAGGATAAAACAGAGAGAAAGTAAAATAATACTAGTAGTTAATTTTGTTATAAATATTATTATCATGAGAAATGTTATTGGTACATTTATGTTTATTCATTTGCAATGATTGTCTATTTATTCACATATTTCTGTGACAAATATCAGAAAAAAAGTTGCTTCATAGAAAATATATAAGAAGCTATTAAGCAGAATACTTGTCAATAATTCCAGGTATAGTTTTACTGCATATGACTCATAATCAAATCAATATATATATATATTGTAACGGTCAGAATCGTATATCTCGCTAGCACTGCATAATTCAAACCCCAGACACTAAACTGAACATTCTAGGAGGGGTTGCCTTCTAGATATACTAAGTTCGAATCTAAAGTCCAAATTTCACAGCGCCACCTGCATGATAACGCATCTGATGCTACAACTAGTATAACCTTTTACCGGTGCCTGGTGGTCAGGGAGAAACAAAAGACTCTATACTAAGATAAGTTTGGGTGGCTAATTAACGTCTATGGATTTACAAAAGAAATGCAGAAAATATATATATATAGACCGAGACAGTGATAGGAATCAAATAAAATAAGAGATAAAATTTAGTTTTAAATAATTTCACACAATTTATTTACATAAACATATATATAACGTCACTGTCTGCTTATATGAGACAGGGACGCGTATTAAATAATTGTTGGCATTTATATTTCAGTAATGACAAAAGGTTTTAAAACAGAATGATATATTCTATTCCTCGGGCTAATAGCGTTACGATAATGTGCTTGACAAGATAGGAACATGTGCGAGGTGCTTTGAATAAATAGACAAGTTTAAGACAATATTTGAAATTAAATGTTCTAAAATATTTATTGATTTCGAGAATAGTGCGGACTAAAGCTTACTAAGCAAACGTGGGAATGGGATCAAAGCATTTATTTGAGAATAATAATAATAGATTTGTATTGGGAGGTCAGTATTGCTGATAGTGAATTTATAAAGTTGGAGGGTGTGACTCGTTTAAGTCACGGATGCTTTGTAAAATAAATATAAAATGAAACAATATTGAAGATCCGGAATAATTACGGAGGGCATCTCGCCGCTAACCCGTAGGAAAGTATTTTGATGAACAGCCGAAACTTAGCGACTGTGTGATGATTGCGTTTAATTCCCAGGGGTGTCATTTGGGACACCCTCTGCCTGGAAACTTGCAATAAGCGAAAAGAACGGACTTTGCCGTGTAAAGAATCCTTGGAAAAATAAAACAAAGCGGTCCCAACAACCAATTCATGTACCAGCAATACGAGACTAGTGTATATAAAACATACTAAATGGGTTTTACTTGGATTAAGAGAAATGCCCAATCAAATTCCCCGAAATTTATTTAAGAGTCCGCACATTCTCGACGTCAATGATGAACTTTATAATGAAAGTAGAACACGGTAATTAAAATAGGAAAATGCATGCTTGCGGGTTTGAAAAGTAAGTATAGATTTATATACGCAATCATGCATTTGGGGACACATTTAATCATTGACTTCGCACATACTCTTATATTAGATTAAAATCAATAACATGTAGATTTTAAACTATGTGATTATGTTACATTAAAGAAAAGAATGGCCCTCGAACGAGTGATTTGCAAGATAATAAATTGGAAAATTATAAATTTAAAATATGCCTTAATAGCGGCGTCTTACTTTCAATAGAGGGAATAGTTCACTCGGTCAAAGACGATTCTGACACATTATCATAATAAAATAAAAGAAAGCTTTATAAATAGAAAACATTAACCCAAGGATAGAGAGCAAAATGTTGAGTATATTTAAATACATGAAAGAAATACATAATGAAGTTGTGAAATATAAGAAAACAATGTTAAATAGCTATAGCATGTTAGTTAGGAATCACAAGAGCTCTTGGGTTAATTTAGGTTACCTCTGGAGAAGCATTTGCAGGTAGATGTTCGGCAGGTTTTATAATTCAGCAGCAAAATCTGGAATGTTCATATTTTGGCAGCGGCAGCAGCAGTTCCGGGATCCGTGTGATAATTTCTGATGGTATGGAGCAGCGGCTGGCTATTCCGAGGGGACATAGCCATCGTAAACGCCTCTACTCGGACATGTCAAGGTTAGCAAATTATTAGAATTTTAGAACAACTCAGAATTCTCAGAATTCTTTAAAAGCTTAGAATCCTCAGAAACCTTTTTACAACTCCAAATTCTTTAGAAGCTTAGAAAGGAGAACAAAAGAAAAAATCCTTTTTATAGTAAAATTTAACAATAGACTTGTCCTGGAGCGTACAAAATTATTGGACTTATCTGCTGTAATTAAATCTATCCGAATGTCTAAAGGAATTCAACATTAATTAATTTCTTTTGTTAACTTCCCCGTCGACATTCGAATTACAAAACTAGATTTAATTAAAATTACTGCTACTAATTAAAGAAAACTTAAGTGGACAGCTGCTGTTTTTAGATAAACTTATATAATTAAACTATTGTCCCTCATTTATTTTAACAGAAATATTTGGGATGATTTTTATTAAATAAAACGAAAATTATTTTATTTTAAATTGTAATATTTGAATCTATCTACTAAACGAATATTTACTAAATGAATTTTATTTTAAATCAAAATATATTATGACGGTAATATATTTGTAAATAGATTCAAACAAAATAACTAACAATTTATAATTTTGATATGTTTTAAAATGGATATCATAGTGTGTGCGCAATTACGACTTATATAACTTACTTTTTAATAAATGTAAATTATGTGAACAAATACATAATTCATAATATTTTATTTTATTTGGGAATAAGTTATATATATAATACGAGCATTGTGCTCGTGGTTTAAAATTAGGCGGGATTTTCGGTATATAAGTGTATTGCAGACACACTACGATAGATTGGGGTTCAAACTAAGGTATGAGGGTAGGAAGTAGGTGAGAAAAGGTGAAACGAAGATCTGCAAAGCAGACCTTACTGTTTCAATATATATATAGATGTTCAAGTAAGAATCGTCCATCCATGAATTATGACATAAAAAGTGGAATTCTTGTGATGTTCTAGACAAATTTCTTTTTCCAGATCTAACAATAAAGCCATCTGGATTTGATCTTCCAAGATGTAAGTGAAGTCTCATCAACAGAATCAGGACAATCCATGACCAGTATACTCATCTGCTTTGTAAACGGAATTCATTAGTCACTGATCTATATAATAAATGTGGACAAGCACAAACTATGAACCAAATAATTAATGACTACCAAATCTACACTTTTAATATACATATAAAAAAATTAATTTTGGATTGCTTTGCATATATGGAATCGTGCTGATATTATATCAGTTTCAAAATATTAGTTATTTATATTTATATTGAGGATTTTTTAAAAAATATTCTGGATGCTATGTCTTCTATAATGTGGTATCCAGTTTTAAACTCATTTTTTCTTGATAGATAATTTTCTATTTTATATATTAAATCCTTGTAATTAAATCTAATAAAAAATCATGAGCAGTAACAGTCATTCTCAAATAAGTATAGCTATTTCAATTCCAAAAAAAAAAAGGAAATGGATATAGATAGACAAAATAATAACTATACACTAGACATGAATTTTGCAGTGACTATACAACCAATCCAAGAAACATAACTAACATTCTGGCCCGCTATTTTAATTATTTGATAATTTACGAAGCTTTCTTTTAAAAAAAATTATGCACTAAACTCTTTTTCCTGAAAAACTTCAGGATCTTTTTTGCATTTTTTTCTTGGCCACATCTCAGTGAAAGTAATTATTATTGCCAGTCCTGTCCAGAGAAAATGCAGGCCTAATGCGATGTTTTTATGCCAGATCTCTTTTATATATGAAAAAAAAATACTTAAATATTAATTAAAAAAGAAATTGCAATTATAGATATATTGTTTTATGAGTACTATAATTTAAATCAAGAATGATTCTCCTCATCAAAATGTTATTTATTTTGAATCAGAATTTACAAAAAATAACATAAAATTCAAGAAAATAAAATGTAATTTTTTGCATTATCTATATATTTTATTATTTTATTCAAATATTGATTCAATAAAATTGCATAAGTTTGTATTTAGTTATTTTTATTATTTATTAATTATAAGTACAAATTTTTGCAATTTTATTGTATCAATATATATTTGAGAAAACAAAATAAAGTAGGCTAAATGCAAAAAATTATATTTTATTTTCTTGAAATGTTTTATTGAGAATTTGTTATAACATAATTATAATATAATTTTTTTGTGTGACTTCTGATTCAATAGATGATTTATGCTAGATTTTATATAATTTTAAATTATATTTAATCATGAAAAAAAAATCTTTCTGCAGAACAAGATAACAAAATTTGGATGCAATTTAGATAAATTATTTTTATATAATTATTGCACAATTTGTAAAACTATTCTTGGATGGCAATACTTGGTGACAAATTTTGATTTCACTAAATAAATTGATATTATCAATGTCATTTTTCAAAGATGTATTTAGGTCTTTACAATATTTAAATAGTTGTCCTCAGTCAATTTTAATAATGTCAGACTTTACAATATTTAAATAGTTGTCCTCAGTCAATTTTAATAATGTCAGAATTATATAAATAATAAAATAAAGTTTCATGTTCATGGTAAATTTTGAATCTTTTGATAAACAAGTAATTGCATTTTCAATTATAATTAAAAAGTATTGAATTCGTAAATAGTTTCCTTTAGATGAAATCAGATGTCAGTTCCTTTATAAAGAAATTTTGTTTTGTGCCATATTCATCAAATTTTAAATTTGGATAATGCTTTCAATTCTGAACAATTTTCTTTGGTTTATTTCAAGAAGACTTAAGTCCCGATTTGTGATAATCATTAAAAAAATTTAATAGACTTTAAATTTGCAATACTAATATTATTCATGTTAGAACTTTGAAATATCTTGCTTATTACATTTACTTTATTTAGTAAATCATATCAAATTACTAAATTCAATGAGCATTCAAATGAAATAAATTTATTTTTAAGTCACTCAATTTTGGACTTCACTTTCTGTTATTGGTAAATTTTTGTAGTTGCTTTTAAAATAAGAGCAAATTATAGTACTTGGTATCTTCCAGATTTCATGTATTTAATGCAGCACTCCCAGCTAGTTTCTGACAGAGGTTTTGGTATAAAGTATTTTACTTTCTGTTTCAATATATCCTAGCACCTTGCAGAACATGAAACATATGGAACAGGCTTTATAATGTTCCAAAAAATGAAATTACAAGGGCAAATGATTTTGAAATCACTCCAAAATTAAATTCAAATTGTGATTTCTACATGGCATACTGTATCGGTTAGAATTTTTAAAGAATATGTGTTTGCACAGCTTTATAAAATTCTCTCATGTCAAATTCTTTATTATTGACCCTTACCCTTGACAATTTTCTAAATCCAATCCCTTTATTCTGGAAGATAGCTATTTTCCTGTAGAATCTTTTATTATATCAAAATATATAATCATTCTTGAATATGTTATGTTTTTTTTTATTTCCATCAATTAACTTAAAACAATAGATACTTGCTTTTTATGGCTTATATTGGAAGTACAATCTAGTAAAATTATGAAATATTTAGCATTTTTTATTAATTTTATTATTTCATTTCTCAATTCTTTAGCCAAGGCAGATCATTTTGTCCTTAATTTTATGAAATAAATAGGAAGATAAAACAGTACCTTCACACCGATTCACAAGTTGTTTTATAATCAAATCAAATTTTGCAATTTTATCAAATGTAAAAAATTATAATTGTGCAATTTATGCAAAGCATTGCTATTTTCTCTGAAAGTCAAATTGTGTTCTGATAAATATAAAATTGCAGCAATTGTTTATTTCATATAGTCTCTTTTATTGTTGTTTTCATTTATACTCTTTGTCAATAGGATTTTCCAGTTTTAGATTATTATTTTTTAAACCTATAATAATTTGTTCATAGCTTGTAAATAATTTTTTTGTTCTTTTGTGACTTTGTAATCAAGAACTTAATTTTGCCCAGTTGCTAAGTCCATTAAACACAAAGAAGTAGTACGTGAAGAAAGTAATTTGCATGTATAACACCATGCTGCATGTTTGGTCTTTGATTAGAATAACCATCTTTGATCACGCTGATTTCTGTTTGTTAATTTTCAAACTTGTTATTTGCATTTTTTTTTAGAAAATTGTAGCTTTTTATTTGTTTCACATCAGTTGCAAGATAATTATTCTAAACTTTTCAATTATAATTTCAGACCATGTGCTAGGATCATTTCAGTTTTTTTATTTTGAAAAAAAAAAAACTGTAGTTCTTCAGATAGCTTATCAATTACTTCCTCTTCATTGAAATGGAAACTTGTTTTTGGAGATATAGATCATTAATGAATTGTATATTTTCATCTACCAGGTTTATTATCTTCAGATAACTGCAATTCAAATTTCTTTTCTTTAATTTATTTTTATTAGCTTCTTTCTTTTCATTTATATGAGGATTAGTCTATTGATGCTTTGGGTTATTGATGTCAAAGTAAATAATTTCATCCATATCATCAATTTTTATTTTCTCTTTCACTTAACTGTAAATTCTGTGATTCTCCAGTTTGTTGCATAGAAAGCACCAACTCAGTTTTAAAAAAAATTTACAATAGCATTTACTCTTTCCGTCCTTTTCTTTTTTGTTCAATTTTTCATAGCCACTGCAGGTCCTTTCTATCTATATTCCTGTATTTAATAGCAATACATTTTTATTTCATTATTAATATTTTTAATTTTAAATTATCAATTAATTATTGTTTCAAAAATTATTTTTTATATATTCATTTGTTTTGTTTTAGTTAATCTCTGTGTTTGTTTTATTAGAGAAATAAATAAATAAAAGATGTAAGGTATTTTTCAAATTTTAAATGAATAAAGCCATATTTTCAAGTTTTTTTTACTGAGATGTAGATCTAGGCGCAGTGCTCTCAGATCTAAGGTTCCTCACTGATGAAAGCCACAACCTAGACTCTAGTCTGGGGATATTGAATGAGAAGGCACTAGATAAGGATTATGCACAAACCTTCTTGCATATTTAAAATTTTTATTAGTTTTGGTAACTGTTTTTTAGTTGGCGGAAAGTTTATGTCATTTATGTATGCAATGCATGAAATCATTGCCTTCTTATCAGGTATATATATTTTAGTCATCTCATTTTCAATTGCTTTATGGAGAGGATCAATATAAAAAATGAATAAAAGATTACTTAATAGTAAACCTTGTAGAATTGAGTTAAATGGAATGAATGGTGGTGAGTACTTCCCACTAAAAGTTATATATGTATTCCAGTCATCCCATTTCCAATTGCTTTATGGAGAGGATCGATATAAAAAATGAATAAAAGATCACTTAATGGTAAACCTTGTAGAATCGAGTTAAATGGAATGAATGGTGGTGAATACTTCCCACTAAAAGTTATCTGAAATTTCTCAACTTAGAAAAAGATTCATAATTAAGTGGATTAATGCCCCAGGTATTGATGTATCTGCTAATGCATTAATTAAAATATCAATTGGTATCATGACAGATGCTATTTAATTTCCAGCTGAACTATATGGTTCATATTTTAAGTTGTTTCTGACTGGATCAATTAATGTCTTATAAAAATGCTGCCTGCTTACTTGATGAGCCTTTCTTTGCAAACTGGATTTTACTCACTGATTTCAAGTGGACTCATTGATATGGGTTTGAGGTTTTGAAATGTGATTATATATTTTTTAATAAATGAAACCAGTGAGATGAGATAAAGCCCATGTATGTGATGGATTCTCTTTGTTAGAAAGTTAGCTGAATGTGTCAGATATTTTTCCTGTAAATTGCATTAAATATTTGTATACAAAATGATATTTCATGTATTCCTGAATGACATGAGTTTGGCACCGAAGCAAGTTTTTCTTCAAACTCTCTTGGTACAAAAGTTATATTGTCTTCTGGTAATCCCAGAAAGTTTTGTGAAGGGTTAAATATTTTCCTATTTACTAGATATTTTTGTAATATGAATAAAGTGGCTTTAGCATGCTGCAATGATTTGTTCTTATACTTTTTTTGCTATTGGAACACAGTTTAATGGAGCTTGCCCCAGTGCTCAATGAATGTCTTGCCTAGACTACATGTGGGTTTGATTCAGGTATATTTTTCTCTTCTTTATCACAAAGTATTCTTTGAGTAAGTCACAAGCTAACCAATACGCTTTCATCAGGGCTATTACCTTTATATAGTTCTCTGACATGGTAGTACTAAGTGTAATTCTCTTGGGCAATTTATCTGCAAGTGCTAAAACCTTTGAATGGTGTGGTTGATTTCTTGTCATTGTATCAACTGTATATGAGATTATGTTCACAAATGCAATCCATGTTTAAACAGGGTCCATTTCCAACTCACAAATTCTGAAAAATGATGTTTCTTTCTGAGAAAAGATATTCTTTAGTCCACCTTGGGAGCAGTATTCTAATTGTTTTATATATTGTGGTCATATGTCTTTATGACAAATCATCTCAGCAGAATGATCTGAAAAAAATGAGTTCTTGAGTGATATGCTTATCATATGATGCAATTCTGGCAAATAGAAAACAAGTTCAATTAAAGATGAGTATCTGCCATTATTGAATGAGATAGAATTCTGTGAAAGAAATCCTTCTCCAGACATGAGAGGCAATGGTAGTAGATGTAATCTTTTTTTTACAAATTTATTGTATGACATGTTAAAGTCTACTATTAAAATTATAGGATGTATCGAGAATGCAAATTTTGAATTTAATGTTTGTATAAGTCTATTAATTATTTTTTTATCTGGAAGAATGCACATGAATGCTATCTTATGTTGTTATTCTTCTATGGTATAGTGTAACAATTAGCATGTATGCATCAATATATATTATTTTAAATGTTCTGAATAGACAAATTTTGTTTATCACAATTCCTGTTCCATGTGAAGATGACAATACTGCTCTGGAAAATAATGAATATCCTTGATTATTATAAAAATTTTGATGGATCTGTTTGTGATTTGTTGTATATCTTAGTTTCCATCAAACCAATTAAGTGTGGCTGAATAAGGTGAATCATTTTTTTTTTTAAGTTGATGGGTTTTTTCATACAGAGTTTAACTCTGACATTAATAGATCCTATTCTTATTAACATTGTCTTATTTAGGGTATAGATATAAATATTACAAGAAATATATTTATGTTAACTGTTTAGTTCTATTTAAAGATATTAGGTCCTCATGCAACAACTCTATAAATTTATCCATAAGGAATTACATTTGGATATGACTCACTGATCTCTGTTATATTGACTGGATCTTTTGAGGTATTACCTGCATTGGAATCTGGCAAATTTTTATTTTTAACATGATCCAGAGTCTGTCGTATATCCTCTTCACTTAATCTTGGAGTTTGTAATTCACTTTTTCTTTTCTTGCATGGTAGACAACCTGGTTTGTGTTTGTTATTCAGTGCATTTATATCCAAGTCTGTTGGGGTTTGTAATTCACTTTTCCTTTTCTTTCATGGCGGACAACCTAGTTTGTGTTTGTTATTCAATGCATTTATATCCAAGTCTGTGTGTGATGGACAAAGTATTGTTGATTCTATAATATTTTGTATAGTATTGTTTTTTACAATTGTTTCTGTAAGAATTTTACTTATTTTGTTTGGGACTTTTTGTGATAAGAAAATGTTTTGGTTCAATAGTTGATCTTATCTTTGAATATTATCCTGAATATTATCATCTGTTAATATATTTTGTGTATAACTAACTATCTGAGTCATCGATGTTAATATAAATTATTCCAGTGATTGACTTTTTCCTGCTGAATGTTGCATATCATTATTTACATCATTTTTCATTCCATTCTGATTTGTTGTTGTGGCTCTTATTTCACAGTGTGCACGCTTAATTTTGGGGGCTCACACTTAGGATATGACCTCTTTGCACAGTGGTTTGATTTCATTTGTTATTAAGAGGAGCATTGTTTCCTGGTCAATAATTAGTATAGGGATGTCATTTGGCTTAACATTTTTGTTTAAATGCAATTTAAAATAATTATTACTTAAGATATATATAGGTATATGTTTTAATATGTGGGTTGGAACATTACCACTGATCCCAAAGAGTCCATTAATTTCTTAAAGTCATTAATATCATAATTGAAATATGTGTTTTGTATTCCGGTTATATAATTTTCTCTGTTCCGCATATTTTTCCAGTGTGTAAATTGTTTTTTTCAAATCTATTTCTAAAAAATTCAAATATTGGTCACTAGAGTCAAAATACTATGATTTTCTCCTAAACTAAATCTTTAAGCACTTCCCACCTTTTATTTCTACAGATAAAAAAGGAATTGCATTAATATTGAAGACACATGTAAACTATAAACAGTGAGGATTGCCAATTCCTCTACAAGCTTTATGATAAATGCTTAGCCAGAGCCAGCACTTAAAATATCCCTGTCAGGAATCCCTCCCCAAACCCCTGACCATGGTTTTGTGCTTTGGCACTCCTCAGAGAGGTGTCAGGGTAGGTTCAGACACTAGATCTAAAAATACCAACCCAAAGCTAAGCACTTAGCTAAAAGTTATCTATTGAGTGAAAAATCTGAAATTTAAACTATGTCAGAAAATCAGAAACACAATAATATGTAGTGTGATATCCCCAAAATATTTAAAAATAAAGATAACCAAGATACATACATTTTTAATACATTTTAAAAAAGTATTTATGCACACCTTCTGGCCAGCATATTTATACTATTCTCATTATGGTGTACTAGATGTAAATTTATGTATGGTTCAAACACAAGACACCCTAATACGTTTATTATATGCATAAGGGATGAAAATTTTTTTACCAACTAACATTTACTCAGACATATGGTCACTAATGCAACTTTGCTTGAATTTATGACATGACTCACTGTTATAAAATGATAACTAGATAATTAAAAACCAAAAAAGACATTAATGCTATGATGTATATAGAAAAATGTAAATCCTATGCAGCAGTCATGAAATGTTATGTTGCTCTCAAGATTGTGCGTGTGGTTTTTTTTGTTACACATAGATTTGTAATTTTCTTATCTCGAGTATGGGATAAAGATACCGAATATATAATGTAATCCACATATCTTCCTTTGTTTAAAAGCTTGCACTTTTTTTTAATTCTATCCTATATCATCATCATCAACCATTGTCAATCCACTGCAGGATGAAGGTCTCTTCAAGTTTAATCCAACTTCTCCGATCTTTAGCTTCTCTTTTCCACGTCACCCCTGCACACTTCCTTATTTCATCCATCCATCTGACATGTGGTCTCTTTCTGAGTCTTTTACAATCTCTTGGAATCCGGTTTAAGATTTCAATTGTCGATCTATTAGCATCTCTTCTAGCAATATGTCCAGCCCAACTCCACGGTTTTTTAATTTTTTCCATGAGGTCAGTAACACCTGTTTGTTCTCCTAACCATATATTGTATTCTACGATCTCTTTTTATTACTCCCAACATGCATCTTTTTATACTTCTTTGAGTAGTCTGAAGCGTCTGTATTGCTCTTCTATTAAATCTCGAAGTCTCAGATCCATAAGTAAGAACTGGGAAAACACATTAAAAACTTTTCTCTTCAAACACATAGGCATATTTCCTTTTAATATTATGTTATTTTTACCAAAAGCACTCCAATCAAATTTAATTCTATGATTAATTTCATCCATTATATTTCCATCTATAGTAATAATCTGATCAAGGTATTTGTAACTATTAACTTCTTCTAACTCATCATAATCAATCTTTATTTTTATATTTTAAGAAAATCCATTAAACATTACTTTAGGCTTTTTAACATTTATCTTTAGTCCTACTTTTATCTGATAACTCCTGCAACATTTCCTGCAGCTCTAAAACATTATTTGCAAAAACAACTACATCATCTTCTTTTCCTTCTCATTTTAATCCACAAAATATTTCTATGGACTCACCCTGTCTTACACCCTTCTCAATGTTGACTTTCCTATTATCATGCAATCTAATTGTTGCTGTTGCACTTTTATAAATATTTTTTAAAATATGACTATCCTGGATCTATACTTTGATGATCCAATGCTTTAATTACTGAAGAAATGTTTATAAAATCAAATGCCTTTTCATAATTTACAAACCCAAAGCATAATGGCAACTCATATTCATTTGTCCTTTCTATAACTTCCCTTAATACCTGGATATCTTCTGTACTAAAACCACTTTTAAAATCCAGCTTCTTCTCTTGGTTGGTGGAAATACAATGTTATCTGTAGACAAGTTGTAATTATCTTTGTAAAATTTTTGTAAAAAAACTGATAAAAGGCTAATAGGTCTGTAATTTCTAATATCTTCTTTATCACCTTTTTTATATATTAATAGTAATACTGCATTCTTCCACTCATCTGATACATCTTTATCATTTAGACATTTGGTATATAACTTTGCTAAAAAAAATTCTATTTCTTCACCTGCTTCTTTTAATATATCAATTATAATTCCATCATTATCTGGAGCTTTCCTTTCTTCATAAATTTAATTGTATATCTCACTTCTTCATTTAAAATTCTGGGCAATTTGGAAGATATAATAGGTACTTGTTTTTTATTACTATATAATTCTTGATAGAAGTCTTCTACCCATTTCATGATGTCATCTCTCTTTTTAGTAATAATTCCATCTTTTTTTTTTTTTTTTATTACAGATATAAATTTCCTACCAATACCAAAATCTTGTTTTACCCTCTTAAGACTTTTATTCTCTTATACAGCTTTCCTTGCTACTTCTCACTTATACTTTCTTATATCATTTTCAACTCTTTTCCGCACCATTTTACAAACTTTGAGATATTTAATCATTTTTAATGCATCATTTTTATATATCTTCATATTCCCTCTTTTTTTCATAAATTGTCTAATCTCAGAAATTTTATTGGTCAATTGCTGCTTTTTTCTACCAGCTATCTTAGTTGCAGTTTTTAAAAGTGTATCAGTTGGTTTCATATTAATTTCATTCAAATCTGAATCATGTTCAAAATCTACTAATACTTGAAATTGATTTATAAGTTCTAATTTAAATTTATTTGAATGTTTCTGAAGATTAGGAATATCAACTGTAAATATTGGTTTTTCTTAATAATTTTTGTCTCTCTAGTTTTCCATTAGCATGTATCTTACATCTTACTAATCGATGATACACTTCTTTTGTTAAATTTATTAGGAACATTACAATCTTGAAATATGTATTTTCTGTTAGTCAAAATATAATCCAATCCATGTCCATTTCTTTTTAACATTTTTCTTAAAAAAAAAAAAAGAATTCATAATATAATGTTTTTTTTTGTCTGCAAACTCCACAAGTCTATGTCCTCTCTCATTTCTATTAACATAATCAAAATTACAGCACTTTCATTTGTTTACCAATTCTAGCATTAAAGTCTCCCATAACAATTTTAAAATGTTGTTTACTCTGATCAAAAGACTGTTGTACATCCATATTAAAATCTTCTACTTCATCACTATGAGAACTTGTTGGAGCATAAACCTGAATTATCTGAATTTGGTATCTGCTATTAAGTTGTATATTTAATCTTGCCACTCTGAGCAATACACTACCAATCTACAATGTTGTTCTTCCACTTTTTATTCATAATGAATCTTATTTCACTTGTATTTCCAGTATTTGTGCCTTATTAGTAGAATACATGTCCACTTTTTAAATCAATTGTCTCCTCACCTTTTTTTCTAACCTCACAAAGTCCAATAATGTCCTATTTAATATGACAGTTCTTCTAGTTCTTGCAATCTTCCTTCACTTGAAAGTGATTTGCAGTTGTAAGTACCTAAATAAAAAGTTGTCATCAAATGGAAGCCTGGGTCCAGAATCAGGGGGTTCTTAGCACCGTCCTTTTTTTGTCTCCAATCACTGCCTTGGTCGGTGACTTTACAGCTTCCTGGGAATAAGGACTGATTTATTTTTGTCTGTTTTGATTGTATATATCTATTGGGGAAATATTTATTATTTACACATATATTCATTCTGCCTTATCAGGCAACTGAGAAGAAAGTCCATGATGTTTCTTAATCTTTAACTCAGAGATAAAATGCCAATAAACACACCAAGCTGTCTAATGTGTGTTGGTGATCTGCCATCCATATTCATATACTATATTAATAATCACATAATAATAACAGCTGCAACTACAAAAACGTATGGAGTGAACATTAGGAGTTTGCCCTGCTCGGTTTTTTTAAAGCCTTCTAAGAGGAATCAAAGGATCTCTTTTCAGTTAATAGCAAACTCCTTTCTGCAGCCCTGTCCTATATGTGTGGTACTAAGTAATATTTTGTAAATTTATAGTTTAACTTAGTCTTTTGAAAATAAAAATAAAATGATAAACAGAATTGATGGTAATTATATATAATTTTGGATGAAAATGATCACCAAAATATCTCTTAGTGCTTGTAAGAGAAAATTAAATTATTGATTAAGAGGATAGAGTGTTCAAATAATTGATGATATTAAGAAGTTTGTTGATTAAAGATTATCTTTTTTTTTTAAAAAAAAAAAAAAAAAGGAAGATGAATTATTAACAACAAAGAGATTTTTAATAATAATAATAATAATAATAATAATAATAATAATAATAATAATAACTACATAATAATAATAATAATAATAATAATAATAATAATAATAATAATAATTAATAATAATATATAATAATAATAATAATAATATTTGAATAATAATGGATAATAATAATAATAATAATAATAATAATAATAATAATAATAATAATAATAATAATAATAATAATAATAATAATAATAATAATAATAATAATAATAATAATAATAATAATAATAATAATAATAATAATAATAATAATAATAATAATAATTAATAATAATAATAATAATAATAATAATAATAATAATAATAATAATAATAATAATAATAATAATAATAATAATAATAATAATAATAATAATAATAAAAAAAGATTAGGTTGGGATAAGTTATATATATATTTGTGAAAATAATTAAAAAATATAAATTAGTTGATGTATTTTAAGTAAAAATATTGATAGTTTTGGAAAATATATTGTTATTATTTATTGGGTTATTATTATTATTATTATTATTATTATTATTATTATTATTATTATTATTATTATTATTATTATTATTATTATTATTATTATTAATAATAATAATAATAATAGGCGCATGCACGTGTATGCCTAAGTCATCAAGAACGAAGGTCTTATTAATAATCTTTTTTTCCCCATATTCTAATCGTTTTCACACTTAAAAACTGTGATATATATCTGTGATAGATAAAGACAGCGATGGCTGATTACTGAACAGTTGTTTTCTAGCAAAAAGTAAGTAATACAGTCGTTAATAACAAAAAATAAATTCTAACATCATAAACAAGCATGGCGTCACGTCAAGAAGCAAACGACGTAAATTGCGCTCAAACAAATGGCGATAAAATGAAAACTGCGACTATCGCAAAAACATACGCAAACATAACAAAAATAAACCAGCAGCTTCAAAGCATCGAAAAAAGTCCAGCATTAACACAGACAGCAAGATTTAGGAAGGTAAATCAAGCCGACATAAATAATTTAAACCTCATAGAAAACAATAATGAAGAGCCCTCCCCAAAGATATGGAATCAAGATGAACTGCAAGAAATAAACGTTAATTTTAACAGCACCATCCCAAAAAAATTATTCGCAACTTTCCAAAAATTTTTTTCACCGAGATCATTAGTGTTAGCTGTCACTGATAGGAATTTAACACTCTATAAATTCCCCAGAGAGCTTCTTTACGAGGAGCTGACAGCAACAGCATTGTGGGATACAGTCTCTAGTAATTGGAGAGCATTCAAACTCGTGATACGTTGCAATTCAGTTTTTCGATGAACATCAGTGTGCCAGATTTCAAACTAAAGTAAAAACCTTGGGAAGCTACGCGCTAATAATAGTCGATCAAAGCTTGCAAAACTATTGTAACGGAATAATTAAAAACACTTACTTCGGATATACCATTCAGGATTTTCAAAAATTAATACAGTCATTTGGCAAAGCTATTTATATAAAACAAATCTACTTATCCGACACCCCCATACCGGTTTTCAGCAACAACTTTCATTTCAAAATAAAGCTGAATAACAATGTGAACCCGGAGGATATTCCAACACAAATAATTGACCAGAATGCAATACTGACTATTCACATAAAAGGATTAAGGCCGAGATGTTTTGCGTGCGGTGAAACCGGACACTTAGCAATCGATTGCAACACCAAAATCAACCAGAAAAACCAACCGAGCTCTGAAGATCAACCAACAGAAGCTCACCCACCGGAATCAAACAGTACAAAACAGATAACGAAAACAACTAATAAACAAGAAAAAATTAATAATAAAACCACAGATCAACAGCAATTGAATAATAAAAAAACTGCACACACATTGCCAGCACCTGAAATTCTGGATTTATGAACAAAATCAACCAATAGAATTCAAACCCCCACTGATAAAAAAACAGAAAGTCAACAACCTCAAGAGGCTCCAATGGAAAAAATAGCACATAATCTAAGTCAGCCTACCAAAGATACTGATGAAAAAGAGATAATAAAAGAACAAGTAAACTCACACAGTAATAGTGATCAAGAAAAAATATATATAACACACCAAACCCCCAATATTAAAAATAATATAGCAATGGAAATTATGGAAGCTATCACCTCAAATATGCCTCAGATCACCAAAGCTGACACAGAACAAAAAAGAAGACCAGGCTGCCCACCAAAGAAAAATAGAGGACCCAAAAAAATCAAAACAGAATCCAACCTTAGCCTTTCTGATCACAACAATACAACTACAGTGGAAACAGATGAAGATCTGGAAATGGAATATGAGAATGAATGGGAAGAAACACCAGATCAACCCTAATATTTAAATCTCAACCAAAAAACATATAATGAAAATAAAAATTGCGGCAATCAATGTCAGGGGTTTGAACTCAACCTCAAAAATTAATAAGTTAAAACATTGGATCAAGGATATACAACCACATTTGCTTGGTATACTTGAGACAAAAATTTATGCTGGATCACAAACTGACCCAGCCAAACATTTAAATATGGAAGGTTTCTGTGCATGCTCCAGAGACTCTTCCTCTCCCTCAGCTGGAACTGGACTCATAATTGCTAGAAATTGCCCATTCACAACGTTCAAAATAATTCACATTGACATGAACTTATTAATTGCAACCTTCAATCAAAAAAGCATAACAATAAATCTGGTTTTTGTATATATGCCTTTACAGGATAAAAAAATAGATACCATAATTGCAAACATTAATTCAAGGTTAGCTACAACTTCAAACCCAACCATCTTAATTGGAGATTTTAATTTAAAATATCAGGAATTTACCCAACATTGGCTTCACAGAATAAACATACCACTAATGAGTGGCCAAGGTTTTTTGCCAGATGATGCCATCTCTTTCCACAATAATCGCTTCTCTTCACTTATTGATCTGTGCTTTTATTCTCCAATGCTTCACCACCTTATTGAAATAAAACTAACTCCCTCAACTTTTTCCGATCACTCAGCTCAAATAGTCACAATTGATTGTGCCCAAATTCAAATATCACCCTTTCCACTTACAAGAACAATAAGAGTTTTACTTCCAGAAACAACCCTTGAATTTCTGTTCTCTGAGACCTACATAATGCTAAACAAAATCAAAGATATGACTTTGAACCCGGTCCAGAAATATCTAGCATTTATGGGAATATTGTCCTTTAACATCAACCATATAACAAAAAAACAACCTCCACCATCAAGACTTTTGTCTCTGGCAGATCAGTTACACCAGAGAATAATCATGATTAACCCATCACACTGCACCCAGCAGTATATATTCAAGCTTACACATGCATACAATAAAGCATGTGAAGAACTCAAAAGCTATCTGAAAATAAAGAAAAGCAAGGTATGCCTAACCAGGCCACACACTTGGACAAGAGATTATATAAGATGGGCGCTGGGGAACCAACCAGATGTAAAAGTGCCAATGGCACTATATACAAATAGTGGAACATATGCAGGACACAATATGATTATGCCAATTTTTGAATATTTTAAAGAGAAATTACAAGAAAGACAACCATATAAAATACCACATAATCTGTTTGGCCCACCAGAGACAAAAACCCCATTCACAAAAGATCTATTCACAACAAAACTAAATACTATTCGAAACGCTTGCCATCCAGGTAGTCCTGGAGTTCCATTGTTTGTATTAAAGCATCTAAGTAAATTCACAACAGAATATTTGTGTCAGTTAGCAAACCATCTAGTGCAACAAATTCAACCCATGGAGGGTGTCTATCCAATAGCCATAGTACCCTATAATAAAAAGAAAGCAATTATTCCACCTATTACAGACCTCAGACCAATATCTATGGGACCTTTGCCGATCAAAATTATGGAGAAAATTATTAAAGATGAAATTGAACCGTATATAATGCCACTTATCTCCAAAGCACAATATGCAAAGAAAAACTCTTCAACAATAGAAGCAGCTTTATTCTTCAAAGCAATTCTAGCAACAGTAAAACAGCGGAAAAAATATGGACCCGTTGTTGTGCAGCTTGACATAGAAGCTGCATTTGACTCAGTCAATATATACACACTTCTAAAAATGCTAAAAGACACAGAAATTCCTAGAACACATCTATATATAATTGCTAACCTGCTTCTGAACAGAGAGATCCATATAACTTTAAATGGAAGAAACTCACCATTTTTCACACCCACCAAATCTATATCCCAAGGATCCCCTCTTAGTTCACTATTGTTTATATTTTACACCAATCCCCTTATTAAAAGCATACAAAATGCATTTACTGGGATCGAGATACCAGACACAACACAGCGCACTACATGCATCGCCTATATGGATGATGTTACCATATTCCTAACATCAAAAAAATAAATACCGCAACTCCAAAAGATATTACAAGAATATTCACAAAAATATGAATTAACATTTAATCCAGTAAAAACCACAGCCTGGTCTCTATACACTGGCAAACCATGTACATCAATTTACAAATCAAAACCAAACTCTTTTCTTGGGTTCCCATTTCATATGGGAATTACAGGAATGAGATGCCATATCCAAAATAAACTTAAAGAAGAAGCCACAAAAATTATAAACTCCTTGTCCAAGGCATATCTTTCACTATATTCCAAAGTACAGTTAATTAACCAGCTTATCACAACCAAAATAACTTACTATGTACCGGTTATTTCATTCTCAAAGGGGTTCATTTTAAAAATTAAAACCATATATAATAAACTACTTTGGGCCAGAAAAACAGTAGCAATTTCCACAAAAAAACTTAGCCAACCTCTCATAAAAAATGGACTTGGTTTGCACATCAATGTTTTTCATATACAGAAGTTAAGGAACTCAATAATCACAATACTTGCCAAATACCCCAAAATTAACCACTTGCTAGAAGTTACTCCAACAGATAGATCACCTCCAAAAGGTTCCTTTTTCACCAACATTATATACCAATGCAAAACCACAGACAAGATTCCAGAACAGTATTTGCATAAGTATTCATACTGGGATATTTATGGTTTAATAAACAGAGAAGCAGATACTAATGTTATACAATCTATGCTAGGAATTAACAACAAGAGACTACTCAAGGAATATAAAAAATGGGCTCTAGAGCCCAAATACTTTGATTTTATCATGAAAATCAATCTCATTGCCTTGCCAACAACCCACTTTCTTTATCATAAAAGAATGTATATATCTATTGACCCCTTCTGTGGACTCTGCCATCGAGCAGAAGAGACACTGGACCACTTTATCAATGTGTAGCACTTAACCAAACATGACAGATGATGTGTAACACCTACAGAAAACCGGGTACAATCATTAATCACATAATAGCTACTTTTCAGGGAAGATCAATACCTAGCATTAGGGCAGCCACATTTGTTCTATATGTGTATTGGTGCACCCGATGTACTTTCTTAATTGGCAATAACACCAGACGACACCCAGCTACATTTAATAACAAACTGCTACACATTTGAAATAGAGATAAAATAATAACCAACCCCCACTTATATGCAGCAACATGGTCATTGTTAAAACAACCATCAATGCTGTGAATGCTGCAAAGAAAACTATCATACAACTAATATTCAAAGTGACATGCGGACAAAACTAAATAAGCTCCCCAAACTTTAGAACTCTGATTATTTTTGCTTTTTTAATTTTTATATTGTTATAGTCCATTAACCACAAAGTGTAACCACTAAATTCATTTATATGTGTTTACCCTAATATTATTCATTGTATGTTAAATTTCAAATTTTCTAGATGTAAACTTATGTAAACCATTGAGATCAATAAAGCCTTTATTGAAACGTAATAATAATAATAATAATAATAATAATAATAATAATAATAATAATAATAACAATAATAATAATAATAATAATAATAATAATAATAATAATTGTACTGTGTGCTTTAAAGTGCAGTAATAGTCTTTAGAGATCATGGCGCATGAATTTCAGTTCAAGCTTTTCTCTTCTTGGACTCGAAATTTTATTTGAATTCCCTAGTAGTAATAAAGACTATTGCATCTTTGTGAATGATTTACTTGTATCATTGTTAATTTCTGACTTTTGAATCGTTGAATTGTTTTCAATTTTTTTTTATTGTAGCAAAATTTGTGTATAGTCTTTTTTTTTATCATTTTTTTTTTGTTAATCTGTTAATAAGGGCAAAATATATATGAAAAACAAAACTATAAATAAAAAGTTAAAATAACCAGTCATTATGAAACTTGGGTGATTGATCATTGTACATAACATCAGTGGAAAACTTATCTTGGATTTATTAAGTATAAATTCTTGTATTATGTAGATACTTTCATATTCGTAAATGTATAAATTATTTTTACTATGCTTGGGCATGTGCATATACATATATACACAATAAATAATTAGGGCATTACTTGGATTGTCACGTTGATTTTTCATCCAGGAGTTTTCAACTCTCAAGTTTGTTAAATTTCAGAGGATTATATATATATATATGTTATTGTCTGAATGCTCATATCCATAAATTATTGTTTTTTATTATTATTATTATAATCTTTATTTATTCTTTAGGGAATAATAATATATGCATCAAAAGTTCGGAACTTTGTATATGGTGTGTGTGTGTGTGTTATGGATGTTTATACTTAGTTATTTAAAATATGTTAAAGGAAACTAAAATGTGTTTAAAATTACTTTTTTGTATTTTATATTCTGATCTTTATGCTTTTCTAAATTAGTCATTATTCAGTATAGTGTGTTTTAAAATTGTTATAATTATTTATAAATAATTTTTAAAACTGAAGTGTGTATAACAAGAGAATGTAAATTCTTTATCTCCTCGTCCCAGTTTTTTTTTTTTTTGTCACTTTCTATATGTGAGATAGGGTTAATAAATTTTAGATTTCTTCAAAGATGCCTCTTGTGAAATATTTCTCACATTTTCATTTGAGTGCACTCCATGTAATAATACTAGTTTTATTTCTCTTGTGGCATATAGTTAGTCATTTTCAGTATCTTCAAATATAAATTTATTTACTTTTTGCAATTGTAACACTAATAAAAAGTAATTCTGGGAATAGGCTTTTGGGACATCTTGTGTATATATGTATAGTTGTAAAAGATACATGTTGTATAATGGACCCTCAAAACTTATTAGAATACTTCTATTTCACTCTTGAGTATAATTAAGAATGGAAGTCTGGATTTATTCTCTTTATTGAAAAGAAACCTTGATTCATGCATATGTATAGATTTGATAAGCTATTCACTTGAATGAGTAATAAGACATCTTCCTGAATATTGTAAATGTACATCAAGCTCCAAGAATCCATAGAAAATGTTGACATAAATCTTCACTGAAAGATAGAAATAAACTAAAGAAGGTTAAAAACATGATTTGTAGCCATTGATAATCTTTTGCAGACTTTGAATTGAGTGGTCTGATATGTAAAACCCATTTTCATATGAATAGAAGTGATATGAATGAGAGTATTAAATGCCGCAAATAAATTAGATAGAAACATTTGTTACGACTTACTTTTTCAGTTTCATAGAATATACATTGACTTTCAAATAAGATATACCAAATTATAGTTTTATTTAAATAATTGTGTTCTCTTTTTATTAAGTAGGAAGTATCCATAAATAGTATATACTAATAGAAAATAATTCCAAAAATGTAATAAAAAATAAATATTAATTGAATATTTAAATGAATCATAAGTTAGCTTTTTAACTATTTTGTTGATTATTTTCTATTCTAAACTTAAATTAAAAAAGCAGTTAGAACCTTAACTTTCAATATTTGTAGTTGATTAACCTGGTGAAAAATGCAGTAATCATTTAACAGGTACTTAAGGACAGTTATTGATACTTAGAGAGATCTATCTGACAACTGGAAATAGTAAGAGATAATTATTTGGCACAAGTAGTTAGAATAGGGTTGTTGTTTTTGTTTGTTTTTTTGTTTACAAACGAAAATGAAGAAAAGTAATATGTATTATGTAAACAAAACAAAATAAAATATATGTAATATTTCACAAATGATACTACAATTTATAAATGGCTAAAAAATTTAGAGATTTAATTTAATAAACAAACAAGAAGATATACAAATTTACTTATACAAATTAATTTTTTTTTTAAAAAAAGTCAAGATTATCCTCCAGGGCTGAGATAGTATGTACTGAAACAATGCCAAATGGAAAATTAAGGAGGCTAACTTCATCGTTAGTGACATAAATGCTATAAATAGAAGACACGTTTGCAATTTCCAAAAAATAGATGGTCTGAATTGTTTTGCATAAATTTGCATACAACGAGTTGAATACACTTTAAGATTATGAATATGGAGTAAATAGCCTCTGAAAGCGATTAGCCAATATTAAAATTTATAATTTTATAATTTCGCCTTTATACATTGAAGCGTATTGTATTAATTATGAGAATTTTATAACTGCAAATAGAATTATTGTTTACTCTTCATTATACTTTTTATTAAAATTTAATATTCAGAAATTGAAATATATTAATGATGAAAGAAAATACAATTACTTAATGGTTAAAAATGAAAGTATATGGGGAAAATATTTTTTTTACTTGATTATTTATTTGAGAGCAATTAGTAAAAATAAAAAATAATTAAATAGTTTTATTGCTTGTCATTCATAAGATGTTCAAATACCAGAAATGCTAAAACTGAAAGCTATCAAATGGTTTTATGCTCCAGATTCTAATATTTTTACTAATGAATTGTTCAATGCAAAGGTGTAAATATTATTTCCAACATTAGTTTGATATTAAATAAAATGTAAAAATTTAAATTGTTACATCTTTTGAAAATTCAAATGTTAATTTAATAATAATAATAATAATGATGATGATGATGATGATAATAAAAAAATAGATAAATTTCAATTCATTCCAAAGAGTGAACTTGACCTAATAAGATAACACTCTAGTTATAAAAAAAAAATCTGTGTGTGTGTAATGAATAATTCGGTAGAAAAAATATTTCATTAGCGCAATAAGGAAAATTTTTTGAGTTTAAACCCCCAAAATATCACTCAAAATCTGCAAAATTTCAGGTAAATTTTAACATATATTAAACCAATTATTAACAATTGACTATGCCAAATATCTCTTCTAAGATAATTTTGAAGTTACAAAAGCTTTTTCTTAAAATAATGACATTTTAAAAATATTTAAAACCAATTAAAATGACTGCCATACAACCTAATCTACCATTTTTTTTTTTTTAAGTGTTATAGCATCGGCCGGGACGTGAACCCGCAACCCAGGCAACTGCCTGCAAATGCAAGGCAGTCGCGCTGACCTCTCGACCACCAATGCAAGACTAATCTACCATATTGCCAGCTTTATCACATGAAAAAACATGCGAGAATCCTCAAGAACAATTTCTACGTCACTAATAGCAAAGATATATCAAGTCCATTAATGAATAAGCCAATTTGAAGTTTCAGAACCAATGCAAACAATATTTAAAACCTAGACAACAAGATTGTAAACTCCTCTTCCCCCTTGTGGTGTGGATGCCTGGCATGCTGACAACAATTTATCAAAATTTATTATTGCCATGCCACAGGGGATATTTTGCATCATTTAAAACATTTTCCCTTCAAGTCTATCATTATGTCAACCACAGATTCCACCCCACTCTGGAACTTCAATCAGCTCAAATGCCTACCAGGCATGAAGTCATAGCTCCAATGTCACACCAGGATAAACTCAGGAATAAATACTGCATTACACCCACCTCATCAACTCACTCCTCCAAAGAAGTTTACAAGATTATTCCGACTTACCTCAAGTGAATTTAAGACTAAACCATGATACCTATAATGCTCACCAATTAATAAGCACAATTTATGTACAGCCATATTGAAACAGTCAATCTTAGTTCAAGATCGAGTTTCACTGTTCTATCACAACCCACATTTCATCCTGCTTCTTTTTTTGTCACATATATATCAACTAAATGTATATTTCTGAGAAGCATCTATAAAAATTTATAAATATAAATCTCAAATAAAAATTTTCTTTAATTTTAAATATTGGTTTTTATAGGTGCGACTCAGATATATACATATACTCATGGAACTTTTATATATATAAAAGCACAAAACAAATATTGTAAATAATTTTGTATTTTTTTTTCTTAATTATATTTTTAATACTTTGTAATTATTTTTCTTCATATAATTACACAAATATTCAAGATGGAAGATGCAATCGTTAACTGTCCAAGAGTAATTAAAGGGTTGGGAACATTAGTTTGTTTCATGATTTTAAAAGAAAATTTTAAATTAAAGTTAATGAAAGTAAAATTTAAAACAAAACTAATTGATTTACTTAGTTATTAACATTTTTATCAAATCTATTTCCGATCTGGAAATTGATTTGAATTTATTTTTGGACAGTTATCTTGCAATTGCATCTCCAATAACAATACAGAAAATATTTCTGTAAATTAAAGATTAATTAAGAGTTAAGAAGTTTAATTAAAAACATTCTTTGAATAACTTAAAGTTTGTATAAATAGGGCCAAAAATCTATTGTGTCAGAGTTTGATCAATAGTTGCTAGCCAACTCCACATTGGTTTGATTTTTGAAATAGTTTTAAGTAGAGGGGCCTAAGCAACCTTCCCCTCCATCTTCAGCTCAACTTTTCACTGTGCAGATATGTAGCTCCTACCGGTAACTGTGCCCATGCTATCAAAGAACCGCTGAGGCCAAGAGATATGTTTTAAGTCAAGGGATACCGCCGGCCACAGAAGATTTGTCAGTACTTTATTTTATAGAATCCTGAGGTAACAAGTGTAAAATCATTACTATTGTATTACATGAATCCTAACTCTATAAAATTATTGTTTTCTTTATGTTAAACCTCTTTTAACTCTCTCATCGGCAAGCATGTCAAACTAATAATTATTTCTTTGGTATCGATTCTCTATAACCTAAACTAATCTTATTATAAAATATTTCATCCAACTCACGCTTATTTTTCTTATAATTTACTGTGGTTATGATTTAATTTTAATGATATTTTTATATTTTCACTTAATTTTTATTTTTAAATGCCAGTCAAACCCAGTTTTACGAACTTCTTCTATATCCTGCTGTGGAATAGAGGGGGGGAGATTAATGAGTTTTTGTTAGTTATTTCTAGATAGCTCGTAATATGCTCTTTAAAAAAATATATTTTATCGTATAAATACTTTGCAATTTGGGGTAAATATTGGTGTCCGTTAATTTTATTAATTTTTTTTTTTTATTGATCACCATCGCCAAAAGGCTGGCGACTTTTGTTATTCACACTTTTAAGTGCGCGAATTTTAATTTTTTATATGTTAAACAAAATAGTGATTCAAGAAGGGGAGCAATGCACACTTCATTAATTTTAGCATTAACTTTTGATAAATGACTTTATCTCACATGGGTCATTATTTTAACATATCATTACATATTTGTTAAACCATTTAAGACTTTTTGTTAATATTTAAAGTCAATGATTTCATATTCTTATAAAAGCGTTGTTAGCATAGGCCACTCTTCATGTTATTAAACTTTATCTAGAGATGTGCGTCGGAACGCCCGAGTTATCTCATCTTCGTTTCAGGTCGTAAACAGGGCGATGAATGTCCCTCGACCATATATATACTCGCGTAATGAGAGCAATGCATGGGATAATTCCAGCAAAGTTTGGTCCATTGCAACTCCGTCCGAGGACCTTTTGTCAACCGATTCCACAAAATGTGGTGTGGCAAGTTGGCTAGACTGTTTTCTTCTGTAATATGATAAAGCATATCAAAAAATATTGGATCCGCAAATATTCAGCTATTATGCTAGGACTGCAATTTCTTATAGTTAGTTTTCTAGCTTGTTTAACAAAATAAACCGTAATGATGTGTAATAATGAAATATTTTTTCTTTTTGTAATATTTTTAGTTGGAGTTTAAATCCAACCTCTCATGAAGCTGCCCTCCCCTTTATTGAGTAAGTCATTCCCCATATTGATAGAGTTTTGCAATATCTGATAGTTAAATGTTGAAAATGTTTAATAAATAAATGTGTTTAAGTATATTTTGATCACAATGTATCCTCATTTTAGTGTTTTAAATAAATTCTATAAATGAAAATAAAGTTATGTATCCAATGCCAAGGGCATCCCATTAAAGTCGTTCAATCAGTGAAACTCTATTATTGTCATATCTTTATATGTGTTTTAATGTATAAACATCTACCAATCACCCAGATAAATTTGTTTTTGTAACATTTAATAAAAACGTATTTTAAATATACGTTCAGTATTGTAACACTAAATTGATATCTATTAAAAGAAAATAATTGTATAAAGATTGTCAAATATTTGTAACCAGAAATAAAGTTTTAAATGCATGAAGTTGAGTTATATATAAAATAATCTTGAATTTTTGTCAAAATAAACACTTATATTTTAAACTTTAATCCAGTTGTTCGAATCTCCTTAATAATATTTATATTTATGTATATTTTTAACTTATATCTTGGGTTCACTCAATCTGTCATCATCATCATCAGCTGAGTTCCCATGCACAACGATGTAGCACCATGCCTGGAAATAATTTATGTAGTATCACCATAGGTGTTGTCCTTAGTGTTATAGATTTAGGGAATGGGAAAATTTTTAATAATATAATAAATATGAATGCATTTATAGCCAACATTTAACAATTTATTAGAATACATTTCAATTTTTTTTTGTCTTTATCCCATGAATATTTACAAAGATGATCTTTTCTGAATAAGAAGGACTTCAAACCTGCCATTTTATGTGACATTGGTACTCTTGATAAACCACTATTAAATCATTAACGAAATACTGTTCCACATCAAAGTTTTGAAATGATTTTTAAAAAAGCAGAGTGAAATGTATATGCTTTCAACGTTATCTTTAAAAATGTTAATAAATATAATTGTGTATGGTTGCAAATTTAAGTGCTTTTATTTTTTGTTAATTTCCATTTGGGAGGGTGGGGAGGGTAGTGTATAATTGAAGTGTATATTGATAAGCACATGTGACCATTGTTTTTGAAGAAATGTTTGAATTCGGAAGTCTGGGTTTGGTGAAGTAATATATGATTGAATGAGGAATGGATGAAGATTGCCCTCTTCTTGAGTAGATTGATTCATAACTCAATTAATTATCCTTATTTCTTCGCTGATGAAGATTGCCCTCTTCTTGAATAGATTGATTCATAACTCAATTAATCATCCTTATTTTTTTTTCGCCATTTTTAAATTTATTGCGTTCACTTAGGTTAATATAGCATTCGTTTGTACTGAGTTTCTCATGTTATTTATCTACACTAACACAATGCCACATTTTCAAATATAGTAATTCTAACTCAAATCTTTTTTCTTCTTTTTCCTAACTTTTTATTGTTTTTATTTGTTAAATAGACCATATTTATTTATGAATGATTGCAAATAATGATGATGATTATATTTATTAATTCTGCAGGAAACACCATCATATATTTTCAAACTTCGTGAATAAATTTATCTAATTTATCCAAAGAGTTCTATTTTTAGTTTTGATATTTTCAATAAGTCCTTTTATTTATTTTAATGTTTCTATATTAAATTAGTTGGTAACTATTTTGTAAGATAAATTTATTTTATATCCGTGTTCAGCTATTTATATCTTTCTTTTTTCAATTTGAATTTATGTCAAAATGTTTGTTTTGGGATGATTACAACTGGCATTAATCATGTTAAAGTAAATCTTTTTTTTTTTTTAACTGTGAAAAGTTTCAACTTTTAATTTTACTTACATTTTCTTAATTAGTATTTTATTATTATTAAGATTCACTTCTATGCTTTTGTTAATGCTAATATGTGATTTTTTTAAAAAGATAAGATTAAATTTGTATAGACTATAAAAGAAAACGGGCTAATAGTTTTTAGTAGAAATTTTCAGTGTAAAAGTTTGAGACAGTTTCCATAAAAGAAACAGAGATGGATAAAACTGCAAGCTCTGATAGTAAAGTATCATCTATCACGCTCACAATATATATAGTTCAAGGCCTTCACGCTCACAATATATATATATAGTTCAAGGCTTGTGATAAAACTTCAATATTTTTTCAGCTTCAAATTAGCCTTAAATGCTTCAGGAGGTTGACCTATTAGCCAATTCAGTAAGGTGATAGCAAAAGAGTAACTGTTCTTAGCTAGAAGATAAAGGGTGAAAAATGCTATAGCTCAAATTTAGGGATTGCTACTCTTTTAATACCCTGCTATGGTGTTGGTTCTAGGCCAGTCTCCTGATGTAAAAATCTTGAGACTAATTTGAATTTGTCGAGAATTGAACTAGATTGTGAGCATGGTAGAGGATGTATTACCGTCAAAGCATGTGGTTTTTACTACTATACATATTATTTGTAGTTATGTTATTAGTTTATAAGTTGAGCTTAATCACGTTTAAATATAAATGTTTTCTTGAGCCCTCATGGAAATTTATACGTATTTGCTTGATTTTAATTGCAACTTAACATTCATAGATATATATTATTTTTGGAGATCAATATGTGTAACTTTTGAGTTACTTATTTATTTAGTTATTTATTTTGCAGTGTCAAACCTTGGCGTATTCATTATATTTCTGTTTTATATTTGTCTGTTACAATTTTATTCTAAGTATATTTGTATAATGCAGATGATAGCTGGTTGCATGTTTTAATACATATATTATGTAATTATATTATATTTAAAATTCATGCTAAAAAAAAATAGTGATTGTGTTTAAGACTTGAAATACCACGCACTCTTATACCTGGTGCCCAATTGTAAATGTAGCGGATTTGAACAGTGTGGATGTAATAAAGTCTGAGTTCAAATCCCCTATATTTATGATTGTGTTTAAATAAATATTGATTTTTTTTAAAAAAAAAAACAACAACTTAGAAATCAAAAGAAAGCTCAAAGACATTGTTTACCTTAATTGAATATTGATTTTTTTTTTCACACACATATAATAGAAAAAAGATTTTAAAAAATGAAACAAAAACATTTACTTAGAGAATTTGCTCCATGTGCTCATTACGCATACCTACTTATTCCAACATTTCATCCTCAAACTGGATTTTCAGTTAGTTTCTTTATTAACATGGATACCATTGTTGACTATAAGAATGTGAGGGATGCTGCATTTTCATATTCCTGTTTTGGCAGGCAGTAAGTCTTTCGGGAGTTCTGTAGTCAAACAATTATGAATTTTTTAAACCTTTAATGCTGATTATAAAATACTATATATATATGTGTGTATATATATATAATATAAAGAGCATTCCAAACAAGCTTTTTTTAAAATTATGATAAATGCTACAAGAGAAAGCATTTAAATCATCTTTATCTAGGATTGTCCCCATCCCGTTACAATTGTGATAACAGCCAATTGTTGATTTATAATAATTTTTTGATTGCTTGTTTGTTTATTATTATTAATGACTTTATATCTGTATAGTAAAGCATACAGGAATTTTAAACTGATGAATAAGTCAGAGCAATTGATAAAAATATTATTAGAGATGGGGAAAAAAATGTTGGTTATCTAGTACTATATGAGACAATATGGTTAGTCTATGGGAAGAACATGGAGAATTTGCAAGAATTTTCTATTCTAGAGGCAATTATAAAAATAACATTTTTTTGAAAAATTATTAGAAAGTAAACTGGAAGATTAAGAACGCAGATATAAATTTGTGTCCATACCCTAACTGGTTATACATATCAAATATTAGTATTTTCAGCCGTTAGTGAACTGTTCATTCTCCTCACCAACTAACTAATTCGCCCATATATATATATAATCTGTGTTTAAAGATACCCAAATCATTATTTATTTATAAAATATTTTGTTATTATTAATATTTTCTTCCAAAATATATTTTTAATAAAAGTATTGTATATATCTGTGTGTTTTCAAAAGTAGTAAGAACCAAAGTTACCATTGAAATAAGTCATTGATTCATCACAAAATAAAAACCATGTTGGATTTTTTCTAAAGGCCTTTAAAAATTTCAGGATCAATGATAGTAAGGGATATTCGTTAACTGATGGAAAAAATAAAATTTTAAAACAGTAAATGCTAAAGATGAAATTGCCTCTGGTGTATCCAAAACTATTATGCAAAATGTTAGTGCTGAATTCAGATTGTCATAGTGACTCCTGGTGGGGAGATCCACAGATCTCGATAATAAAATGATTTTTATGTAATAATAAGCAGTATTCAACCAGGCTTCTATCTTGTTGCATTGAAGAGATGTTTATTTCTAAAACAGTTTTAATATATATAAATATATCATTGATCATGATATATTAAGATTATGTGTTTATGAAATCACATGGTTTCTTTTAATTATGTTAATAGGAGTTTGACTCCAATCTCTTTTTAATGTTGGAAAGCAGTAGGAGAAACAAATAAAGCATATTGTAGATTCTTAATTGTGAATTTACATGAAATAATATAATAAATAATGAATGCTTTAGAAATTGGAAATGGATCAGATATTTTAGCTTGACAAATAATTTGTATGTTTGGGTGTTCTTATTTTAAGATCCCTCCTCAATATAATGAAAATGGAAAGGCCTAGAAAAGTTAGCCCTCTCATATATTTTGACCAAGAAAACTGTCTTTTTGAACTGCTGCTCATCTAAGTGATAAAAATAATTGTGAAGCCAGCAATGGTTGTTAAGCAGAGGATAATAATAAAAATAAATATTTAAATTATTTGCTTAATATATGTACATTCAATGTGCAAAACTTTGTTTGACATGCATTTTTCAAAATCTGAATAGAAAAGTTGCCAATATTTAAGATTATTATAACCTATTACTCAAGCTCGTTAGACAGTTACTATTTTTTTTTTTTTTTTTTTTTAGAAAAGCAGAGTAAATAAAAAGAAACTAATGTTGATGTTTTGAAAAATCAAAATTAGATTTTATTATTCTCAGATTTGGATTAATTGATAAAAAGTCGTTGATGTTAAAAATTGTGCAGTGATACCTGTGATCATTTTATCAAAATATTTGTTCCAGTAATAGTTTAAGAAAGTTTTGAGAAATAAAACTTTTATTATTAAGTAGTGTTATTGTGTCAGTATTATTAAAAACCAAAACTTTTTCTTCTTAGAAATCTGAATGCATTTTGATAGAAATGGCAAACATTGGTTTCAAGTTATTGGAAATTGTTATATTGACTCTGTGAATTCAAATATTTTATTGTTTTGAATTTAAGCTCAACACATGGTATAACTATTATTAATACTTTGTTTGGGCAGAAAAATTTTAATAAAGGAAGATGCATCCACACTTCAATGCTACTTTTTGGATCACATTATTGTTTGAAGTCAGAATGCAAAAGTAATTCTATTATTTAATAATTTATAAGTCCAAATTATTATGGGTCATGTATACACTGCATTAAAAAATATATTCATTTCCAAATCAAAGATTTGATGTTCATGTTTTAGAAGCAACTCCTACTGATGATAACTTTCGAAAGCTATTAGACATCAAAATGCAGTTTTAAGGAATATGTTGGATGATATAAAAAAAAAAGTATGATTCCTTCCCTAACAATGATTTTGTTTATTAGTGATTAGATTAAAAGAGAACGAACATGACATTTTCATTTTAACAGAATAATAAAAAAATTGAATGCGAATCTTTACAATCAGTATTTAGAAAGACAGAAGATGATTAATTGATAAGGAGGCTTGAAACATTGGTAGATTAAAACTTCAATTAAGATACAGTTGTTTGCTGATTATGATCATTTTAGATTTTTTTTTGACATTTTAAAAGTAACATGTAGATTTGACAAAATAATACTAAAATCCTATAAAGTCAATGAGTTATTTTAAACAGATTGGAGGAAATATTACAATCAGCTTTTAAACAAGAATGCAAGTATTAAGTTAACTGCTTATCTATGAATTTAAATTTGGATAAAGATTTCCAGTGCAATAAGTACTCTTAGTAAGTTTAAAAATGGAAAGACTGTGCAAGTACTGATGAGATAATCAGGAAAAATATTAAAATATGGACTCAGAATTTTTTGCCATGATATCCTAAGAATCTTCTATTGTTCAAATTTATATAAAAAAAAAAAAAAAATAAAGGTGATAAAAAGACTGAAATATTATCATTATTCATTACAAGAAAATTATATTCATGGTCTTCATATAACCATATAAATAGCATTTGTGCAGAATGGCCCTTGAAAGATTTGCTTTCAGTCTCTTTAATGGTCTGTTTAACAAATTATGCATTAATGCTCATTCATTTGATTACATTTATACTATAATAGTAAAGTGATAGATAGATTGTGGAGCTTAATACTCTTAGATGGGCTTCAGTTCTGGTTTTTCTGGTAATGAAACTTTTTACAAACTTCTGCACAGTAAAGCCATTTGATTATTCAATTTTTATTCACTTCATTACTGATTGATTATTCTATAGATTAGCATTATATATTTGTTAATGAAATGTACTATTTTGTAATAGAATTTAAATTATAGCATTTTTATAATGGAAGTTCAGAATTAATTTGATTAACTATTCATTGACTTATTTTGTTTATATGATTCTCAAAATTTATAGAATAATAACCCTAAAAAATCAATTCTACATTTGCCTTTTCAAAAGCATTCCTCTATTAGATAAATCATCTTAAGCCAAATGTTATAATCAATGTGGTTTTAAAGAATCAAGAAATATTATAGATATGATTTTTGTTACTAGGCAAATTCACAAAAAGTGTTGAGCAAATGATAATTTATATATTGCTTTTATTAATTTGGTCAAAGCATTCGATTCAGTTTGTGGCAGTGTTTGGTAATAGCTTTTTGTCTACTGAAGTTCATTCTTAGTATACTTCTTCTATATGGTAGTATGAAAGAAAGTGTTATTACTACAAGTAAGGCATCTAAATAAAAATTGTTGTTAATTAAGTTTGTATATTCACATCAGTTGTATAGATTTTGAAAAGTTTATAGGCATCTTCATTAAACTGACATCAAACTGCATTATATTGATGATTGTCATTCTATAGATTATCAGTAGATAGATGAATTACAGAATGATATTAGTATAGTAGTATTTTAAAATGCAGCCCATAAAAATTTTAATCTAGCAATTAACATTTAAAAAAATCAAATTTTTTTATCAGCCAATCTATGAAAGAATTATTTCAGCAGCTTTATCTCAATTGTCACCAACTTGAGAACTGGGTCATTTAAATATCATAGTATTCTTAGGTAAATGATGGATTTGGATGTTGTGGAGTAACACTTATCCTAATGAGCTTTTGCTGCCACTTTTAATAAATTAATGGTTATTTCATCATAATGTAATAGCTTTCTATTTTACTAATTTTTGTATGGAAATAAGACAGATTTCTATCAAAGTAGCTCAAAATTTTAACAATTTCGTTTAAGGATGTTCTGCAGAATGCATAAGTATGATAGCAAAATTATATAACCATTTGGTATGTTCGTCAGCAGACTGTATTTGAGCTTATGAATCTATTGTAAAATTCATATTTTTGAGAAATTGGGATGTAACAAAGGTTTTGAGGAAAAAATATTTTGTAATGAATTTGAACATGGGTTTTATCAAAGAGACATCTCATTTACTTTGTAATGATTATCTCAAAGTCCGAATGGAAGTGCAATATTGATTTCTTTAATGTCTGAAAATGCAATGAAGATCTAGAATAAGTCTTTCATAAGTAAAATTTTCTGCCGAAGAGGTTAAATGACAATATAGCAAGATATCAAACTGCTTCATCTGATTAACGTGTAAAATTATTTTAAGAAGCACTGAAATTTTTAATATGTTTAGAAATAACTCCCAAGTGAATTCAATTTTGTAACGAAAAATGGTTTGAGTTAGTATTTTTTTACAGTCTATAAAGAAATAATAATAAAAAAATACACTTGTATAATTATCTATTTTTTGGCTTTAGTTAATCTGTTTTCGTTTATTTTTTTAATGTTCTTCATTGATTGTTGGATTGTTATTGTACGTACCGTATATAATTATAATTATTTTTCTCATTTCACTTTATATTTATATTATAACATTCTAAAAATAAAGTATTTAATGTATAACAGTATATGATAGTTAAAATATTTTTTAATAGGTTTTTATTGTTATTCTTTAAATATAAAGATAATAATCACATTTAATTTTTTTTTTTTTCTAATTTAAAAAAAATCAGTTTTGACAGCTACTAATGAAAGCATTATAATCTTATGGTGATGGGGTTTTTTTCTTTCAAGTTTAAAGCATTATTATTTTTGTTATAATGTTGAATTGGTTTATAAATTTAGAATCAAATTAACTGTAGTGACATTTTTATTATTCCGATCAACACAGCAGTATCTCTCAAGATGAAGCACTGCCTCTTGATTCAGTTCTTAATGGAATTCTTCTGTTATTTTGCTACACAAACTGTTTAATAGATTCTTCTGAATATAATGGATGGTGTTGAGTAATTTTGGATGTGTGTGCGTGTGTATTTTCTTTATATGTTACAGAAGGATTTTTTAAAACAATAATACCAACATTAGCAACGACTACTCAAAAACGAGTATGGCCATTCCAACTTCAAAGAAAAAAATAAAACTACTCTAGAGATGAGTTTGCGCGATGATTATACAAATCAATCCCTGAACCACAAATATATTCATATATAGAATACGCTGGTTCCATTTTTCTGTTTATTTGAGACCTTCCCTCCCTCCCCACCCTACAGTATTTTAATTTCTTGCGCAAAAAAAAAAAAAAAAAAATCTGAAAAATTTCAACATCATGCCTAATTGTAATTTTTCTGTATATTCTATTCACTATCATATTTTCCAATGGAAACAATCAACATTTGCATCTCTTTAGAATATCTTTGGGATAATCATTATAACATAAATGAGATCAAACTATCCTACAAAATCATTCTCATGTTCACTACAAAATTCCATTTTAGACAAGTTTTGCATTGTGCACTCATTTTATATCATCATCGTTATCAACCATTATCACTCAACTGCAGGATGAAGGGCTCTCCAAGTTCAACCCATCTTCTCTGATCTTTAGTTTCTCTTCTCCACATCACCCCTGCACATTTTCTTATTTAATCCATCCATCTCACATGTGGTCTCTTTCTGGGTCTTTTACAATATCTTGGAATTCAGTTTAAGATTTCAATTGTATCTATTATCATCTCTTCTAGCAATATGTCCAGCACAACTCCACTTCAGTCTTTTAATTTTTTCAATGAGGTCAGTAATACCTGTTTGATCTCTTACCCATATATTGCATTTCAATCTCTTTTTATTACTCATCTCTCCATACTTCTTTGAGTGGTCTGAAGTCCCTGTATTGCTCTTTTATTAAGTGTCCAAGTCTCAGATCTATAAGTAAGAACTGATAAAACACATTTATTAAAAACCTTCCTTTTCAAACATATAGGCATATTTTCTTTTAGTATGAAGTTATTTCTAACAAAAGCTCTCCAACCAAGTTTAATTCTATGATTAATTTCATCTATTATGTTCCATCTGTATTAATAATCTGACCAAGTTATTTGTAGCTATTAACTTCTTTTAATTCATCATAATCAGTCTTTATTTTCATATTTTGAGAAAATCCATTAAACATTACTTTAGTCTTTTTAACATTTATCTTTAGTCCTACTCTCCTACTTTCATCTGATAACTCCTGCAACATTTTCTGCAGCTCTAAAGCATTATTTGCAAAAACAAATACATCATCTGCAAAATCTAAATGACTTAAATAATCTCCATTTACTTTCACTCTTTTAGCTTCCCATTTTAATCCACAAAATACTTATTGCACCACTGCTGTAAAAAGTTTTGGAGATATGGAGTCACCCTGTCTTACACCCTTCTCAATGTTGACTTTCCTAGTATCATTGTGTAATCTAATTGTTGCTGTTGCATTTTTATAAATATTTTTTTAAAATATGACACTATCCTGGATCTATACCTTGATGGTCCAATGCTTTATATATATATAATTCAGTGAAAGTGTGGTTTTTATAATGATGAACTCTAGGACATCATAGCCAGCAAGTTGAAAAACATTGATAGCTCTTGCATTTTTAAAATTTACTGAGCATCCTTAATGAAACTTTTATAATGCCTTTATATTACTTTGATAGGGTGACCAAGTCTCACTTCCATATAATATATTAGGTAAAATAGTTGTTTTGCAAATAAGTAATTTAATTGCAGTAATTCTCTTTTGATGTAATATTTTATTTTATTTTTATTATTAATAATGGCAGTAGCCCATTGGAGTCTGGTTACATGCAACATCTAAACATACCTTTTTATTTATAAAATTGTCAAGATATTTAAATTTATTTACATTCTCAAGTTCAAAACTATTAAAGCTAAAAATTGCTGAGCATTTTTCTTCCATCAATGGCTGATAAAGTACTGTTGCATTAGATCATCTTTTGAACTCACACAAATAGCACATCAGCATCCTGTAAATTTGAGAAAACAAGACATTGAAATTCTTTGTTTTCACTTTTAATCTTAAAAAAATTCTACCATTAAATCTGTATCACAACGTAATTATTCTTTCATTAAGCTGTACCAAAGACCATTGTTATAAAATTTGAACACACTGTTGGATGGACATTCACATTCTTGTTTAACACCAGCTTTTATTTCAAACAATATGGACTTGTTCAATTTATTGAATTAAATTCCTTAACCAAATCAATAAAAGCAATATATAAAACACTCTTTTGTTCCTGACACTTTTCTTGCATTAATAACATTAACTATGTCTAAAATGCATCTTGATTATCTAAAACTACATTCTTTGGATGGAAACCATTCATCTATGATTAAGAGAAATTTATTCAATAAAATTCTTGAAAGTATCTTACTATATTAATAATAGTGATATTCCATAATAGTTATTGCAATTTTATCGATATATAATAACATTCTTAAGATCCAGTGGCATAATTTATGTCCATGTATTTATAAAAATTACAATCTTGAATTCCAGGTATCAGTGTTCAAAGATCATAAACTAGTCCTTTCATCAATCCAAAATATTATCATTTAGGAAAGTACTACATGTTGAATTTAAGTAGATTGTGATATTGTTTTTCATATCCATGTGTTGCTTTCAATGCATGATCACAAAATGTCTGCATCTGTTGTACAGTTTTAATATAGGAATCATTTTCCTTTTTGTTAGTTATTAAGTTTCAGATCTCTATATTTATTGTGAAATTCTTCATATGCTGTCAAGCAGAAAATACCACAAGTTTCCTTAAATCAAATCACTTACGATATGTTTATTGTTTGAAAATGAATCACAATTTTTTTTTTTTATTAAACCAAAGAATAGATTTATTTGTATCAATAAACATTCTCTAATAGAATTCCATGTTCTATAAGGTGATAGTTATGAAAATTTAATGCATATGGCAAATTCTTCTAAACTATGAAAAAATGTTTGCGAATATGATTGCAATAATGTCTATTTTTAATGTAGCTATCATTTTAATATCGGAGCTTACTAATCTATGATCTATTAAACAATCAGTGTTTATAAATGCTCCCATAATGTGATCTTCTTTTGTATTCTGATTTCTAATTATAATATAATCTATACCATTCTTTTGAGCATGGGTGTATCAATGTTTCTTTACACAGATTTTTCTGCTTTTAAACAAAATGTTTGTGAGAATCAATCCATGTATTCTGCTAAAACTGAATTTATAGCTTTAATAACAACAAACCCAAGAACTTTTGGCCAAAGTATTATTTGTATGAACATGTGCATTAAAATCACCAATAAGAAAAAATTGATATTTTAATGCTCTTGCTATAATAATGGTATCGAGCAAGGAATAAAAGTTTTTGGTTAATGTGGGGTTTTTTTAATCTAATGTTGAAACATAATAATTTATAACATGGACACTGGTACCACTATGAAAAACAAGTTTTAATATTGTTAGCCATTCATTGATACAATGAGCATTTCAAGAAAAATATATACTTTACAGAAATTTCAAAAAAAATCTTTAGTTGTATACCTGTTTTATTATTGCAGCAGAAGGGAGTTTGCTACTAGCTGAAAGGAGACCCTTTGATTCCTCTTGGGGGCCTTAAAGGAACCAAGCAGAGCAAATTCCTAATGTTCACTCCATATGTTATTGTCATTGCAGTTGTTACTACTCTGTGATTATTCATGTAGTATTTGAACATGGATGGGCTGCTCACCAACACACATTATCCAGTGTAGTGAGTTTATTGACTTTTTACCTCTGAGTTTAAGATCAAGAAACACCATAGTCTTTCTTTTCAGTTGCCTGATAAGGCAGAATGAATGTATGTGTAAATGATAAATATTTTTTCCAATAGATATATACAATCATGACAGATAAAAATAAATCGTGGCCCTTATTCCCAGGAGGCTATAAAGTCACCAACGAAGGCAGCAGTTGGTGGCCGAAGGGGAAGGGTGCTAAGAATTTCCTGATTATGGACCCAGGCTGCCATTTGATGACGACTTTTTATTTAAGTACTTACAACTGCAGAACACTTTCAAATGAAGGAAGATTGCAAGAATTAAAAGAACTGTCTTATATTAAATGGGACATTATTGGACTTTATGAAGAGACAATTGATTTAAAAAGTGGACATATACTCTACTATAAAGATATTGGAAATACAAGTGGAATAGGATTCATTATAAATAAAAAGTGGAAGAACAACATTGTGGAGATTGATGATATATCAGACATAGTGGTAAGATTAGTTATACAACTGAATAGCAGATACCATATGCAGATGATTCAGGTGTATGGTCCAACAAGCTTGCATAGTGATGAAGTAGTAGAAGATTATTATATGGATGTATAAAAGCCTTTTGATCAGAGTAAACAATATTTTAAAATTGTTATGGGAGACTTTAATGCTAGAATTGGCAAACAAATTAAAGTGCTGTAGGTAATTTTGGTTGTGGTAATAGAAATGAGAGAGGTCATAGACTTGTGGAGTTTGCAAAAAAAGAAAAACTTCATATTATGAATTTTTATTTTGAGAAAAATATTAAAGGGAAATGGACATGGAAGAATCCAAATGAAAGTACAGCAGAATTGGATTATATTTTGACTGACAGAAAATGCATATTTCAAGATTGTAAAATAAAGAATTTGAGGTATTCAATCCTTTTTAAATAATGCATCATTTCAACACAGGAAGTGATCATCGATTAGTAAGATGTAAGATACACGTTAATGCAAAACTAGAGAGACAAAAATGATTAAGGAAACAATATTTACAGTTGATATTTCTAATCTCCAGAAATACTCTAATGAATTTAAACTTACAAATCGGTTTCAAGTATTAGTAGATTTTGAACATAATTCAGATTTGAATGAAACTAATAAGAAAATAACTGATACACTTTTAAAAACTGCAACAAAAACAGCTGGTAGAAAAAAGCAGCAATTGACCAATAAACAATTTTCTGAGACTAGACAATTTATGAAGAAAATGAGGAATATGAAGATATACAAAAATGATGCATTAAAAAGGATTGAATACCTCAAATTCTTTAAAATGGTCTGGAAAAGAGTTGAAAATGATATAAGAAACTAGCAAGGAAAGCTGTAGAAGAGAATAAAAATCTCGAGAGTGTAAAACAACATTTTGACATTGATAGGAAATTTATATCTGCAATAAGGAAAAAATATTGAACTATTACTAAAAAGAGAGATGACATCATGAAATGGGTAGAAGACTTCTTTCAAGAATTATATAGTAATAAAGAGCAAATATCTTCTATATCTATTTTATCTTTCTGAATTGCCTAGGGTTTTAAATGAAGAAATGAGACACACAATTAAATTTATAAAGAAGGGAAAAGCTCAAATAATGATGGAATTTATAATGGATATATAAAAAGAAGCAGATGAAGAAATGTAACAAATTTGGGCAAAGTTATATATCAAATGTCTAAATGATAAAGATGTACCAGATAATTGGAAGAATGCAGTATTCATATTTAAAAAAGGTTATAAAGAAGATATTAGAAATTACAGACCTATCGGTCTTTTATCAGTTTTATAAAAATTTACACCAAGATAATTACAACTCGTCTACAGAGAACATTGGATTTCCAGCAACCAAGAGAACAAACTGGATTTAAAAGTGGTTTTAGTACAGTAGTCATATCTAGGTATTGGGAGAAGTTATAGAATGGACAAATGAATATGAGTTGCCATTATGCTTTGTAATTGTAGATTGTGAAAAGGCATTTGATTCTATAAACATTTTTTCAGTGATTAAATCATTGGATCATCAAGGTATAGATTCAGAATATTGTCATACTTTAAAGAATATTTATAAAAATGCAACAGCAACAATTAGATTACATAATGATACTAGGAAAGTCAACATTGAGAAGAGACCAGTGTGACTCCATATCTCCCAAAACCTTTTACAGCAGTGCTGCAAGAAGTATTTTGTGGATTAAAATGTTAATCTAAAGGAGTGAAAGTAAATGGAGATTATTTAAGTCATTTAGATTTTGCAGATGATGTAGTTGTTTTTGCAAATAATACTTTATAGCTGCAGGAAATGTTGCAGGAGTTAACAGATGAAAGTAGGACTAAAGACAAATGTTAAAAAGACTTAAGTAATGTTCAATGGATTTTCTCAAAATATGAAAATAAGGATTGATTATGATGAGCTAGAAGAAGTTAACAGCTACAATTATCTTGGTCAGATTATTAATGCACATGGAAACATAATGGATGAAATATAATCATAGAATTAAACTTGGTTGGAGTGCTTTCTGGTAGAAATAATTTGATACTAAAAGGAAATTTGCCTATGTGTTTGAAGAGAAAGGTTTTTTTAATGTGTTTTCCCAGTTTTTACTTATGGATCTGAGACTTCGACATTTAATAGAAGAGCAATTCAGGGACTTCAGACTAATCAAAGAAGTATAAAGAGATGCATGTTGGGAGTAATAAAAAGAGATCAAAGAACACAATATATGGTTAGGAGAACAAACAGGTGTTATTGACCTCATTGAAAAAATAAAAAAACTGAAGTGGAGTTGGGCTGGACATATTGCTAGAAGAGATGATAATAGATGGACAATTGAAATCTGAAACTGGATTCCAAGAGATTGTAAAGGACCCAGAAAGTGACCACATGTGAGATGGATGGATGAAATAAGAAAGTGTGCAGGGGTGGTATGGAGAAGAGAAGCTAAAGATCGGAGATGGTGGTTTGAACTTGGAGAGATCTTCATTCTGCAGTGGATTTATAATGGGTGGTGATGATGACGACTCGTTTTATTAAATTTTCTCTTTGCAAAACAAGTTTCATTAAGAGCACCACAAGTCTTGATAGCTTATTAGCCACTGGTGTCATCCTTCTGGTTTTGAAGTCTTTGTATCAAGTAAAGTTTGTAAATACAAGACCTAAAGGAAGACAGGATTGATTACTTAAGCTGACAAGATTTAAGATTGCGATAGTAATTTATAATAAACCCAATCGTAAATATCTAAAATATATAATTGCATTTAGTTATGTATTTATATAATATAGGGTATATGAGCACAGACTTTCAGATGACCCATCACTCTCCACTCTATCTAATATCACTGATACACTCAAGCACATATATGCTGAAAAGATAAATATAAAACATTTGAGCGTTCCATCATCGGATTTTCAATTGGATGGACGGTTGAAGAGTTGGAGTGTGGAGTGCATTGAAGCCTGTCCATTAAAGTAGGAGGATTTGCTATCTTAATATATACCTGAGCACTTGTAGCATATATGTGTAGAGATGATAATCTGGAAGAACTGATGATTGCTGGTTTAGCATGAAATACGTATGTTGGTGATTATTTATCTTTTCGACATATGTGTGTTCAGGTGTATCAGTGTTATGAGATGGTGTGGAGAGTGGCTCATGTGAAAGTCTGTGCTCATACCCTGTCTAAAACATTTATTTATACTGAATATATTTTCATTTTTTTGATCAAAACAGAAATTAACTAATACATAAGAAAATGGGTTTTTCGGTAAAAACTTATTTTTGGAGCAAATTTATCAAAACTGAATTTTGATTTATTTATAATATCTGGAATTAGAGAGGCTGATATTTTTTTATTTTTAAAATAAAATTTTGTTAGAAAATTGCTTAAGGATAAATAATTTTTTCTCCACTATTTTTATGGTAGCACTATATACCAATAATAATAACACATTGAAGATCGCTAGATATTTGCCCTAAAGCATATACTATATCTTTTTTTTCCCCACTCATGATTACTTTCGAGATCAAAATGACTATTTATATAATAAGTGCACAATAGCACCATGAAATTGGTCTTACAAATCTATGATAAAAAGGCAAAATAAATAAATATTTTGCTAATTTTTAAAATATTGGGGATTTGAACACAGACATTCAAGCACTCAACTGTCCACACTATCTCATTCCATCGACACACATGATCACACACATGTAGAAAAGATATATAATCACCAATATTAGTATTTTGTGCTGAACCAGCACTCATCAGTTGGTTCAGATTATTATCTTTCACACACACACACATATATAATCAGTGTTCAGTTTATATTAAGACAGCAAATATTCATACTTTAATGGACAGGCTTCAATCTACTCCAACTCTTCAGTCATCCATATCATTGAAAATCTGAAGATGGAAAGTACAGATCCCCTATATTTACAATTAAACTTCAGATATATGAAGAATGGCTTTTTTTTCAAATATTTTTAAAATGCATATTTATTTCTTTGTAATGAGAAACAAGCATAAAAATATTTCATGGTTGATGGAAATATAGTAGGCTTTCATTATCTTTAGTGATCTTGTTTGTTTTCGTGGGTGACAACTATAATAGAAAAAAAAAAAAAAAGAGTTTCATTTGAAATTGATGACAAGTTTGCTTTTTCAGTTGAAGATCATGATTTTTGGCAGACGTTTATTTGTTCTAACAGATCCGATCTGTTTTGGTAGGGGGAAAGGCTGAATTATTATTATAAGTAATTTAAATCGTTTAATTTTTCAAACGTTTAATCAGTACCTAAAAATTGTTACCTGCATTTGTTTATATTCTCCATTATTTATATTAATTAATCTGATCCCCCCCCCCCTCAATAGTATTTTTTCACTATTTATATGACTTAACTTTTTTTTTTTCGCCAACACTGTAGTAATTATATATATTGTGCTTACCTTTGTTTTCTTTTCTTTTTTTTAAATTTTCTCAGTTGGTTACCCTTTTATATTCTATCAAATAACGGAATTTTATAAATCGAAGTTAACCATATTTTAATTTTAAACCATGAAATGCAGTTCCCGGATGATGATTGTTCTTTACAAATATATCCATCGAAATATAATAGTGAGTATTATAAAAAATGTTGGCAGTTGTTTGCTTTTTTAAAAAATTGAAATGCATTTTGAGAAAGTGGGATAGATGGAATTATTTATTATGAATCGAATGATCACAGGAAAATGAAATAAATGATAAAGTAGAAAAATATTAATAATTATATTAGATAGGGTAATATATATACACACGCACACGTTTAGAGAAGTGGAAAGAGAAAATTTAATTTAATGGTGTAGAGAAATCTATTTGAATAATATTATTCCAAAATATTTCATTCTTTTTCTATTTTCATTTGTCTGCCTTTTTTAGTTTGACATTTAACCATCAAAAGATTTGTCCATTTAGATAAAATTCTAAGGAAATCAACAGCTATTTCCGCTTTAAGATTTATATGGATAACCATGACTCTGGGCTTCTCTGTGCGGAAGTTGTTCTTGATGTATTACTGTTAATAAACATTAATCCCCCCCCCAAGGGTCCATAGCAACGGCAAAAAATGAGAAGAAAAAAAAGCCAAAATTTTAATTTTTTAATAATTAGTGGATCTTTTTTTTTCTTTCGTGATGGGGGGGGGGATATTAAACTAATGTGTATGTGTGGATATACATGTATATTATGATTATATGTTTTAATTTATAAAGTTTTATTTTTTTGACATCATCATTATCAATTCTCTATCAAAGCTTGTTCTATAAATCAGTGCAGACTACTGTTTTGTTTTCTATTTTCTCAATATTTTTTAATCTTTGTATGTAATCTTTTCTAACATGTTATTTGCCTCACATCTCTATTTCCTGTATAGAGCTAATTTCGTTTCTTTGCTCTGATTTTTAATTTTTTTTTAAAAATAAACAATATTTTTCAATGAATCCGGTTTTCATTTACCTTCAATGTGTATTTTTTTTTTTTTTTTTGTAAATATTCAAGCCATTGCTTAATATAAAATCATACTTTATTCAAAAAAGAATCATATATTATTCTATGTCTAGCTTTAAATGGTCTGTAAATTTTTCACTTTTTTAAATTTTATGCCCCTTATTTACTTTAATTGTTGCATTTTATGACTATAAATTATGTCTTTTATTTAACATTCATCTTAATTATCCATCATTTCTGATTACATTATAGGAAATCTGATGATTATAGTAAACATTCTTCCAAGGATAATATCCTATGGGGAATGGGGCAACTTATGAAATACAGTATATTTGTTTATATCACTTTTAAACAACTAAATCTGGAGAAAATGTAGTTGTTGAATATGATTGATATCCTTTAAAGTAATGATAACAGCAAATTTGTAAAAGAAAATATATTAAATAATCTGTGCCTAAAACTTAAAATTAGTTTAATTTGTTCAATTTTTTTGAAAAGCTATAACTTAAATAAATAATTTGAGTAAAACAAGAAAAACCTCTTAAATTTGCTAATTCAGTTTGAATAGTCATGTAGGAACACAGATGAACATAATATTACAATTTATTTATTTTTAAATTTAACTATGTTTAAAATCACATGAATTTATCATATCTAATAAAGAAGGAATCATAATAGCTTTCAAATGGTATGTATAAATGAAACAAATTGAATTAACCAACAAAGTAGAATGAATGATGTGCACATCACCTTTGTAATTGTGATTAAAATGAATTAGTATATTCATGAAAGAAACATGACAAGTCTAGAATACCACAAGTAATGAAAGATCAAACGATAAATAAGAGATTCTCCTACAAATTATTTCATTATAATGGTGCTACAACAAGTCTGTTCCACAGTGCAGAATTTGAAAAGAAAGGACAAATTAAAATTTTATTTCGTGACCATAGAATACTGAGGATTTTGTTATTCTCAAATAATATAAACTCATAATAATGAAAACTACATTTTGGATATATCAAGAAACTTTGATATTTGAAACTACAAAGAATATATCATATCTAAAAACTTTCAATATTAGTATGTAGAAAGTAAGAAATTTTAACAACAATACCACAACTACAAAATAAATGTTCAAATTTAAAAAAGAAATAAACAATATTGAAACAGTTTTCTCATGTGAAGTTAAAGAATTTTTTCTCACCTTAGTTATATTTTTTAAAAATTCAAGAAGCAAGTCATTCACAATTATATGATAATGATTCAAAGTTTTTTTGTAAGTATTGATAATTTCTGTATTCGTTTTTCACTCCCTGACAAAGTAACAGATGTCGGAATCTTTGTCTGGGGTAGCAAGTTATATTGAAGATATATTGGAAGACCAATTCAGCAAAGAAACCGTAAGATTTGATGTCAGTATTTGAAATATGATTTCAAGAGTTGAAAAAAGGCTCCTGAAAACAAACAATGAAATCTAAATTTTTTGAGATTTGTTTTTATTGTACATTTATAAAAGCTCATATGAATCAATTTCTTGCAGATTATCCTCATATACAGCAGAAGTAGAAATATAAGAGAGCAATAATCCGTATTAAGAACATGCCATCTGATATGCAAAATTGTTTTATAATGAACTATCTGCAAGTATTAATCTTAATGTTTAAATATACATATTGATAAATTTTTACATATTTTGTTTTTATTACTAGTATATATATATATATATATTTTACTCAAGAAACAGTTTTTTTTTTTTTAGTAACACTGTAGGATTTAAATTTTTTAAAAAATTATTTTATTTTAAATCCACAGTGACTTAGCTTTTCATCTTAGTTTTTAAATATGCATTTTCATAAATATTGAGATGTGTTTTTATTGTCACCTTTTGATTCTTTTTTTCTATTATCAAATTCAATATATTCGAACTCTTTCTCTGTCAATACCAACTTCAGAATTCATTTTGCAAAATATTTATATATTTTGCTGCAGAATATCAAATAATTATATCAATGGACACTATATTATATATGTAGATATATTTATATTTCATGGTCAGTTTGCATAAACATTGCAAAACTTATCTTTAGTGCATTATTATTTTTCTATCCTTTTTTAAAAAAATTAGGTTGGGTATATATTTTTGTGATTGGCTGCTACCACTGATGATGATTAAACACGAGATAGTCAAACTCTCTTTTAATCCACATGCTGTACTCCTCTTTTTCCTTTCTTTTACATATTCAACAAAATAATATGGTTTACTTTGTCACAAATTTATCTAATATCAATAAACTAATATGACATTTATTGTCTGGTTTTTTTCCAAATCCAAACTGCTTTTTAGATTAAATTTTTTCTAATCTGTGAGAAATGTATTTTTGAAACTATTCATACCAGTGTGGTGAAATAGATTCAGCAAATTCTTATAAAATCCTCACATTTTATTATAATTTGAATTATAATTACTGATTCAAATCTATTAATCATTCTTAAACCAAAAATGTGTTACAAAAATTTATTAATATTTATAAACCCTTTTCATCTATAGCTTTTAGCAATTTAAATTAATTCTAGATATTTTTTAAAATTCTTCAAATGGTATTATTTTTTAAATTTTGCAATCTTTTTTTTTTCTTCTCTATTGCATAACTTAATGAATAATATTTCTGTAGTGTAATTTTCACTAGACCACTCTAATGAATGACTAATAAAAATTATTCATTGCACAACGTATTCTATCTTTATATGTTAGAATTTTTTATTTAGATAATCTTGGTAAAATCGTTTTTTATCATACAAATTACATTCTTTATTTTCCTTCTTTTAATTTTTAATGCATCAATTTTTTTTATTAATCTGCTTTTCTTCAAATTTACCTTGAGTAAGATTTATTATATGTATATCTAAAAAATCTATATAGTTTAGTACATAAGTTTTTGTGAATTAAAATGGGAAGCTAAGAGAATAAAAGTAAGTGGAGATTATTTACAAAAAACAATCTACTGTGTATAGAAATGCAATTATAACTGGATTGATTAGTTCATTTAAGTGAAATAATTTTTTCTTGGGATAGTTTCTCATTTGCTTCCCCAATTCAATTATAATTTTAAAATCAATGTTTTTTAATAATAATAGAATTATACTTATATGAGAATTCTTTACATAAAAATTCATCATAGTAATCATCAATTTGCATGCACTACAATAAAGAAATAATTATTCACTATAATAATCTTTTTAAATGTCCACAATTTATTAAGTAGCAGCCATGGTCTATAATATTTCATAACAGGATGCTAATGTCATGAAGCGATATGTCTTCCTCATAACATAAAACGATAAGATTTATACCAATTAAAAAAAAAAACTTTGCTAATCTGTAATAATAAAAGAATTGCAAAAACGAATTAAAAAATGTGTAGGATAACGAAAATGGAAATTAGTTGTCTAATATTTATTTAATAATCTTATAATAAACTTGATCATTTAAATGCTTTTTATCATAAATGTAAACAATCTAGTCAAAACAAAAAGTAAAATTTATCCACTTATATTATGAATAAAATATTTTTGGTCATATAATAATCATTTGCACCAAAATAAATTGAAAAATGTATAAAATAGAATTTGTTTGCCTAATTGTTATTTACAGTTTCTACAATATTAGCATTGTTGACTTATCCAAATATGTTTATTATAAATCTAAACAATCTTGGGGGAGAGGGTAAATGTATCTATTTACATTATTAAATAAATTTTTATCATTGTACAATAATCAGTTACACAAAAATAGAAAAACATGCACTGTGTATTTCATTTGTTAATCTAATTTTTCATTCGACCACATCTCATATTGAATCAAATAGTGTAAGTCTGTATTAGATATAATGTGATATCTGAGTTTGCAGCATAAAAAGTAAATTTTACTGATCAGGGAATTACAAAACAAGCAAAAAAAAAAAAACATTCAATCCCATAATACATAACAGTATAGAAAAATAAATTAGAAAAATGTACATATCAAATTAATTTTTTTTAAACATACTTCATTTTTATTTTTTCTTAAATGAATCATGATTTAGTAGGATGTCAGCATTGGTGATATGTTGTCAAAATGGTGACCTGCTGTAAAATTATATGTAAAAAACACAACTGTATAAGCAATTTATGCTCTATATTTACATACTCATATAATAGATATTTTTTTAAATTATTGTTAACCATTAACAATCCACTGTAGAATGAAGGTCTCTCAAATTCAATTATTTATTAGTTATCGCTCTTTTTTTTTTAATTTGAAACTTTTTTATTATTATGAGATTTTCAAAGCTTATGAGTTATTTTAAATCTGCAATAAAGATTTTTTTTATTTTTAAACCATAGGAAATCATTATAATTTTTTATTTTTTATTTTAGATTTTTGATATGCAATCAGTTTGGGGAAATCAATTGCTCTTATTATTTGGAGTAAAGATGTTTTTTTTTTTAAATATATTTTACTAACTATGCATATATATAATCTTAAATCTATGGATAAATTTTAATATAGTCTGAAAAATACATATTGTCAGTAAAATTCTAAAAAATGATTAACAGGAAAAAAAAGTTATATAAAAATTATGGTAGAAAATTGAAAACAATTTTGAAGTATCTTTAAAAAAATAAAATAAAAAGAAATTCAAGGTCTATTCTTTAAGTCGACAAAGATTCTTCTAAGGATTTATTACTTTGAAAAGTTAATTTTAAATGTACCTTATGTCAATGAAATTCTGATTTGATAGTTTTTAGAAAGTTCAGAGATGAAAGTCTTAAAAAAATAATAATTTAAAATAACTATCAGTTTGTGTTTTTTTAATATAGTAATTTTATAAAAGGTATTGGCTGATTAAATCTTTACATTTTAATTACATATATATATACTGTTTATTGTTCTCCCTGATGACACTATTTCTAAATTTGCAACTTATGATTTTAATTATTAAATTGTTATATATCAGAATTCAATAAATTGGACTTGATTTGATAGAATTTTATGCTTAGAAATGGAAAAAAAATCCAAAAAATTATATTTGAATAAAGAGAGCTGAAAAGATATGTGATTTCCAAATTTTTAAAACATGTATAGGTATACAGGCACCTAAAATAATCATATTGTAAAAGTTGTAATATTATTAACAGATAATTATAATAAATCTATTAGCAAAAAAAAAAGAAATGTAGTCAAATAACTTTTAAATTGTTTCTTTTTTCAAAACTGAAGAAGACTAACTGCATTGATTGAGCTATAAGTTAAGCTTTTTTTTTTTTTGTCAATTTCCTCTATGTTTTTTAATTATTACAGTAGTTTTTATTATATCCACTTCTCAAAAATTATAGATTCAATTATTTCTTTTTGCTTTTATAATACAGTAGTAGTCATTTTTTTGCATATTGAATCTAATAATATTTGTCATATTGTTGTGATGCAACCATTTGACTCATTATCTTTGGTGTATTAGAAAATTTAAATTTCATTTACAATATCTGTAAAACTTAAGAGTTAAAAATGTAATATATAGGGTATATGAGCACAGACTTTCACACGACCCACCACTCTCCACACTATCTCATAACACTGATACACTTGAACACATATATGTTGAAAAGATAAATAATCACCAATATACCTATTTCATGCTAAACCAGCAATCATCAGTTGGTCCAGATTATCATCTCTACACATATATGCTATTAGTGCTCAGATATATATTAAGATAGGCAATCCTCATACTTTAATGGACAGGCTTCAATCTATTCCACACTCCAACTCTTCAACTGCCCATCCATTTGAAAATCTGATGATGGAATGCTCAAAGGCCACCCTAAGGTTGAGATTCTTGTCACACCCATGTTGAACTAAAGTCAATTTGACTCCTCATACACAGGACATAATCCATTTAATACAAGGGATGGGCAGAAATCTCTACTATGTAATCAAATGGTAAAAATTCTTCCAAATCTAAAAGAAGTTATAATGTACTTTGATTATGTGATAAATGAAAAGTAATTGATTTAATCTTTTTTAAATCTTACATTGATGATGGTAGGTATTTTATTGCAACACACCTTCATTTTATGAAATATAAACTTTAGTAAGAGATCCACTGAAAAGTGTGATCTCAAACTATTACTGCCCGGTGGGAATAGTATTGATTGGGAAATTAATATGAATGTGCACTTTGGGATTATTTTAAATTATAATTCAAATACCATATTGTTTGAATGATTATCACATTTACAGAGTAGGCTTGATATTTATAAATTTAACATATGTGAAAAAAGATAACAATTATCAGTTAACAGAAAATGTAGATTTTAGCATCTTTATGACAGGATTGTTAGATTAATTTAAATAATTTGTACATTTTTGTGATCAATATTAAAACTTTGCAGAAAACATTTTGTTCAAATAATTATTTTTATATAAACTTGGATATCATTAGTTGAAATGATTACCTATAAGATGATTGATTATGTAGAACATTTGCCTTCTAAATTGGGAGAAAGATCTGGGACTTGTGTAATTTTTATTAAATATGATTTATTCATTGTGATCTCCAGTTCTTATTTTTTCACTGCTGAAGCTTTAATCATTAAACTTAGGGATTGACACATGTGAACATTTATTATGCATTATGTTATGCTTGTAATTCTTCAAGTTATGTTTTCAATTCAAGACTGGGAAAATTCTTTAAAGATTACTCATTCTAAGTATGTTATGTTAGTAAGTGATATTAAAGTTCATATTCATTCTTTACAAAATTATTAAAATATATGTGTGTCAGTTTTCTATTAAATATTACACATATATCAACTCTTAAATAATTCTTTATCTGATCATATCTTTGATTTTTTTCCTTTACAGATAAATTTGCTATTGCAGATTCTGCTGTTATTGATGATTGAATGATGTATTCTGAAGCTCAAGGTGTTTGAATTGCTGCTCCAATGATTTTGAATGCTTAAAATTCTAATGAATCTGCAAGCACTAAACCATATGATTATTATTTTTATTTATCTCTGTCTAGCAGGAACATAAAATTAGAGAGCCATGGTGTTTGCATTTAGAATGCTCAATGACTACTTTTATATTATATTTTACATTGTTAAAAGATTTAATTTTACAATTTGATTATTCTTGTTGTGACATAGAATTTATGAATAGCATTTGACATTTGGGAATATAAATAAAAAAGTATCATACTCTTATCATGTGACTTGCACCAGCAAAATTATTTCTTTATTCAAATGATATTTGTTTTTACCATGGAATAATTTAGGTTTTCTTAAATCATGTTATTTTGACTACATGATTTATTGTACTTTTGTTTACCGAAATATACCTGATTATGTAATTTCAAATCTTGCTGCAGTTTTGCAAAATTATGCTCCACATCCTATTTTGGGTATAAAAAAAGATTCATCCGCAAAATTTTTCATCCATTTTTTTACTGTTTAAGGTGCATCAATATTTGTGTATAGAATAATTTTTGAAATTGTGTTTGATATAAGTAAATTTAATCAAACTAATTAAAACATTCTGCTGCATTTGAAATTGTTCTTTCTGTGTACTGGAATTATTAATTAATTGCAAGGTTTGAATGTCGAAGGCAAAGGGAATACAGTGGTTTGAATTTGTTTCCCAGATTTGTGATACTTGAATATTTAAAATTGGAATCTTATTTTTTAAAAAGATTCTGCATTGTTTGATTTATAAAAATTTCAATTAAGTAATATTATAATTCATGCAGGCTTTAATACTTATTTTTTCACATATATTATAACGATCCAAAAGAAAGTGGAGGACAGTAGTCTATGATATCTGCACTACAGGGGTGCCATTTAGGCATTTGAGCCTAGAAAAAATTATAAAGTAGGCAGATACGCGCTGTTAAGATTCCACTTTATTTAAATATTCAGACCGTTAGCCCATTGTCACTAGCTCATGGAGATGCAGAGATAATAAATAACTTGTTTAATTGCATCTTAAATATATATAAAAAAATAAAAGCCACTGCCAGTAAATAACAAACAAATATTTATTTATGCACATATAAATTTTGAATCATTTTAAATTTTGAGGAATAAATTTAACATTTTAGATTTTTATATTAACTTTTAATTTTACATTTAAATAGATTGCAATGAGTTTAATATTTTATTTAGAGGGTCGAGTATGAATAGACTACATAGATCTGCATTTGAAAAGAAAATATTCTTTCCCTTATTTAACCTTAGGCCAAAAGTTCGCAGTCAAACCGGCGTCAATCCAGCAGATACATTTATGTATTCAATGTAACATGAAAATAAACAGCACATATATACTATACTGTCAGGAATGGACATCTGAACAGTATAGTTAGAGAAGACATTGACTCTTGTCCAATACAGGGATGTTGCATCTGTATGGCAAGAAGAACAATAAAATAAAAACTCCATAGGAAGGGACCGTGGTCCTTTTTGCCGACTTACAATCCCATCCATAGGCAAAGGGTTTGTGCGGCATATACAACGATTCTGCATGTAGAGAAACTCATACTACATCTACTAATTACACAAATATATCCAATCCAATGACCTAATTCAACTACGAAACGAATAACCTAAGATTACCCTCCCTTAATATAACTTTACAAAACTATATAGCCATTCACGCCCGACTTAAATTTAACATTTAGATACGTTCGCACAGATGAATTTTATACAATTTGTTTTATAATGTTGAGTATAGATCGGCTGCATAGATTCCATGGTTAAAAACATTTCAAAATAAACACAACCGATCAAAATACAAAGTCATTGATAACGTCAATTGCAGAGGGAATACAAGAAACCCAATAGCATTCATCATAAGATACCGCATTGACATCAATGACCTATATATTCCAATCGAATGTGAAAACCACAACATAATTAACCGCTAACGAATCCATGCAATGTCCATACCCAACTTAAATTTCCTCATTTAAAATTTAAACAATAAATACTAATACAAATAAAATAATAAATGGAAATGATTTTTATCAAATGCAAAACATATAAAATTAAACATTATTAATTGATTTGACACATAAGTCAGAGAAAAGTTTTTTTTTTTTAAATTTAGATTAACTGATCAAATCTTTAAAGTTCTTAATTACTTCAGATTTTAAAACATTCAGTTCAATTGCTTATGGTAGAAGAGTCCAGGTTCCTGTTGGCAATTCCCACGAAGATTTTCATGGAAGACCGGTCTGATATTCTGGAGGTAGCCATAGCTGGTTCCATTCTGGTATCACAGTCTTTTCATTTTTAAAATAAATGAGAGAGAACGATGTGTGTGTCCCATCGCCCTTCTCACAAAATCAAGCTGGAAACTGTCAGGAACTCAATATTTTTCTTTTTATAGTAAATCTCCAGATTGAACGAACAAAGACGTCACTAATCCAAATTTTCGTTAAGGTCCGAGAGGCTTGGTGCTTCCATTGGTCAAGCTAAATTCTCTTTATTCTCTTATCTAATTTTCATCTGACTTTTTAATTACACAAGAGCCCCAAGGCTAGCTTGCTTTTCAATTAATAAACAATCATTTCCATTTACAGATTACAGGAATTAATTAATACCTGTTTTTATTTTTACTTACGTTATTTCTTTATTAAAATATTTTTATATTTAAATCTTGTATTTTTTTATAAAAAAGTAAGTTCAAATACTTTTTTTTATTTATAAAAAAAAAATATTTTTAAAGTTTTGCATCTGTGCGAATATATATACGTTTAACAAACATTTTAGCTTTTAGTTTTTTTTAATAGATTTTATTTTTATTTGCAAACCTTAAGATTTTATTTTAAATTAATGTAATGGCATATTTATATACCGTTACAATATGTAAATCTATTATTATAAAGCGTTGAAAATTTGGAAATTACTAAAGCAGAAGTAAACCTCCGATAAAAATATTATAAATCTTTGTGCACTTGCCCACCAGTAAGAGTTTAAAAAACTTAAGTGAATCATAGAACGTATTTGTATATAACTCTCACTGACCATGCTTAAATCAGAACTTGAGTCTACTGTGTGCCTAATGTTATAATCAAATATTGAATTGTACAAATTTAGTTAACTTGTCACAGGAGAAAGACCGTGTCTCATTTTTAACCACCATTGATTAGACTTATATGACTTATAAATGTAAATCTATTATTATAAAACACTGAAAATTTTGAAATTATTAAAGCAGAATTCAACCTCTGTTAATATGCTATTTTGTAAATATTATAAATCTCCATGCACTCGCCCACCAATAAGAGCTTAAAAAACTTAAGTGAATCACTTAAGTTTAGATTGTATCTGTGGATACCAACTCTCACTGACCATTCCTAAATCAGGGCTTGAGTCTATTGTGTGCTTGCTATTATAATCAAATGTTGAATTGTACAAATTTAGTTAACCTATTGCAGGAGAAAGACAGTGTCTCATTTTTAATCACCTACAAATTAGACTTATAAATGTAAATGTATTATTATAAAGTGCTGAAAATTTTGAAATTATTAAAGTGAAATTCGACCTCCAATAATACACTTTCTTAAATATTATAAGTCTCCCGCATACTTGCTCACCAGTAAGAGTTTTAAAAAAATTTTCAGAAGTTTATAATAATAGATTTACATAAAATGTTTATATTAAAAAATATGACCTAAAATAGTAAAAAAAAAAAAAAAAATACTAATGAAAAAATAAAATTACTTTTGATTAACTAATTAATGAAATAAATTGATTTTTTTATTATTGTTGCCATTAGTTAAAACTAGTTTTATAATATTCATTTTAAAAAATAGAATGGAAAAAAAAGCAATCATTTGAAAAAAAATGAAAACAATTGACAACTGTTTAGATCCTATTAAATCAGAAAAGGGGGTCATAAAATGAATGCTGCATGAGTTAAATTCAAACTAATTTGATTTTTGCAAAATAGACACATACTTCGGAAGGTAGGAGATAGATATCTATTCAAGTTAAATAAAAAGCAATTAAGGCATTTGAAAATTGACAGCTATATAATAAAAGACTTGTAATTGTTGCAGATTAACATAATAAAAGTTATTGACTAATTATTTTCAATTTGGCATTTCAAATTTTTTTCACCGCTAATTTTGTCCTAAAAAGCACATACATTATTAGGTCATCATCGTCAACCATTATCAATCCACTGCAGGATGAAGGGTTCTCCAAGTTCAGTCCATCTCCGATCTTTAGTTTCTCTTCTCCACTTCACCCCTGCACACTTTCTTATTTCATCCATTCAGCTCACATGTGGTCTCTTTCTGGGTCTTTTACAATCTCTTGGAATCCAGTTTAAGATTTCAACTGTCCATCTATTATCATCTCTTCTAGCATTATGTCCAGCCCAACTCCACTTCAGTCTCTTAATTTTTTCAATGAGGTCAGTAACACCTGTTTGTTCTTTTACCCATATATTGCATTTTCGATCTCTTGTTACTCCCAACATGCATCTTTCCATACTTCTTTGAATGATCTGAAGTCTCTGTATTGCTCTTCTATTAAATGTCCAAGTCTCAGATCCATACGTAAGAACTGGTAAAACACATTTATTAAAAACCTTTCTTTTCAAACACATAGGCATATTTCCTTTTAATATCAAGTTATTTCTGCCAAAAGCACTCCAACCAAGTTTAATTCTATGATTAATTTCATCCATTATGTTTCCATCTGTATTAATAATCTGATCAAGGTATTTGTAACTGTTAACTTCTTCTAACTCATTATAATCAATCTTTATTTTCATATTTTGAGAAAATCCATTAAACATTAATAGTCTTTTTAACATTTATCTTTAGTCCTACTTTCATACTTTCATCTAACAACTCGTGCAACATTTGCTGCAGCTCTAAAGCATTATTTGCAAAAACAACTACATCATCTGCAAAATCTAAATGATTTAAATAATCTCCATTTACTTTCACTCCTTTAGCTTCCCATTTTATTCAAAAAATACTTCTTGCAGCACTGCGGTAAAAAGTTTGGAGATATGGAGTACACCCTTCTCAATGTTGACTTTCCCAGTATCATCATGTAATCTAATTGTTGCTGTTGCATTTTTATAAATATTTTTTAAAATATGACAATATCCTGGATCTATACCTTGATGATCCATTGTTTTAATCACTGAAGAAATGTTTATAGAATCAAATGCCTTTTCATAATCTACAAATCCAAAGCATAATGGCAACTCATATTCATATGTCCTTTCTATAACTTCTCTCAATACCTGGATATTTTCTACTGTACTTAAACCACTTTTAAATCCAGCTTGTTCTCTTGATTGGTGGAAATCTAATGTTCTCTTTAGACGAGTTATAATTATCTTGGTAAAATTTTTATATAAAGCTGATAGATCTGTAATTTCTAATATCTTCTTTATCATTTTTTATAAATATTAATACTGCATTTTTCCAATCATCTGGTACATCTTTATTATTTAGACATTTGAACTTTGTTAAAAAAAATTCTATTTCTTCACCTGCTTCTTTTAATATATCAATTATAATTCCATCATTACCCAGAGCCTTTACTTTTTTCATACATTTAATTGCATGTCTCACTTCTTCATTTAAAATTCTGGGCAATTCAGAAGATGTAATAGATATAGGAGATACTTGTTGTTTATTATTATATAATTCTTGATAAAAGTCTTCTATCCATTTCAAGATGTCATCTCTTTTTTTAGTAAAAATTCCATTTTTTTTTTTATTATTGCAGATATAAATTTCCTACCAATACCAAAATGTTGTTTTACACTCTTGAGCTTTTATTCTATTCTATAGCTTTCCTTGCTCGTTCTATAGCTTTCCTTGCTCGTTCACAGTTATACTTTCTTATATCATTTTCAACTCTTTTCTGCACCATTTTACAAAATTCGAGATATTTAATGTTTTTTAGTGCATCATTTTTGTATATCTTCATATTTCTTCTTTTCTTTATAAATTCCCTAGTCTCAGTAGAATTTTTAATGGTCAGTTGCTGCTTTTTTTTACCAGTTATCTTTATTGCAGTTTTTAAAAATGTATCAGTTATTTTCTTATTAATTTCATTCAAATCTGAACCATGTTCAAAATCTACTAATACTTGAAACCGATTTGTAAGTTCTAATTTAAATTTATTAAAATGTTTTTGAAGATTAGGAATATGAACTGTAAATATTGTTTTTTTTTAATAATTTTTGTCTCTCTACTTTTGCATTAACACATATCTTACTAATCGATGATCACTTCCTGTGTTAAATTTATTAAGAACATTACAATCTTGAAATATGTATTTTCTGTTAGTCAAAATATAATCCAATTCTGCTGTACTTTCATTTGGTTGCTTCCATGTCCATTTCCTTTTAACATTTTTCTCAAGAAAAGAATTCATAATATAAATTTTTTTTTTTCTGCAAACTTCACAAGTCTATGTCCTCTCTCATTTCTATTACCATAACGAAAATTACCTACAGCACTTTCATCTTTCATTTTTTTACCAATTCTAGCATTAAAGTCTCCCATAATAATTTTAAAATGTTGTTTACTCTGATCAAAAGCCTTTTGTATATCCATATAAAAATCTTTTATTACTTCATCACTATGAGAACTTGTTAGAGCATAAACCTGAATTATCTCCATTTGGTATCTGCTATTCAGTTGTATAACTAATCTTGCCACTCTGTCGGATACATAATCAATCTCCACAATGTTATTCTTCCATTTTTTATTTATAATGAATCCTACTCCACTTGTATTTCCAATATTTCTGCCTTTATAATAGATTACATATTCACTTTTAAATCAATTGTCTGTTCACCTTTTGTTCTAACTTCCCAAAGTCCAATAATGTCTCATTTAATATAAGACAGTTCTTCTAATTCTTGCAGACTTCCTTCACTTGAAAGTGATCTACAGTTGTAAGTACCTAAATAAAAAGCATCATGAAATGGCAGCCTGTGTCCGCAATCAGGGGATTCTTAGCACCCTCCTCCTTTGGCCACCAACTGCTGCCTTGGTTGGTGACTTTGCAGCCTCCTGGGAATAACTGCTATGCTTTATTTTTGTCTATCATAATTGTATATAACTATTGGAAAAATATTTACCCTTTACACAAACATTCAATCTGCCTTATCAGGCACCTGAGAATTAAGGCCATGGTGTTGCTTGATCTTAAACTCAGAGGTGAAAAGCCAATATGCTCACCATGCTGGCTAATGTGTGTTGATGAGCAGCCCATTTATGTTCATATACTATATGAATAATCACACAGTAATAACATCTGCAACAACAAGAATGTATGGATTGGACATTAGGAATTTGCCCTGCTCGGTTGCTTTAAGGCCTCCAAGAGGAATTCAGTTAATAGCAAACTCCTTTCTGCAGCCACATTATTAGCTATCTAACTACAAATTAAATAAACTTATTTTTGTGTCAATATTGTTCTCATCAAATACTTGGCGAAGAAAGCAATGTCTTATCTTCTAAATAAAAAGTTTACTTTTTTGCCTTCCTGATTATTGATACTGATGGCATCTAGACACTATAATTACAACTGAAATCTTAATCTGGTTTCTCAAGTATTAAAATCATTCAAAGCTTACATTTTCATTTAAAATTTAATTATCATTCAATTTAAACAAATTTTTGCCATTGAAACCATGCAACAAGAACATGTTTGCATATTAAAAATCTCTATTCTTTGGGTATATACATTTAATATTTTTACCGTTTTAGGATGAAGATATGCTCTTATTTGGGTTATACCATGTATTACTTTGTTTTCATTTCTTTTAAAATCAACTTGGAATGAATTAAGAAATTGAAAATGTTAACCCACTTATTCTGAGTGATCAGCCATCAAATATATATAAGAATGATTGTTCTTTACTTCATGCTCAATCTTGTTATTATTAAGATCTTAACCTTGACAAAGATGAATGTTATTTCATTGAAACATTGGAAATTAAAATAAAATAATACATGATATATATCCCAAATAGGACTTTATCTTCATATATATATATATATGTGTATGTTTAAAACAATAAAATTTGTCAATATCCATAGATTTTTTGATTTTATGGAGACCAGAAACCAAATGATGTAGTTATGGCTATTCTATTCTATATGCATATAACAATTTCAACTCTTAAGGTTTAACTCATTTGTGGAGAGAGAATGGAGTCATTTGTTTTAAGAAAAGGCCTATCATCTTTAATTTGCATATAGTATTTTATATTACTATTTGATGAATTTATAATAAAAGGAAAATTTGAATCAATATTCATTATTGTAAATATAGGCATAGGAATAAAATTGAATTAATGAAGTGAACTTCTGCCTTTTATTTGATCTACTTATGATTATTTAAATCATCTTGATTATATAAATAATGTGAATGCTTTTTTGCAAACAATGCTTCAGAGCTTCAGGAAAAATTAGTTATGAAATGAAAATAAGAAAATAGGAGTAAAGATAAAATGCTAAATAGACTAATATATTAATATATATGGTAGATCTGAATTTGGTTCAGTCCCTTATAGCTATTTATTTAGATAGCTGGAGTAAAAGACATTTTCATATCCAAAAACTTCCAGAGTTTCTACTTAAATGTTATGTATGAAATAGCGGTGGGTTTTGAAAATATATTTTAGATCCAGTGTCTGAATATTCTAGCTCCTTGCTGAGGTAAATCATAAGCTCGAAACCGATTGGTCTGGAGATAAGAGTATTTCAGATAGAGATTTTAAATATTTTCTCTTACCGCACTTATCAATTAAGAGCTTGTTTGAGCTATTGGTACACTCTCTGTATTACATTTTTGTAAATACAAACTTATGAAAGCAATGTCATATTATATATGACTTGTTAAATTTATTGATAATTAAGTAGACTAAGGTAAAGTTCAATGAAAATGTCAAAAAAAAAGAAAGAAAGAAAGAAAATAAAATTGATAATTATAATTTAGCAGGAGCCAACAATCACAAATACCTTAGTCGGATTATTAATACAAATGGAAACAAATTAAACTTGGATATGATGTTTTTGGTAAAAATAATAGTATTAAAAGGAAATATATATGCCTATGTGTTTGAAAAAGCTTTTATTATATCTGTTTTACCAGTTCTTTCTTGAACACTTAACAAAAAAGCAATATATACATATTCCAGATCATTCAATGAAATTTAATGTATATTGAAGCAGTCAATCTTAGCTTAAGATTGTGCTTAATGTTTCCACTTACTAACCCATACTCAAACCCTATATCCCATCCCGCTCCTTTAGTTGTATATATATATATATATTATGTATATATTTGAGATGCACTCCTAAAAATTTATAAATTTTAACTTTCAATAACATTTTTTATTATTAATTCTTTTTATTAAAATACATAGGTGCGGCTCAAATATATATATATAGGAGCAAAATACTAACAAAATATTGATTTTTTGTAAATATTTTATTATACGTCATTTTTAAACTTTTTCCCTTTAAAGTATTTTTTTTCCTATTAAAATGTATATTTTATAAAACCAAGATGGAAGATGCAACTGTTAATTGTCCAAAAATAATTAAAGGGTTGGAAACTATTGTTTTTAAGCTGGGGAAGGTAATTTTAATTAAAGTTTTTACTTAAAATAAAATGGGGATTAAGATTTAAGATTTTCTTTTGTTATAAACATTTTTGTCAAATCTATTTCTAATCTGGAAATAGATTTGAATTTATTTTTGGAATGTTATCTAACAGTTGCATCTTTCAAAAACAATGGATAAAGAAATGTAAAATTTCAGTTAGATCAGAGATTAGATTTTAAGGCTAAAACTAAGTAATTAAAAGCATTCCAGAAATACCTGAGCAGAGTATAAAATGGCCAGATTTTAAATCACCAACAGATAAGCTACTATTGAGAGAACTGTATTGTTAACATACTACTCATCATTATGAAAGTGTAATGACGTAGTAGTAAGTCCACCTCCCTTCTCTGCCCTGTTGGGTCATCATCTTCTGTGGCCGTACCATTCTGCTGCCCAAGAGTTAAGTAAAAGCCCAACCTAAGAACTTTAGAGTGCTAATTGAAGCTTGCTGCCACGAAGAACTTGCATTTCAATTGCCGTGCATGTGCCGTATTAAATTGGTCTCTTAAAATTGCAAGGTAACTTTTCAAGCCGTCACCTCAAACTAAATTTAGCCTAACTCATTTATCAAGATTTCTTTTAATGTGTTATTTAACTTTGTTTTTGTTTTAATATGTAATTTGCTTTTAAGTGATTTCTATAAATTTAATTCTCTCTCACATGCTTTTAACTTTCCTTAACTTTGGTTCGGTCATTTATTTATATGTATTTATTCTTTGATTTATATATCTGCTTGTTTATTATTAATATGCCAATTTCCAGCAACCTGGCGAACTTAATTTCTAAAATCCTTTTTGTCTTTCAATTAAATCTCCATTAATTAACGTTTTTAATGTTCCCTCAAAATATATTATATGACGTATGTTTACCAGTTTGTTTTTTTACGAATCAATCTTTTTTGTTGGTTTATTATAAAATTATCTTTTAAAATATTTTTTTATTAAATTCTGAAAGAGTAACCCATTAATTATTTTCAATAACTGCCAGTCTTCTTTTATTTTCCATACTCTTAAAATTTCAAATATTGTATTTAAATATTCCAGTTATTATAAAATCAATGAAGATGGGATTGATTTATTTTAAATAGAAAAAGGAGGGGATCAAATCTCAATGTATATTTTATTAAATGAAATCTTCCCTATGTATATATCATAGCGGTATAGAGTATTATCTGTATAAATTATGGCATTCAAACTAGGGTCATTTATTTTAAAGCAGTAAAACTTACTCAGTGTCATTAGTGACATTTACCCATACTGCGTTATTGACATTCAGCATATCTTTGTGAATATATATATATATTATGTGCTTCTAATCTGGGGGTTGCAATAAGATCGAACCCATAGATTTCTTTTCAAGCCTTTTCCTGAGGATAGTTGACCGACCCAGGACCATTTATTTCAAATAAAAAGGTCTCTGGTGGTGATTCCCGTATGTTTGGCACATGCTATGCCTATCCACTTTCTTTGTATGAAAGGCCTGCATGTCGGTGATGTCCACGGCCTGCCTTAACCACTTTTCTCTAAGTACTGCCCTAGAAAAGGGGGTGTTAGATTTCGTTTTTCGTTCAGAAGCACTACCTTTTTCCTCTTAGTTCTTTGCCATTATGTTAGTATCGCCCAAACTTAGTATTATTATTATTATTATTATTTCTTTTGCTTATGATCTAATTTTAGTGCTATAATGATATTAAAATTGCGCTCTGCTCAATATATATATAAACGCTAAATATTATTAACTTTATTAATTTACTAATATTATTTTAATTTTATTATACAATCCCATCATCGTAATTTGTTATTTATCTATTTAAGAGTATTTGCCTTGGGGAAAATAAAGCGTTCTTTTTACCAGCGCTAATTAAAAGAATTTTCATTAAGTATTTTGTCATATAATCAAATATGTTTTCAAATGTATTTTATTTATTTTCACGATTGTAATGGAATGAAAATGGCTTATATCTATAATGAATATCAGAACGCTGCCCGAAGTCATGATGGTCACCATGTTTCAGAATCATAATCCAAAGCATTAATAGCAATTTTATGTGAATTCTTTCTAATAATTGATTGGCATCTTAATATTGGACCCACCAGAGATGTGTGCTTATTTATAATATATCATTTAGCTAATAAAGAGCATATGAGAAATAATAGCATGAATGACACCATGTAATCATCTACCATTTGCTCGTTCACGCACATACTGTTTGCAATTAATTTATAAATGTATGTAAATAATTTGTCATTATATTAAACTAATTTTTATTGTCTAACTTGTTTCAGTAGTTCGAATTCCTTTTTCTCCACTTCCAAATGTACAACCATGGTATATATATATTAATTAAGTCATGGAATAGATGTCTCATTGTTTCTCCACTTTGCTTGTGGGCCAGATTAAAATTAATTCTCATGTGTCATCACTATTATGTTCTGGGGCTTAGAGAGTGGGTTCGAATCCAGGCTGGTCCCTGACTTAAATCTTGGGTTTGACTGGGTTTGAAGTAATTTTGTGAATTCCAGCTCATGTTAGATGGATAAACATGTTTTGACCGGTACAATATTAGTAATAACAGAAAGTTAAAATATAAATGAAATGCATAAGTTAGAGAAGAAACCAGTATGACTGGCATTGTTGATAGAATTAAAAGATTTAAATTGAGTTAAGCAGAACTTTATCCTAGAGGCTGTGATAATAGATAGACAATTGAAGTTTTAAATTTGATATCAAGAGATTGTAAAAGACTTAGAAAGAAACCTTATTTGAGATAATTGGATGAAATAGGGAAGTTTGCTGGTGTGATATGGGGAAAACAAACGAGATTAGAAAAACTGGATTAAACATGGAGAGATCTTTATCTTGCAATGGATTAATAATGGTTAAAAATGATGATGATGAATCATAGATACTAAAACAAATAGTTTAATAACCATAAATTATAGATTAAAATCTAATTGAATTTGGCAGATTTTGTTGTGTTTATAAAGATTATTTATAGTTATAGCAAATTAACCTATTTCAAGAATTAAATGGATAAGCATTGGGCATATCACAGAGAGGATAATCTGAACTGAGTGAATTTTATATGGTTCTTAAAAAATAAATGCCTTTTGAAATAACTGAATTTGAGCTATGTATTGGGAGGCAATTTTTTATAGATCATTAATGAGAAAGAAATTGTATACAATAATTGAGAGATATGTATATATACACACACTCATGTATGCATATGAACACGTGGATGCTAAATCATGTTAATAAAAGAAGTGAATAAAGATAAATAAAGTTGTGAATATGTTATAAATCTGATACTAAAAAACTGCTGGATTATTTACATGAAAAATAAAGAGATTATAGAACATAATAAAGTAGAATGTTTATTAAAGATATGTAAAACAGAAAGAAGACTTGAGGCTTTTATTTATCATTGAGTTGACACTTGATGATGATGATGGTGATGCATGAAATATTGTTATTAGTCTTGTGCTATCCCACAAAATAATTCTATTAATGCCTGTTTTCATTTTTCTAAAATATTTGCTTAATTTTTTTTTTAAGTATGTTTTTTTTTATTTTTTAAATATAAACATGAACTTTTCTTTATTTTTGAATTTAGTTTGTATTTGTTTTTTCATTTTAAAAGATATTGATTTTTTGCAGATCTTTCACATTGCATTTAATGTGGAAAAAGCTGTAACATATATAAAAAGCAAACATTATTCTTAGAAATATAATTTTAAATGTTAAATTTATATAATACAATACATACATACATACCTAGTTAACTTTCACTACGTTGAACTTATATTAGACTTTTTGTTGATTTCTCCGTAATCCGTTTGGCATCCCCGACCCTCTGAACAAAATTAGGAGAGGGCTTTTTTAAATTTTACCTCTGCTATTTTTAAGATTTTAGCAATTAAGATTTTTTTATATAGCAGAAAAAATGACTAAACACATACAATAAATAAAAGATTAAACACACTTTTTAAATATATAAAAAAGTTAGTAATTAACTGTTGTATTTAATTAATTTTAGTTTTAGCTTAGAAATAAGAGCTCATGTTCTTTTTTATGGCAATGGAAACTTTTTTTTAAGACAGTTGGGGAACTTACTCTTAGTCAGCAGGCATGAAATTTTCAACAGTATTTTGAAATGGATTTAAATGGATAATTAAAAAATTGGGAAGTGAATTGTTAAATTTTTATTTACTGATTTTCTTGATTATTTAACAATAAATATATCAATATATATATATATAGTAAAATTAGTATTTATTATTTATATCTAATATTTAAGTTTCTAGAGATTTAAAGGTGGAAATTCATAATGAGGAGGGAGAAGAGATTGTTGAATTGTTTTTATCAGCAAAACCATTAATTTGGTAATGTTTTATCAATTAAGCAAGAATATATAATTAATAGTGTTGTACCAATAATAGATTTTGTAAAGCTGACATGATAAAAATTTTTGATATTTAAATCTTAGGCAAGTGTTTTAATTTCCTGTTTGATCCCAAACAACAAATATTTTTTAAAAGTTTATTTTATTACTTATATGTAAAATAATTCTTGATGTTTTAAAATATTCATTGGTAAAAATTATAATCAAATATATTTTCATGCATCAGTGTTTGAAATATTTCTTAGTGTATTTCCATAAACATATATTATTAAAATAATTATATAGTGTTAAATATTAAATTATACTACAGAACTATTATCAGCTAATTTATTTTGTTAATGATAGAATTTCGTGGTATAATTGTTAATGCATTAGATTATAATGTATTTTTCTTTTAATTTTAATTTTGACATATTAGTTTTTAATTAGAATAATAATTAAAATGTTATAAAATTACTCTACATTGTTTACAAAAAAGGTTAAAGTATAAAACTCTGCATTGCAATTATTTTCCACAAAAATTTAATGACAACTTGAGGCAAAACTTCAAAATTAGCTCTAAATAATAAATTGAAGGCACACATTTATGGTTTTATTTTTTTCAATATTTTTTTTCTTTTAACTGTGATCTTTAATAACTTCAAGCATGTTTTTAGGTTTTATAAAAGATTTCTTAGTGTAATGCTAAAAGTTTTACAAAATTTAAGAACATACTTAAAGATAATAGTGACTTGAAAATATCAAAACTATTAGAGAAATCATAGTTTTTGTTTCTATAATAGAAAAAAGTTACTGGAAACAAAACAAAACAAAGAATAGCACCTAGAGCATATTTCATTGCGTTGAAAGTTGAATTTTTCACTATTCATTTTATTTAAATAATAAAAATATGTAGCAGTAAGTGTTTTTTTATTATTTTTTCATTCAATGAATGAATCATATATTTAATAAAGTATATGTAAATGTGCCTCTTCAATTTACTATTAATGACTGTTATTATTATTTTTAAAATTTTTTTTATACTATCATCTTAATTTTTATATATACTATACATATAAAAAGTCTGTATTATATATGTGTTTGTGTTGAATACTGTATACTTGTAGTTCAATTAACAATACATATTCCTATTCTAATCAAAGTTTATCAGCTAAACATAAGGCTTGGAATAAAATCTAGTGGATATTTCTGCTCTATATTTATAAATGGAGATATCTTAAAAAAGAGCTTATACAAATAAGGTTGTAAATTAATTAGAAATACAAATAAGATTTCCCTGCAAAAAAAAATGGTTTACTTTAGTAATGTGAATCTGATCATCCTTATTTAGTACTTTCTTGATATATTGTGATCTATATCACAATTATATATTTATATACACCTGGGTCTCTTTTTATGCGGACTTATTTAACACGATTTTGAAGTTACGCGACTCATATGTTTCACCGGAAGTCGAACTCCGATAATGCGATATTACTTTAAATAATAAATTCTGCGCACTTACGTTACATTGAAAATAATAGCACATTATTGGAATTCGACTTTCATCTTAGTAATTTCAATATTTTCAGTGCTTTATAATAGTAAGATTTTATGCAATAATGAAATTAAAATCATGATTTCCACATTTTATGTATACATACATTAAATTTTACAAGATTATAATGTAAATTTGTTCAAACATTGTGCATGTTAATTTTGCATTTTAAATCACATTCTGTTTTTGATTTTTAAAAAAGAACGTAATCAATTATTAATCATTTAGTGTCCACAAATTTATTTTTAAAAGGTGAGTAATAGCAGTGGGCACAATTAAATTTGACAATTAAAAATTAAAATCTGATTTTTAATTGTAATTAACAATTTAAAAATTACTTACGGCGACTTGAAATTAATGTTATATAAAACGAAATTTGATTTTTAAACGGAACCATAGACCATATTATACACCGGTGCCCAAGACTTAAAACACTGAAAGATATAATTATAATCAATTCCAACATAAGACCTGATATGATTTTCTCACTTGAAAATGCCATTCATAATGGGTTTTTTTCAATAATAAGGCTTTCTACCTTTGTCCTTTATTCCATATGGATAGTGAGATTACCCCCGCCACAAATCATACCATTGTTTTATCAAACGCTCAAAAAAATCAAGAAACGTGACCAGCTCCTGGCCTCCAGTAAAGTCTTTGATGGCACCTGGTCTTTAACTGCTCTTTCCTTTTCCTGATTATCAACTCCCACCTACCCAGCATTATAAAATAGGAAATTCTAAAAGAAAATATTCATGTTTATATAAAAAATGCTTATTCCATTAATCAAGTTCTTAGAATCTCATCACTATACATAACCACATAAGAGTATAACAATTGTACTCTCATAACAAAATCTAGCCAGATAACAAATAGAACATTATACAATCATATTATTGTACAATTTATTCATTTATCTATCCTTTATTAGTATGTAATCACTATTTATTGTTAATAAAATTTTTGTTGAAATGAAAGACAAAAATAAGAATTCAATTTTTAGTTGTTAGTTTTAATTAAATTTTTCCCAGCAGTGGTGAATAAATGTCTTTTTATTATCATAAGTCTACGTTCATAAACAATTAATAAAATCATCATCCCAAAGATTAATTACTAATTATGTTGTCAACAGAAAACCATTAACACAATGTGAGAGTGAACTTGGTGCTAGTTGTATTTCCTCTTGTGAAGAATCTATTTTTTAGCAGTTTGCAAAGGAAACTTTATCAGCAAATGACGATAATAATTAAAACGTGTATAAAAAAATGTAAATTACTGTAGTGTAAATTATGCATAAAAATATATTATTTTGAATAAAATTAAATATTATAGTTAAAAAAAGTTTGTCTTGTATCAATTTTTTTCAAATTGAAATTTTTTATTAGTCATATTTTATTTCCTTTTTTTTTTTTTTTTGCGCGCGAATTTTAAAGTAAATTTTACGTTGGTGCTTTGCTTTTACGCGAGTTTTGAAAAATCACAGTCCATATCCCCCCCCTTTTCAAGGTAAGTTACATCTATTTTTGCGCGATTTCGTTTGCCGTGTTTTCTGAGGAACCTATCTATCGTGTAAAACGAGACCCAGGTGTATATATAAGTTCTTTTATTAACAAGATTTACACTTTCTAACTAGTAGTAATTTTATTTATTTATTTTGAATTGATCTTTTATAATATTTAAATAATAAAGTTTTAACTGAAAATATGCATGAGAATAAGCTATAATAGTCTGAATGATTAGTTACTTGGAAGGTGTAAAAGAAATAAGGAAATAATAAAGATGTAATACTGCATGGCATTGAGGTGTAAACATTTTCAAAATGTTAGATCTAAATTATTTTGCCAGATATATTTAATATTTGATTAGCTTAAATATTGGAAGGACCATCTGTAAATGCAGATAATAATGCCAACCAGATCCTCAGGCTATATTCCAAGTATTCATCTATAATTTACTTGCACTTCTGCTGTCTATTTAAGTGCATATTTTGAAAATATTAAAAAATGCTAAAGTTTTGATCTCAACCCATATAGAGAGATATTAGTTTGACGAATATTTTGAAATTGGGCACTATGATCTACTGCAGATTTCAGATTAAACTTCTTATGGAAAAGAACAGAGTTAAATAAATTGGATAATAGAATAATATTTTTAAACAATGAATTCTTTTAGATTTTTGGCCAGCATTAAAAGGAAAAAGTTAATACAGATTATATTTAATTCACGTTTATTATAAAATTTAAAAAAAGAGGTAGTAGTAAAAGCAGTCCTGACTGCTTTCTGGTAGATTACATGAGGTGAATAATAAAAAGTTTATGCCAAAAATATTAGATGTTTAAATCCTCATTTAATCAAGATTTTTATAGGTTTATTGGGTGGCAAAAAAAGCTGAGATGACTTGGGTGTTTGAAAAACCATAAACAAATGATATTCTGTAAATGATTTTTTCAATGGAGATTACAAAGTACGATTAAAAAACTCAGCTAATTCATGATGTATTATTAGGAGGTTTAAGAAATGGATCAATTTTAAAGAGACTAAGGGAGTAACCATAGAATTTTTAATTCTAGACAAAATAATTGCATTTGCCCTAGGAACGTAGCCTATATTTCATGATGTCCTTTTACAACAACATGGAGAAGTTTGAAATACACAGAATTATGATTATAAATAATATTGATGATGGAAATCTATCTTCAATATTAGTGTCTCTAGTAAAATCTGGGAAAGGATTACAGACATCATGAATTATTTAGAGATATAATTTTTTTTTTGTTTTCTTCTTTTGTAATTCTTTCAAATTTGTGATGGAAGTGATGAATGTTAAGACTACATACATAATATTCAAATATAAGTATATTCTTCTTTTTTTTTTAATTCTTTGTACTAACTTTAATATAATTTTTACTAAACCTTTTTGAGACTGACTAAATAGTAAGATGGGTTTAATAGTAATAACATCAAAGTAAAAAAAAAAAATAGTTGGAATGATCATTAAGTTTAATATATTATAGTTTTATCTTGACAGAGTGATTCTGTTTATATTTATTTGATAACTTATTGTGGGACTTCTAATTGAAATTGTAGTTATAGAAGCTTGTAGGTCAGAGAGATTTGATTTTAAACAAGTATATTCATCATCAACAATAATTTTAAATTTAATAGGATTTGAAATCAAATATTTATTATTTGAAGGTCATTAAATGAATGATTTATGTGAGTGTTGACAAAATAATTACATGTCCTAAAATTATAGTTAATAGTACAAAATAGCATTATTATATGAAGATTGATTCCAAAGCATTTTTTTTTGTTCAAATACTTGAATTTATATAGCTGTAGAGAATTAAAGTTCTTTGAATTGAAGTTAAATAAATTACTTGTAATGCTTCAATGTCACATTACTATTAAGCAACTTAACGTTTGGTTATAATTCAATTTCTTGAGAAGACAATATTGAAAGCATTATTCAATTCTTTTTGAAAAATTATATTATAGTAGCGCTTGATTATCAATTTGATTTCCTTTGAGATTTTGAATTAGAGCCGTACTCCATGAATTTAATATTAATGGTATAGTTTTTTGGGTTTATTAACTATTTTAATGGCAATAGCAGATCTTTGTTTATTTATTTATTTTGCCAGTAAATTCAACAAACTTACTGCATCCAAAAAAGTCAACATGTTTTTATATTTAAAATTTGCTTTTATGTTCCATAGCAATGTATACTGCCTAACTTCATCATGTATGAATCACTTATAAAAGTTAAACTAAACATCCAAATGAATAATATTGAATAACACTCTTATCTGTGAGACTTAATCTACTGACTGCTAATTGCCTGCCAACTTTTACTATTTATTACAATATTTCAGATGATGATAATCAGTCTAAGTCTTCAGATATAAATCTAAAACAAACATCAGTTATATTTTCTGACTGCTATCTGCCCACAAAGAAAATGCCATTCTGCAGGTAGGGCCTCTTCCCATGGCTGTCATGGGCATATTTTCATTTATTATAGACGTTTCATATCAATAGGTGCCACTTTTTACAAGAAAGAGGAATACCAAGGGGGGTGTGTGTGTCTTACTCTATTACAATAATTCCACTCAACCTCAGCTGAACTAAGAGAATATGAAAAAAAAGTTTGGGTTCTAATAATTTTTGCTAATTTAATAGAAATGTTTATCCCTAATCATGACTATTAGAGTAAAGACTGATTTTTATTAATTCAAGAAATATTTTATTTTAACATTTAGTCTAGTTAGGAAAAAATAATATTGAATAAAATTTTCTTACATAAATAACTTAATGATGATACAATAGATATACAGAAAGGCAATCGACACATGAAACAGGCATATCAGCTTCCTCCCTGCTGGTTATTTATTATGTTTCCTCATGCGTGGTTAATATCTCAACTCCAGGATATATTACCAGACTATTGATATAAACTAATAGTTAATAATCTAATATTCTATTATGTACATCACTATAGATATTAATAATAAATAAAAATTAACACAAATACATGAAATTACAGTTTGAAAACTTTACATAAAAAAAAAAAATATTAATGTTTGAAATAAAAAAAAAGACTCATCAGTTTTTTTTTTTACAATTTTAAATGATTATCTTCTGTTTTGAAGAACTAATTGTTTCAAAAATTTTTTTATTGAATAATTTGTCTGTTGAACTCAATGTATGATTTCATTTAGTGCCGATAATCAGAGGTATACCCGCTCAAAACTTTGCTTTACCTTCAAAATAGACAGATTCCTTTATTGAGAGCAATAGGTTATAATAGTAATATTCAACAATCAGTTATAGGTTTATTTGATTTAACGATTGTAAACTGATCATGATTTTTCTGTGGAGGAAGATAATATTTTAGACGACTTGTGTGATAATGATAAATATTCTTCAATAATGGTGGGTTTTAATTTAGATCTTTCTACATATTATCGATTTTAGGGCATATTCTTTTTTTTTTTTTAGATGCTACCTGATGACAGATCAGAATGAATACATTTTTTTTTTTTTAATTTAACAAGGTAAAACAAATGTGTTCAAACAGCAGCTATGGTAGTTCATGCACGAGGGGGAGACTATACTGATATAAGTACTATCTTTTGTTGTACACAGGGTCCACTCCATTGCATTAGCAATATTTTCTATTTTGCTTTTAAATTATTAATTTTTTTGCTTTACATTTTAAGCCTTTTATACATATTGTTCTTTGAAATATATTTTATTATCTTTTAGATACCATCTACATCCTCATTCCTGGCTTATCTTTTAATTAATTTTATTTTTGATTCTAGTTAGATTTTTTTTTAAAAAAGATTTAATTTATATTAATTTCAGATTAATGTATGATTGTATTTTTATCTTTTGTACGTGAAATAATATACTTTAACACAGTTAACTTTTTTTGTTCTTTTAATTATTTTTATTTTTTAAAATTATTATTAGAGGAAAAATGGAATAACATAAACTTTAAATCATGATTTTTAAAATTTTTTTTTTTTTTAAAATTATTGACTTATTTTATTAAACAGCCAATTTATTTGCCCCAAACTCAAATAATCTTTGTGTGATCCACTTCACATAGATACAGGCTACCAACTTTCTAATAAAATGCATTGTTTCAAAACCTATTTCCCAAGCATTTTTAAATCAACCAAAATATCGTCATAAAAATACACACAAAAAGTATAATTTTTGTAATGTCATATATCAGTAAAAAAGTTGCATTGCTAAAAGATGATATGAACATTTCTATATCTCTATACTATACTATGTGAATACAAATTCCAGTGAACAGTTGATGCCCTCTCCAAGCTGCCTGAAGCGCCATCTCTAAATTAATGCATGGGTTATGTAGTAAAGCATGTAACTTTCTTATTAGTGTATATTACTTCCAAAGAAAGTGTTTATATATTAAAGAGCTTAATATACAAGTGTGTAATCGAAGTTATATATATTTTTAGAATAATAATTTATAGGTTTTATTTTCCAAAATTTTGAAGTGCGTCGACGTTTATGCTTACAATTATTTTTTGTTTGCAAAATTAGGATGTTTGTATTATTTTTGGCATAAAATTTTAATGATCTGAAGACTGCATAAAAACTTCCTATTGATTTCCTTCGCAGTTATCTTAGATTGCATTGCATGTAACTCTAGCAAGTGATTATTCGTGTTTAAAACAGTTTTTTTTTTTTTTTTAATAATTGAAGTTTGCAATCCATAATTGTTTTCTGACATTTGTAATTTAAATTGAGAATATTGTGTTTAATGAAGGAAACGGGGGGGGGGGTGAATTTTAGTTTTCTGTGGCTAGAAGTTTTCTTTACATTTCAAACAAATGATAACATGACTTCTAAGCCAATTAATTGAGCAATTTAAATTAAATAGTTCATTTACTCAAAGCTTTTATACTTAAGATAAATCTATAATTTAATACGGCTGTTTTTCAAGCTGAGATTCAAATTGAAATTTCTATATCAACTTATTTGTATTCTGCTATTTATAAAAAGTAAATATAAAGAATTTACGAGTTTTTTTTTTTTTTAAAAAGATTTGAAAACTAGGTTATTATAATTTTTGCTTTAGTGAATAATTTATCGTAGGAGAATTGCATTAATGATCTCTGCTAAGTTTTTTTTTTTTTAATTAATAAATGAGAAGAATTAATGATTATAAATGTTTAATTATTAGGGTAATTCACACTTAATGCTGTATTATTTCTCTATTAATTAATTTTATCTTTTCATACTATATACGTGCACACACTTTTCATTATTCTTCCAACAGCCTGCCAATTATAAATAGGCTCTAAAATGTGAAGATTATTAGAGTATTTTAGAATGAGGTATATTATATTGTTTATGGTTTTAATTTAAAATGCGATGCCAATATCATAAGACTAATCAATAATTTTTTAATTTACTCTACATGACACTATTAAATTTGCTATTGCAAACACATGTTTATTGGATTGAGCATGTGAAACAGTGACAGACTGATAGACTTTTTTTTATAAAAAAAAATGATTAAATTAAACAGTTTTTGCAATATCCTTTTTTGTTGTTGTTGTTAAATTTATCTCAAACATTAAAAAGTATAGCATTGATGGCTTTCATTGAGAAAAATACAGTTAAAAGTAGAATGCAATGGAAAACTACAATTATTTAAGCTGTTGAAATCTTCCAAATAAAAGTATAAAGTTTGATGCAGAGATTGTTAACCAGTTTGTAATCAGTATCTAAAAAATAATTTTGAAAGATCTATTATGGGTATAGAATTGAATAAAGATGAAAATATAATGATTATACTTTTTATAAAATTCGCATTTTATAAAATCCTTAATAAGTTTGAATGCCCTTATATCTATGAAAAATTCTATTTATTTGCAAGTTTATTTAATTAAATCTCACCGGATTATCAAAAACCAAAATTAGAAAAAAAAAAAAAAGAAAATGAAAAAGTTAAAGATTAAAATTATACAAACCAATCTGAGAACTATAAATATGTCTCTATATCTTTAGTCTATTTATCATCATGAAATGCTATCTTTTAATTAATAAAATGGAATGTTCTAATTTTGTTCCTTTTTATTATTATTATTATTATTATTATCATCATCATCATTGACTTGTAGTACTTCTCTGAAAGGTATCTGGATTGTCACTTTAATATTAAATTGTTTGGCCCATTATAACATGAAGCTTTGTTGTATGATATATTTACAGTTTTGCATAAAATGATTACAATTTAACCATAATAAACTATTATTTAATTTTCATGTGTGTTCCTAGATGGCAGATTAATTGCAAGTTAAAAACAGCTCTAAAGTGCAAGTAGCCATTATATAAATGACAAGTATTATTTACGTTATGTATTGTAAAGTTGAAGAGTCAAGTTTTTATTTATTTCCAAAGTAATTTTTTGTTTCAATGTATTTATTTTTTAGCTTATATATACACATTAATTTAAAAGTTACACTAATTAAACAAACTGGAAATAATTTAGAAAAAAAAATAACAGAATAATGCAAAGCACATATTTAATTATATATAGTATGTATTAGTTTATGAATATATGTCAATCATATGAATTTTTTTTGTTATAGAAATGAATTTGTTCTTTTTGTATTATATTGTGAAAGGTTTTTATTAATTTCTTCTGTAATTAAATTAATAACAGTTATTTTAATTTTTGCAGAATACACTTCACAAATTTACTTATGTAATAGAATTGTTATGATTATTAGCTTTACATTTTGAAGCAATTTCAAATGAAATTTTAAATTTTTAAAAGGCAAAAAAAGAAAAAAAACCAATATTCATTAGATTTGGTTGGGGAAAGAAATTAAGATCTTAAGTTTATTATAGTTTTTTTTAGTATTCATAAGACTTGGAAAAAAGTTGAGACAAATAAAAGATTTATTTGTTCTTTAAAGAAATTTAGTTATATATTAAAAACATATGAAATGTAATAATTTAGTATTTGATAAGTAATTGGTTAAAATTTGACTTGTTAGTTACATTAGTATCTAATTATTAAAGATTTTGTCATTTGAAAAAATGAAGCTTCTTATTTATTGTCATACAAAAAACATGACTGATAAGTTAGTTACCCTATAAGACTTAGAAAGAACATTACAAGAGAAAAAAATATATAGCTGTCATGTGAATTTTTTTGATTATGAATTTTAATTGTTTTATTATTATTATTTTGAGGGGAGGTGTTTAAATGAAATAGTGGATGTTGCACCATTTCATGCAGCAACTACATTGTATTTTTTTTTTTAAAGTTAATCTTTACGATAATTTTCAAGTTCTAAAAAGAAGACAATGTACAGTCTTTTTAATTTAATTAATTAATTTACAATATTATAATGTTTTTAATATATATTACTTTTTTTATTGCATTTGGAATGTGACTACCATGTTCTCTTTAAGGGTGTAATTATTAGACATTTGGTAATGCAAAATATAACTTAATACTTTAGGTATGCTTATCATGTAGGGGCCTTTTAATATTAATAATGTAATTTTATACATCAAAATGCTAAAATAAAATGTATTTAGAGATTGATAAGCAGTGACAATCTATTACTAACAAAAAATGATTAAGTATTAACCCTTTCCCACTTTGTAGTTTACTATAGAATTTTTTTTAAAAAAATATATGTTTTAAATCTGAGGTTAATTTCTTGCTTTCCATTAACTTTTATTTTAAAAATCACCTAATCCCTCCCCCCCTTTCCTTAAAACTTAGTATTATGCTTAGTTATAATACATTTGTGTGTATACACTTGATAAGATTATGTACATGTATAATGATCTCAGCCATATTAACCGGAAATCTTCATGTCTGATAATACATTTATATAGCCAAGATATTCTCAGACATATTTATTTAGTAATGATAAAGATAATAAATCTTGGACTCAGAAGACATGGGTATACTTATAACACAATTTCTCTCACCAGTGGTGAAAGCTGGATCAAATTGGAATCACATCTTATCTTAACAATTTCTTTAACTACCTGATTTAATCCAGATAAAACATTAGGAGAGTGTCATGTAATGATAAATGTATGGTTGTTATTGACAGCAAAGACATTTTCAATATTAGTATCCATATGGAAAAAAACAGAGGCATAATTATATGGACAAAATATAGACAAATGGAGACTTTGTTATAATTTGTTGCAATGTATGAATGTAAGATATGGATACTGAGAAAACAGAAGTAGGCAAGGATTAATGCTTTTTAAATGAAATTTATACAAATATGTTGGGGTATCTTGGATGATAAGAGAAATAACGATTGAACTTTGGTGATAGCAGATGCACAAAGACAACTGGTGGAAATATTAAATAAAGAGAGCCACACTATTTTGGACATGTTGTGAAATAGAGACAGGGAAAAGAATGTTATGATTAAACCTGTGAATGGATGAATAAGGATCGAAAGTTTGTCACAAACAGAGGGAAGAATGGTCTGAAACAGTTCATATACAGTGTTACCTATTATTATGATAGATCAGGCAATACAAACTTCAAACCACTTAAACAAATATGAGGAGATGCATATTGGCAATAGAACAAATGGATCAAAACCAAAGTGTCTGGATGAAAGAACAAATAGGTATTATTGATATTATTGAAATAATTGAGTGAAATAGAAGTAGGGTGGACATATAGATTTAGGAAAAGATTACATGTGAAATAGATGGGTGAAATAAGGAAAGTTTGTTGGCATAATATGGGGAAGAAACTGAATTAAACTTGAATATAATTTCATTCTGTTATGAAATGGTAATGATTTAAAATTATGATAATACCAATATTTAATATATTGTATACATGTTGCAGCAATGAGAATAAAAAGGCTATTGTTTCACATTCTGAAAGGGTATTATTGATTTTTTTAAAAATATCTTCATTTGTGTCTTTATAAAATTGTTATTAAATTTGTATTGTAATTGTTTTTATAATTATCTTAATAAAAAGATAAACTTATGTTTTCTTTTAGCACAAAATGCATATATTAAGATTTCAGTAAAAAATAATAATAAAGCAACCGTTTCAGAATTGTATCTTTATATGGGCACTAGCGCTGAGCAATAAAACAACAATAGCAGCTTATCTCATTTCAGATTTTAAATCTACTATGTGTCATTTAATTTTTATATAATTAATAGTCTATTAGCTGTTGTCTATATTATAGCAATGAGGTTTTTTTCTATATTACTTATGTGGCATGTGTAAAAATAATGTGACTTTTCTAAAAATTTTGTTATAAAAGAAATAATAGAAAATCTATTTAAATTTTTCATCATCTAATTTGTCCTCTAATTCTTTAATAAAACATTTCTGCGGGAGGAGGGGTCATATAATGCATTAAAAATCTATAGAATTTTTTTTTTTTACTTTACCAAATAGTGATATGGGTACTTATGTACTATTCCTGCAATACTAATGTATTGTGCCTTTTCACATAGGTATCAATGCACTGGTAACTTTATAATGTTATTTTAAGAACTAGTTACAAAATTACCTGCAGCTTCAATACAAATGTAAAAAAGACCCAGCAATATGTCATCCATGTTGCAGGAATAATACCCAAGATATATATATTTTAAAAGGAAAAATATTATATGAAATATACATGTACACAGATGATGCTTTGACACAATTCAATTTATTTCAAAAAATGTGTAGAAATAGTTTTTAAAAACACATATCAAAACATTACAAGTAAACATATGTATGAAATGCATAATTAAAAACAACCAATATGTAAAGCAAAAAAAAATTTATCTTAAAAACTACATTTATAGACACCCATAAACATATATACAAATCTATGCATACATACATAAATACACATCCATATATACACACACAATCTACATATAAAATACATATATATAAAAATATATCTAATACACAATTTTTAAATTATTAACATTTTAAAAACTTAATTTTAATTTTTTAATTTCTAAAAAAATTTGTAATACTACCCTTTTATTACTTTATTAATATTATTTTACAATTTTATCTTTCATCTTTTCTTCCTATCTATTTTTTTTATTATTATCTAATATATATCATCTTTTATTTTTTATTTTAATATCTATAATTTGAACTTTTTAACTTTTACCTTTTTATTACTTCTATATTAATAATTTATATTTTTATTCTCTTCAATAATTCCCTATTCATTTTTATGTACTGTTCTCAATTTTCTCTACCTTTTAAATAACTGATTTTTTTCAAAATCTTCTACCTTCTTTTAATATAGACTTCTTTAATATAACTCCCTCTATTATCAATATTTTAAACTTGTAAATCTATTTGAAAAATTAAATATTACAAATCTTTATGTATATAATATTTACAAGTTTTTACCCACATATTAAACCTTTTACATACTTATTTTATTAATAATAATAATCCTATAAACTAATACTATTTTTAAAATTTTTATTTTCTATTTTTATATTTTATATATTCCTATACACATATATAGATATATACACTTATCCTTTAGTACTAATAACTCTACAAAAACAATAATAACCCTACAAAAATAAGGTTTTACCTTTCCCCCATCCCTATTCAAATTTTGTTTTAATCTTCTTAATTAATATTGCTTCTTTTATTTTCCTATCTCTTCTTTTATTACATATATATAAAGGTGATAGTATAAAAATGATAGGATATACTAATAAAAGAAGAGATAGGAAAATAAAAGAAGCAATATTAATTAAGAAGATAAAACAAAATTTGAATAGGGATTGGGCAGGGGGACGACCTTGTTTTTGTAGAATTATTATTGTTTTTGTAGGGTTATTAGTACTAAAGGATAAGTGTATATATCTATATAGGTATATGGGAATATATAATAATAAAAGTTAAAAAATAGTATTAGTTTATAGGATTGTTATTATTATTAATAATAATAAAATAAATATGTAAAAGGTTTAATATGTGGCTATAGATAAAGACTTGTAAATATTATATATATAAATGTTTGTAAGATTTAATTTTTCAAATAGATTTATAAATTTTAAAAAATTGATAACAGAGGGAGTTGTATTAAAGAAGATGGGTGAGAAAGGTAATGCGGTATGCAAAAGATTTGGATAAAGAATTTATATCAGTATATTTGTACAAAAGATGGGATGATTATGTTAGGAGGATTGTTGAGTGCTATAGTGGTAAGTAATGGGATAAAAGAATAGATTTATTAATAAAGACTAGGGAGTTAGAGAGATGACCTAGTATGGAAAGTAAAAAGAATTTAAAATAGTAAAAAAAGTAGTTTATTGTTTAAGGCTCGAACAGGATCTTTAACAACAAGAGAACGTACATGTAAATGGAAAAATATGGGTCATTTAGTCTGTAAATTATGTAAGGAAGGAATAGAAAATATTAGGCATCTATTAATTGAATGCAAATGTTTGAAAACAGAAAGGGCACATATAATGAAGTTATGGAAGAATAAATATGAAAAAAGTGATTATACAGAAAATGGATTATTGGTTTTTATGCTGGGTTTGGAAAAAGATAAGGGGGATTTATATATAAAGGCAGTAGAGTTGACAAAGATTATGTTGTGGAAATGGGATGAAGCAGAATATGGGAAAACTTAGAGTGGGGAATGGAAAGGGAAAGTAAAGTGGCTAACAGGTTTCTCTGGGCATAGTTTCTGAAAGATTCCTGACTCTGTTTAAGGAGAAGTCACAGTGCATCAGATCACATTAATACTCTTCTACTTATATTCCCAGACCATTTTTAGTTTATTTTCATCATTGAGGAATTTAGGATCTGAATCTAGAACAAGAATTTTTGAGTTTAATATATCTTTTTCCATTAGTTTACTTTTATAATTTTTTTTACTAACAATCCAAAATTAAAAACATTTTAATATGCTAACTAAACCAACTTGCCTGTATAGTTTTGTGAATGTGAAATCAGTTCAGTATTGGCATATTTTGGGGTCATCATTTTCTTTTAACTAGGATTGATATAAAACCAGCATAATATCATATGATTTAGCCTATACAATGCTTTTCAATAATGAATTCTATTTTTTTTTATTTTAGTTATATAACCTGGTTATAAATTTAAGAAATTAATAAATGCCATTTAGTAGTACTTAATAAATTCCTATCCAGTGCTATTATATCCATAATCTCCAGATTAGTTTTTAGCTTATGTTTTTTTTCAATGAGAGAATTTTAGATAGATCTAGGATACCTGAATTTTTTAGATGTAATGCACTTTTCCTATAGCAGCTATCTTTTATTGTTTTGTTTTGTTTTTTAACTATTAAGATGCCAAATCAAAATTGAAAAATATCTTCATGTTTTGAATCTAAGCCAATTTGTTTGTATTGTTATAAAGATATTAATTGCACTGGTAGCTTTGCTCACATTATTAGATGAAAAGAATATAATGTAGTTGATGTAATTTAAATAATATCATAAATAATAACACATGAGTTGTCAGTGACAGGTAAAAATAATTACTGCAATACATTTATTGATGTTGATAACTCGTGTATTATTATTTCATGTAAATATTCTGTAAATATATTTTAATTCTTAACCACATTAGGTTATTTTATTTTACTAATTCAAATAAAGCCAAGCTGTGGCTTTGCATGTGTTACTAGAATAATAATAAAAATAAAAGAATATAATGTAGTTAATTATAAAGATATATTTCTAACTTTTATATATATATATAAGGAGAATATATTCTGATAAGTAGTAGAAATTTTTAAATATTTTATTATTTAAATTTTCATTTTTGATATATTGAATACCAAATAAAAACTTCCCTCGCTAATTTTTGCCATTTCTCTAGCTGTTCTTTCATATTACACCTGGGTCTCTTTTTATGTGGACTTATTTAACACGATTTTGAAGTTACTCGATTCGTGTTTTACCGGAAGTCTATTTCCGATAATGCGCTATTACTTTAAATAATAAATTTCGCGCACTTATGTTATATTGAAAGTAATAGCACATTATTGGAATTTGACTTTCATCTTAGTAATTTCAATATTTTCAGTGCATTATAATAGTATGATTTTATGCAATAATAAAATTAAAATCATGATTTCCACATTTTATGTATACACATATTAAATTTTACAAGATTATAATGTAAATTTGTTCAAACATTGTGCGTGTTAATTTTGCATTTTAAATCACATTCTGTTTTTGCTTTTTAAAAAAGAACGTAATCAATTATTATTTTCTCATTAATGACACTAATCATTAACATGCTCTTAAATTTCAATGAGAGCTAAATGGTTGTATGTCTGGATATCGCGAGCTTCGTAAACAATTAATAAAATCATCGTCTCAAAGATTAATTACTAATTATGTTATCATCAGAAAATCATAATAATTAAAATGTGTATAAAAAATGTAAATTACTGTACTGTAAATTATGCCTAAAAATATATTGTTTTGAATAAAATTAAATATTATAGTTAAAAAAAGTTTGTCTTGTATCAATTTTTTTCAAATTTGAAATTTTTTATTAGTCATATTTTATTTCCTTATTTTTTGTTTTTTTTTTGCACGAATTTTAAAGTAATTTTACGTTGGTGCTTTGCTTTTACGCGAATTTTGAAAAATCACAGACCGCACACCCCCCTTTTTTCAATGTAAGTTACATTATTTTTGCGTGATTTCGTTTGCGCATGTTTTCTGAGGAACCTATCTATTGCGTAAAACGAGACCCAGGTGTATTAGAAAGTTTGATAATTAAAATATATTTACATATTTCACTTTTGAATTTTAGCTATACTCTTGCATGAGTTAGAAAATTTAATTAAAATATATTTATAAATGTGGTTTTAATTTCTCCTTATTTGTAAAAATGAAAATACTTAATTGTAAATTATTAGAGAAAAAATATAGTTAGTAATAAATTTGGCTGAACGTTTTCGAGGAACCGTGCCTCATACTCATAGCCTTCGTGAAAATGTACTTGATATATGTAAATGAGAATATTCAAATGAGTTACTGTTAAGTAGCCCATTTTTTCGAAATGTCGAAGCACGTGTCTCTTCTGTTGATTGCATGGATGTCTCTGTTAATGTAGAATGCCTCTTTTATCTACATCCCTAAAATATCCAATAAACTAACGAAAACCTTAAGCAACAAATTCAGCATAATATTCAGAACTCCACCCAACACTAATAGGTTGATCAATAACTCCAAAGATTACATTGATCCAGCGCTCACCCCACATGTGGTGTACTCCATTTCCTGCCCCCAGGCCGGATGCCACGCCACATATTATGGGGAAACGAAAGCCACAATTAACACCAGGTTGGCTCAACATCGGTACACCTTCAATAGAGCCCAAACGAACAGCAGTACATCTTCTGCATTTTTTGAACATACTAAACAATCAGGGCACAATTTCATACCCGCTAACCCCATTATTTTATGCTCAGAACCAAACGACTACAGGAGAAAGATAAAAGAGGCATTCTACATTAACAGAGACATCCATGCAATCAACAGAAGAGACACGTGCTTCGACATTTCGAAAAAATGGGCTACTTAACAGTAACTCATTTGAATATTTTCATTTACATATATCAAGTACATTTTCACGAAGGCTATGAGTATGAGGCACGGTTCCTCGAAAACGTTCAGCCAAATTTATTACTAACTATATTTTTTCTCTAATAATTTACAATTAAGTATTTTCATAAAATATATTTATGTATTTCGTTTTCGACTTTTGATGTACTAAATACCAAAGTTTGATAATTAAAATATATTTACGTATTTTGCTTTTGAACTTTAGCTATACTCTTGCATGAGTTAGAAAATTTAATTAAAATATATTTATGTATTTCGTTTTCGACTTTTGAGGTACTAAATACCAAATATAATTTTTATTCACTAATTCTCTGCATTTCTGTAGTTGCTCCATGCATTAGTAAAAAGTTTGATAATTAAAATATATTTACATGAAATAATTATCAACAACAGTTTCACAAGAAATATAATTTATTAAATACAATTAACAATATTTTTAAAATAAATTATTTTATATTTTTCATGTGATAATTTTTAAAATGACTAATGTTGTCATAATATATGGAAGTGAAAATAGTCCAAAAGAAGTTTCGATAAATTAAAATATATGTATTCAATAAAATTTTATCTGGATTACCAAAAACTAATATCTTATCACTTCCCTACTATTGTTTCCAAGTTTATCAAATTCTGTATTCCTCTTCCTGTATCTGCAGCATTTTAAAATTTACTTTTTTTCATGTGAAATATATTTAAATTGACATCCTACAAGTTTATCAAATTCAGTAGTATTTCTCGTGCTGTACTGGCTGTATTTCTCTTCCTGACCTGCAACATTTTAAAATTTACTTTTTTTCATGTTGAATATATTTAAACTGACATCCTACAAGTTTATCAAATTCAGTAGTATTTCTCGTACTATACTGGTACCATTTAAAATTTTATTTCAGCATGTGTTAATTAAATATATATTTAAGCTGCAATCCTTAAAAGTTTATCAAATTCATTATTATAATCAATCTAAATTATCATTATTCAAAAAAAAAAATTAAATAAACATGGTTACAAATATAATTTAATTTAAAATATATTTATAAAATCAAATTTTACATTGCTTGACCAAAAACTATATTTTTAATTTAGATTTTTTTTAAAAAAATCTGTAAACAGTGCTGTTCTCTTTTTAGTTTTTTATGATGTCATTCAAAAATAATTATGTTATAGATTTTCCATTATTTTTTATATTGCAAATTGTAATCTTTTAAAAAACAATGCAAAAATTTATATGTCAGTAAAATTGTGTACAAAAACATTAAGAAAATCTTGCAAGGTTATTCAAGATTGTAATATTTATTGAGCTATAAAGTCATAAATAAACTTTCACATTTACATAAATGATACAAATTCAGTATCTCTATTTATATGTTCTTAGTTTTTTAATAACTATCAACATCTGTATTTTTTGATAAGGATTGATATGAAACCACCAAAACATCATTTACTATGTTTTTCAGTAGCAAATTTTATTTCTCATATTCCAGTTATGTCATTTAGTGTAAATTTAAATTAGATAAAGTAGGAAAAATAGAATATGCTATTAATATTTATTTTTTCAGTTGCTGATTTCTATTTGCCATGTATTTTGGATATTGTGTACTTATTATTTGATGTGGCATAATATATTTCAGCCAATGAACCTTTTGTTTGTTAATTTTCCCATTACTTTTTATAGTATTTATTTATCAATTATTTTTTGATGTTTGATATCGATTATCCACAAACTGCATTATTTCTATTATTACTTTATTTTATTTTTATTAAATTGTTTTACTTAAATAAATTTTGACAATTGTTCTTTTACAATAAATTGAAATATTTTAATAAAGCTAAAGAATGTAAACTTGGTAATTAAATTCCGAGATACAAGAATAAATTTCTTTAAAGAAAGGATATATAATATGAAAGTAGATTATTCCCTGTATCTATATATTTTTTTGTCCTCAGTTTTTTTAATAACTGTAAGCATCTTTATTTTTAACCATGATTGCTATGAAACCAACAAAGCTTGACTTTATTTCAGCTTACACTATGATTTTAAGTAGCAAATTTTATTACTCTTACTCCAGATAAGCCATTAAGTATAATGTTAAACTCGGTGGAGTAGTTATTTCCATTTACCATGTTGTTTTTGGAAATGATTTAATGTAGCATAATTCATGTCAGTTACTATTTATATGTATGTTTTTTTCATTATTTTTTATACTTTTTTTAATCAATTATTTTCTTACATTTAATATTGATAATCTCACTTCTATACGGCTTGTTTTTAGTTCATAAATTGTCTTTCTATTACATTACTTTATTTATATTAAATTGATTTACTTAAGTATATTTTAATAATTCTTCTTTTTACAATAAATGAAATTTTTTAATAAAGCTAAATAGATATAATAAACATATTCACATTTCCCCAATTCTTTTCAAATTCATATAAATAAAGATATAATAAAAGACAAATGACCCCCAAGATGCATTTCGTGTTGAACCAGCACTAAATATTGAGATGCAAGAATAAATTGCATTAAAAAAATGACAGATATTGGGAAAGTTACTCTTAGTAAGTATTCATGTGAATTTGCTTTTATATTGACCATATAGCAGATTCTCAATTGTGTATTTAAGAATTTATTTACTTTTTTTTTTTTTAATCTTGCTTTTCCTTTTTTTTTTTTTTTTTAAATCATAATTAATAGTTGCTGAAATTTTTTAAGATTTTTTTTTTAAAAAAAAAAAAAAAATTATAATAATCGAAATTATTTTATTCTCATGTGATATCCGAGTGACTAGAAATAATGGGTTGAGCTTTGATTTAGAAATCTGAAGTCCGTTATGCTCCCATCAAATTATATAGCACAAGGCTTTGTTCATAACTAATGATTTCTGCAATTTTAATGCCCCCTCCCTCTTATCTTTTATTTAATTCTAGCAGTTAAATTATTAGTTTCTGATAATTAGTGACTCAATTTGTTATTTAAATAATTTAAGATATTTTTTAAGTCTTGCATTTTAATCTTATTTTTATAGTTATAATTAAAAATTTGACACTGATTTTGCATAGTTTTTCTAAATGCAATTATCTTGATAAGTCTGTTAAGTAGTATTACATCTCATGTTGAATTCTTATTAGTAGTCAGATCGGTTTTATTTTGGGAAATCTTCCTTTTATATATATATATTGCACATTGTATTATCCGTTTACTGCCGTCCACTCATTTTTTCTTTAGTCTCGGAATGATTTAATGATGCTGCAATAACTTTGTAGATGATGTTCTTGAAAAAGCTCATTTAGCTGTTGCGCTACTTTGTCAGATCATTAATTGAAAATATTATATTTCTATGCATGCGTCATTATATATGCACACATTTAAACACTATTTTCAGCTTTTTTCGCCCCTCGAAGATTTAAAAACAAAATCAATTTTTGATCTTAGGAGAAAAAAAATGTGAAACAGAATATTGACTTCTTTTTTTTTTCCGTTCAGTAAAGTGAATCTATTTTTCTTCGTGGAAAATATTGCTGTATAGTCTAGTTTCTAAAGAATGAATAGCTTTATTATTCATTTAAAATTCCATTTTTTTTATTTTCTGATTTTATGTATTGAAGATTTTTTTTTTTTAAAAATCAATAATGAGACTAATCAATTCTTTTTTTTTTTTTTAACAATTTTTAAATTAATTCCAATTTTGATGTTTTTTTATTTTGATATTTTTTAATCTTTCTGTCACATGTCTTCAAATTCAGGTTTTATTAAACAAATTTAATATTTATTATATTTTTATTGATATATATATATTTTTATGCATCACAGGTTAATAACTTGGGAAATTCCATCATCTAATATTAATTGTCTTAGAAAAATTCAAACTCCTTTTAAATTTTTAAAAACATTTTTTTAAATGTTTGTTATAACACACAGTTTTATATATAACAAAAATTTTTTTATGAGGGGGTGCTCTCCTTTTTTGGGGGTTTGGGCCCTTTCAATGAAACCTTGGGAATAGGAATAAACCTGAAACCTTTAATTTTTAGAAATTTGAATTTAAAAGGGAATTTTAAACCAAAAAACCTTTTTAAAAAAAGTAAAAACTAAAAAAAAATTTAACCCCTTTTTTTATGAGAGTCTTTCTGATTACCCTTTTTTTTTTTTTTTTGCAAGGTTTAATGAATGATTTTTAAACATTATGAATTATCACACTAGATTGACTTATGAAGTAGTTTACCATTGTCATGTGGGGAGCTTTTTTAAATTTTATTCTATGTATCTTTTTCTCTCACTGCAATACTTTTTTTTGCCAGGCAAACATTTGTCCATTAGTATGCACATGATCTAAGTACTTTACATACATCTATTTTTGCCTTACTAGTCATCGTTTGTGCTGTTTTAATCAGTTTTTAAGAGGTGACTAGTTTCACTAATATGCATCCTTCCACATTCACATGACATTTCATAGATGCAGGTTTGTTTTTCAGCAAATTAAGTTTATATTTTATAAAGATTAGGATTTCTTCTAATTTGCTATGGCCTTGGAAAACTATCTTGATGTTATATTTAATTGCAGATTTTCTTTAGTTTGTCTGAAATTCCTGGTATGTATGGATATACTGCAGTACTTATAATTGTATGTGTGTTTTTTTTTTTTGTTCCGTTTTAAGATTTTTTTTAGACTGCTAATAGATAATCATTCTTTATGACAGTTTGTTCTTTATAGATTTTTTTTTTTTTTTACAATATTCATAAATCCAGAAAAGTGCAGTCTTAATTCCCATTCTAATATTGCCACTGGTTATACTCCCTGAAGAAAAGAGGAAATAATACCATTCATAACATGGCATTATATAATAACCTGTATGTTATTACCAATAGTTGAATGTGTTTGAAAATTTTATATAAAGTTTGAATTTTTTTCAAGTTCTTAACAAATAATATTAGTTGATGGAAATAATTCAACACATAATTACAACTAAAATATTGTCATCACAAACTTTCTGGTTGTTATTATAATTAATATTTTATTGTTATTTTTATTCTTTAAAGACGTTTTTGCTTTAAAAAAAAAAACATTGATAACTTTATATATTTTATTTATCCTGGTGATTGAATTAGTTGTTTGTGAATCTGAGAATTTTTAAAACCAATTTTCATTATACTTAATCCACTTTTATAAACCTTATTTGTAAATGAAGCATTTAGTACAACGAATATTTGGTATAGTGAAGGGGTTTTAAGGCTAATATTACCTTATTTATTTGATTATAGCTTATGAAAATGTAACTTGTAGATATTTTTATGAGGAATTTTTGGTATATGGGTTTTTTTTTAATGTTAATATCATCTAATTTACTTCATTATAGCTTATGAAAATGTTACATGGTGTGATCATAATTAATCCTCATATTTTTTAAATATTTTATTGAATTGAAAATGAATTTATATTAAAATTTTCTATTAAGTACCTTGCTCCTCTTTCCAAACTTAAGTGAAAGGAATGGATGGTTATTTATTTAAAAAGAAAATAAATTATGATTTTTAAGACAGAAAAAATACTAAGTTTTTGAGATTGTCTATTATTAACTATGGTGAGAACAATATAAATAATTATATTGTCATAGTTCTTTGTAAGCAATATTGCATATGTTTGCAGGTTCTTAACTTTAACTTTACACTGATGATTCTGCTGAATTATACCTGCCATTATCCAGGTAATAAAGGCTATTCAGGAATCTTGCAAAAAAACATGTTTGCAATATTAATATAATGGAAGGGTTAGCAACAAAAAAATGTATATTCTTTGATCTGTTACCTGTGGAAATATTTGCTTTAATATAAAAATAAAACAAACTATCTCCTTTTTAAAAGTTGTTTTTTATATGACTATAATCATGAAAAAAAAAAAAAAGAAATGTTTCGACTATTTTATATAGTCTTTTTCAAGGCACACTAAAATAAAAAATATATATAATAAATAACACATATTACAAATAAAAAATAAAATAAAAAATTACAAAATATATTCATAACCAAAAATTTACCTTATCTCACTCCCCTTTTCTATTACCAACAAACACAACTCAAAGAGAAACAATTTCCTTTTTTAAAAAAAAAAAAATCTATATATATCCTTTAAAATATTTAATTAAAAACCTATTATTTTCTTTTCTGTTTATCTATTAACATCCTATTTAATTCTGGGTTTATTTCATTAATGTATACACTTTCTTTTATCATCCTTTCACTATATGACTTAATACATTCCAAAGGCTTTATATCAAAATCCCCATGCTTAAATTTATTCATGTAAATGTAAACAGCAAAATTTTTATCACCTAAATCAGGGGTCCCAATCCTATGCCCGCGGGCACACCATTTTACGTGTGCCCCCACTATCTGAACATGATTAAAAATTATTTATCTGATATAAATAAATTTAATTTTTAATTTTTTTTATAAATTATTGTATTATATTGTAAGCAAATAGTAGGGCATACTGTACTTTTACAGTGTAAAAATATAAACATTAATTATATGTTAAAATTTTATTTTTGAAATAAATATTTTTTTGTACATTATGTGTATTATTAACAATATCCAACTATAAATTTACATTGAAAAAATAAATGGTGCCCGCCACCTGGCCGGTATTATATAATGTGTTCTTAAGTGCAAAAAGAGTGCAAAAAGGTTGGGGACCCATGACCTAAATGCTGTTTAATCTAGTTTTTATAAGAATAAATTAAAAACTAGATTAAAACAGCATTTAGGTGTCTAAAATTCTGCTGTTTACATTCACATGAATAAATTTAAGCATGGGGATTTTGATATAAAGCATTTGGAATGTATTAAGTCATATAATGAAAGGATGATAAAAGAAAGTGTATACATTAATGAAACAGCAAACAACGTGAACGATAGCTCTTCTCAAAATTGAAATCAGCAGGAAAGGGGGTATCAAACTTCATTCCAAACCCCTAAATACAAGGTAAGAGAAGTTTTATATATTTAAAAATGGAATGTGATAATAATATAGATAATATACATAGCAATTCAAGCTTAAATTGTCACACTCAGTCGTTCAACAGAAACGATGGCCAAAATCTTCATAGCTATAATAACAAATCTCAGGCTCCATCTGAGATCAAAAACCTTCCCATTAGCAATACTAAGCACCAAATAATTACTGACAACATTAAAATGCAAGAAATTATACAAACTTCGTCAGTTATATGCAATAGCGTTGGTTTCCCATTGGGCGAAATTACAGCCAATATTAATAATACATACGAAAACAGTAACAACACTCACCGTATTTCCCAAACTCCTTTAGGAGAAGTAAATAAACACAATTCATCCACAACCGTGAAATACTCTCAGAATAATTTGGAACAAAAAATAAAATATCAGCAAAATCTATCTGAAGAAAGGGAAAAAATTTTTTTTAAATCACCAGAGGTCACCAAATTCGCTGCTGTAACACCAGAGACTGTCAACAGTATTTCAGGAGAAAAAAACAAAATAACAGATAAAAAAAAAAATCAACAAAACCCATTCACAAACAAATGAAAATTTCAAACTAGATGAACCTTTAATATCTACATCGTTCGCACATTTCAAAACAGACTCACAAATACAAACCCTTCCAAAAAAATCTATATCCTACACTAACGCTTTAAGTATCAACAAAGACGTTAAAACCGCGAAGACTAACTCGGTCAGCAATATTAATGAAATGCTTATAGGCATATCGTAATATGAAAGAGAAATCACAACAGAAGACAATCAACACCCCCAATCAATTAAGATATTAAATTATAATAATATTACCAACGAAATGCATCAAAACATAAACTATAATTTCAACAAAACTATTCCAAACATGCTCTATAAATCTTTTCAAAATTATTACATTGACAAAACTCTAATCCTAGCAGTAACGAATGAAAACTTATCATTATACAAATTCCCCATGGAGCATTTATATTCCGTAATTAAACAACATGATTCAGAGTTCAAATACTAACACATCCTAATGACAGATATGTGGCAATAGAATTTAAGACCTGGGCAGATAGGCTGGGCAGATAGGCTCCAATTTAAAAACAATATTAAAATACTGGGAAATAAAATACTTTGCACTGTAGAAATGAACAGACCTATGATACTACAAGGGAAAATCAAAAACTGCCTAACAAGATTCACTGAACAAGAGCTCCAAAATATCCTCAATCCCTACGGCACTGCATCAAAATTTAAATTCCTTCCAGACCCCATCTTGAACGGAAACGTAATATCAAATGCAGCAATCTTCTCACTAGCCATGAAAAAAAATGTTTCTCCCACTGACATCCCTATTGTAGTTAATGCAAGAGGTTCACCAATGGTCTTAACATTCAGGGTTGTGCGGCCTCAGTGCTTTCACTGTTTACAAAGGACACACTTTATAAAAGACTGTTTGGCACGTATCTGCACTACCTGCAATCAAAAGAAAGGCAAGTTCCACCGCTGCAATGGAAAGAATATAGAAACGACAACAACTACAGACACCAAACAGTCACCTAAAACAGACAATAATATTGAAAACCACACCTATAAACACAGGGCTTCAACATCAAACTACACCGAATCTATAGACATAACTCCCACAGATGTAACACCAGACCACATAATATCTAGAGATGAAGATCAAGATGATAATCTTTCCCAACAAACTGAAATGGAATTCCACAACAATACAACCAAAAATAGAAATGATAAACAAACAACTACATCAAGTACACCTCATCTCATTTCAAACCAATACACAGATAATATTCAGTCAATAAACAGTACAACATTGGAAAAAAAGGGCTATGAATCAATGCTTGACAATCCTTTAGACTTGAAATCACTTCCAATAGAAGAAACGGACACCAGAATCAAAATAGACAAAAATAACACCCAATCACCTAGAAAGTCACAAAGTAAACAAAATACAATAACTCCACATCCTCAAAAAGAAAGTAGCAAAACCAATAAACCAAGGAAAAAATTCAATCCAGCACACACCAAAACTCCAAACCTGAGGGAAAAGGATGGTTTATCTGGACATTGGAATCAGAATCTTTCACAAGAAGTAGAGCTAACACAACAAGCTATACCAAATATTAATAAATGGAAATCAGATGTTCCGGATAAATCAAGCTCAGATGACGATATGAATTCTGGGTTTATAACACAACTACCTACATTAAAACCAGATTCACAAGAATCACAAAGTAAACACAAAGTGTCATGGGGAAAAAAAGAAAAGAAAAACCTCTGAGCACTCTGATATTGTTGCAGCACCAATGGAAGATGATCCCTATTTGGAATTACCAGATTCTATGGAAAATGAGGATCTTCCAGTACTCATGGAATCAAATGTACATCAAGCGCTCATTGGAAGAAGCATCAGATCAAGAAAACAATTATAGTCATTTACTTCTAAATTCTCCCCGAGACCAGGGGCCGGCTGGAGGGGCAGGGACACTATATTATGAACTATAAAATTGCAGGGATTAATGTCCGTGGCCTCAACTCATTGGCCCGTGCTCACACAATTAGAAATTGGATAAGCATTAACTCTCCCCACATCCTTCTAATGGGGGAAACCAAATTCCATAATAACACTGACACTAAAATAGAAACACTAATTGCCACTATGGGCTTCACTAAATTTTCAGTTGGACATTCAGCAGCTGGAGGGGTTGGAATATTAATTAACAAAAAATTTCCTCCAAACAAATTCTGTATTCTCTATTTGGATAACAACTTAATCTTATTAGAAATAGACTATTGGGGCTACAGCATAAATCTAGCTTATATATACACTTCAAACAATCCTACTATCTATCAGACGTGTGCACAAAATAATTCAGATTTTAAATGCTATCCTTAGCAACAAATCAGGCTCTTTACTTATATTGGGAGATTTTAACACCACATATGGTCGCTTTAACCTAAAATTTCTTCCACTGATAAATAGAAACTTGATGTATGGGGAAGGATTCCTTCCTCCCGGATCCTACTCCTTTTACACCAAATCCCACCAAACCCTAATAGGCCTATTATATTATTCACCAGATTTACATTTTCCATCTAAATGCAAAACTTTTACCAGTGTCGTTTTTGGACCATATGGCCCTTGTAGTTACTCTTGAAACCATGGCTGGCCTCCCAACCCCAGAGGCTCTTCACAAAACCATGCGGATGGTAACAAAATCAAACATGACAGAGGCCATAGTGTCCGAATCTTATATATATTTTCACAAAATCAACATCCTTTCAAGACCAGCTGAAGAAGCCTGGTTTTCATTTATAGGCATCCTACAGACAATATTAAAACACCACACCATGAAAGTCAAAGGCCCTAATGGCCTCTTCAGAGATCTTCTACAAATAGAGAATCAGCTTCAGATGCTCCAAAGTCAACCTATCAAAACACAAGATATATATAGTCTTAAAAACCTATACCGATCAAGACAAAAATTCCATGCGGAATACCTATCCATTAGGAGAGCCAAATGCTATTTATCACAACATCATCACTGGACAAAAGGCTACTTGAGATGGGCACTTAGAGGGAAAAATAACAAAACCACTCCCACCTCCATCATTGCAGACGGGAAAACCTTACTGGGAACACCTATGATGAACACAATAAAAGAATGCAAACCACAATCTTTAATGGCACACAATCCTGGTCTCAAGTTGATCCACAGGCACCACATGGGATCACAGAAAACCTACTCCAACAGAAAATATCTTCCCTTCCAGATGGTGTACATCCTGGATTACATGGGATTCCCAGATTTCTAATCCTACACCTCAATCAATTTGCAATTCCCATAATGAAGAAGATGGTGGATTACCTAGCAACTGGTAATAGAGTGATACCTAACCTTTACCCAGTGGCGCTAGTTCCATTTATAAAAAAAAAATCAGGTTATGGATCTCTCAAACATCAGACCTATTTCCATGACACCCCTGCTAATTAAAATTGTAGAGTCTGTGATCAAAGACCTCATCCAACCAAATGTCTTAAAGCACATATCTAACAACCAATATGCCAAGAAGGGATCCTCTACTGCACATGCAATGGGCAACATAATCTCTATCATTGACTATGTCAGAATTCACCGGAAGTCAGGGCCGATAGCTATTCAACTGGACATTGCTACAGCCTTTGACTCAGTGCATATAGACATACTCTTAAATATTTTGGCCGAGTATGATGTTTCTGCAGCTGCTGTCCAGATCATAAGCAACTTACTATACAACAGGGAAATTTTTATCACTATGGATGGTAATATCACCTCCGGATTTAAACCTACACAAGCTCTCCCTCAGGGTTCCCCCCTCAGTGCCCTATGCTTCATCGCATATATAAATCCTCTCCTGATGGATTTGGAAAAAAATCTACCAGGTCTTTTTATACCCAATTTAAGCAGAGAATTCAACACGTTTGCCTACATGGATGATGTAATGATCATCCTACCATCAAGAAAACATATTCCTTTGCTACAAACAATATTAAGCCACTATACTGAGAAATACAGGCTGCAATTCAACCCCAACAAGTCTGCCTCCTGGCAAATTGTATCAGGAAGGAAAATTAACACCCTCTTCTCTGCCAAGCCACAGAGATATCTTGGGTTTTCCATATTCAAATCTACCACAGCAATGACCAAAGAGATTCAGGATAACATCCTAGAAACAACAAGCAAATTCATCACTTCCTTGTCACAAGTCTACCTTTGCCAAAAATAGCATACTTTCTTTCATTTATCAAATGCAACAAAAGCTTCATAAATAAAATAAATGGCTTGTGCTCAAGGCTTTTCTGGAAAGGTAAAACGGTCGCGATCAGCCTCAAAGGCACTCAGTGACCAAGAAAGCTAAATGGTCTTGCTCTCCACTCCATTCAGGCATTGATTTACCAAAAAAACCCACAATGTCATACACAACTTGGTAGCATCATATGGTTTTAACACAATTCTCAAAAAAACTTTCCTTCAAAAGGTAACACCCACTGACGACCCCCACCAGACAGACAAACATGGATCACTAGAAACAAGATTTATCAAACAGCACTGCCCAATAAATAACTCCACATTCAATACTAAAATATCATTATGGCGGGCATACACAATCCTCCATCCAATTTTACATCCTATAATCAACGCATTTTATTACAATAATCAGAAACTGGTATCCAACTTTAAAAGATGGAGTCTAGAGACCAAATACCTAGACTTCCTCATTAAATACAACATTAATGGACTACCTACTAATCACTTCCTCTTTTACAAACGTGGTCACAACATGGACCCTACTTGCAGCATTTGCATGAACGGTGATGAGACATTGGAACGCCTTTTCTCACAATGTATGGGATTCAGAGTGATCCGAGAAATCATACTCTCCAACACCAAGATAGATTTCCAACTGATCTCATCTCTGAAAGATAGTATCAATACTAAAATCTATCCAATAATACGTCTCTCGGTGTTTTTGAACTATGCCATATGGGTTACATGTTGTAAACTAATCATGGAACACCCACAACCTAATATAAAACAGGTTTTTTCCAAAACAATGAAAATCCAGAAGAGAGACCAACTGCTGGCATCATCAAAAACATTTGAAGACACTTGGACATTATACAATATGCCAAACTAACAACAAGGCAAGGGGGGGGGGCTAACAATCAGATAACAAATATGTGAAAGATCTAATGTTCACACCATATTGGACAACATAGACTCATCAGAACCCAAATGGAAATAACAAGATAGTTAGAACAACAATGTAAACCCCAATTGTATGATTACACATCACTGTATACATTAGAAATAATAAATTATTATTGAAACTACATTAATGAAATAAAACCAGAATTAAATAGGATGTTAATAGATAAACAGAAAAGAAAATAATAGGTTTTTAATTAAATGTTTTAAAGGATATATATAGAGATTTTATTTTTTTTTTTTAAAAAAAAGGAAATTGTTTCTCTTTGAGTTGTGTTTGTTGCTAATAGGAAAAGGGAGTGAGATAAGGTAAATTTTTGGTTATGAATATATTTTGTAATTTTTTGTGTATTTTTTTTTTTGGGGGGGGGGGGATATTATTTGTTATATATGTATTTTATTTTATTTTATTTTAGTGTGCCTTGAAAAAGACTATATAAAATAGTAGAAACATTGGATTTTTTTTTTCATGATTATAGTCATATAAAAAACAAGTTTTAAAAAGGAGTTAGTTTGTTTTATTTCTATTTTGGATATTTATGAACTATTTTGAAAAGAAGAACTCTGTGCTTGATATATTAAATTATTTGCTTTAATATATATGTATACATTTCAAGTCTAAAGCTAAACTAGTCAATAAAATAATCAAACTTACCCAAAATTTTCAAGTAACCCAAACTATCCAAAGAAAAGAAACTCTAAAATACCACCAATGGTTTGACTGCTACAATCAGACTTCTCAAGTGTAAAAGCTACTTGAGAAGTCTGCTTGTAGCAGTGAAACCATTGGTTGTGTTTTAGAGATTATTTTCTTTGGCTAAGTTTGATATATACATATGTTTATAACAAACATACATATAATTAATAATATTTATTATAAAAGATAATATATATGTAAAAAAAATTTGGATAATTTTAGTCGCATTTTATTAAAATGTTGAAATTTAAAATTTGTATATATTTTTTACAGTATGAGCTTGAGCAGCTTAGAAGGTCAGGATGATAGTGTTGATTCTGAAGAAGAAGAAGATGATGAAGAGGAGGAGGAAGATGAAGATGATTCTTACCATGATATTTGTGATACTTCTCCAAGTGCTCCGGTTAGTGAAAAAACTGTGGCTGAACGAGCACCCACTCCATTTCTTTGTATAATGAGTAAGTATAATTTTTAAAAATCCTTTTATGATTTTTTTTTCTATTTCTATTTCTCAAAAAAATATAAGTATTAAATTGTAGAATGAAAACTATGGTATACATTCACTAATGGAATTATTATTTATTTTTCATATTTCTTTCTGCAATATTATTTTGATTTTACTGGATAAATAAATTATGATTACCCTCATCCAACATTATTCTTTTTAAACATAATTTTCTCTTTGAGAATTCAGCAAACATCATATAAAATGATAATTGGTCTTGTGTGTAGGCAAAAGTCAACTAGAGTAAACCATCAAATATGAAATTAAAATGGACAAGAAAGAAATTGATTAAAGCAAGAAAATATATTTTTAATTAAAATAATTATTATATAAAGTCTATGAGTGTTTTATTGGGTTTTTCTTTTTCAATATTTTTTTTATCAAATTTTATATCTTATGGATAAATTTTATTAAAATCTTACATCAAAATAATAAAAGCAATCTTAGAAATAAAAAGTCATTTTGCAAATTAAGAAAGTGTATTGATACTATCGATAAAAAACTTTTTTTTTTTGATGTTTCATAAGTTTTTATAAAATTTATTTACTCCCAAAAATCAAATATATTCAAATCAAAAAACTATATATAAAAATATCACAATTATTTAAATATAAATATTTAATAATTTAATTTAAAAAAAGTAAATAAACCATAAATATAATTTCTGTTAAAATTAAGGTAAACAATATTTTATGATGTGAAAGCACAAAAGTGGTTTCCCTAGATTTCTCTCTTTTTCTGATGATTGATTTTTACTGCCATCTAGGCACAATTATTAGAAGTAAAATTTTCAATTATTTTAAGCAATTTGCAATTATGAAAATCACTTCATTAAATTTTCATTTAAATATTGTCATTCTTAGATCTAAGTGGATTACAGCTATTGATACCATATTAACCCTTTCTTGGTATTGCAGAGACTTAAACATTTTAACATTTTCTGGTGCTTTTCTTTGTCTCACACATTAATGTAAAATATATAAAATGATTGTTACTTATTAGAAAATAATAAATTTGACTTCATTTGATAGATATTTTTGTTTACTACTGAAATAAATTTTAAATGTTCACATTTTGTTTCTGTAAGTATTAAAAAAATGAGATCGTAATCAAAACAAAGACTTTACACATTATTGTTTCTAGAATGATTATTTTCAGTTTATAAAATCAATGAAATATTTCTTAATTCTTATTATTTTTAAGCATCGAAACAAATATTATTTATTTCTCTTATATCTAATGAATTATGCTTTAAAAGTTTAAATTTTTTGAATATTTATTGCAAAATTACGATATTTTCTTATTCGTAAATATAAAGTAGGTTTTTTTTTTTACGTCAAAGCTGCTTTTAAATTGCTTCTGGCCATATTTACATTAGCTGCTAATATAACATTATATTTTTGAAAATAAAGTATTTCAAGTCAAAATAAGTTATTAATTTATATTTCTTGATATGTAATAAAGGTAATTATAACGTAATCGGGCTTGGCCACTTGTTGGCATTGTTGGCAGTCAAAAACAATACAATACAATGTTCGGGGCCGTGTTATATTTTTAAATCGAATTGCTGTTTTTTTTTTTTGGTTATTAATTTATTGATTGCTATAACTTTTTTTCCATGCCTTTTTATTAAAAAAGTTGTTTAATTTTAATTTTGTATTTAGTAAACGACAACCTTTTTTTATTATTTTTAAATCACTGTTTTTGGACAAAGCTGCTACTCTGCGATGTCTATTTAGTGATGTCTTTCACTTAATTATTGGTAAACTACAACATTTTTATATATTTTTAAATCACTGTTTTTGGACACAGCTGCTACTCTGCGATGTCTATTTAGTAATGTCTTTCGCTTAATTACTCTGCGATGTCTATTTAGCGATGTCTTTCGCTTAATTATTGCTTTCTACATAACAAAACAACTGTGTAGGGTTAGGGTTAGTTTTAGGGTTAATGTTCTGTTTGTAATGCTAAAATAAAAGATATCAAAATCGTAACTGTAGGACAAAAGAAAGAAACTCACCCTTTTTTAAACAACAACAAATACATATAAATGTCTTATTTATTTATTAAACATGTTTATAATATGTGCTTTCTATGAAATTTACAAAAAATCGTGTATATTTTTATTGGACAGCAGAAATACTCGGCTTCTGTTGTCGGCAAGTGTGGAAAAAGTTGATCGCCATCCGTTTTATCAACTACGTGGTATTTCACGTGATAACAAGATTTCGCACACAATATCGGCCGAATTCTTTTTTACCTACCTCCGGCAAGCTTTTACACCTTACACATTCTCTAAACAAGGGTGTGGCTGTTTAAAAAATTACTATAAATTCATATGTATAATGTAAAAATTTGACTAATCCAACTAAACACACATATATATGAAACTATAAACGAAAGATAAGTGTGTGGATTCACAATAACTGTCGCAAAGCAGAAATAGGCCATATTATTTCTGCGTTACGCATCATAAACAGCCTTCTAATGGCTAAGACAAACATAGATGTTTTCTATAACCATAAGTCAGGCCTTGTAAACGGCATTTGTTAGGTGTTTTGGCGAGCCAGAATGCCATCAAGTGGCCAAGCCCGATTATGTTATAAGTACCGTAATAAATATAGTGTAAATTATTTTTTAAAAATATCTAAAACTGTAATAAATTCACAAATAAACATGTTTTTGGGTCATTGGAACTACAATGTCATAAAATGCTGAAAGTTTTACAGTCTTGTCAACAGACAAAGGCTGAACATGTCAGGGTTTTTTTAGCGAAACGTTTATATAATAAAATATACCATTTTACATGCATTTTAACATATAATACTTACAGAAAAATTCACCAGGAGGAAAATTGGCCAAAATACACAAAACTGTAGAATACAACTATGAAAGGTTAATACATGACTGTTGCGACACAAGAAAATTATATCTATCATGCAAAGGATTAAATGACATCTCTGTTTTGTTTTTCTATTTAAAATGAACATTCTTATTTTCTCTGTATTATATTTATTGCAAAGACTGTGTTTGAGTGTTTGTAATGGTTGCATTTGTTTCATTATAAAACTATCAATTGTTCTTTACTTATTTGTTCCCTCTATTACGTGGATTTTTTTAAAAATATTTTTTCAAGCATATATATGGACAAATATTTATGTGTTTGGATATTTTTATTTTTGCAATGAGAAGAAAATTCATTATAACATAAGTAAAAATTTTGTTCTCATACATATGACAATCCATCCCGCTTGATGGCGTTGTTGCTAATCAAAAACAAATAGATATAATATTACCGGGCTGATATATGTTTTAATTTTTATTTTAAATACTGATTTCTTTTCTTTTGGGGGATTTACATTTTTTTTGGATATAAAACATTGAATTTCTTTCAAAATACATTCACTTTTTTTAAAAAAAAATTTTCTAAATTACAGTTTTTAATTATATTATATATTTCAGCGTGAAATGCTGGAATGTGCAGGGAAGGGGGTGACCACTGTTTTTGCCAATCCAAAGGATTGTCCAGTAAATCCACTACTCTGATCAAACCAATCTTAGGATTTTTAAAATGACGTGTAATCTCAGACATTTGATTTGTCTCATAGCTATTCTTTATGAAACAACATTATTTAATAGAATGGAATAATTACATTTTAAAATTACATTATACATTTCAGCGCATAGCGCTTCATCTCAGCCATTTTAGTAGTTTCATAGCTGTTATCATGCAAACGTGATTTTTCCCTTGAATTCTATGAAATGGTGATGGGACCTACCCTTTTGAAATTAAATTCATCTTAAAAGATGTGTAGGGAAGCGCGGCGACTGGATTACAATTATTATGTAACAGTACACCAGGTAGGGTGTAAGATCATTATTTTGAATGCACATTAAAAGAGTTATAGCCAGTTGAATTCTATACACCCTCATATTGTACGGTAGTGATATGTGAAATGTGTGCTATTTTTATAGTGTCACGAAGCACATTAATGGGCTATGTGCAATGCAATCTAGGCCTGCAATGGCTAATATGATCACAACTGTCTATAGGTCGTAAGTTTGGCCATGTAAATAGCATATTTCTGTACTTTTGCATGGAAACAGCATCATCGTGCAGGATGGATTGTCATATGTATGAGTACCAAAAATTTTAAACATAATTTTAAAGTATTGTACTTAAACTAAAGACTAAGCATCAAACTAGTTTTTTTAAAAAATATCTTATTTCTCTTCTTAATTAAAAATGTTGTTTTCATGTTTAAAATTTAAAAGAAATTTACATATCAAATCAAAATTACTTATTTTAAAGAATAGATAGAAAGAAGAAGAAAAAAACAAAGTTAAACATAAGGAAATATAATTACAATTTAAATAATTAAAATATGGTCAAAGATAGCCATAAATCTTTAGAATCACACATTGAATGACTTTTTTAAAATTAGGAATTAAATTACCACCTTAGAAAAGATGTTTGTTGATTTATAAGTTATCAATATTTATTTTAAAGGGAAAAAAAGGTGTGTTTTTATTAGCTTCCTGTGTATAATCTGTCTTTTCCACCAATTTATATATATATTAATATTCAGTACTTGTGAGCTTTTCAATAAATAAGGTAACAGTCTGTATTTTTGATAAATCTATTGTCTTCTGGGGGAGACGGGACGACGACGACTCCAAAAATGTTTACAAAAAAAATGCCCACTATGAAACATATTTAATATTTACATTTTGTTTTTTATTACTATTATTTTTAAAAAAGAAATTGTGGAAAAATTAATTACAATATTTACAGTTTGTTTTCTTTTGGATTAACTTATTAACAGACAAATGAAAAAATATGTAAGTACGATATTTATAGTTCATTCATGTCTGCAGCGTACAATCATATTATAACCATTAAGGCACATTTTTCAGAAAGGCAGGATCCTGTATCTTTGGAAATAGTCAACTACAATATGTTCTGTGACAGGAAGGTTCAAAATTTTTATCATTATGAATTAACAAAAAACTGCTGACAAAAAGAATTGCTGAATTGAATCAAAGCACGAAGCAATGTTAAGACCATCTTTTCATTTCTTATGTTGTAATATGAGTAAAACAAACAAAAAAAATGAAATAAAGCTTCTTAATGAAATTTATTGGAATTTAATTCCTTTTTTTAAGTTAACAATCAATTCATTAATTTGTTTTAATTTAACAACTTACACATCTTTGATAGATTATATGTCTTCAAAACTGTACATTTATCAAAAATACAGCTGCCATCTTGGTTTACAGGAAAACTTGCAAGTACACCTGTATCTCGTTTTATGTAGTAGATAGGTTCCACAGAAAACCCGCATTAAAAAAAATCACACAAAAATAGACTTAATTTACCTTGAAAAATGGGGGATAGAGCCTGTAATTTTCAGAATTCGCATAAAAGCAACAAGGAAAAATTACTTTAAATTTCGGATTAAAAAAATAAGGAAATAAAGTATGACTAATAAAAAATATCAAATATGTGAAAAAAATTTGTACAAGACAAACTTTTTTTACTTTTTTTTATTAACTACAGTATTTAATTTGACATTTTTTCATATGTATTTTAATTATTATCGTTATTTGACGATATGCGGTTCATTTCTAAACTGGTAAGAAACCAGATTCATTGATGTGATGTAATGTAGCTTCTCCTTGAATGAAGTCAAGAATCTCTCAGCAATTGTGTTCAGCAATTGTGTTCAGAGAAACTTGTTAGCCACTTTATTTTCTATTCCCACTCTTAAGTTTTCCCATATTCTGCTCCATCCCATTTACACAACTAGTACCAATTTCAGTCTTGTGCTGTGTTAATGGTTTTCTGTTGTCAACTGATTTTTACTACTGAAATAAATTTTAAATGTTCACATTTTGTTTCTATATTTAAAAAATGACATCGCAATCAAAACAAAAAGATTATACATTATCATTAGAAATATTATTTTCAGTTTATAAAATCAATAAAATCTTCATTATTTATTTTAAAAATCTACATTATTTATTTATGCTATACCTAACAAAATAAGTTTTAAAAGTTTAAAATTTTTGAATATTTATTGCGATATTTTTATATGTAAGTATAAATGAGGGGTCCCCAACCCTATGCCCGTGGGCACCATAGCGCCCACAGACCATTTTATGTGTGCCCGCTGCTATCCGAACACAACAAAAAATTATTTATCTGATACAAAAAAATTTAATTTTTGAATTTTTTTTATGAATTATTGTATTATATTGTAATCAAATTGTAGGGCATACTATACTTTTACAGCGTAAAAATATAAACGTCAATTATATGTTAAAATTTAATTTTTGAAATAAATATTTTTTTTGTACATTATGTGTATTATTAACAATATCCAACTATAAATTTACATGTGATGTGATGAACTGTGGCTTCTTCGTAAACGAAGTCAAGAATATCTCAGCAATTATGTCCAGATAAAAAATAAATGGTGCCCGCCACCTAGCTGAAAAAATAAATGGTGCCCGCCACCTGGCCAGTATTATGGAATGTGCTCTTAAGTGCAAAAAGGTTGGGGACCCCTGGTATAAATCTATTATTACTATTTACTCATTAGTATAAGTAGGTTATTTATTCTAAATACAGCTTCAGGCCATATTCACATTAGCTGCTAATATAATGTTATATTTTTGAAAGAAAAAAAAAAGTACTTCAAGTCAAAATAAGTTATTAATAATTTAAATTTCTTGATATCTAATAAATATAGTGAAATATGAAAAATATTAAGAAGAAACATGAATCACATAACTTCAAAATCACATTAAAATAATCCGCATAAAACGAGACCCAGGTGTACTTAATTTTCTATAACAATTTGATACTATATAAAATTTAGTATATATTATTTTAAAAAGTTATTATAGATTTATTTTGTTTAAGAAAAAAAATGCTTATGTATTAATAAATGCATTCTATTGATTTTCAAAGATGTTTGCTTATTAGTTTACTTACCCTTAATTTAATTTTATATTCATGCACATAAGCCATTGGGCTAGCTTATATTCACTATTGTTTTCAGCTATAATTTATTTCATTATTATTATTATGCATTTAATTGAATTATAATAGTTATAGTTAGATCCACTATTAGACTTTTTATTAGTATTGTTAATGTGAAATATCTGGTTCTAGGGCTTTTTCAGATTTCAGCAACCTTTTTATTATAATCCTCCTGTTTTTTTAAAGCAGCCAAACTCTGCTGATAATTTAATTTTAATCTTGCTATTTATAATTTCTACATGTATAAATACCTTTCTGATTTCTGTACAAATGTATATTATTAATAACAATACAACTCTATAAAGTACTGTATTCAGTATTCCTATAGCATGCAATCTGCTCAGTAGATGGAGCTATGTCATGCTTACTGATAGTGTTTATATGAGAGATGCAAAAAGTAAAATGGAAAATGTTTGATCGGTTGCAGTTTATGGATAGTAAAAGAATAGCCAAAATAGTGTTTAATTGGGTTATGAGTAAAGGATAGGTAACAAGATGGGTGAGAAAGGTAATGCGGTATGCAAAAGATTTGGATAAAGAATTTATATCAGTATACTTGTATAAAAGGTGGGATGATTGTGTTAGGAGGATTGTTGAGTGAAGTGGTAAGGGATGGGATAAAAGAATAGAAGTATTAATAAAAAAATAGGGAGTTGGAGAGATGGAAAACTAGTATGGAGAGTAAGAAGAGTTTAAATATATATAGAAGTAAATGGAATATTGGATGCGAGTTAATTTATGATAATAGTAAGGAAAGTAGCTTATTGTTTAAGGCTCGAATGGGATCTTTAGCAACAAGAGAATATACATGTAAATGAAAAACTATGGGTGATTTAATGTGCAAATTGTGTAAGGAAGGTATAGAAAATATTAGGCATCTGTTGATTGAATGTAAATGCTTGAAAGCAGAAAGGGTCCAGATAATGAAGTTATGGGAGAATAGGTATGAACAAAGTGACTATACAGAAAGAGAGTTATTAGTTTTTATGCTGGGTTTGTGAAAAGATAAGAGGGATTTAGATATAAAGGCCATAGAGTTGACAAAGATTATGTTGTGGAAATGGGATGGGGCAGAATATGGGAAGACTTAGAGTAGGGAGTGGAAAATAAAGTAGCTAACAGGTTTATCTGGGCATAATTGCTGAGATATTCTTGACTTCCTTTAAGGAGAAGACAAATACATCACATCACATCAAGTAGCATAATTACTATGCATATCAATTAGGGAATATAAAATCAGTTAAAGTTAAAAAATGGGGTGGAACTATGGCAAGGATGCCCTATGTTATCTAATTTGTGTTTTTTTTTGTATTTGAGAGAAATGGAAAGAGCAATAGAAAGACTAGGGAGAGGGGTAGAGAGACCATTAATAGGTGGCAGGGGAGTATATACATTGTTGGGTCTTTTATTTGTGGATAAATGATGGTCTTTTTGTGTGCAGAAAGAAGGGAAGATATGGAAGTTATGCTGAGGACATGCAAAGGGTGGGTGAAGAGATGGGATTTAGTGAAGAAAAATCAAAAGTAATGATAGTTAATATTGGGGAAAGAGAAGACAGAGATTTTTTTATTGGGGGATATAAAGTTAAGCGTGATGAATAGATATAACTATTTGGGAATCATCTTAAGTAATCAGAGAAATTTCTTGGCTTATTGGGAGAAAAAATTGATAAATGAAGCAAAGGAAAGTAAGGGGATTGATAAAGAAATTAACAAGTGTTTTCATATAATATGTATGATGTAGGTAGAATTGTATGGAAAGGAGTGACAGTATCAGGGTTAACATATTGTTCCATTACTTTTTATACCTGAATGATTGTACGCTGAGAATTAAAAAATTTAAAAAGATCTGGAATCATTATTATATGAAGGCACCACTAGGAAATGAACCTAGAACCGCAAAATTAGAAAAATCCCATATTCGCGGTTGATAATTTGTATACATATGACAGATCAACCCAAATTTCTCTCAACAATTCCATTTCAACATGGATGGATATTATACAATAATAGATATTATTGTTTAAAGAACAAATGCAAAAAAAACAAAAAAACAAACACACTTTCATAACCTTTAACCAGTAATACGCTTTATTATAGTTTCATTTTTTTATTTATTCAAGACCATTAACAAAATAAATCACTAATAACCCCTCTACACCTTTCTTCTTTTTCTTAACTCTTTACACAACTAACGTAATCTTTCTCTTTCTTCTTTTCTCTCTTTTTTTTTTTAATTTAAAGAAGAAAAACAAAACAAAGATGAAGAGTAATATATATTTCGTTCTCGAAGGAACATGCGCTTTTATTTAAATGAGTGTCCAAACTGATCCAATTCTTGACCAGTATTAGGACTAAGCGACTTATTATTAGGAGTAAGTTATAACACAAGACCTCTACCCTCTCTTTCAATATTTCTCGACCCTTAATACTTTTCACTTGCTTTCCAAATCCCTTTTTTTAAATTTTATTCTGATATCATTCTTGTGGGTTCATTTATTGGATTATTATCTTGTCTTGACCTTGCCCAATAGCCCTGACAATTTAGTCAAAATTCAGCTAAACTTTCATAAAGAAAAATTAAAACATACAAATAATTTACATATTTTAACTAAACAAATTAATTAATGCTGATATAAACATTATTAATATTAAAATAAAATCCCCTTCTATTGTTGTAACTCATAGTTCATTAATGGTTAATTGCAATCCTAAATGTATGTTTAAAGTTCGCTAATATCTATAGTTCAATCAATAAACATAGTTTCCGTTACCCTGATCGATCAGTGCATGTTCATCAACGTCTTCTTTGTACCTCTTGGGAGTTGATTCTCAGCATGGCTACCTCCGATTTCTCCTATGTGGTTTGATGTTTCTTGAGATCGTTTCACGGTTCGATGAAGATCTAGGAATGGGTCAGTGTCCTGGTTGGGGACGGATTCTATTTCATTTTAGCCTTCGATCATTTTTATTTCACTTTTTTATATAATTCTTTTTTCATTAAAAAAATAATAATAAAAAACACAATAGGCTTTTCTCTTTATTTATAGTCCTTTTCTTCATTGTGCTTTTTTTCGGATCATTTTCACAGCTAGTGATTGCATTCCTTTCATTTGTTTTTTTTTTTTTTTTGTTTTAACACCTTGCTAACCAGAAGTCGCGACAATAGAATTAATTACAATTCTTTTTCTCTCCCCCTTTTCTTCAGATTAGAAAATTAAAATAACTAATTACAAAATTGTTTCCAAAAACTTTCATTTTTTTTCTACCACTTTCGATGTAATTTCTCATTCCAATTAAAAAAATAAATAATCTACCATTTTGTTCTTTTTTTTTCTTTTTTTAAAATCCCAATAAAAAAATTAATAAATAATACCAAAAAAAAAAAACTTCCTATACACACAGCTTTTATTTCCTTTTTTCCTATCTAATTTATATGTGTATATACATATATCCACATACACACAGAGAACATAATATAAGCTGATCAAAATTATCGGTTCAATATGGTAATGATGCATTTTGTGTTAGTAAAGGGGTATTAGATTACTTTAAAAAAGAACAAAGAGATAGACATGCATTAGATGCTGATGTGTGGACAGCAAAAGAGGCAATTCTCAGAGAAATGGGATGGTCAAGTTTTTATATGAAAGATGCAAAACGAAAATGTTCAGTAGATTGCAGTTTATAGATAGTAAAAGAATAGCCCACATAGTATTTAATTGGGTAATGAATAAAGGGCCGACAAAAGATGGGTGAGAAAGGTAATGTGATATGCAGAAGATTTGGATAAAGAATTTTATATCAGTATAATTATACAACAGGTGGGATGATTGTGTTAGGAAAATTGTTGAGCGTTATAGTGTTAAGGAATGGGATAGAAGAATAGGGAGTTGGAGAGATGGTGAACTAATATGGACAGTATAAATAGTTTAAATATATATAGAAGTAAACAGAATATTGGGTGTGAGTTAATTTATGATAATAGCAAGGAAAGTAGTTTACTGTTTAAGGCTCAAATGGAATCTTTAGCAACAAATGAATATATATATATATAAATGGAAAAATATGGGTGATTTAGTCTGCAAGTTATGTAAGGAAGGCATAGAAAATATTAGGCATCTGGTAATTGAATGTAAATGCCTGAAAGCAGAAGGGGTATAAATAATAAAGTTATGGAAGAATAAATATAAACAAAGTGATTATACAGAAAGTGGGTTATTGGTTTTTATGCTAGGTTTGGGAAAAGATAAAAGGGATTTAGATATAAACCATGGAGTTGATAAAGATTATGTTGTATGAGATGGAGCAGGATAGAGAAGAATATGGGAAAACTAAGAGTGGGGAATTGAAAGGGAAGTTAAAGTGGCTAACAGATTTTTCTGGGCATAGTTGCTGAGAGATTCCTGACTCTGTATGAGAAGTCCCAGTAGCATATATGAATGACTAGTTAAGGATATACAGAGTTTCAAAAAAAAGGGCAAGAGAATAATGGTTATAGGAGATATGAATGGGCATATTGAAGAAATTGATGATATAGATAACAAGCATGGACAGATTTTGAAGAATTTTTGTCAGAGAGTGAATTTGAACATTGGAAATTTGTCAAATATTTATGAGAGTAAATACACATGGTCTAAAAATAATATATTTCACACAATAGATTATGTGTTAGTAAAGAAAGAGAGAATGAATAAAATACGGAAAAATAAAGTGTTTGATAATGAAGAGAGAGTATGTAATAATGATCATAATTTCTTTATAATAGAAATGGATAGAAATGTAATAGGAAATAGTAATAAAATTAGGAAGGATAGAGAAAGATGTGGATGGAGAATGAACGATAAGAATAAGTTAGAAGAATATAAAATAAAAGTTGAAGAAATACCATGGAAGAGTTGGTTAGGGATGAATATAAGGACTGGTGTGGTAAAGTACAAAAAGTGGCAAATAGGATTTTAGGTGTCAGAAGTTGAGAGTTAGGAAAAGTGTAAAAGAGAGGGAAAAAGTATGCTGAGAATTAAGAACAAAGAAAGTGAAAAAGATGTTAATGTTAAGGGGGGAAAGTATTTAGGGAAAAATAAGTTGGCCAAAATAGATAATTATCTAGAGAGAAGTTAATTAAACAGTAAATTGTTGAAAGATATAAATAAAAGTGGAAGAGATGGGACTAAAAAATTTTGGAAATATTTTAAAAGAAGGAATGTAGGGGAGAGAGATTCACTATTACTAGATGATGAAGGAATAGAGAGTAATTCTAGAGACAAACACATATAAGTATGTAATGGATGTAGACAAGATGCTAGACATGGACAGTGATAACAAACATAAATGCATATAGTGGTGGAAATATTAGAGTCATAGAAAATGAACTGAATGAGGCAGGAAGAAATTGAAAAGTGGTAATGCAAGAGGTTTAGATGAGTGGGCAGCAGAGATGGTAATGAATTTAGGACATAGGGCAAAATTAAACTTATCATGTTTTAATAAGATGGCACAGAAGAGAGATTTTCCAGATAGTTCAGAGTAATACAAGAGTAAGGCTACTATTTAAAGGAAAGGGTAAGGATAATAGAAAGTTAAGCAATTATAGACCGATAGTGGTAACGTCAGTGTTATATAAACTTTTCGCATATATGGTGGCTGGAAGAATCGCAAAATGGAAGAATATGATCAGTCATGCATATACGTAATATTTCTATGTATAGAAGAAAGATTTTAAACAATAACTACTCACAATATTTGCTTAATAAATCAAAAACTGCTAAGCCAATACAATGCAGTCAATTGTAAAACACATAATGAATTCTGAAGATCATCATCATCATCATCATCAACCATTATCAATCCACTGCAGGATGAAGGTCTCTCCAAGTTTAATCCATCTTCTCCGATCTTTAGCTTCTCTTCTCCACAACACCCCTGCACATTTTCTTATTTCATCCATCCATCTCACATGTGGTCTCTTTCTGGGTCTTTTACAATCTCTTGGAATCCAGTTTAAAATTTCAATTGTCCATCTATTATCATCTCTTCTAGCAATATGTCCAGCCCAACTCCATTTCAATCTTTTAATTTTTTCAATAAGGTCAGTAACACCTGTTTGTTGTCTTACCCATACATTGCGTTTTCGATCTCTTCTTGTTACTCCCAACATACATCTCTCCATACTCCTTTGAGTGGTCTGAAGTCTCTGTATTGCTCTTCTATTAAGTGTCCAAGTCTCAGATCCATAAGTAAGAACTGGTAAAACACATTTGTTAAAAACCATCCTTTTCAAACACATAGGCATATTTCCTTTTAGTATCAAGTTATTTCTACCAAAAGCACTCCAACCAAGTTTAATTCTATGATTAATTTCCTCCATTATGTTTCCATCTGTATTAATAATCTGACCAAGGTATTTGTAACTGTTAACTTCTTCTAATTCTTCATAATCAATCTTTATTTTCATATTTTGAGCAAATCGATTAAACATTACTTTAGTCTTTTTAACATTTATCTTTAGTTCTACTTTTCTACTTTCATCTGCTAACTCCTGCAACATTTCCTGCAGCTCTGAAGCATTATTTGCAAAAACAACTACATCATCTGCAAAATCTAAATGACTTAAATACTCTCCATTTACTTTCACTCCTTTAGTTTCCCATTTTAATCCACAAAATACTTCTTGCAGCACTGCTGTAAAGAGTTTTGGAGATATGGAGTCACCTTGTCTTACACCTTTCTCAATGTTGATTTTTCCAGTATCATTATGTAATCTAATTGTTGCTGTTGCATTTTTATAAATATTCTTTAAAATATGACAATATCCTGGATCTATACCTTGATGATCCAATGCTTTAATCACTGAAGAAATGTGTATAGAATCGAATGCCTTTTCATAATCTACAAATCCAAAACATAATGACAACTCATATTCGTTTGTCCTTTCTATGACTTCTCTCAATACCTGGATATGATCTATTGTACTAAAACCACTTTTAAATCCAGCTTGTTCTCTTGGTTGGTGGAAATCCAAAGTTCTCTGTAGACGAGTTGTAATTATCTTGGTAAAAATTTTATATAAAACTGATAAAAGGCTGATAGGTCTGTAATTTCTAATATCTTCTTTATCACCTTTTTTAAATATTAATATTATTACTGCATTCTTCCAATCTTCCGGTACATCTTTATCATTTAGACATTTGGTATATAACTTTGCTAAAATTGTTTCTATTTCTTCACCTGCTTCTTTTAATATATCAATTATAATTCCATCATTTCCTGGAGCCTTTCCTTTCTTCATACACTTAATTGCATGTCTCACTTCTTCATTTAAAATTCTGGGCAATTTGGAAGATGTAATAGATATAGGAGGTACTTGTTCTTTATTACTATATAATTCTTGATAAAAATCTTCTACCAATTTCATGATGTCATCTCTCTTTTTAGTAATAATTCCATCTTTTTTTCTTATTGCAGATATAAATTTCCTACCAATACCAAAATGTTGTTTAACATTTTTGAGACTTTTATTTTCTTCTACAGCTTTCCTTGCTATTTCACAGTTATACTTTCTTATATCATTTTCAACTCTTTTCCATACCATTTTACAAAATTCGAGATATTCAATTCTTTTTAATACATCATTTTTGTATATCTTCATATTCCTTCTTTTCTTCATAAATTCTCTAGTCTCAGTAGAAATTTTATTAGTCAATTGCTGCTTTTTTCTACCAGCTATGTTTGTTGCAGTTTTTAAAAGTGTATCAGTTATTTTCATATTAATTTCATTCAAATCTGAATCATGTTCAAAATCTCCTAACACTTGAAACCTATTTGTAAGTTCTAATTTAAATTCATTAGAATGTTTCTGAAGATTAGGAATATCAACTGTAAATATTGTTTTTCTTAATAATTTTTGTCTCTCTAGTTTTACATTAACATGTAACTTACACCTTACTAATCGATGATCACTTCCTGTGTTAAATTTATTAAGAACATTACAATCTTGAAATATGTATTTTCTGTTAGTCAAAATATAATCCAATTCTGCTGTACCTTCATTTGGATGCTTCCATGTCCATTTCCTTTTAACATTTTTCTCAAAAAATGAATTCATAATATAAAGTTTTTCTTTTTCTGCAAACTCCACAAGTCTATGTCCTCTCTCATTTCTATTACCATAACCAAAATTACCTACAGCAATTTCATCTTTCATTTGTCTACCAATTCTAGCATTAAAGTCTCCCATAACAATTTTAAAATGTTGTTTACTCTGATCAAAAGCCTTTTGTACATCCATATAAAAATCTTCTACTACTTCATCACTATGAGAACTTGTTGGGGCATAAACCTGAATTATCTGCATTTGGTATCTGCTATTAAGTTGTATAACTAATCTTGCCACTCTGTCCGATACACCATCAATCTCCACAATATTGTTCTTCCACTTTTTATTTATAATGAATCCTACTCCACTTGTATTTCCAATATGTGTGCCTTTATAATAGAGTATATGTCCACTTTTTAAATCAATTGTTTCTTCTCCCTTTCTTCTAACTTCACAAAGTCCAATAATGTCCCATTTAATATAAGACAGTTCTTCTTCTAATTCTTGCAATCTTCCTTCACTTGAAAGTGATCTGCAGTTGTAAGTACCTAAATAAAAAGTCGTCATCAAATGGCAGCCTGGGTCCGCAATCAGGGGATTCTTAGCACCCTCCGCCTTCGGCCACCAACCGCTGCCTTGGTTGGTGACTTTACAGCCTCCTGGGAATAAGGGCCATGCTTTATTTTTGTCTGTCATAATTGTATATATGTATTGGAAAAATATTTATCATTTACACAAACATTCATTCTGCCTTATCAGGCACTGAGAAGAAAGACCATGGTGTTTCTTGATCTTAAACTCAGAGGTAAAAAGCCAATAAACTCACCACGCTGGCTAATGCGTGTTGGTGAGCAGCCCATCCATGTTCGTATACTATATGAAGAATCACATAGTAATAACAGCTGCAACGACAAGAACGTATGGAGTGGAGATTAGGAATTTGCCCTGCTTGGTTCCTTTAAGGCCTCCAAGAGGAATCAAAGGGTCTCCTTTCAGTTAATAGCAAACTCCTTTCTGCAGCCGAATTCTGAAGATATATATATATTAGATTTAATGAGAGATCAGACATGAAGTACAGCGACAAGTGAAAAAAAAAAAAAAAATTACTGATTTACATAAAAATGCTCACAGGATGAACAACTGAAGCTAGAATGGATAAATTGTAGGAAAATAACAGATAGAAATGAAATTATAAACTGAATGATAAAAAATATAGAATATTAATATCTGATTCATATAGGTAAAATATGCTACTGCAGTGAGTAAATAAAGTTTAAAACAATAAAGAAGTGTATATTTAAATATTTAAGAAAATATATTCAGATAATTTATTCTTTCTTTTCCGATTTTGAATATCTTGGAAAACTAATCACATATTCTGCAAATTATCTATATACATATGTAAACCCACTTAGCATTATTTATCCGAAATGTGATATCCATGCTAGTGAGCATATGACCCCCCTCTCTTTTCTTAAGATAAATCTTTATTTAAAAAAACATTTATAAACTGCTCCACATTAAGAGATCATATAATCCATCATTAATATTATTCATTCAGAGTTATATATGTGTGTCGTATTTGTTATACACACATGAATATGCAGGGTAATTAGCAGGTATCAGAAGATAAAACATAGCATGTAGGAATTATAATTGGAACTATGACTTAAAGAAGTCGCCAGAACTGCTAACGTCTTTAAAAAATTATTTTACTATTTCTTAATAAGAAGTAAATGAAATCATTTTACATATTATCCCTAATCTAATCTCTCTCTTTTTTTATATCAATAAATCATTAATGTGTGAGAAAAGAATAATGAATTCTCAACAGAAGAAAGTTAATATCGACTCTGAAAATCAAATGGAAGTAATTTCTTAAAAAAATATTGAAATTATATTTTAATAACTTAACCGACTTTTTCATTTTACATTAACTAAGTGTATTGGTTTTTAAAAAATTAGATGTATCATGTAAACTTCCTACTAAGCTAATTTCGATGTTGGAAAAAAAAAATTAAGCATCAGACTTGGAATAGATTTTTCAATTAAAAAAAACAAAACAAAATACTTTTAGCTTGAATATAAATAAGCGCCCCCCCCCTCTTCTTTTGGTGTAAAATATTTCAAGCCATCTAATCAAATTAAACGCTGCCTATTGTTTCTTACACGATATATTAAATATATATATATATATATTAAACCTTAATTCTTTGCCAAACATATTACTTTCCTGCTTTCTATTTAATACACTTCTTGCCACAAATTTGACAACACAAACATTTTTACTTTTTTGATCGATATATTATTTTCAAACTTTTATTAAATATTCTTCTTGCTGTAAAGTCAATAAAAAATACAATTTATTTCTCATTGATCAGTTTTATTTGATCATGTGACATAAAATTGTTTCTTACATAAAGTCAGAAGTTTCTGTATATAGGCTATATGCCCAGAAATGTTGTCAATAAAGATAAAACATTTCTTTCCTTCAAACTTCCTATATATCTCCCAAAATCCCTTCTTATTATTCAATTGCAATGCAATATGGCTTCTCCTTTATTGAAGTCAGGAATCTCACAACCATTATGCCCAGAAAAACCTGTTAGCAATCTTAAAACTTTCCATTCCCCACCCTACGTTTTCCCCATATTCTTCTCTATTCTACTGCATCTCATTTCTACAACATCATCTTTTTCCACACTATGGTCTTTATATCTAGATCCCATTTTATCTTTTTCCAAACCACTTTCTGTATAATCACTTTATTTAAATTTATTCTCCCATAATGTTCTTATATGTACCCATTCTGCTCGTAGGCATTTACATTCAATTAGGAGATGCCTAATATTTTCCATGCCTTCCTTACACAATTTTTCAGATAAATCACATTTCTCAATTTATGTGAATATTGTATTGTGGCTAACGATCCTGTTCAAGCCTTAAACAGTAAACTATTTTCCTTGCTATTATCATAAATTAACTGACATCCAATATTCTGTTTACTTCTATATATATATTTAAGCTCTTTTTACTCTCCATACTAGTTCTCCAGCTCCCTTTTTTTTTTTTATTAATACATATATTCTTCAATCTCAGTTTTTATCACTATAACACTTAACAATCCTCCTAACACAATCATTCCATATTTTGTGCAAATATACTGGCATAAAGTCTTTATCCTACCTTTCTCACCCATCTTGTCCTTTACTTATAACTCAATTAAATACTATTTTGACTATTCTCTTATTATCCATAAAATTCCAAACTAACAAACATTTTCATTTTGCTTTTTGCATCTCTCATATAAAACTTGACCATCCCATTTCTCCGTGATTTGCATCCATTGCCACCCACACATCTGCATGTAATGCATGTACTCCTACTTCTCTTTGTACTTTTTCTAAATCTAACATTCCTTTACTAACACATAACACAACATTACCATAAGTTAACCCTCTACTGCCACTCCCTTCCATACAATTCTTGGTACATCATATTTATTACATAAAACACTGTTAATTTGTTTATCAGAACCTTTCTTTTCTTTGGCTTTATCACTTTTTTCTCCCATTCAACCAAGCAATTTCTCTGATTACTTAAGATGATTCACAAATAGTTATACCTATTCTCCATATTTAACTTTACATCCCCCAATAAAAAAAAATTCTTTTTTCTCAGCATTTATTATCAATATTTTTGATTTTTTTTTTCCATTAAAATTTTATCCCCATCTCTTTACTGACCCTTGCACATGTCTTTAGCATAACTTCTCTATTTTCTGTGCACAAGAAGATATATGAGCATATAAAAGACCTGATAATGCACACACTCCCTTGCCATCTATTAATGGTATTTCTACCCATCTTCCTAGTGTATCTATTGCCCTATTCATTTCTCTCAAATATAATAACAAAAACAAAATAGGTGACATATGTCTTCCTTGCCTTAGTCCCACCCTATTTTTAACTCTTAACTAATTCTATATTTCCTAATTGATATGTACAGTAATTATTTTCATACAATCTATTCATTCCAAATTTACTAGACTTACTCATAATCAATTTCTATTTACTCTATCTTATGCCTTCTCTATATCTCTAAAGACCATACATAACTGTCTACCTGTATTCCTACTCATACTTATAAGTTTGTGTGACTACAAATAAATTATCTCCTATACACCTAACCATTTTAAATCCTCCTTGCATTTCTTCCACTATATTATTTTCTTTCACCCATTTTGCCATTCTTCCAGCTACCATATATGCAAAAACTTTATGTAACACTGATGTTACGTTATCGGTCTATAATTGTTTATCTTTCTATGGTCCTTATCCTTTCCTTTAAATAATAGCCTTACTCTTATATTATTCCAGCTATCTGGAAATTCTATCTTTTGTGTCATTTTATTAAAGATAATAGATTTAATTTTACTCTTTTTCACAAAATCATTACCATCTCTGCTGCCCATCCATCTAAACCTCTTGCTTTTCTACTTTTTAATTTCTTCCCTGTCTCATTCAATTCATTTTTTTTTAAACTAATATTTCCATTACTATGTGCTTTTATGTTTGTTATCACTACATCTAACATCTTTTCTATATCCATTACATACTTATTTAAGATTGTCTATAATTCTGCTATAGAGCAACACTCATTTCCTCATCATTTAGTAATACCATTTCTCTCTCCCCCTATATTCCTTCTTTTAATATATATTACCATTATTTTTTGTTCCTGTCTCTTCCATTTTTATTAATATCCTCCAATAATTTACTATTTAATTTCATTCTCTGTCTCTCTATTTATAGTTTTCCCATTTAATATTAAAATCTTTTTTCATTTTTTTTCTTTTCAATACCACATTTATATTCTTTGCATGCTTTTCCCCTCTTTTTTACATTTTTATTAATTCTCACTTTTCTATTCTTCTAAATATTTTCATCTAAAATCCTATTTGCCACTTTTTCTATTTCATCCATCCCCAACAAACTCTTACATGATTTCTTCTACTTTTATTTCATATTCTTCTAATGTATTCTTATCATTCATTCTCCATCCACATCTTTCACTATGCTGTCTACTTTTATTACTATTTTCCATCATATTATTAACCATTTCTATTATAAAGAAATTACGATCACTATTACATACATTTTCATCATTATCAAACACATTAATTTTCCACACTTCATTCATTCCCTCTTACTCTATTAATACATAATCTATTATGTAAAATATATTATTTCTAGATCATGTGTATTGCCCCTCATAAATATTTAATAAATTTCCAATGCTCAAATTCACTCTGAAATTTTTTTTTCAAAAGCTATCCATTCTTGTTATCCACACCATCAATTTCTTCAATATGCCCATTAAAATTTCCTATAACCATTATTTTCTTCCTCCTCTTTTTTTTGAAACTCTATATATCCTTAACTATGCATTCATATATGTTACTATTCCATCCCGTTATAGTTTGACTATTTCAGTGGCTATATACACTATAGCCACCATCCATTTGTCTTCCTAACCTTATCTCAAACTACAAATGTTTTTGACATGATATAATATTTAAATATTTTTTGACATCTATACCACCACCATTTTTTTCTTTTTTATTTATACTCTTCCACATCAAATCTTCCAGTGTAGGTTCTTCTCTTAGATGTGTTTTCACTACTGCTAATACCTGAAGCCCTTTGGGTTTAACTGTTAGTTTAATTCCAGCCACTTTTCTGACCTCCTACCACCTTGCATATTCAAATATCCAATTTTTACAATTTCATCCTTTTTTTTACTATCCTTTTATAAATTCTTTTGACTCTTTCATCTCTATTACATTTGTAATTAACTTGTTTATCATTAGTTTTACAGACCCATTCCCTCTATACATCTACATTTAAATCTGAATCAGCTATCCTTTGTTTACTTTCTACATTCTGTCTATTCCTAAAGTTTTTTTTTTTTTTGATAATACTGCAATTTAAAACTCTACCATCATTTACAATTAATGAGATGAGATGGGCCCTGTAACTTTTTTTTTATCGAAGTCAGGAATCTCTCAACTACCATGCCCAGAGAAACCTGTTACCACTTTAACTTTTTATTCCTCGCCCTAAGTTTTTCCCATATTCTTCTCTATCCTGCTCCATCTCATTTCCACAACATAATTTTTTCCAACTCCATGGCCTTTGTATTGAAATCCCCCTTATCTTTTTCAAATCCAGCATAAAAACTAAGACCCCCTTCTATATAATCCATTTGTTTATATTTATTTTTCCACAACCTTATTTGTGCCCTTTCTACTTACAAACATTTACATTCAGTTAACAGATGCCTAATATTTTCTATGCCTTTCTTACACAACTTGCAGACTAAATCACCCACATTTTTTTCATTTATTTGTATATCCCTTTGTTGCTAAAGATCCCATTCAAGCCTTAAACAGTAAACTACTTTCCTTGCTATTATCATAAATTAACTCGCACCCAATATTCTGTTTACTTTTATATATATTTAAATTCTTTTTTACTTCCCATGCTAGTTCTCCATCTCTAACTCCCTATTGTTTATTAATTCGTGTATTCTTCTATCTCATTCCTTGCAATTATTACACTCAACAATTCTCCTAACACAATCTTCCCATCTTTTGTATAAGTATACCAACATAAATTCTGTATCCAAATCTTCTGCATACTGTACCACCTTTCTCATCCATCTTGTTGCTTTTCCTTGACTCATAATCCAATTAAATACTATTTTGCCTATTCTCTTATTATCCATAAACTGCAATCTGCTAAAACATTTTCATTTTGCTTTTTACTTCTCATATAAAACTTGACCTTCCCATTTCTCCATGAATTGCCTCCTTTGTCGTCCACATGTCTGCATCTAATGCATGTCTTTCCTACTTCTCTTTGTACTTTTTGTAAGTAATCTGACACCCCTTTACTTACACAATGTACTATTACCATATGTTAACCCTTCTACTGTCCCTCCCTTCCATACAATTCTAGCTACATCATATTTATTATATGAAAATATTGTTACTTTCTTTATCAGTCACTTTCTTTCTTTGCTTCATTTATCAACTTTTTCTCTCATTCATCCAAGCAATTTCTCTGATGACTTAAAATGATTCCCAAATAGTTATACCTTTTCACCACACTTATTTTTATATCCCCAAATGAAAATTCTTAGTCATCTCTTTCCTCAGTATTCATCATCATTACTTTTGATTTTTCTTCACTATATTTAATCCTCATCTCTTTATTCACCCATGTGCATGTTCTCAGCATAACTTCCATATCTTCCCTTCTTTCTGTGTGCAAGAAGACATCATCCACAAATAAAAAACCTGGCAATGTATATACTCCCTTGCCACCTAATAATGGTATTTTTATCCCTCTTTCTAGTCTTTTTATTGCTTTCTCTATTTCTCTCAAATAGAACAAAAATAAAATAGGTTACATAGGGCATCCTTGCCTTAGTTCAACCCCATTTTTAACTTTCACTGGCTTTATACTCTCTAATTGATATGTATAGTAATTATTTTCATACAATCTCTTATTAAGATCCACTAAAGTTTCATTCTTTCCCAAATTTACTAAACTTACCCATAATCTATTTCTATTTACTCTATCTTATGTCTTTTCTACATCTATACAAACCATATATAACTGTCTACCTCTATTTCTATTCATATCTTATTAATTGTGTAACTGCAAATAAACTGTCCTCTATACGCATATCAAATTGAAAATCTTCTGACCTCACTGCATACAAATCAATTGGAATGCATTCATTCAATAATGAACTCTCTTTTAAATGCCCATTTGTTCACCATCACATCACATAGGATGAATTGTGTGGGAATTTTGAAATTAATTTATGGGCACTAAGTTTTTTATTTTGTAATGATGGTATATTGGATGTGATAATATATTGAACTATTTCCATCATTCATTAATATTGAATATCTTAGAAAATTTAAACTTTATTTAAACTTTTAAAACACTAACAACTTGTTAGTAATAACATGCAAATAGACAACACAAGTCTATTTGTGTGTTATTTGTTTGTATTTGAAAAGTTTAAATAAAGTTTAAAATTTTCTATACATTCAACATTTATTGATAGATGATGGAAATACTCCATATTATCACTCAATGCTTTTATTTAAAATTGTATATAACAACTAAAATTGTGATCCAACAAAAAAAAAAAAAAGTTTTTTTTTTTTAATGCATTTATTCTCAAATTAAGTAAAAACATTATAAAAAAACCATCAGAAATTTAATTAGGATTATAAAAAAATAAGCAAAGGCATTATTAGTACTAGAAAATGACAATGTAGTTTAAAAAAAATCTTAAATATAGAAATCATAACATGAAAATAAAACTTTCTAATAAACAGAATATATTATAAATGTGTATTCAATAGCTATTATTGAAATATTTAATACATTTTTAAGTAAATAATATTCAATAGCTATTATTGATTTATTTAATATATTTTTAAGTTTCCTGTTTTAGAGATGAATTACTGGGCAGATAAAAGATGTTTTATGAATTATTACTGAATAATCTTTTTGAATCCAGAAAAGTTTGGAACTAAAATTACCAGATTATCATGGTCACTTACTATGTTTATTGCCTAGTAACATTTTATCATGTAAAAATTAGAAAAAAATTTCATGATAAATCAAGCAAAACTGTTGCCAAAATATTAATTTTAAAACTTCTCAATTAAAATTTATGAAAGAAAGAATGAATGAATAAATAAATATAAAGCAATCATTTTTATAAACTACTTTGAGATCAATTTGACCCCCCCCCCCCAATAGTACTGATTACATTAATTCTTTATTTTTATTCGTGACATTTAAACTTTTTAACAATATATAATAATACAATGCTAAAATTATAGTTAAAATTGTAATTTAAATCAACCCAGTAAATATTCAGGGTTGCAGTTTTGATAATCAACTAGTTAAAATAGATGTCAACATTTTGAAAAAGTCATCGATAGTGAATTTCTGTCAATTTGAAATTGATATTAAAGGATTCCAACTGTGCATCTTTCAGGTGAAATTTAGCGTAAATCTCACTCATATTAGCTTTTAAAAGTTGAGAGTTGGAATAAAAAAAAAAATGTGAAAGCATAAATTCAAACAACTTCAGTTTTGCTGCTGCTTGGTAAACTATCAATCAGTCTGGCTGAGAGGGAAAAGAGCTTCTAGGGATACTGATATTAAAAATTACCTCAATAAAAATACAAGAAGATTCTTTTAAAAAAAAAAAGGGGAAATAAAAACGAAAAAGAAAAAAGGGAAATCTTTTAAAATATTGAGTAAGAGAACTGATTAATGCAATTTCAACTTTCAATCCGGTTTCTCCAATAAAAATCTCACCCTTTAAAAAAAGCAAATAATATTAATAATTGGCTAAATAAAATTTATACAAAACTGACATGATTTACTGAAGAAGGGAGAAGGATTAATATTTCTAATCAGTGAAAAAATTCACCTAATAAAAAAAAATCCTACAAAAATAGTTATCAATAAAAATAGGCCTATGCAATAATTTAATGGCATAAACATTTTCAATAACTTTTTATATCTATATGAGGTATATATGTATATATTTAATTCTAATAGTGCAAATGTACTAACAATAAACCATAAAATAATAGACAATAATGGTGAAATGAAGGTAAAGTTACCGATGTCAAAGGAACTTCGATTTATTAAGCACTTGTATTATAATAATAGTTGTGAATTGTTTGTAACAATATAACGCAGTATACGCGGATATTAAGTGTACATATATATTTAGATAGTTATAAATAAAGATGTTTCATTTATTGTAATTACTATCACATACAATTGAATAAATTATCTCTCACTAAATTTACTCTGAAACATATTTTCTTAAGTATACTGATTTATTAGATTATTTACGAAGTCACACTACTATAAAATGGCACTTTAGTTAGTTAAATGTGCATTTGCAAAAAGTTCTGTTAAAATGGTACAGAGAAATGAATTGTTATAAAGCGTCTGTATATAAAATTATTAAACACATATTTATTGAAGATTATTCAGCAATAAACATTATTTTCTTTAAAGATTAACATTTAGTTTTATTCCATTGCATGCATATATATATATATATATATATATATATGCATATATATATATATATATATATATATATATATATATATATATATATATTATTTGTTATGAGTAAATAAAACTCCTTAGTTTTACCTCTGTTGTTGTTTATTTATTATGGATACAACCTCGCTGGTATTTTGAGATACCCAGGGATTCACAGCAAATTGCTGCAGTTGTCAGAAGAACCTATGCAAACAATACAAGAGTGGTGCAATTAATAATTGGTGTAGTAGTACTCCAGCTTTGAGTATGAAGTAGCAAAACTTCTATTCATAATGGCATCAAAGAATAATGCAGCAGATTGATATCTTTATGTTAAATACATAGGGCAGTACATGATGATAAATAAGATAGATAACACAAGATGAAGAAAGCAATGCTTACATGGCTGGTGGGCAAGGAATTATTGCAAGTAGTGAATAGATGTGAAACAAGTCTCTCAAAGGAGCAGCATAACTGGAATTAAAAAAGAAATTGCATGCATATTTTCAATCATGACTTTGAAATTGGTGTCACATTTGAAACTTAGAAACAGAACTCAAGCATCACATGAGAGGTAACAAGATTATAACACAGCTTTAAGAACTTTAGCAAAGGAGTGTAACTTTAACATTGAGTTTGATGCCATATTCTTTGACCAAGTATTATGAGAAATGATGAACAATAACCAGGACAAGTTTTTCTGGTAGAGTCAACATTAACATATAAACAGGCAGTTGAGAAATGATAGCTTATGATGTAGTTATAAAAAACCGCTGCGGACTTTCAACACTTTAACCATTTGTGATGCAACAGACCTTAGCACATATCCTATGTTTAATGAAGAGTGCTTTAATAAGAGGAAGAGAGTGCAAACAAATCATAACAATCACTAGAAATAGATTTGTCAACTAAGAAACAGTTAAGGTCTCCAATCTTCCAAACGTTGTTAGCTGGAAGAAAAAATCAGAAGGAAGGAAAAAATCCAATTCTGTCAAGACTTGTTCAAAATCGTTAGAAACCTACAATATTGCAAAATTATTTTAAAGACAATTTTCTAGAATGGTGAGAAGAATTCAACTGTTTGTAATAATATAATGCAGTGTGTGTGGATATGAATATACATGTATATTAAGATAGCCATAAATAAAAATATTTTATCTATTGTAATTACTATTACACACATTTGAAAAATTTATCTCTTATTAAGTTCATTCAAAAAAATTTACATATTGTTATGGGTGCTGGACTTTCTTAATACAATTTATTTAGATTACTCAAAACTCACACTAATATAAAACAGCATATTATCTAGTTAAGGGTGTGCATGTAAGAAGTTCTGTTAAAAAGATATACAGAGAAATGAATTGTTATAAAGCGTGCATGTATGATACACATTTATCGAAGATGATTCTACAATAGAGATTGTCTTCTATTACGTATATATATATATATATTACTATTTATTATGAGTAAATAAACTCTCGTTGAGTTTTACTTTTGTTGTTTATTTATTATGAATGTGATCTGGCTGGGTTTTTAAGATACCCCTGGGGTACACAGCAAGTTCTGTGGTATGTGAAAATAATAAGTAAACTAAAAGAAAAGAAAATTATTTTATAGAAATAAAAACACACACAAAAAAAATAGATAATATAAAAGTCTATGAAATGAAAGGATTGTGCAAAAAGGAATGATGAAGACATATTCCCCTTCTCCCTATTACTAATAACAATTTAAGTAAAAAAGAAACAACAAGTAAATAAGATTAAAGGTAAGATTTTTAGAAATGAGAGCACATTTAATAATTATTCAAAATTACAAGCAGTCTAACAACTAAACCTAGATACAAATCATCTATGAAAAAAATGAAAATATAATTAAAGAAGAACACACATTGAAAAGAAAATTTATATGAAATGGAATGTATTTTAAAGATAATAAACCATCTGTAATGAATACAAAAAATGAAATAAAGCAGCAGGTGAAGGAATAAAAACCCCAAGAACTTATTAAAGGATACGTAAAGATAATGAAATTGAATTTTTAATTAAAAAATTTGAAAGAATTATGAGCCACTTGATGTTAGAACTTACAAGAGTGAATCCAGTCAATTCCTTTACTGGTTACAACTTCAACATGTGATAAATATCGGTTTTAGAACAACTAAATTAAGCTACATATATTAAATTATAGTTTAAAAATTTTAAAGGAATAGATTTTAATAAATTAAAATTTTTATGTGAAGAATATTTTGGATTTTAAAAGGGGGGGGGGGGGCAAACAACAGAGAATTGTTAAAAATAATTTAAAAAAAAAAACCCAAAAGATAAAAAGATTTACTTAAAAAAAAAAATTAAATACAGTTAAGTAGTTTGGTGCTATAAAAAGTGATAAATTTAAGTGTTGTATTCATGCTTTCAAAGGCTGTTTTCTTCAACCTACTATAGAGCCACCTGGTATTAAGCTTGAGAAATCAAATTATAAATGGTAGAACTACTTACAATATTCATATCCCAACAGTAGTTTTCAGGTTTTGCCTTTATTAGTGACAACTTAGAATTCAAAACTAGAATTAAAGCACTTATGCCTTTAGCATATATCTCTAATCTCTTTATACAAAAAGCAAAAACCATGAATGCATATATTTCGATAAACTGAGAAAACTGTCATATATCATAACATATATTACAAAATTGCAGCTCACATTTTTTATAAATTTATTTTCAGTTGACATTTAATTTCATAAAATTGATAAACAAATATAAGTTAGTTAGCTAGTCTTCCACAAATATAAAATAACAAACAAACAATTTTAAAAAATCACATCATCAAATACAATTTACATCTATCTTTTATCCTGAGAAATAATAACGTTGAAGCCCATCTAATGACCTCTATCAGATTCCCTTAAATAAACTTCTATCTACCTATTAATAATAATCTTTGATTGTGATCAATCATCTCTTGATCTGAAATTATAGTTAATATTCCAAATTATTTTCCAATCAATTGCAGGTTCAATATTTCCAAAACAAAACTTAAATTTCATTTATATCCAAAAAGTAAATAAATATTTTTACAAATTGTACTAGAGTTCTCACTAGTTTCCTTTTTGATGAATTGTTACACTTTGATGATCATTCTTGGGCATTACATTATATAATCATCTAATTAGAATAAAAACTCTTTTAGCATAAATCTTTCACAATATAACAACAACCTTCTTAATAGATCATATGGAATTCTTTGTAAAAAGTTACAAAATCTCAAAATCTTTAATGATTCAGGTGAGTAATAATGACAATGTGTGAGAATATGGCTGATACATTACATTTCCATTTAAATCATAAATGTATCAAACTAATTTTAATAATATTACCATGAGTCATTTGATTTGTCCAGCCCCTTATGTACAATTATTAACTAGAGCAGCATAGATTTTTTTTTTTCCATAAATATATTTGTTAATATAATTTCAAGTTTGTGTTACTTAAATTAGTCCACAATTCTTTTGTTGTAGAACAGAAGTGAAATTGAAGACATGACTAAAGTTGTTATATTTTTATGTTAATCAGCATATATAAGATATAGGGGATTCCTCTTCAATATATCATTTATTTATTCAAAGTAAATTCATATCTCCAGAGTTGAGAAATGGCAGAACACAATAAATATTTGCAGATTCACAAATACCTAATTTCATACATATTTAAAAAATTTGCAGATTTCTTTTTTTAATGCTTGTGAAAATAAAAACTAGATTTTGATTTTAATGTGAAATCTATTCTATAATGCAGTGCAGTATCCATCCCTACATACATTTAAAAATTTCAGCTATGTTTACTTAAAATTATGCCAACAGATTTTTAAAAGATTAATACCTAAGTACTTATTCACCAATCAATATTTTATTACTAACTACCTGAAAGAAAAAAAATCCTAAGTCTGAATAGAACTCCCTCCCCTCCCAAAATTCAAACTTGTAATAAAATAATTCTTAGTTTTTATCTATTGAAAGCATGTAAAACATCAATATAAATGATTGCCTAAATCAAAAGACTATTTTGGGAAAAAAACGTTTATTTAATATGTGTACCAAAAGTTATTTACTAAAATTTATATTAATTTAATATGTTAAGAGAGAGAAAAAAAGTTATTGGAACAAGAATTTAACTTGGCACACACATTATTCAATTGAAATACAATTGTGTTAATAAAAAAAAAAAAAAAGCAAAATTTAACTGTAAATAGTAAAGTATCATTTGGTTTCTCTTGTACAGACTACATTAATAACAACTTGCGATATAGACAAATATTATTTACAGACGTTGCTGATAAATTATATTAACATCTAGAAAATTGCAGTGTAGTAAATCGCTGTAATATCGTAAATTAAAAACTCAGTGGGTAATAAATGAATATGTTTATATTTCAAGCTTTCAGGCCAATATGCTTAAGACTGGCTTATATATATAAAAGTTAAGTTGAGAAAAGGTTGGTATCATCCTTTTCTTATCAAAATCTCTGTTGTGTGCCAAAGGCCTAATCGTTCTTAAAGACAGCTGTTTATAAAAATCTGATTGGCTGTCTGGGAAACAACTGTGGCACATGTGAGGGACTGGCAACCTTTCAATTATTACAAATATCCATAAACTGTACATGTTCAACAAATTTTCAAATATATTTTATATATGTCTGTATATTGAATTACTGTCTCAAATATTGTTAATATTATTTTGCTGTGCACAGTTTAGTGCAGTGATAGAATAATGGATTCCAGGAGTCAAAGCCCATGGATCACAAATCAAGTCTATTCCCTCTGGTGCTCAAACTATAAATTAATTTGTTAATATATCAAAGAAAGATCACATCACTTTCTCAGCATTCTCTCTCCATCTATCTACATCAAGAGTAATAATGTACTCTATTTACTATTAGAAGCCTGAGTAATCACTAGACTTTATGATGGTAGTCCACACCAAATCCTTGGATGAGATTCAGACAACATTCTTCAAGCCAAAAAGCCAAAAACTAACCTGGGGGTTTGGATATTTCCCTCACATCTAATGTTTACTGATTACACAAACTTTAAAACAGATTATTCTGGTGTAAAGTAAAGAGAATTGCTACTTCTAATGTGTAACTTTTTTCTTTAACTCAAATAATAATCCAAATAATTTAAATAACTTCAGCCATTTCATCACAAGAGAAATAGACATCTAAAAAAGGTAAATGCCCCTCAAGATGAATTTCTGACTAAGCTAGCACCCATAAGTTATATTAATCTTGAATTTAATCTAAATTTTATATCTGGACTAAAAATAGTATGATAATCTCTAGCCTATTATATAATTATTGGAATGGCTTGTTGTTCATAGCTTCAATTAAAAATTCTTGTGAACAACAGAGATGACACAAATGAGTGTTGAATGTGATCCATAGATCATTCTACCACTATTCTAAACCATGCAGGTTACCTAATAAATGATAATGAGTAAGACATTTATCTAAAGAGGACTTCAAGTGTGTAAATAGCACCTGTACATTAAATTGTAATAATATGAATACTTTATATATATATATATATGTGTGTGTGTATCCTTTGAAACCTTTTATCAAACAACTACTGATGTTGAAACATGGTAGAGAAAGCCCTGTAATGGTTTAATGCAAATGTGGAGCATCAGGTTTGGAATGTGGGTTTTCTGCGCCCGAACTTATTTAAACACATCGAATAACTTTTTTTACAAGTATTTTTTTTTTTTTTACATCATAAAGAAAAATTATATGAGTTTAAATAAATGTATTATCTAGCTATGTCAATGCACTTTTTTATTTACGCATACAAACTAACACAATGTCTTTGTGTACCAATGCTTATTTGAGAATGTTAATATTTAGAAATGACAGACAGAATAAAGAATTAAATAAAGTTTCGAATTTTTCAGCGTTTTGATATAACGTGTACAAAAATTCGATCAATATTTTTAATAAATTTTTTATTAAATTATAGAAAAATTAATTGAAAAGCTTTTACAACACAAAATATTTTAAATTAAACATTTTTTAATGCCCATCTAGAATTGAAATTTGGGAGACTAAAACAGGTGATTTTTAAACTGAAAAATAATAGAAAGAAAAAAGATAAATCGTTCTATAAAATTAATAATAATCCAAAAATGTAAGTCCATCATGCAGGAAATCGAAGAAAGACACGAGAAAGCAATTAGCGATCACTAAGGCAAGCAGTTCAATAAATCAATTCACATGAAATAAAAAAATCTGGAAAGTAAAATGTCATTTAATAAAATCTAAGGTGCCAACAATACACTTAATATGACAAAACTTGTTCGGATAACAAGGCTTCTTAATGGCTTTTTTGGAATGATTTAAAAAGAAAAAAAAATTTTTTTATCCCATCTCCATTCATGCAAATGATTGGCAGTCAAGCTTTATTTTAAATATTCGAGAGTGATTAATGAAATTATATTTACGAGATCATAAAAAAGACACAAACATCTACAAAATGAATATTCCACCCCCACCCCAAATGCCATCTAAAATAATGCATAAAACTTGTAGTACTTTGAAAATAATATTAATGATGTTTTGAGCAGAAGCGCAATCATGAATTTACGACTGTGATTTTATTCAATCCCGGAATTTCAAGAATATGAGATTTTAAAAAAAGGTTGAAAATGGGGGAAGGGGGGGGGGATCATCTATATGAAAAACATTTATATATCATGGATAGACATAAGTGTCATATGCAGTAACGAAAATTACTCTCCAAGGATATGCATGTTCATATAATCATATTTGAAGAGCCTTATTAATGATGGTGTAATTATCTGCCATGCTACGATTTCAGTTCAAATACTAGTCATTACAAATATTTTTTTCCATTAGATTTAGATTTTTTTTTAGGTGGCTCAACCCAGCTAACTCTAATAATAGTTGGTAAATAGCTATCTAGATATCTTTAACTGCTCAAATCCTCACTGTCAGCATTTGATAAGCCCAATGTGTACACCTTTCTTCTTCACTATTGGTCTAAGAAGGCTATCAAAAATAGCGTTTTTTTTTTTTAAAGCAGATGTCTATTTAAAGGCTGTTTTACCATTGTTCTATTTTCTTTTTAAATATTTCTTTTTATTATTTCAGTTTAATGATTCAAAAATATTGTATAATTTACTTTTAACATTTAGATAATTAAAAAATAAATAAATAAAATAGAAAAATTGCTTTTAATTTTCTAAATACATTATTCTCCTTCACTTTATATACCTTATCACTAATTAAAAGATGCAAGTGTGATTTTTATAATATCTTAAAAATACTAGTTATGGATACTTATTCATTATACAGTCATCCCTAAGTTAGTATTACTGTGGTCTAAAGCATAATCTCACACCTGTACTCTATAGTCTATTAGTGGGCACGGATGAAGAATGCCATAAAAAAAACTAATATAGAATGAGCTTGGTACATTTATAAATTTAGCAATAAAAATAAATAAATTTATCCACGACAGTATATCATATATCTCCGTAATAAGGTGATTGCTTCTCACTCCAATATTCCTGCAGCATCATTGTAGTGATATAATTTACTGATTCATGATAAATTTTTTTAGATGCTAATATGTTTGTATCAAGAGTTAGATGAGATGAAATCTGAAAGTGTGTTTTGTACGTTCAGCAGTTGTCTGCAATGTTCTCCATGTCATCACAAAACCTTGCAAACCAGTCGAAAATGTTTTTGCAACTCATGACTTCATTGCTATACAATTATTTTAAACATTTCAGTAGCCGTTTTACCTAAAATTTAATGTTAATGTGTTATTCCATTGTGGTTAAAATATGAAGCACATTGTTCCATCATAAATTGTGATCCAAACAGTTAATTTTTGTGGTAAATAGGTAAAGAATGTCACTATGTAACACATGCTTTGATTCAGAGATGGCATTGCAAATGGAGAAAAACAACAAAATTTACCTTTTCATTGAGAAACAATATGTATACTGAGCCAGATAGTTTATCCAATTCAATGGTTTTATCGCCAAAAATAAACCAACTTTTATTTCCATTAAATTCTAAACTTTAAACTATTTAAGTTGTTTATAAGAGTAAGTGTATTAACACATATACTCATTTATGTTTAAAATATGTTTTTTTTTTTTTTATAAATTTGATTTCTAAAATAGTTTTCTTTTTCTGTTTGGTTTACTTTTTTTTATCAAATTAATTAAAAGCAAGCAAACTTTTTAATTGCATTCCTGTTTCTTTTATTTTAATTACAATCCATTTTAGTTTGATTTTAAAAGTGGAGATTTAATTTTGTGTTGTTGTTTTTCTATAAGATAATCTCTGGTTAGAATTCTTAAGTAAGGTTGAGCGTGAGCTAAAGATTTGCCCTGGGCTAAGGCTTATAAATTGAAAAACAATAAAATTTACCCAGAAGATAGTGAGAGGGTATAAATAACCCCAAAAATTTAGTATATTTTAGATTATTCTTGGCTGGAACAAGCTATTCAAAGTGATATATTCAGCTCCTATAATTCCACCATTCGCTTTATATTAGCCTGCTGAGATTAGTACTGTGTTGGCAGTTCAGACATTTAATTTCTTTTCAAAATTTGCTCTTAATAAAAGATTTTGTTTCTTAAAGATGTCTAAATTCACTGCTATATGTTTTCTAACCTATAACATGCCTTGCTAACTTAACCAAGGACGGACCTCTGATTCTAAGCTGTTCTTTTGTCATGCTATGAAAGTCTGAAGTAGGAAAGATCCCAAAATATACCTCTACACTTGCTGCCATGAAGAAATGAAATATCTGAAAATTTGAACTCAAAAATAAATGTGCACCCTTATTGAAAAACTACGTGGACTCTGCTTTACCATAAGGTAAAATTATTTCTTGTTTTTTCCAGGGTATATAAATCTTCTAATTAAATCTCCACTCAAGCTAAAAATAAATCTGTGATTTTCAGTAGAACAGATGAAAACAAGGAACAAGAAATAAAATATCTAGACTTGTTAATAAAAAGAGAGAACACATACCTAGATTATAAAATGATGGTTAAACCACTGCACATGAGAGGTTACACAAGTCCATTTTATTTTTTTAACATCTTACTGCGGTGAGACTCGGACTAACCTTAATACAAGAATTTACCAACACAAATATGCATACAACAGGGTTAAAAATAAAAATGAAGGAACATCAGTATTCTGTGACCACCAAGCAGCTACAGGCCATGTATTCAAACCCAGTTCTGCCCAAATTTGTACAGAAAAGAGTGATGCCAAAAGAAAAGTTAAAGAAGCTTTTTACATAGCAAATGATCTCAGTGCCATTAATAGAAGAGGGGCATGCTTTGCTCTCTCCAAACAATGGACTAACTAATTAAAAATTCAAACTCATTTGCATATGTGACAATAAATCACAACAGTCTTCATTCACAAAGCTATGAGTACGAGATTCGAACATTAAATCTCGAAAGTGCTAAGCAGACCTATTACACATAGTATAACTATAGCTGCACTAATGTATGCGAAAAAGTCACATATTTTTAATTATAGTTATTTAATCTTATAATTATATGTATGCTTTTTTTTGTATTTATAATGTGTCTTGGAATCTTAGTTTTAGGATTCCAAGTTTGCTTTCAATTTTATTTATTGGAGAGTGTGTTGTGAGATTATATTTTATGTGCTTATGCCTTCTTGTTTTATTATTAACTTGTGCTAAATGCTTTAGCAGTATTTTATAATTTTAATTTGCTCACCTGCCCTTTTTTTTATTGCCCTATAGTTAATTTAAATTATTGTGTGTTGCAGTTTTTATAAACTGCAAATCTTTTGGCTGGCAGTTTATCGTGTTTGTTATTCTAGTTTTTCTGGAGATTTCGTTTCTTCTTTTCTAAATTACGTAAGACCGTAATCATTCTTCAAGTTTTCATCTTGTATGTGAAATCAATCATGAATGTTCTTAAACGTGGTCATCATGAGCTGTCCTGCATACAAAATGACATCTCTGGTTCAAAGTACTAGGGAATTATTTGCCTGCACTGTTGCATTGATTTCCTATAAGAGCGTATTTTTTATATCTCTGAATCAGGAAACAGGAATCATTCTTTTATAAATCGCCAGCAGGAAGATACTATTAATCACCCTTTAAATTTTAGGTGATAGAACGTTTCTTTCTGCTAAAGCATTTAATGTTTTAATATTTTCAGCTCATATACATTCTGATGAATTACCTTATAAAAATCTAGGTCAAACTTTTGTATTCAGTTTGCTAGATTTAATTTAGTTTTTTTTATTGAATTGTAATAAAATTTTCAAATTATTTAAACTTAACTTGGCTGACATTTGTCTTAGTGCTTTTATTTTCTCAATTGTTTGAACAATATTCACTAGCTCTTGCTTTCTCCCTGAGTCTAGTCAGCACAAACCATGATCACCATCCACTTTTGATCATGGTAAACAAATTTTCTAGATATGTAGTGATCTGGTGGTACCCTCTATGATCAAAGGGGGAGTGAGTGACCGTTAAAATACATAAATTATATATTTCAATTTACTTGATTTTCATAAATATGCACAAACAGATTTAGCTCTATTAATAAAGTTTAAACATTTAACATTCTATGTATAGCTGACTTCTTATATAATATACATATTGATATCACACAGAATATTCATACGTATCCTTAATAAATAAAAGTCATGCAAGACTTGTAAACAAACAAAACCATTATAAGAAATAAGAACATTAAAAAAATTGAAACCATATAAAATGAGTGCTATTTCAGCACAAAATGAGCATCTTGAGGATCATTTATCTTTTTCACATGTCTTTATAAGTTTCAGAAAATTGTAGTGAAACAGAAGTTTAAAACATAGATATTACTATTATGAAGTTAAATGTATATCCAAAAAAAATGCATATGAAATAAAAATTACAATATGAGTCTTGCACATCTTATTCACTTGAAAATAAAGTAACATAAGTGAACTGGGTGTTTCAAATATGTAAACAGAGAAAGGCTGATCTGACTTTGGACTGATGGATAGCTCTGATATGATTGAGCTGGGTGAAAGATGCACTGAAATAAGAATAACATAGGAAAAAAAAGTTTAACAAACAATGCTTTTACAATTTATAACTTTAAATAATTTAGATATACAGTTGTTTGTTGAATTTCTTTGTAAATATTATTTTTGTAACCCACAAATGTCACATAAATATTTGAAAACTGTCTAATTTAGAATATTCAATTCACAATTCATTCTAAGACTGCTATACAAAATTTATACGGATTCAAGTAAAATATTGTGCAAGTTAAAAAATAAATAAGCATTCACAAAACTTGATTTAATTAAGACAACTCCAAGGATAATGAACAATTTTTATTTTTTTATTACTTCTAAAAATTTGACATGTGATTAAATATTTTTTTTTTTTAACAATACTTTAATGCAGCTCAAAATCTATCATTAAAGACACAATATGGAAAGTAATGCAGAGTACTAGAGCTTTAAAAGGTTAACCTCACATGAATTTTTATTTAAAATAATAGCTAAACTTATTATTCCCTGTTATATGTCAGTGACTATGTGAAACACATACAATTTCAACATAAATTTATTTATAATGGAATCAAATATGACAAATCTATAGAGCATTTTCAGTCATATCTTAGCTAGATTATATTCAGAGATGTCAAAAATTGAACATTAGATTGGTCAATTTTTTAAAAAAGCATATTAAATAAAATGTTTATAGATTAAAACCAATAAGACAATACTATATAGTGATTTATTAAAAGGTTACCATCTGGCAAAAGAAACAAAAATGCTACTGTTTATAGCTTATAGATGTGGATATTTTTGGTAATCTTAGTATTATAGAAATAAGATATGAATAGAATAAAATATTATTCTGGTGAAGTAAAATCATTTAAAACAGTTCTAAACAACTTATTGAAACATATGACTTGGACTTATTATCATTATCTTTTATTTGTTTATAAAAATTTTAATAAAAATTTCAATTTGAGCTACAACTTGCACATTTCTTATATTCCTAAATTTGACACCACCTACTTTAAATGAATATATTAATTATTATTACACATCATTTATTAGATTAGACATTAAAACAGGTAAAAATTCTTCATACAGTAGTGCCACTCAGTGCAATCAGTGGATACCAGAAGGCTTGTGCATAAAATTCCTATCTATATTCATTCATAATCCCCTGACTAGTTTATAACTTGTGGCTTTCGTCAGTGAGGAGCTTTTAATCTGAGAGCTGCACCTAGATCTTAGGATCTAATGCAACCCTCCAGCAGCCATCTTTTATCTCTACTTAACTACAAACTATGAGAATAAAATTGAAAACACAATATTTTCAATCCAAGCTCCATAGCTTATATAGTTATATAGATCTGAACTCAGTTCAGTACCTATACATTTTGATATCTTTAGTTCTTTAGTAACCATAGCCACCTTATGCAGGATTGGTATTAAACCGCTAAACATCACATGATCACCATTTCTTATGCTTGCTCATAACTGTTATTAAAACAGGCAAAACTCTCCATACAGTAGTGCCACTCAGTGCAAGCCAAAGTAATCAATGGATTCCAGAAGGCTTGTGCATAAAATCCCTATCTAGTGCCTACTCATCCAATATCCCCAGACTAGCTTCTAGCTTGTGGATTTCGTCAGTGAGGAGCCTTGGATCTGAGAGCACTGCACCTAGATCTTAGGATCTAATGCAATCCTCCAGCAGCCACCTTTTATTTTATTACTAGGTTCCTCACTGACGAAAGCCACAAACTAAAAACTAGTCTGGGGATATTGGATGAGTAGGCACTAGAAAGGGATTTTATGCACAAGCCTTCTGGCATCCATTGATTACTCTGGCTTGCATTGAGTGGCACTACTGTATTGAGAGTTTTGCCTGTTTTACTAACAGTTATGAGCAAGCTTAAAAAATGGTGATCATGTGATGATAAATTAAACATTACCATATCAGTTTCAGCCCAGATACAAACTTTAAACTTAATGAAAGATTAATATATATTAGTTTTAATAAATATAACCACATGGAATTGTCAATCTAATTCTATCCTATTTTTCAATGTGTAATATCTTAAGATATATTTTTAAATCTCCATTAAATCAAACTTGTTTCAAATACACTGTTATTTGACACTGTTATTTAATGGTGATTTCAAATTTGAACACCTACACTGATAAATTTCTTTTTATCATATATTAAAATACATATAAGTATTTAAATTTTACATGGAATGGTAAACATTAATTATTTAACTTAAAAAATTTTAAATAGGGATTATTCAGGTTTACACCTGGTCTCTTTTTACGCGGACTTATTTAACACGATTTTGAAGTTATGCGATTCATGTTTCACTGGAAGTCGAACTCTGATAATGCGCTATTACTTTAAATAATAAATTTCAAGCATTTACTTTATATTGAAAGTAATAGCACATTATTGGAATTCTACTTTCATCTTAGTCATTTCAATATTTTCAGTGCTTTATAATAGTAAGATTTTATGCAATAATGAAATTAAAATCATGATTTCCACACATTAAATTTTACAAGATTATAATGTAAATTTGTTCAAATATTGTGCGTGTTAATTTTGCATTTTAAATCACATTGTTTTTGCTTTTTAAAAAAGAACGTAATCAATTATTAATCATTTAGTGTCTGCAAGTTTATTTTTAAAAGCTGAGTAATAGCAGTGGGCACAATTAAAATTGAAAATTAAAGACAAAAATAAGAATTTAATTTTTAGTTGTTAGATTAATTACTAATTATGTTATCAGCAGAAAACCGTTGACACAACATGAGTGTGAAGTTGGCGCTAGTTGTATTTCCTCAGTTTGCAAACGAACGTGTTTTTTTGGCAAATAACGATAATAATTAAAACGTGTATAAAAAAATGTAAATTATGCATAAAAATATATTGTTTTGAATAAAATTAAATATAGTTAAAAAAAGTTTGTCTTGTATCAATTTTTTTCAAATTTGAAATTTTTTATTAGTCATATTTTATTTCCTTATTTTTTTTTTGCGCGAATTTTAAAGTAATTTTACATTGGTGCTTAGCTTTTACGCGAATTTTGAAAAATCACAGACCACATCCCCCCTTTTTCAATGTAAGTTACGTCTATTTTTGCGCGATTTCGTTTGCGTGTGTTTTCTGAGGTACCTATCTATCGCGTAAAACGAGACCCAGGTGTATATCATAACAAAATCTCATTTCAGTTAAGAACTATTATGTAGATTTTTTCACGTGTTTTTGAACAGACAATATTTTAAAATTGTTGTCAAAGATTTATTAGTAAAATTAGAAAACATCTAGAAAAAGTTAGCTCAATTAGGTAAATTTAGATAAAAACAGAAATTGGAATAAACAAAAATTATGGATTTTGTAGAGAAATTGGGACTGTATATTATTATTATTATTTTTTCTTTAAAAAAAAAAAAAAAAAGACCATTCAAATAAGTGCTGAGAAGAATCAGATTACATTTTGCTTGGGAAAACAATTGCAGGATATATTTCAAGACTGCAATATTCAACGCAGAAAATGATCACTGATTATTGAGATTTAAGATATATATTAAAACAAAAATAAAAAGACAAAGGCTGTTAAAACAATCTTCTAAAACCAGTCTTCTAAAATATTCCAATAAAATTGAGCTACACATTACAAATTGTTTTAAAACAGATAAAAAAACCATGAAGATCAGGCTTGAAGTATTTTATTAAGAAAATATAGCAAATAATTTATTAATATCAACTATATCAATAGCAGGAATTAAAAAAAAGTTAATAACCGTATTTTTTTTTCAATAAGGTAATATAAATAGATGAAAAAAATATAAAGATGATTTAAAAAATCCTATTCTGAAGAAATGAATATGTAAAATTCTGCAAAAATATTGGGGGGAAAAATAATACATTTCATAGGAAAACATAACTCTAAAATGAGAACAACGGAATGGTAAAACTTAAATAAAATATATGACATTATTTTGGGATTGAAATGAAAATTATTTCAAAATTAGAAGAAAAAAAGTGATAATATTATTGGAAAAGATATAAATAGCAATAAAATATATAAAAGAATTATAATAAAAATTATACAGTAAAACAAAGTAGTTCCTACTCCTATAATATCATCAATTGATAAGACATTAAACTCATAAAGAATAGAAAAGAAGCAGTGGAGATATATTGAAATTTATGACAAAGTTATGCACAAGATAAACATACCATAATACTATCTGTTCCACATAAAGTATTTATTAAGATTAATACAAACAACATACTAAAATGTTTAATTCGGGCTAACTAAAAAGTACTATTTAGATTTAACATTGATTAAAACACAGTAAACCGCATATAAATAATAAAAAAAATTATAACAAAAAATCAAACAATGAATATGAGTTTCCAGTTTTCATTGCAATGTAATTACAAACAGGGCATTTAACACAACAAAAACTCATATGTGATGCAACAATAACTGATTATACGATTAAGTCGAATAATTTTTTAATTTTGGGAAATATATGTAATCAAGCACGAGTGTGTGCTATGCTTTATCAAAAAAATGGAATTAGCATATTTGCATATCATTAAATGTATTAACAAACTATGATTATGAAGGCAAGATCCTTTGAAAGCGCTCAGCTAGTTTATTGTTTTTAGTTATCTGTTTTATAATAATAGCTTTTGGGAACAGTTGCGCCGCACACACACTCGTGCTTGAATACTGATTATATTATGTGATAGCAAAAACAATATCAACAGGCAAGTTAAGTCTATATAGTAATTTTATCTCACAATTTTTTTTATAATATTTTGTAGAATAAAATTAAAAGCAGATAAATGGCGATTGAAATATTTGGATTTCTGCAAATGATGTGATTATTTTTATCAACGTGAGCAGTATTAGACAGAAGCAAAGAAATACGACTAAGCAATGTATTAAAGAGTACTGAGTTTCAAAAAAATGAAGAAAATAACGTTGGATATTAATAAACTAGAATAAGTTAAAAATTATAAATATCTTGAACAAACTAATAATATGAATTCAAATATAAAGAAAGATATAATAGCATTAAATTTTAATTGGAGATTTTTAAACATCAAAAAGAAGTTGAGATGTAAAAGTTCATTAAGTAAATAGATGTTGGTTTACTATATTAAATGTAATTGAGATTTGTTTAGCTGGTAATAGTACCAATGGTAATCTCAATGTTGTCCCAAAGCACAAACATCAAATATGTAAATAATGGTATCTTATTCCAGTTGTTTTGTATGAAAATAAAGTGTAACAGACATCAACTATCTAGCTAAATCCTATACATGAATGACAAATGATTATATGTTTGCTTTGCATTATATACCTGTGACATTCTTGGACAATATTTTAGATCAGGTTGCCATGCCATAGACCAAGATTACTACTAAACTATCTATCACTGTTTGATTAAGGTAAGAGAACACCGTATGTATCAAACTTCTATTATTATTCCCTACATACACATATGACTGGAACTACCTTTAGTAGAAATTAAGATTTAGACACTTTGATATATTATAAAATTTTAATATATCGATAGTCAATAGAATCCATAAACTATCATGTAATATACAAAGCTATATTCATAATAATAATAAATCTTCCTTTAATAAAGGAATAAATAATCATTTGTTTTTTTGTTTTTTGTTGGAAGATTAAGAAAATAATCCTGAGAAATTAAGACATAACCAGTTATAATGAAGTTTATAATCCCTCCCCCTATTATATATATATATATATATTAAGAATTGAAATAAAAATATTTTACTTTTAATCACAATACTTTCATGAATTCTTTCATTTACAGAAATTTATATCACACTAAAGCTAAAACGATTTTTAAAAAAATGTTAATAAAAACAAGTATTTAAAAAATAAATTATTGAACTCATCTGTGCATGTATATATATGGAATTGTCTAAATTTTCTGGCATACAAAAATACTAAAACTTTAATAGAATTACTGAAAGTTAAATATTCTTCATTTCAAATATTAAATAGATTTAAATTAGCTTATAGTATTGCTAAGGCAGTTTTACTTGATTAACTTGAAATGTCATTTTTATAAAGTCCATGTTTTCATGTGCTTATATATAAAGTAAATTTTCATGACATTCAATTTTGCTTATTTATATGTTAATATAAATTTACTAATTTTCCAGCAAAAGTAATTGACTGTTCATAGATTCTGTTAATGCAATTTCCAATGTCTCTTTTCTAATGCAGGTACCAACTAAAACATGAAATGCAACAGCTATCCTTTCAATTCTTATAACACTAAATGGCTTTATTAAATAAACCTATTCATATGATGACTTAGCTGTATTCTAACATAGTATTGACTTTAATTACGTTACTAATACATTGCACACCAAAAACTAATTAAATGTTTTCAGTCTTCATTAGTTTCTCTTGAAAAATATATTTTACTCATCCAAGTTCATTCTATAATCTGTCCTAGTCTATAAATATAAAATTATTTAAACATTCTAACTGCAAAATACATTTAAGAAAATATTAAAAAAACAATTTACTTATTTTTTTTAAAGTTAAATTATTTATACATATTATTTTTTTTTTAAAAAAAAAACGTTTTAAATATATGACAGTCTATTTTTATTTGTCAATGTTTTGATTTTGCCAAAACCTTAATCAAAATCCCCCCCCCCAACCAAAGAAATTTTAATCTTCATTACTTATGATTATTTATGATTGCCAAATATTTTAGAGTATGTTTTATTTATTTAAGTAAATTTAACTTAAAGACAAAATTCTCTCTTCTAAGTTTAGCTATGAGAATACATGGAAACTTTTCAAGATTCCCAGTGAATAAAGTTCCCTATTCTCCCACTCTATCTCTGCGGTACCATAGAAGTTTTTTCTCTTCATCTATATTTTACAAGGGCATTAACACTGACAGTTCTAGTTCCCAAATAAGAAGCTCCTGCTTACACATGTCCTCATCTGAACATCACTGTTTGGAACCAATTTTTTTTATTCACTAATGAAGTTTCTTTGAAAATAAAATAAATTTAACTTTCAAAGATTTAAAGAATCATTTTTAGCAATGTTGTAAATAACTCCATTTTCTGTATTAATGTCAGTTTATTTACATAGCAAAAAATCGCCATCTTTAAGACAAGTGGTAACTAAAAGTAATAAAGAATGTATGAAAGATATAAAAATATTCTAGAGATCTTCAACAACTTACCTTTGAAAGTTAAATTTGCTTAATTGAATACTATTAAATATTTAGCAATCATAGATAATCGTAATGATTTTAAACCTCTGTCTCAATAAAAAAAATCTTGTAACCAATTTTTAATCTATTTCTACCAAATGAATTTTCTTCAAATTTTGTATATGTTTTTTATATAGATAATAATCCAACTTAACAGTGTTTAATGAGCCATAAATTTTAATTTCAAATATACTGCAAGTAAAATGCTAATTTTTAGATTTTCTGTTTTTAAATTTGAATATGAATAGCTTTTCTGTTTATGATAAATGATTTCGAGAAATTGAAGTGATATACACAAATTGAGTACTTAATGGATATATTTTAGATTTTATTTATTTATTTTTTACATTTTAATAATTTCTTTATAAAAAACCAATTGTAAAATATTCAAATACTAAAAAATAGTGTAAACAATATATATATATTTTAAAAAAGCTTGCATTTAATTTGAGGACTATTGCATTAAAAAGCAAAAAAATATTTTTTCCCCTGGACTACAATTTTAGTTGTTATATGTTACCTTTAAATAAAAATGTGGGACATCCAAAAATTAATTAATTCAATCAATAATAGAATATTTAATTTGATCAGAAACTGTTTTGATCAGATTAGTTAATTTATGAACGCTCCTATGTTTTTTATTAAATTTATATATAAAAAAATAAAATTGTGGTCTAAGAAAATAGATATATTATTAGTCTGATCGTTGATGGATCAGAAAGAGAAGGCAGTTGATAAAAATAATTTTTGCTATTCAATTCTAATTACAGGAAGTTATTTTCGCAGTATTAAATTTAATTTATTCTATAATTTAAATATTTAATGACTTCTACGTATTAGCTAAATGCTTATAGCTTTTATTTTAATAATTTATAGCTTATATTTTAATAAAACATTTTTTTATTTATTTAAAACATTCCCTCACCATTTTCAAAAAGTAATGGGAAGTTTTAGATTTTTTTCTAATAATTTAATCTGTGCTGTGCATATATATATATATGACAAATAAGTGCAGCTGTCAGAAAATTTTAGGAATTGATTTTTTTTTTAAAAAAAATTACTAAATACTTTGTTGCATGAGTTTGAAAGTAGTAATCTATGCACCCTAGCATCTGTTTTTTATTATGAAACACGTAATATACTTATGTATCATTTATAACTTTTATAACCGATAAAGGGGGGGGGGGTAAAATCAATTCTATCGTTATTTTGACTAATTCATAACCGTTGAAATCTTTACTATTTAAAAAGTGACTATGCCTTTAGGATTTTTTTTTCATATTCTTTATTTTATATAAGTCTTACTTTACTTTCAAGTTGAAGTTAAACTCAATTTTAAAATAATGTCATTTACCAAAACCTGTGTGTTTTTTTACATTATAAGAAAAAACTTTTCTGCTAACTTTATAGATCTATTAATGTATGTGTAGACTATATAGATAAATGCAGAGGATATCCATTATTCCTGGCTTAATTTAGTAAGTTTTTTTATATATGGAACTGTGCATTACTGCAGTTTTAGACAAAATAAAATTATTTCAATTTCTTATAAATTTAGTATCTGTATTAATACTTTATAAGATTTTAGAAGTTTCTTGATCACGTGGGATAATTTAAAAATAATTTAAGTGAGGTTAATGGATCATGGAACACTAAAGTTTTTTTTTTTTAAAAATAATCATTACAAATATTGTGTGATTTTGAGTTTTCTGCCCTACGACTTGCTGAAGAGTAATTGGTAATTCTTGCTCAAGGTGGCATTAGTTGGCCATTTTTTATCACCCTTTTAAAAATTTTCAGTAAATAGAATGACAGTGGACAAGCCTGTCTCATTTTTTTATTAGTTATATTCCTACAACATTCATATCTGCTTTGATAAATTCAGAATCATTTTTTTAATCTTCCAACAGAGTCCTATGTTTTAATTGTTTGAAATAACAATTTTCACTTCAATCCTTCAAAAGCCTTCTTCAAATTAATGACTGTCACATAAGATTTTGTTTTCATTTTCAATCTCTGCAAAATCGTTCTTAATACTATTACTGCTTTTCTGATTTCTTTTTAAGATCTAAAACCATATTTGAACATTATCTAATTTTTTATTTATCTTCTATTGTATCCTAGTTTTGTTATTAGTAGAATCTTGGAGGTATGAGATGGAAATTATTTGCATTTTTCTTTTTCAAAAATTTAATTTTAGTAATCATAAAATCCAATGAAATTATTTCTTCTTCATGTCTTCTTGATATTATATCAAATAAATTACTTTTCGTAATAGTAAGACATTTTTAAAAGTTTTATTGGAATGCTATCTACACTAGTTGCCTTATTGATAAATAGAGCAAAACTCTCCATACAGTATTGCCACCTGTGCTAAACAGAGTAATCAATGGATGCCAGAAGGCTTGTGCATAAAATCCTTATCTAATGCCTACTCATCCAATATCCCCAGACTAGTTTCTGGCTTTTGGCCTTCATCAGTGAGGAGCTTTGGATCTGAGAGCACTGCATCTAGATCTTAGGATCTAATGCAACCCTCTAGCAACCACCTTTTATCTCCACTTAACTACAAAACTATGAGAATGAAATTGAAAACACAAAAAATATTTTCAATCTAAACTCAATAGCTTATATAGTCATATGGGTCTGAACTCAGTTCAGCACCCATACATTTTGGTGTCTTTGGCTCTTTTACAACCATAGCCACCACTATCCTATTAGGCAGGATTGGTGTTAAACCATTAAACATCACATGATCACATTTCCTATACTAGCACATTAATTGTTGATAAACAGAGCAAAACTCTCCAATTAATGTGCTAGTATAGGAAATGTGATCATGTGATGTTTAATGGTTTAACACCAATCCTGCCTAATAGGATAGTGGTGGCTATGGTTGTAAAAGAGCCAAAGACACCAAAATGTATGGGTGCTGAACTGAGTTCAGACCCATATGACTATATAAGCTATTGAGCTTAGATTGAAAATATTTTTGGTGTTTTCAATTTCATTCTCATAGTTTTGTAGTTAAGTGGAGATAAAAGGTGGTTGCTAGAGGGTTGCATTAGATCCTAAGATCTAGATGCAGTGCTCTCAGATCCAAAGCTCCTCACTGATGAAGGCCACAAGCCAGAAACTAGTCTGGGGATATTGGATGAGTAGGCATTAGATAGGGATTTTATGCACAAGCCTTCTGGCATCCATTGATTACTCTGTTTAGCACAGGTGGCAATACTGTATGGAGAGTTTTGCTCTGTTTATCAACAATTAATGTGCTAGTATAGGAAATGTGATCATGTGATGTTTAATGGTTTAGTTGCCTTATTATTCTTTAACCTAACTGAAACATAGCAAAAATTCTTCTCTTGTTATTGTTGATCTTCTTTTATCCTCTTCAATCAAATTTTCATTTTTTATATAATCTCTCATATTTAAAATCTTTCCCCCTTCAAATAAATCTTCAATATATTTTTTCCATTGTTACACATCTTTTTGTTTTCAAAAAGTTTCACTCTTTTATTTTTGACAATGTTATTAAATATTCCCCAATTATAATTTTTTATTGTTTTAATATAGTCTAATACCTCTCAAGTCATCTATGATTTTTGAATATGAATTTTTTCCCCCCAAAACATTACTAGCTGCTCTCTTTGCACTCTTTTTTTATAACATTTCATCTCATACTGACATTATCTTTTACAACTGGTTCATCTCTGAATCCTATGTTACATCTAAATTCTAATAACTTATTCAAGCACGAATACTTTAATAGATCCTTTATTTTTTCTAAATTTAATACATTTTTCCAAAACAAATACATGGCCATCAGCACTAGGGAGTCATGACTAGATTTCACCGTATTTTTATATTTTTGTTTTATTACAATATAACCAACCCAATATTTTCTAAAGTCATCTTTTTTTTCTTTCTCATGAATATTATTTTTTAAACTTATCATTAAGTATAGTAGGTTTTAACATAGAAAATTTAATCAAACTCACCATTTGTATTCATATTTTTCATATTAAAACAAATAACACTTTAAATGTTTATGTGTCCTCTCTGACACATTAAAATCACTCCTCAAAATAATATATATACATTTCATTTACAAGGTTTAATAGTTTTTTAATTTTTCATAATTCTTTCATTCCTTCATTTTTGTTACAAATTAGTAGGAAAATATATCTTAATAAATATCATGTCCACAGAATCTGTCTATTTTTTATAATATTTTTTCATTCACGTGATATAAATTTAACATATTATATGTTTATTTAATTTTCAAAATAAAGACAATATTGTTACTTACATTTTTATCACCTCCATTAACAAATCTATAAAATCTAATCTCAGTCTCTGTTTCCTCCCCATCTAATTTATATATACTTAGAATCTCATATATTTTGTTACTGAAATTTTTACTTCTTTTAGTTCCCTTGGTTTTAATACTGTTCTTAAATTTACTTTTTCTCTCATAAATTTATTATTTTTATGTGAAGTTTTTAGGCTTATGATCTAAGTAGCCTCACCTTTTCCACTACTGCTGGATCTTGGTTTACAAATTCCCTCGTATATAAGATCAGTATTAAATTTATTCATTCATTCATATCTACAAAACATAGAATATTCTACCATTTTTTAATATCATAGCATTCCATTGCCATATACACTCATGCTATTAATGTTATGATTCATCTACTTCTAGGTACCACTAGGGAATATTCCACAAGCTCAAAAGAATATCCAATTTCTCTGTCCTCATTTGATTTTCTAATAAGCCATTGTCAAATACAGAGATTCTGTGAGTCATTTGGAGCTGAATAATTTTTTTTAGAATAAAATAATGATGAGACAAAAAATATTAATTGAAAAATATAATCTTATGTAATCACTATAATTAATATCAACTTGGATTTTTTTACATATATGTGATAATAAAATTATATGCATTACTATTTTTGTATATATGATATTTGATTCTAAGCTTCATCATGAATACCTACATTTGTGGATGGACTATATAAAATGTATTTTCAAAGGACATGCATGTGTGTGGTTGTTAAAGTGTATAAATTGTATATTCATGTGCATTGAAAAATAAAATTTAGAGTAAATTGAAGGTGAATTGCCTGTTTTTGTTTCATCAGTAATAGCCTTTATTTAATTCACAATCAATTTTGTAATTAACAAGATAATTTAATTTATTGTTTTAATTAATCGTTTAATTATTACTTTCTAAAAATATTGTATTTACGTGTGAAATAAATACATTGCTATTAATAAAATAAATTTACATAAAAAGTATTTTTATATGTATTCTAAACTATAGTAAATAAAATTAATATTTATTTAATTATTCAAGAAAGTTTAGTGCTTTACAAAGTGAAATTTATCATAGGGCAAAAGGAAGTTAAAAGGCAATTAAAAAATTTCTTTTATATTTATTTTTTGTCAAATATTTTTCATGAATTATGGATATAACAATAAAATGGGTGATACAAAATATTGCTGTATATATATATATAATGTAAATAAATAAATAAACAATCAAACAAGATTGAAATATGACAACTATTAATAAGTATATTTAAATATTTATCAAACCAGCTTTCATCTCCATTGAGACCTTCTCAAGATATTATAGTACATATTCACATAACCAATTAACAATATTTACTCCATCTACTGGACACTATTTATATTACATTTCCTTTTAAACATGCATCCATATATTATAAATAAATAAATAAATTAAACATATTTTACATCTAAAAAATTTTTTTTACAATATCCCTCCCCCCTCAAATAAAAATAATTAAATATATATTTTACATCTCTTAAAAAATAAAAAAATAAATAAATTGGTATTTACAACCATTTCCTACACTTTCCAATTGTTTAATAAAGCCCATTTGCCACCCAATTTAGCTGAACCTTTTACTATATTTACACATTTGTCCAAGGTTTCTTGAATATATAATGTTTCATAATATATTCTTTTATGGTAATTCTTCACATACTTAATAACACTTATATTTTCCTCACACTTCATTTTATGCCCTGTATCCAAATAATGCAAATATGGCCCTGACCTCATATCTTTTCTATTAATTCCTCGATCATGTTCCTTACCTCTCTCACTTGCCATTCTCCCTGTTTGTTCTATATATATTTTATTGCATTTACCACAGCTAATTTTATACACCAGCCACCTCTCATACTACTATCATTTAACTCTTTTGCATTATTTAACCATTTACACAAGGACTTATTATTCTTCCAAGCTATTTTTACATTATTCAGCAATTTGTCTTTCATTAATCTTTTATACACTTTTTCTGAATATGGAATAGACATCCATTCGTATTATCCTCATTTACTTTATCCATCTTACCATCAAAAATTCATCTGATTTCCTTCTCTTTGTAACCTATTTTTATATAATTATTTTTCATCTTTAATTTCTGTTTATATGCCTTTGTTTTATCTAATGTTAACCTATCATTCTTTAATTTAAATCCCTTTAAAACTCCCATTTTCTGACACCATGACTGGTAAGAAGTTGAATCAATCAACCCTCTGGTCTTTTTATCTTTAATATAATGTTCACCAACTATCTCATTCATTATCCCTCTTCTTAAAAAAATGTCTAAATACTTTAATCCATTTTCTTCTTTCTCCATTGTAAATCTAATATATTTATTCTCATTGAAGTGTGAGGAAAATATGTGTTATTAAGTATGTGAAGAATTACCATAAAAGAATATATTATGAAACATTATATATTCAGGAAAACTTGGACAAATGTGTAAATATAGTAAAAGATCCATCTAAATTGGGTGGGAAATGGGCTTTATTAAACAATTGGAAAGTGTAGGAAATGGTTGTAAATATGTAAATACCAATTTTTTTATTTTTTAAGAGATGTAAAATATATATTTAATTATTATTATTTTTTGGAGGGAAATATTGTAAAAATTTTTTTTAGATATCTAACATGTTAAATTTATTATGTATAATATATGAATGCATGGGTAAAAGGAAGTGTAATGTAAATAGTGTCCAGTAGATGAAGTGAATATTGTTAATTGGTTATGTGAATCATGTACTATAATTTCTTGAGAAGGTCTCAATGGAGATTAAAGCCGGTTTGATAAATATTTAAATATACTTATTAATAGTTGTTTATTTCAATCTTGTTTGATTGTTTATTTATTTATGTGTTTGTGACAACATTATGGACAAATAAATTACATTGGATATTTGACCATCATAGTGATATATAATGTACTTTATATGTGCATACACATATTTTGTAATGATATCTGATTTGTATTTAACGCTAACAACAATAAACTATAATAATAATACATGACTGTTAATGAAAACATCCAATGAAAAGGTAGTTTTTTTTTTTTAAATTTTCAGCTTTATTACTGCCTAGCCTGTTTTCAGTAACAGTTGTGAATTACATTAGCTCAGTAAAAAGGGATAATTATTCATAGTTGAATTAATAAGACGCAGGTATGTAATAAGCCTGTGTGTTTCAGTTATTACATAGTAGAGATGTCTGCCCATCCCTTGTATATGTATTAAATGGATTATGTCCTGTACATGAGGTGTCAGATTGACTTTAGGTCAACATGAGTGTGACAAGAATCTCAGCCTTGGGGTGGCCTTTGAGCATTCCATCATCAGATTTTCAATTGGATGGATGTTGAAGAGTTGGAGTGCGGAGTAGATTGAAGCCTGTCCATTAAAAGTACGAGGATTGGCTATCTTAATATATATCTGAGCACTTATAGCAAATATGTGTGGAGATGGTAATCTGGACCAACTGATGATTGCTGGTTTAGCATGAAATACGTATATTGGTGATTATTTATCTTTTCAACATATATGTGTTGGAGTGTATCAGTGTTATGAGATAGTGTGGAGAGTGGTGGTTGGTGTGAAAGTCCGTGCTCATATGCCCTATATATTATATAATTTTTAATAGATTTTTTCTTCAGAGTTCTCTATTGGTTGTCATTTCAAATAAAAAGTTGATATATTTAAAATTCTTGAATAGCTTTATGTTCTAAAATAATACAATTTAAGGAAAAGAGATGTTTTTTTTTAATCTAAGTGAAGTTAGATTAGACCATCTTAGCATAAAATATTTTAAATACAATAGTTGTCTATTTTACTATTTTGTAAAATCATGACTAAATAAACGTGATACAATCTTTTTTCTTTTAATTCAGTCAAGTGTATGCAAATCTTATTCTTTGTTATAACTGATCTTTTTGAATATGTATGGATGTTAAGTCTTATACCCAAAGACAAGTAGAGTAACTATGCACAAAATTCAAGCACTAACACTTGATCATTATTGATGGAATTTTTCATTTTTTATCATTCTCTTAATGTAATTTTAAATAAGATATTAATCACAAATTCATTTCTACAATGAACATACAGAATCATACTCTAAATTTTTGCAAATGAATTTACAAGCTTTATAAATATCATATAAATAAAGGAGATCAATTATCAGTAATAGAATCTTCATAATGAAAGTGAGAAAAATAAACTGAAATTTTGTTGGCATTTCATTAAACAGATCTGTTATTACAACAAAAAAATGAAGTACTTTATATCATTTTATATGCTTTTATTTAATTTATTCAATTTTTTTTTTGTCTACAGCTGAGGAATTTTGGGTTTCAATTTTCACATTTTTTTCAGATTTCTGATATATGTATTTTAGTCTGCAAACAATTTTTAAAAAATTAGCGAAAAATTTTAATTGCACATGAGATTCAACACTTCTTTCATCATTGTCATTATATGAAAGTAGAAAATAACAAAAAAATTATCTAAAGAACCATTTTATTCACATAAAAAAAAATTTAAAAAATAAAATGTAATTTTTTTTTCAGTTTTCACAGTATTTTTGATATATGACCAAAATAAAAAGTGCGGTGCTCATGGCTAAAATGTTCTCTAAACATGATATCACAAGCTTTTGCCCATGTAATACTATAGAGAGAAAAAAGAAGTTAGTCATATTTTTTTTTAAAAATATAAGAGTGCTATGTGTCTATCTGTGCTCTTATAATCTGTAAATGAATATTATATGTAGAAAATTTAGCATATTTTCATTTGGCCTATATAAACAACATTTTTAAAATAAATTAATGTTTTATTGAAATAAATTTAAAAAATACATTGTATGAATGATGTACTTTTTTTTTTAAAAAAAAAAAAAGTTACAATTTTAAAATTGGTTGTAATTCTGATTTATTTTTTGTATGAAATAAAAAAAAATACATATATTTTTTCTAATTTTATCTAGCTAAAAGTGATGATGAAAATCGGCGGCCTTCTTTTGGTGGAGAGGGAACTGCCAGTACCCATGGATCATCACGTTCTTTAGGAGAAGTTGAAACCTCTGGAGAGGTAAATTATTATTTGTGCAGGAATTTATATTTGAGATTTATTGTATACAAAATTATTTTTGATATGTCAAATCAGCATTATAAGTAATTTATAATAGAGTATAAATATATAATATCCTGATATAATTACAGTAAATATGTATTAAACCTATATACATGAGATATAGAACACAGAGATGTCTTTTAGATTAATTAAATATGAAAACTAAGATTTTTTGATATTATGTCATCACACATTGTTGAAAAAATAGTGAATAATACATAATTAATTTTTTTTAAGCTAAACTGAAGGCAATTCTGGGTTCTATATCTTGTCTATAGACAGAGGGGCAGAAGGGCTAGAGTAGTAAATAGATTTATATTCATCAAGATATAAATTAAGTTAAGGATATTTTTCATTTGTGTTTGTAATTCCATCTTTATCTAAATATGATTTTTTAAATATTTAAAATAAGATGTGCATTTGATCTTTTTTAAATTCATTAACTCTTTCATTTCAATCTTTATTTTACATACGTGGGTGGTGTCTATAAAGTAATTTATAGCTTTAATATAATAATAATAACTTGCAATAAACTAAGATAATAGCAGAAATAAATATAATGTAGTAATGATTTCTGGGAATGCTAATTTTTAAAGTTTTAAATTTTAACAATTTTATTTTTTACTTCTTGTTTTTAATTGGTTGCCTGCCACTAGTGCTATATCAAATTTTTATTTATTTGATTGTAGATATAATTTTCACCGTAATTTTAGTTTATATGTAGCAAAGAAAAAATATATATTGCTATAAAGTTAACATGTAAAAGAATTCAAACATTTTTAGTTATTAATTTTATATTTATATATAAATTGTGAATTTTATAGATGAGTTTGATAGACATTTTAATAATATATTTATACTATTTCTCATAAAATAATATATGAAACACCCCTTTTGAGACTAGAGAATTTATGAAGAAAAGAAAGATTATGAGAATATACAACCATGATGCATTAAAAAAGATTGAATATCTCGAATTTTGTAAAATGGTGTGGAAAAGAATTGAAAATGATATAAGAAAGTATAATTGTGAACTTGCAAGAAAAGTTGTAGAAGTGAATAAAAGTCTAAAGAGTGTAAAACAACATTTTGGTAGTGGTAGGAAATTTATATCTGAAATAAGAAAAAAGATGGCATTATTACTAAAAAGAGAGATGATATCATGAAATGTGTAGAAGACTTCTATCAAGAATTATATAGTAATAAAGAACAAGTGCCTCCTATACCTATTATATCTTCCGAATTGTCCAGAATTTTGAATGAGGAAGTGAGATATGCAATTAAATTTATGAAGAAAGGGAAGATTCCAGTTAATGATGGAATTATAATTGATATATTAAAAGAAGCAGGTGAAGAAATAGAATTTTTTTTAGCAAAGTTATATACCAAATGTCTAAATGATAAAGATGTACCAGATGATTGGAAGAATGCCGTATTAATATTAATATTTAAAAAAGGTGATAAAGAAGATATTAGAAATTACAGACCTATCAGTCTTTTATCAGTTTTATACAAAATTTTTACTAAGATAATTACAACTCGTCTACAGAAAACACTGGATTTTCACCAACCAAGAGAATAAGCTGGATTTAAAAGTGGTTTTAGTACAGTAGATCATATCCAGGTATTGAGAGAAGTTATAGAAAGGACAAATGAATATGAGTTGCCATTATGCTTAGGATTTGTAGATTATGAAAAGGCATTTGATTCTATAAACATTTATTCAGTGATTAAAGCATTGGATCATCAAAGTGTAGATCCAGGATATTGTCATATTTTAAATAATATTTATAAAAATGCAACAGTAACAATTAGATTCCATAATGATAGTAGGAAAATCAACATTGAAAAGGGTGTAAGACAGGGTCTCTCCATATCTCCAAAACTTTTTACAGCAGTCCTGCAAGAAGTCTTTTGTGGATTAAAATGGGAAGCTAAAGGATTGAAAGAAATGGAGATTATTTAAGTCATTTAGATTTTGCAGATGATGTAGTTGTTTTTGCAAATAATGCTTTATGGCTACAGGAAATGTTGCAGGAGTTATCAGATGAAAGTAGGACTAAAGATAAATGTTAAAAAGACTAAAGTAATGTTTAATAGATTTTTTCAAAATATGAAAATAAAGATTGATTATGATGAGTTAGAAGAAGTTAACAGTTACAAATATCTTGATCAGATTATTAATACAGATGGAAACATAATGGATGAAATTAATCATACAATTAAACTTGGTTGGAGTGCTTTTGGTAGAAATAACTTGATACTAAAATGAAATATGCCTATGTGTTTGAAAAGGAAGGTTTTTAATAAATGTGTTTTGCCAGTTCCTACTTATGGATCTGAGACTTTGACACTTAATAGAAGAGCAATATAGAGACTTCAGACCACTCAAAGAAGTATGGAGAGATGCATGTTGGGAGTAACAAGAAGAGATCGAAAACACAAAGTATGGGTAAGAGAGCAAACAGGTGTTACTGACCAAATTGAAAAAATTAAAAGACTGAAGGGGAGTTGGGCTGGACATATTGCTAGAAGAGATGGTAATAGATGGACAGTTGAAATTTTGAACTGGATTCCAAGAGATTGTAAAAGACCCAGAAAGAGACCACATGTGGAATGGATGGATGAAATAAGAAAGTGTGCAGGGGTGATGTGGAGAAGAGAAGCTAAAGATAGGAAAAGATGGATTGAACTTGGAGAGACTTTCATCCTGTAATGGATTGATATTGGTTGATGATGATGATGATGATGATGATGATGATGATAGTTCATGCTGCAACAATAAAGAAAAATGAAATGTCACCCTTTTATTTTTAGATTTCAAAGGAAAATTTTATTCAATAATCAAAGGTTCATAGGAATCATATACATACAAATGTCAATTCAGATTATACAAATAGCTACATGTATGTATGTAGAGTTATATACAAGAATATGTATATATGTACTTTGCAACTCAGGTACAGATTTGCCAATAGATCATATGTAAAAAATCATTGTATTATTGGCATGGGTACATATGTTAGTGTAATAATATTAGTCACTCAGAATTAACAGTTAACATAAATATATCATCTGACCTTTACTTTCAAGTACAATCAAGAGTTCATTCATATGGTGAATTATTTGTAACAGTCCCAAAGAATTAATAGTTACACAGTTTTATTGTAAGGCATGCAATAAAGTGTCTAGTTGAGCAGTGGCACATGCCATTCAGCATTGCTAGAAGAGAGTTTTCTCATTAAAAAGCTTGTGATAGTTATAACAGTGATGCTTGATAAAGTTCATTGTACAGTGATGCTTGATAAAGTTCATTGTATACTGCACTTGTGGAATTTGAGTGTGAACTAAGATATTCCAAGTTACAGCAAAAACTGACTATTTTTTGGGAGATTTTGTATTTGGTATAATAGGAGCTCAGACATTGAAATGTCACTTCAGATATATCCATGTTGCAGCGAAACTATCAAGGTAAGGAAATATATCATCCCTAGCTCTCGGCTATTCAAGTTTATTAGAAAATGTAGCAGAATCCTATATGGTGTTGCAGCGAAGCTATCAAGGTAAGGAAATATATCATCCCTAGCTCTCGGCTATTCGAGTTTATTAGAAAATGTAGCAGAATACTATATGGTGTTGCGAAAGGAAAAGGTACACAGCCAGTGCACCAGAATGCATACAGGCTGAAGGAGATTGCACAGAAGGCTTGGGTTTGCATCTCTCCTATATACCTATGATTCCACAGAGATGGCACTCTTCCTATTTGTGCTGAGCATCATGTTGCAGATGCATACAAGAGCTGTGCAAATGTAAAGAAAATGTCTTGAGTTTTGTCCTCATTTCACAACAGTTCACAGAGGGGATCAATATTAGTATATAATCTCAAGTGAAAAGGAAGTGAGAGGTTGGTAGAGCATGGAAATTAACCTTCAGTAAGAACAAAAGGACCACATTTTGGATTTGTATAGTAGCTGGGCATTGTCTATTTCCCAGTGTTGGAGAGGTGGGATCACCTGACTGGTTTTGGAATAGAAATTTATATATGCTCCAATATATGTATTTATTTGAACTTTGAAGAAATATCTAGCTGTATATGCCTTTGAATTGATCTATGAGTAATGATATTATACCCACTTGAGAGGGTTATGTTTATTATGCATTTCAGCACTGGTAATTGCCTCATAGTGGTTTCTAGGATCTTTATTCTTTTCTGAATATGGAAAACATGGATGGAATGAAGATCAAATCCATTGTGGTTACACTGTGGCCTAGCTTGTTACTAGTGATGAGATCATGAAAATGGATTTTGGTAAATTTTAGTATAGATGAGCAATAAATTAATTTTGTGGTGACCAGCTGATTGTGAAGGAAAACTTTAGCATAGATCAAGAGATGGGACTTGATGAGACAGGTTGTAATCCTTTTGCCATTCTCATAATTTGTTTTGATCTTTATGTCTCCTTTTGCCATTCTCTTAATTTGTTTTGAGCTTTATGTCTCATTCCATTGGCTCCCAAGTACAAAGGGAAACCAAGGAAAGCAAATGGTTCACCATGGTAGGTTTGAGTATATAGTAGGCAGAAGTTTTGTTTATGTTAAACTTGAGTTTGAAAGTGGTAGTGTAGTTATCAATTATTCTTTGTAATATTGGTAGCTCCTTTTTTTTTTACGGAAGAAAGATGGTAATGTCATTTATGTGTGTTATACATGGGGCATACAAGCTAGTGAATGAGATTTGGAGATCTTGAATTTTTTTTTGCATTGTGATTAATAGAGTGCTGATGGATGTTCCCTGGTGAATGGATTGTTTAGAGACAAATGACAATGAGGATCTGCCATTTAGTGTAATGGGTATTTCACTGTTAAGCAGTAAGTTGATTATTGCATATAGAAGAGTACAGGGTATTGATACATCATTGAGCATGTTGATTAGGATGCTGACAGGGTCCAAATCAGTTGTGGCTTCAAGCACTAACTATATGGCCATTGAGTCATATTTCTTCTTCTGATGAACTGAATTCATGACTGTCTTAAACATAAGCACTGCCTGCCCTGTAGATGATTTTTTTGTGTGTATTGGGTCGGTGATATTAGAGGGAGTAGATGTGGCTTCATCTTGTCCTTTAAGACTTTTTGAAAATCTTTATATCCAGGAGGACTATTGAGATTGGCTGCAAATTGGATAGAGTGGACACTGAAGCTGTTTTTTATTGATATGCATTACTGCAATATGATATCGTCCTTGAATATTATAAAGTTTTTGTGATATATAATTTACAAATTCACATATGTAATTGTGAAACAGCTGAGATATGAAAAGACAAATATGGATATACCATGGGACCCCGAGTGAGGTGTTAGCAATTGTAGCAGGTTTGATGGCAAATTCCATGGTAGAGAAGGCATTATCTGATTAAGGCTTTCAAAATAAATTTTTGGGCAGTTCGAAGGCTTTCTGGCTTTGTAATTTTTGCTTAAAATGTTGGTATAATGACTGGATTATGCCCAATTGTAATAGTGCCTCCAATGTTAAGTGCCCAAGGAACTCAAATAGTGGAAGAATAGCCTAGGGCTAATTAGATCTTAGACCTGAGTCCATGTGTGCTGTTAGAGGCAAGACAATTTTTTTTTTGTGGCTAAATACTTCCTCAGGCTATTATGTGTTATTATATGCTTTGGTAAGCTTTTTAATATGTGTGGGTTGTCAAGTGCAGCTTTGCTCAATTTAATCCTCTTGTAAAGCTCATCTGTCAAGGCAAGCAGTCTGGATGGGTAGGGGATTATATGTAATATGGTTAATGTTGAAGGATAATATATTGATAATGCTGTATTCATCATTACAAAAGATAAGATATCATTTCTTTCTAACTAAAAAATAAATATTAAATCATGCAATAATTTATTCTCAATTATTTATTAAAAATTAAGATTGTAAGCTATGAATTTTAAAGTGCAAGTGTTTGTTATCACAGGATGAGTAGGCAATTTATATGTACACTCACAGATACATATATACTGGAAAATTATGTATATAAATTGCTAACTAACTTTTAATTATTATTATTATTATTATTTTTTGAAAATAACTTTGAAATAACATTTTTTCAGAACCTTATAAATTTACCATAATAGTACCATTTTTTGATAATGTAATTTTTTTTTTTTGCAAATGTATACTCTGGATAAAAAAATCATGAAAAATATATATATCTAAAAATTAAGACTTGCAGTTTGTACCATTCAAAAGAAAATTTTACTGTTCTTTTAAAGATGTATAGAATGTATATATAGCACATGCCATTTTTTATCAATTTAAACAAAGGATAAAGAAACATATCCATAAAATACTTATATCAATAAATCAATTAAATAAGAAAAGATTTGTTTTACTACCGAAGCATCAGCTTCATTATTTGCTGGTAAATTGAGTTACGATTGGTTTCTCACTTTTTTTTTGTATTTAATATTAAATAATATTTTTATTCATTTGTGAAAAATAAAATTGAATATTTTAATATTTTGAACCTTTTTTCTATTACATTATTTTACTTCAATGTTTTATTTGTAAATATTATAAAAATAGTATTTGCCACTTGTTCATATCAGTTCGATTTACTCATCATTTTTGAATAAGCTTTATTGAACAAAAATCAAATAAAGAAGATATGTATATTATTTTCATAGAAATTTAATATTAAAATAATATGAAATTATATATTAAAACTTATAAAAGATTTATTTACAGTTTTTGCTTTTTAATTTTAATAATTTATCTCTTTTTTGTTAATTGTAATATTTTTATTTTTTTTATTCTTTTGATTGATTTGTGAAAATCTTTTATCACCTTGATATAAAATATTATACATAATAAGAGTAAATAATTGAAAATTAATGCCCCCCCCCCCACCAATCATGATGATAATTTTATCTTACATATATAAAGAACTATAGGCACATTCTTAAAGACAAAATCGAAAGTAGTGCTTGCAAAAATTGTAATGTTTAGATATGACAGAGATGACATATATGGTATTTAGTACAGCCAGAGGTTAATTTGCTTTGAAATTGGGTACTTAAGGATTGTCTCAGACATCAAGATTGATTACAGTTAGTGACAGCCATGGTTGTTTATTTTATTTTACATTTTCAGGAGTATAGTTATCCCACAACCCTAATGAATATGTTTGACTTGTTAATATTAAAAAATATCAATAAATCTTATTATAAATTTCTGTTAACTTTAAAAAATAGCAATAAATGTATTATAAATTCCATTCATAGAAATAATACAAAATTATTACAATAAATTTTAAATAAAAAATAAATTTAATATTCAAGCTACAGGGATTTTTAAAAACAAAAAGTGATCAATATGGTTAAGTACAACAATAAAGTTTAAATAAAAAATAAATTTAAGCTAGAGGGATTTTTTTAAAAAAACAAAAAGTGATTAACATGGGTTATTCATGTTGGTGGCCTGAAATTTCTAATGGCCTGCAAAATTGCCACAATTTTATCTTCTTGCATACATCACCATATAAATTCTGAATGGATGTGTTGTGCGATTTCTCAATATTTTTTGTTACGCAATTTGTCGAGACCCCAAAGTCTTTTAATGTTTTGCATATGCACATCCATGCAGTTATATTAGTGATTGATTTTAAAATGTTCAAAACCAGAATGGTGTAAATCATTGGTTTTCTATGCCTTCCAGCAATTTGAATAAATCATAATAGACCCATCAGCCACATTTTCTTTAATAGCATCATAAGAATAATAACTGTTCTCTCTGGTTTAGTTCTGCACAAGCAACCAAATAACCACTGCTATGTATGGAAGGATCACTGATTTTGCATGATGGTCTAGATAAAATTTTCCGGAGGTAGTTGTTCCAATTATAACTGTTTTGTCGAACAAATGTAATTGTCATTTGCCTCATTATATGGTCATTAATTCTTTACACCAGCTATAAATAATCAGAAAATGACATTTTCAAGCTCTCTAACCATGTTTTCTTCTGAAGGAATATTCATTTACGACAAGTTTTTACATTGCATGGCCATTGTCTAATACACACTTTTGAGGAGGGCAGTTTATCATAGTTTTATAAATACTGAATTGCCTGGTCTTCTGTTGATGAAAGATCCGAAAATGTAATCATTTTAAAGCATGGGTTTTGAAAAAAAAAAAAAGTACCTGGAAAGTCAAATACTCTGAATGTAAAAACAATGTCACAAACCTGTTAGCATTTAGACATGATACAATATATATATATAAAATAATTAATTACATGTTGTGAATGGAATTTATAATACATTTATTATTATTTTTTAAAATTAACAGGAATTTATAATGGCTTTATTGATATGTTTTTTATTTGTTTTATATATTTATATGAATTATGCTTGTATTTTTAAAAATGTTTTCTAATATTTAAAAAAAAAAAAGGTTCCGGAGAAAGAACTAGATCTGTGGGAAGAGATAATTACTTATAATTTCATCTAGTAAATAAGGCAAGCATAATGATTGAGAAGGATGGGGTTAAAGCTGTTGTGTATACAAAATTATTTTCATTTCTACGAAAGTAAAACTAAATATATCCTTGAATTTTCCATGATTAAAAAGTTGTTTTTCCAATAGTTATATCTTATCTGTCTTTCTCAATCTCTTATATCCTACTTGATTTGGTGCAATGGTAATATAAGATTGTACTCAAATCTGTCCTCATCTGGAGATCAAACTTTTTTTATAATCTCCTGAGTAATAAAGCCATTACATAATTTAAAAGAATTATTTTATGTCACATCTCTGTATTTTTTTAATTGTGATTTCTTCAAAAAAAGGTTTTAAGTATAGCATCTTTGTTTATTATTATTTTTTGTTGTTGTTGTTTTTAATCTGGGGAATGTTAAATATTCTATTTTTAGTCATTGTGAACCAATTTCTTATTAAATTTAGAGCAAAATTAACATTTTAGTTTATTTTTTGCTGTCAGCTTTTTCATAGATAAAAGCAATTTTGAATGCTTTATATTTCACTGCTTTTAAATATTTCTCATAATATTTAGTTCTTTCATTCTACAATACATTAAAAATTAATAAAACGATTCAAACTTTTTAACAATTTGTATAATCATTGATATTTAGTAAGTATAATATTTAGTAATTGTTGAAAGAGAATAAAAATTAAAGTCCATATATTTTAAAATAAATTATTATTGAAATAATATGTTGTAATTCAGAAATAAAGTATTCTTGTTTTTTTTTATTTATTTATTTACGATATATTTTTAAACAAAAAGAAAGTGGAAAAATATTTTATATATTAGACTTGTTTATATATATGTATAGATAGATATATAGTATATATACACCTTACTATATAAATGCCTGATATGGTTTGGTGATATGATGGAGTGGCAGATTTGGAAATAAGATCCATAGATAGTGCCCACCTGAGTCACTTCCATCGCTTGAGGTTTTTATGAACTCAATAAAACCACTTGATTATTTTATTTTTTTTAATTATAGAAATTAATTTTTATAATACTTTCTATTATTTACTTTTAGGAAACTGATCATGATTCCGTGGGTTTACGTAAAACAAATGATCTTTTAGTTCCTCCACCATCACCGCTCACAAAATCAGCTTCAACTCCTTCCATACTTACAAGTAATGAAGATAACAGTAAGTAAATTTATATGTATTTACTATTGTTATATCCATTTTATAAAATGTATTTACAGAACTATTAAAACAAAAATTAGATATCAAACATTATCAAGATATTTATTATGTCCTATTATCATAATAAAGAATTTACAATCCTGCTCTAATTGTACCAATTACATTACCTGATAATAAATTTAATCTGAAATTCACTGATCATTAGGATGAAAATTGTGCATATTTTTATAGAGTTATACATATATTAAATGCCCATATTATTATTATTATTATTATTTATTTATTTTTTGTCAATTGCATTTTTATTCAAACAGTTTTTTTATAATGCTGATTTCTTTAATTGACTTGAATAATTTTTAACATAAATTATAAATGTATAGCAGAAAATATATTAATAAGTAACACTAAGGATAAAATTGATTCAAAGGAATATCCACAAATTGTATTAACAATTAAATGTTAAGATGCAGGCTATCCCTATGTTTCTGTGGAGAATCATGCACAAATATTAACACCGAAGTGACACTGCATATGTAACAAAGCACAGTGATGCCTATGTTTTTAGATCATGAAAAAATCTTCATTCCATTCCAGGATTATAAGAATAATTTTCCATAAACAGTACGATAGAAAAGATAAAATAAAAGAGGCGTGGTTTATTAACAGTGCAGACTCAGTAATGAACCAAAAAATGAGAGTATTCAGTTAAGTGTAGTTTGGAGACATGTAAATAAATTTAAATTATGTTATTTCTTGTAATACATTAAGTGGACAAACATATTACTATTTTTACATCAAAAAGGCATTTGTGGATTTAAGTAATAAATATTTTTGAAATTTTTGCCCCATGCAAAAAACATTCATATTAATGTATAAAATTATTTACATCAAAATAACTGTAAATAAGATTGCAACAATTAAATTTTATTAAACAGTAAATTTCAACAAAACAGCATTGATCTTGATGTATGTATATATATATGTGTGTGTGTGTGTGTGTGTGTGTGTGTGTGATAGATTTATTTTTCTGTTAGTCTTATTGAGAAATGTATCTCTGAAAGAAGTAATTTTATTTTTATAATTACACATTCAGCACAAATTCTACAGAAAATTTAGTCAATAATCAAGTTAGATTATATATATAAAAATATAATATTATATTTTAGTAAAATACATATTTTAATAAGCATGTAAATAACTCATAGCTATTAGGGATATAAAGTTGAGAATATAAATGTATTCCTGGACCAACTAGCTGATATGTTGATTTAACTCATAAGACAGATTCACAAAGAATCATAGTTAACAAACTTGCAAACAAAGCTCACTTTTTTTTATTAATATCAATTTATTAGTCACATTAAAAAAAAAGTTACATATTTGTAAGTAAATTATAAGTGAATTTTGATGCATTTCTTTCTAAATATGTATTCTATATATATATTGGATGAAATAAAATGGAACTAGTATCAAATTACTACTTCACTAAAAATCTCAGATGTAAATTGTAAATAAACCACTAAAATGGCCACTCTTATAAAAAAGAATAAACTTTTGTTAAAAATTTGGCAGAAAAGAACATCTGTGGTAAAAAATACAATTTTCTGAAAAAAATATTAATAAATTTACTCTGGCACAATTAAATATGAATTTCTCCTCGTAGACTAACAATACTTTATTATGAACATTTTTAGTACCTCTTTTATAAGATTCTAATATATATATATATAATTTTAGAAATAATTGTGGGTAAAATAAAACTTTTCTGCAGAAACAAGACATCTGTAATAAAAATTATTAATTATTTAGTTTGCTAGTTAGTTAGTAAATTTTCTCTGACCCAATTAATTAAAGAATAAATCATAATCAGTGTTTTATTTTTTGTGTTTGGGAAAAAAGAATGTCAGCATTTAGTGCTAAAAGTATAGATGCAGAGCCTATTAATGGGTCTATGCAATTATTAATAGTCATTCAACATAAAAATAACAACCTTCTTTATATTTATTTTAGACAAACTGTCTTGTCAGGCATATTACAAGTTTAAAACCTTTTCCAAATATTCTAAAATAATCTGAACTTAATAAAGTCACATGTATGTATAAGGCATTTAGCATAGTATTAGTAGATGGATAACTGCAAGAGCTAATAGTTCTTTGATCAATTGCCAAACTATCACTTCATCACTTGACCTCCTGATCAACTAACCATTAATTTTTTTTATTATTATTGGAAATATTATTTTATCCTGCTAATGCACACACTATGCAAGGCAGAGACATTTTTGATCTCATTTGCAATATTGCATGAACTGGTAAATAACACATTGCTGGATTAAATATATGTAATAAATAATAGTTACAACTAAATAAATAAGGGATTTAGTCTGTTATTTAACACAAATATTTCATGAGTGTTTTTCCAATATTTGAATAGGAAAAAGATCATTCATGCAAAGTAAGGTCAGTTGACTATCTCAAAAAGGTTTCTGATCTCTATTATAGTTGTGCACTACTGCTTTGAAGAAAATAACTGATATTATTGAAACCTTGATAAGGAACTTTAGACATGTTTCATAGCTCAGTAATGGTCACCATCCTTTACAGATCTATCCATCTCTGATTTTTCTTCAATTTGAAAGATTTCTTTTCTGTTATTACACCATGATAAGGTATGAAAAAAACATTTTTTTATATAAGCAAGACTGGTGGTGATGTATCATGGTACATCTTGTAGATTTTTAAATTTTTTCATTGCTTATTGGAAAAATTATAAAAGATGCTTTACCAAATTGATTTCTTTTTTGTAATCTGTTGTCATTGATTAATCACAATTTTCAATCAAAAAGAACTTAAATATTTATGAATTTACTACAGCCATGAGCAACCTGATTTATATCATGCAAATATTCAGTTGAAATAGTAATGCCCAGCTTGGCAAGCCTTTTATTGACAACTTAAGTAACCCTTATGTGTAGTAAGCTTTAAGTGTAAAGAAGAGATCATGTCATACAGCACTGTAGTACATGCCACTGCCTAGGAAGTTTTTTAAGGCAAGGTACATTTATACAACATATTATTGAAAGGCAAGCACTTTGTCAGATTTCATTTCCAAAACAAGGAAGTGTTTTCATAATTTTTCCAATCTGCCATGCTATGCTTTCATTTTAAAATCATTTAGATATTGCAGATTTTAAATGTTTGAAAAGAAGTGTAAGTTTGTACTAAACCCATAAGAATTTTAATTAACTAATTGGAAAATTCTGGTTAACGATCTTCCATAAAGGAGTTTAGTTTAAAAATGAAATTGATCTGGCAAAATGTTCTGCACTTTTGTTTTCAATATTTATCTCAAGATTTAAATTAATAAGTATCATAATTTTTATATAGTATTCAATAGTCAAATATGTTTAAAAATACATATATACAAGCAACAAAGATTACAAATTATAAAATTATTATATAAAAGCCTTTTTCGGCAAATTATGTTTTTTTGCCCTTTTCAATATGTCTCTGCGATTTAAAGCACATACAGCGACATCTATATCAACACATGAGAGAAGATAGATAAACAAATGGATATTTGACATGATCTATTATGTGATTTTTTCCCCCTCAATTCTACTACAAAATTACTCTGTTATATATATTGAATGGATATATATCCACATATATTAATTAATTAACTATCCATTCTTTATCTATTAACCACTTATTATTTAACTTAATGGATGTTTTGTATATATTCATACAGTTGTTTTTATTATATATGATGTAGTTTGTTTCATATGTTTTACGTCTGTTAACATTTTTAATATAATCAAGAACACTTATATTATCAATACAATTTATTTTATGTCCATACTGCAAATAATGAACATATAACGTAGATCTATCATCTTTCCTAGCAATAGCATCATTGTGTTCTTTAGCTCTTTCTCCCAATTGCTTTGACGTCTGGCCATAGTAAATCATATTACAAAAATTACATCTAATTTTATAAACCATTCCTCTCTTATATTTTATATCATCTTTCATTCTACAATTAGTTATCAATTTATCCAAATTTTTGCTATTAGCCCAAAACATCCATTAAGTTAAATAATAAGTGGTTAATAGATAAAGAATGGATAGTTAATTAATTAATATATGTGGATATATATCCATTCAATATATATAACAGAGTAATTTTGTAGTAGAATTGAGGGGGAAAAAATCACATAATAGATCATGTCAAATATCCATTTGTTTATCTATCTTCTCTCATGTGTTGATATAGATGTCGCTGTATGTGCTTTAAATCGCAGAGACATATTGAAAAGGGCAAAAAAACATAATTTGCCGAAAAAGGCTTTTATATAATAATTTTATAATTTGTAATCTTTGTTGCTTGTATATATGTATTTTTAAACATATTTGACTATTGTATACTTGAAGTGCAACATAAAAAAGGAATTGGTTTTAATTCTGATTCTTTTTCTGTATAGTAATTTCGATATTATATAGTATTATAAATTTAAACTATAATTGCTGATCTTATGCAAAATCTATTTTACACATCATTGATATTTAACAATTTGTGAACACAGAGTTTTCAACATCCAGCTGAGTTTTGAAAATGAGTATATTAAATAATACTCTTTTTTTTTTTTTAAATTGTTTATCTACTGTACTAATGCAGAATATCTCAAAAGTTGTCATTGGATTAACATTCATATTTGTGGATCAATTCATGATCCTGAGGAATGATCCATGAGTTTCTTTGATATTTTCTCATTCAATTTTTACTTGTAGGGTCCTTAGAAGCCATGGTTTAGAGGGAAGAGTTTAGGGACATGAATTATTTAAAGAAAAAGATTAGAAACTGATCATTTAAAATAATGCATTCAGAATACAATTACTCTCATAATAATAGATATCTTGTGACATATTCATCATGAATGGAAGATGTGATATGTATGTGTAGGAAGAGGTGGAAAAACATAAGAGAATATTTTGTATAATTTTGTAATGAATATTTTGTAAATGAAAGTAAATTTAACTTCAATTCCCCATTTTTCCCATGCATGGTGAGTTTTGATCCTCCTATACATCTAAATTATAATTAAAAACTTAATTTTAAATAAAAGTATGATAAAGCTTTGCTTATTTAAAAGTAAATCCTAATTTAAATAAAATCGGTGGAAGAAAATCATTGGGGGGGGGGGGTATAAAAATAGTTGTTTTGATTTATTGTATATAATATTTTGAAAAGATTGCAATTTAGTGAAATTTATTTTTAGTTAAACAAGCATTATAATTATTTTGCAGAATTTTTTATGGATAGATTTGTAAAAGTTAAAGTGTTGTTTTTTTTTTGTTTAAAATTAATTTATTGATAAGTAAAATAAAGTAAGAATTGAATAATTAAATATTTGTGATTGATTTTATATAGAGAAAGGGTGTTGTTAATATTTTGATAGATACAATCAATTTTATATTTATAGTGCTGTATTTTTTAAAAAAGTGGCATTTTTAATGAAATTAGATGCATGTATGTATTGGTTGGTACCCACTGCATATCACTAGCTAAAAATTCAAATAAAAAATGAACATAGCTGAAATAACATAGCATTATCTGGAAGTGATTGACATTTTATCTGTTTTATATGTGCGTAATATTATAATTTTTTTATATTGATTGTATTATTACTCTTGATAAAAACTATTAAATATTTGAAGCATTGATTTTTTAATTATTATTTACATATATTGATTCAGATAATAAACAAGTTTTTAAAAGACATTAGAGCCATCTCAGTAGCCATTCATAAGTGTTGCAATATGACACTTCAATGATCAAAAACAAGTTAACTTCTAAAATGTAAATTGTGACTATTGTGCTTAGATATTAATAGCTATTAATATATCATAGGAGAAGAGAATAAGTTCTTTTTAGGAAAAAATATTATTCTGTGCTTATATAATTTTTTCCTCTGACATTGACAAAAAACAAATTACTTTTTATTTATTTACTTCCTTTGCAAATGATTGTCTGTATGTATTCCATATTTGTAATTTTTCTTTCTCAAATGTGGAATGAATTAAAGAAGAAGATCTAAAAATGGGTTGTTTTTAAAATTGGTTGTATTGTCATTGCTGGTGGATGTTCTTTTAATTATAGAAATAGTTGTAATAAGTATATGGAGTGCTTGAATTTTGGTATTGCTTGTTTTAAGAAACTATCAAGATTTAAGTTTAACAAATAGTCTTAATTAAATTTATTTTCCTGGTCAAGAATGAACAAGTAAATGGCTTCTAGTTTTTTTTTTTTTTTTTGGAAAAACAGATCATGAAGTTAAAGGTGAGTGCATGATGTTGGATTTGATTTTTTCTGTTCTTAACATTTATGGATATATCAAGACCTGCGATGAATTCTCATCATTGTTTTTGTTCCAAAGTTATACTCAAAAAATTGAGAGGAAGGTCTCTTTTTTTTCTTGTTGGATAGTATTTTTGCAACTGTATCATAAAAAAAAAATATTTTTTTTTTTTAGAAGCATTAATTTATTTGTTGATAGGAACAATAAACCTAGATCTATGAATCTAATCATGTTATTACTTAATGTTTGTACTATGCAAACACCGATTAATTATTATAAATACTTTCTTTAGGCAAAAGAAAAAAAACTATTAAAAAATTTGATTGCATCCAAGCTCAAAACATTATTGTCTTTTGAAATATGTTATAGGTAGGAATCAGAATATGTAAGAGTATGTGGCGCACAAAGGTGTTTCATGAAAGGCAGTAACATGTTACTGTGATAATTAATAAAATTTATACTTAAATGGAAATGTTTAAATTTCAGAATCACTCCATAATATATTAGAAACACATTTTTATTATAAATATTTTTTATTTAAATATAAGGTGATTTTTTACTATTTTGCAACTTCTCAAACTGTACTACATCTGTACTGTATTGTTGTGCTAAATCAAACAGATCAGCACCATGGCACTGTAATAATTAATAAAAATTTATATGCAAATGAAAATGTTTAGTTTTCCGAATCATTTAAATATTCTAATTTATGTAAAAAATGACCACATTACTATTAATAATTTAGTACTGATACATGACAATCCATCCCAATTGATGGCATTGTTCCTCCAACAAAACACATTGATATAACATTACTGGGCCATTACATTTTCTTTAATATTTTAACAAATAAACAATACACAGACCATTCTTTAAAATTATGTTATTTTATTATTTTTGAAATAATTACTTTTTTTTTTTTATTTTGTAATAAATGTTCCTTTATTTTAGCTTTTTTTTTTTTTAAAATAACCAATATTTTTTCTTTTGTAAGAAATATGTTCCTTTAGGTTAGGTTTTTTTTTTTTTTGGAAAATAATTTAATATATTTGAAAAATGTTCAGTTTGTTAACTTTTTTTTCATTAACATTGATTTGATTATTTCAAACATAGTTTTATTTTTGGTTCATAAACAATGCCTCAATAACCAATTTATTTTTGTTTGGTAATAAATGTTCATTTATTTTATCATTTTTGGGGGGGAGGGACGGGACCATAATTTAATATATTTGCAAAAAGTTAGTTTGTTCACTTTTTTAGGAATAACGTTTACTTTATTACTTCATACAGAGTTTGATTTTTGGGTAACCATCGAACCAGGTACCGTTACGAACAGAACACCTTCGATCGTAAGAACTCGTTCTGCATTCCATCTCGTAGTTCCTACATTTAGAATCATCTTTTCACCACATACACTTGTCTTCTCTGTTGGTAGAATTCATTCCTCTTGCAGGAAGACCACAGCGGACACTTCTGTAGTAGACAATAGAGACAGTGTGAATGAATACTTTTTTTCACAAGTAGCCATTTTTTCACAAACGCAAGCTCTCGCAATGTATGAGACATTAGATTCAGGTATGTCGAATCACCACATTTCCTAATTTTAACATGTTTAGGGGAGATGACATTGGGTACAGTGTGACAATTTGGAGGACCTTATAGTAATTCATTTAGGTTTGAAAATATTTTACTTCTGACCGCATATTGCTTCATCACTTTCCATCATTAAAATTATTCACACTCTATCATGACAAGTTAGTGATATGTTAAGTGTCAGCATTCATATAAAGGATAAACAAGACATATCAGAGTTAACTGATACTGTAGGCTGTGAATTCCAGGGCAATTGATCACAAAACATGCTGCAGGCCACTGTTAGCCAAAAGACTCTATTACTGATAGCAATTGAGAAGTTGTGCCTGATAAGCTGTATTTTTCAGTACTTTTAGCTAGCAACAAAGCCATCAAGCAGGATGGATTGTCATATGTATCAGTACCAATAATTTATTTAAAAATAAACGGATTAAAAAGAATTGCTTTATAATAATTATAGCAGTGTTGCAATATTGGACAACAATTATATAGTAGGTAATCTGCTTTTCATTAGATATGAATTGTGGAGTTTGTTACTTAGCTAAATTGTTCTGTAATATTTTCCAAATTCACAACAATTCAAATTCAAGGAAAACTGAATTAGTAAATACATAATTTTTTCAGAAGATATTATTATGTATATTTATACCCTTAAATAAATGTAATGTTTAGTATATACAATATGATTAACTTATTATATTGAAGTAACTAGCATGTCTAAAATTTAAATCATGAAGAAGTATAAGTATTCTATGATAGAACAAATGTCTGAGAAGCTAATTTTGTCAATAGAAAATATGAACAAATTATGCTTGATAGATTCCAAATCAAATAAAAATTAATAAACAAGTCTTATTTTTAGCAAACTAATTGACATGCTGGTTAGAATTGTCCTAGTTAAAGCTAATAGTTATTTATCATAAAAAAAATTTCTATGAATTATTTTGTGACATCAAAGTCAGGAGGGTTAATATGTAAATAAAAAGGTATAAGTGTAAATAATGATAATTTTTTAAGGTTCTACTATTTTTGTCATTTGTTTAAAAAATTGTATAGAATTTATTTTAATTTGCAAATTTCATTTCATAGGTCTGAGATGCTGGAATTTAACTCTACATAACAGCCTTGATTAAGTGCTCTTATTTAGGTGCAGATTGTTGGGTTAAATCATAGATTAGTTTATTCTACAGTTAAAATAAGTGCAGTAAAAAATAAATCCTACTCCAAACATACCAAAAAGGAGTAAGTTTATTCTCATAGTAAATTTCAATGGCTGCTAAAGATTTAAATTTGTCAACTTTGATTTTCATGATACTAAGGCAATGGAATTAAGTTTATTTAGGTTAGTTTTCTGTCACTGATCTTATTATTAATGACTTTATTTTTAAAAAATGTGGCATTTTGTACTTGTCAGAATAATAATATGAATATAAAACTTTGTGAATAATATAAAAAACTAAAGACACAATAAAAATGATTGTTGGATTAAAATTTCAAAGAAATATAGTGATTTATTAATCATGATTATTTTAGATCTTTTTTGGCATAACTTATGGAATTAAACAACAATATTATAATCTTATTAAATCAATAGATGACATTATTTTATACATATTTTTTTTAAAAAGGGGTAATTTAATTGCTTTAGGGGGGGACTTTTAATGATAAGTCCATTCTACCAAATCATTTTGACTTGGTCAGAGATATACACTTGAAGATAAAAAAAAATTTTGTAATTTTAAAAATGAAATGGCTTCATTGATGAAATATCTAGAGATGGTTTAATATAAAGAATATATTCCAGTAAATAGGTAACTAGTTCTTTCTCTGAAGTATTTGTAATGTCAATTTCGAATCAACACACATATTATGTAGCAACATAGTTTAGTTATTCATAAAAAAATTTAAAGTATTGCATGTCTGGATTCTTTGTTATGATAATAAATATGACACTATATTTTATATCTTAATCCATGATAGAATAACATGGTAACCCTTAATTTTGATTTAAATTAGGCAAAACTGCTATTAAAACATTTGAAATAATTCAAACTCTATAGTAGTGAAACCATGAGTCACAAGAATGTTTTTACATGCAATATTCAAAACTGTAGCAAATATTTAAGAATATCTGAAATAATCTTGTTATTTATTGCAGCAAAAATATTTTCAAGGATTGTATAAAATATATTGATTTCAGTCATAAATCGGTGATTACCAGAAACTCTTTGTAGTTTTACAGAATTTTTGTTGTCTGGCAAAAGAATAATAGTGTGAGCAAGAAGTGAGATCTGTATATTATTTTTTTATTATTTTGTTTCTAGCAGATTAATCAAAAATGTGTGACTCTGTTTGAAATTAACTGGTTGTCTTTTGATGTTTATTCACATTATAGTTTTTACATGGTTGTATGAGATGAAGTATTATTATTAGTGCTGGAATATTTGAAGTTAGCTCCAACCTTGTTTTATTTTGTTAGTAGTCTTTAGAATGGATTATCGATGGCTTCACTTAATAAGTATTAATGTGCAGTATAGATTTGGTAGTGGAGTTTTTAATTTGTACCAATTAATAAAATAAAGACAAGAATAACTTTTCAGCCATATATTTAATTAAAGTGTGTTGATAATTCCTAAACATTTATAATGTTTTAAATATATTTTTTTGAAAGCTTTTAGTAATTGATATTCCACATTCAAGTGCCTTATTTTCTAGTGAAAGAAAATTATTCAAAACTGTTAGTTTGAATGATTATCATCAAGGACTGTAGTTCAGTTTAAAATGGACTTGCATATACAGATACTTAAGAAAGTTTATTAAGTTGCTGCTGTTTTTAACATCTTAAAAATTGAAATATTTCATTATCATGACAACTAAACTAGTTCATGTATATTAATTGGGTACTGTTCTATTAGCCAATGTCAGCCACTTGATGGCATTGTTGCTATGCAAAAACACAAATAAAATATTACCAGACCACATGCAGAAAAAACTATTTTTTAATTTCCTTTTAACAAAATTAAAACAAGTAATATTTAAGAAATAAATACTAAATTATTAAATAAATAAATTGCAACAAAAAAAATAAGAAGAAATAAATACTAAAATAAATAACCTCCATCTGTTTATTGATTGGAGACAATTGTTGCATTTCTTTTCAACAACCACATGGGGTGGATCGATCAATCAACTTGCAAGCAGCAGCAACAATCAATTTAACACTGCAAATCCAAATCAAAAAAACTATCCTATTTTCCTGTCAGACTCATTTCCGCTAAGATGGCCCAAAACACGTCTTCAGCCTTGTGAAGATGTCACCTGTCACTACATGAACTCGCATAGGTAGTTGTCCAAGGATTGCCTGGCTGTTCTGCACTGCTTTTTGTTGCGCCACTTGAGCAAGTCCCAGAGAAGCTAGATGTGGCCACCTGCAGTAGGATCTACAAAACTTGTAGCAGTGGTTGACAGTCATGTGTTGGAAACCTCAGCCTCCGAGGTTCTGTGGCCCTTCCAGCAGTCAGGGTAGCTGGTTGATCTGGGCTTCACATTCTCACATATGGTATTCATAAGGGTGGCCACAGAGCATGATGGAACAGCTGCAGTGAAGCATTCGCCGGTTTCCTGACACAGTTCTAAATTATAATACAATTATCACTAAACTTAATCCCCATTTCTTTACCTAGCCTTGCACATATTTTCAGAAGATCCACTGCACCACCATGCCAGATTCTGTGGCTGGCAGTTGCCACAATTTGAAACTATCCATTTTTAAGTCAGCCATTTTATTTGTCACGGACATGTTTCACATAAATGTGACTTTTCGTGTGAGCTGATTGAAATCCTGCTTGGCCGTATCCTTTCCGAAAGAAGGTTCCACATTGAGTAGGGAAGCATGGTGATGGGGTTACAATTGTTAGAAGGTAATAAGGTCAGATGAGTTTTAAGCTAATTACTTTGACATTTATATTTGAAGAGTTGTGGCAGGCTGAAGTCCAGACACCTTCATATAATATTATAGCGAACTTTGAACTGTCAGCATTGGGATAAAGTGCGTAACATAAAGCAGCAGGCTGGCTGCTAAAACATCATCTTTCTGTGCTTTTAGTATAGAAATAATGCCAGTGACCACGTTGCTTTTGCATAAAAATAAGGCCATCAGCAGTGGCCCATAAATGGCATATTTCTGGGTTTTTACATAGAAACAACACATTCAAGCGGCTGACACTGGCTAATAGAACAATACTATTAATTGTATATAATCTTTTATGAGAATTTTTATTTTTTATTGGCATAAGATGGATACTCTGACATGCTAATATAAAGCTAGAATAAATTCATTTAGTGGTGCTCCATAAATAGTAAGAAAATATGATAAATCTTATTATCAATCAGTCTTTTGTTCAAGTTTGTGGATATGATATAGGAATATCATTTGTAAGGACTACACTTTCATATAGACTGGGCAAATGAAGTAAAGTAATAATACTTAGATATTTTGTGAAATAAAAAATAAAAAAGTATTTTATACTAAACTTGAATGTGATTTTTGTGTCAAAGGTGAATCCCATCTACATTATGAATATTTCAATACTTATTACTTTCCACCATTTTCCTGTTATGTGAGGATTTGACAGGATATAATGTGATGAAGGATGGTAATTAGAAAAATGTTGAACAAATTTTAAAAGGCTGCAGAAATTGTAAGACAGCATCTGTAAATTCTCCATTAAACAAAATAAAGGACCATTATGTAATATGTGTGTCCATGTATAGGGTTTATGGATTAGTTTGAATATCTATCACAAATACTTTTAACTTTTCGTTTTTTCTCTTTGTTTTTTTCCTTTTGAATTAGAATGGTCAAATTTATGAATAGTTTGTAATGATGATGAATTGCGAAATATAATTCATAATAGTTATTTGTTATAAAAGAAACTATAATTGAAATTGTTAATGAATTCTTGATACTTTTATTTGGTTATTTTTTCTGCCTTTTCAGTTGCAGAAAATCTGCAATTGTTATAGTTTTCTTTCTGCATCACTTTATCAGATGATTAATAGAATTGTTTTTAGGTAAAAGTGAAAATCTTATATATATATTTTTAAATTGACCTATTTACGTCAGGTCACCTTGTACTAATGACATTTTCTGTCACTCTAATGGTAGGTTAGCTGAAACCTAAGAGTTCAAGATGATAGTTTGATTTTGATTAATTATTTGGAAGTAATTATACTGACTAAAATGATGTTATTTTCATTATTGGTAATATTACTGCTTCAGTTGTTGTTTTTTTCCCACTGTATTTTTGATATCTTCATTACTGCTGTCAATTATTTATCACATTTATATTTAGTTTTAGGATTAAATATTTTTTTGTTTTTAACAATTATATATTAATGATTATTATCTGTAAATCTTATTTATTTTATCTTTCATGCTTTTGCTCTTTAATGACTGTATTCTATTATTAATTTATTTTATATTTTAAAGTTGAGAGTGTGAGCTGAAAGTTTTATATTATGGCTATATAAGAATTGAAATGGCAAGCATTTGGATTGAGAATTCCATTGAGAAAGAATTAATAATTGTTGTGTCATAAAGCATGTATATATACATTTTTAGTGCACATACGCGTGTATATTTTAAATAACTTAACTTTTTTTTTAATGGACAGTTATTGATACTGAAAAAATATAAGTAACCCCAAAATGCATTTTGATATGAACCATCTTTCATTAATTGGTCCAAATTATCACGTTGCAATGTCTGTTACTATTTATCAGCATACATCTATAGGGTTATTTATTAACTATATATATATATTCTAACCTAATAAAAGATGACTTCTATTAAAATAAAGAGAATTCGGAAGCCTATACGCTTCCGTCTATGATTCGGGTAGCATTTCTAACCTACGAAAATTAGAGGATTCCTAATTAAAGTTAAAGACAATCGGAAATCTAATCGCTTCCGTCTATGACGGAAGACAAACCCTATATTTTACCTAATATAGCTCTTCGTTTGGTTAGTTATAATAATTCAGCTACAGCGATAAGCAGTTCAGACAGAGATAGAATTAAAAAAAATTATCATTAATAAAATAAATTTAAAATAAAATTTAGAATAAACTAACATTCTTTCTCTATCCAAAACACATTATCTGAGCTGTAAGTACTTGCACTGTTCGACAATGATGATGATGATTTCATGTCATTGTTAATATTACTGACTAAAACAAAACATTCATTAATTTGCCAATATGATCTCAATATTTTTGTTATTATACAATTAGATGTTTCAATCTCTTAAGCCATGCCACGCTTGTAATATTGATCATAATGAATCAATTCTTAATTTAAGAGCACTTATAATAATGACACTAATCTCAGGGTTCTCTGTTATTTTTAAAGAAAAATTGCTCGGCAGTATTGTGTTGTCGCATATGACTGACATTCTGGTCGGCTATAGGAAACATTTACCTTATTTAAATTCCAGGTGTATTCATCCACATATCAACTATTATAATATTTACCGAGATGATAACCATATTCAATAACAACGCATAATTTTGAATAATACAGCCCTTTTTCCAGAATCTCAGTCGGAATGATGAAAAGACAAGGGTGCTTTTGTGTCCTTCCATTATCCATGACAACACAATAATTTAACTAAGATTTATTACTTAGACACTTCACTTAAATGTGTACGAAATAATGTGCAACCAAAACCTACTAGTTTGGGAATAAAGTGATTTTACACACATATAAAATAAAATGTCTTGGTCTGAAGTTTTCAATCCCATAATTAATTCTTATTAAATTAAAATATACTGAAATATTCTGATCTGCTTACAATTGTCTATCTGGTGTATTGAATTTAAGATTTCATAAATGATTTCGGACTCAAGAAAAGTATTGCAAATATTATGCAAATACATTTTTATTTAGCACACAAGAAAAATGACTCAAAACAACTTGTAACAAGACTATAATTTATTATTAAATTTTAACAAGATTATAATTTATTATTACAGTTTAACAAAACTATCCTTGATTATTAACATAAGAAACACACATATACAATTTATCCGATCCCATATGGATAAACAAAATATAACTAACATTAATTCGTCTATACTTTTAGACCTGGATTCGAACTACTTCTTCATCTTCTTTTTACATTTATGCAAATTGAATATAACAAAATAAATATTATTATCGATACATCAACTCATCCATTTAGTGTATCTTATATGAACGGCTATTTAAATTTATTGACTAACGATCTGTTTTAAAACAAAAATAATTTGATTCTAGGCAATACGTACAAACGATATTTATTATCATATCTTTAATTAAATGATAGTTTTTATTTAGATAACTTATTATAGTTTATGGGTTATTTATCAGAAGTTACACTTATTATTTTAATGTTTACCTTAATAACAACTGAAGTTGTTATACACACTGTATCCCTCCGTGTAAGTTATATTATGAGTGCTACTTAATCATAAACCCGAATTAAACCTAGTATTTGAACCCTCCATTGGCAAATAAAAAATTTTAAATCACGCAATTTTAAACTTACTCTCTCCATTGACTTACGTGTGGATTCCCAGCACTATTCCGCCGCACAATCCAGATATTGATCATATATACTAGCACGCTATTTATACTAAATGGAGCTTGAGGAATTAACCTCCAATATACCCGTTATCTTGCCATAACTTTCTAAACAAAACACAATATTCAACACCTTCCGTGGTGGAATTATCTCTATTTTCTCATGAGGAATATGGAATAACACTGAAGGTCTGTAGAGTTAACTACTACATTAAAATAGTTTGGTGGGTCCTTGCCTCTTACTTGGGCATAATAGGAACACACACCAAATATAATCCTCTCCTGGGATTTTAACGAATGAAATACACTAAATACGATATAAATTACTGATCGTCCTAACTCTGAGAAGCGATCACTTGGGTTATAAACATACCCGAATACTAGTTTTATCTATTCCCCTCATGGAAAATGAAGCTTTTGGGGAGATCATTTTCCATCCCACAAAATAAAGACATTACAATTATTACTTATGCGAATCTTAAGCATATACCAATGCTATATCGGGGCAAGACAAGCAAATACACTAATTACACTAAATTTATGTTCCGGGGTATACTTAGATCAACGTCTGAAATCAATGGATAACACAGAATAAACCATAATAATTTTCACCTTTGCCAAAGAAACATTCAACAAGTAATTGGTAGTATAGTATCTTGAACTAAATTAAGTGAATGCGTTAATAAAGAATAATTGGGAATAAGTTCTTCAATTAACATAGTATAAATTTGTTTCAAACTTTAAATAAGTAATATTTTGTATAGCACTTCTCTTTAATTACTTCTGATAATTTTAACTAGATATTTTACCTATTAAGTATCTGAATTTTTCTTCTTTTACGCATCTAACATATAAATTTATATCCATAATGCATATCATAAGTAAACACATTTTATAAAAAAAAAATTTTTCATGTCGAATATAAATTTAACCTAGAATAATTACATGAAAACATACCTTTATGATTACAAGGTCATTTAAATATTACTTGACTATACAGCCTTTCACCTATTGATATAAAAAAAAAAAATACACATAATTTTACAAATTAAAAAAAAAATCATTACTTAACAAGTGCTTATTATCTCACTAGAAAAATGTTTTCCGTTGGGCAATTTATCCAGATGAAGAACTTGATCCATTCGTAGTTCACGAAGCAAAATTTAAAATAAGAAACACATTTTATTATTTCATTTCTATAAAAGTTGCCTCCATTCTGGTGCAATTAAGAAATTAAGCAAAGAAAAACATAGCAGCGTGGGATGTTAACTCTTCCTTGAATTAACTGATATAATTTTGGGATCCAAGAAAACAATACAAATTTTAACATGATGAATATTTGACGATAGACGATCACATATACAATTCTTTTCTTTTTACTATTGGCGATACGTATCATTTTTAGCTAGCTGGCTTGGGAATAAAACTAATGCGCGAATTTTCCAAAATACTATTATTATAATGACTGCAGCTGACTTACGTGGATATAAAGTTTTAACGACTCCAGTTGATTTATAATATAACCTATTATATTATGGTTATAATTAAGTCACTAATGTTTGTAGTTTTTATTCCTACTTTAGGAATTATAATTTTTCTTTAATAATGAATTCTCCGTAAAATGCACATATACAAATTTTCCGATATTTGCCTTGAGAAAATTTATATTTTCTTTTTTAAAAATATACAGGTGCATAAGTAAATATCCTTGATCATTAATATTATTTTTAGATAATTTTCAGTGAATAAAACATATTTTAACGTGGGGAACTTACATTATTTTCAAATGCAGACAATTTCTTTTAGAAAGAGCGCGAAATGTTTCTCGTTAACTTTCTTTGGCTTTTATAATATTTCTTTTAATTATAATTTTTCTTTTATACCACGAAAAGATTATTAAATAAGGTAAAGTTAACAAATAATTGTTTATTTCCTGGAAATTACTTATATTGCTTAATTTAAATATAATGACACTTTCCGTGATTACTGTAGTCAATACGGTCATTTTGAACCTTAGCATAAGATAGTACATTTTTGCGTATAAAGAGCTTTAAAATAGGTAGATGGCAACATAAAACAGAATATCTTATCAAATAGGATTAGCCACGCATGATATTATTAAAAATTTACTTGACTTATATTTATTTTTGCAATAAAAAATAATAAAAAAATTTGTTACCGAATTTCAGTACTGCTTCCTTCTTGTAAAACTAATGTCAGACTAAACTTTCTTCAAAATTTGGCAGTCTTCTTTTAGCGACCTCTTACAGAAAAATAATCATTTAATTATAACATAAACAAAAGAAAAGGAAAAAAAAAAACTTATTACAGTTATATTTTTCCGTATGATTTAAATGGATTACAAAGTAAATTGACAAATAATGAAAAATAATAAGTATATTTAATCAACAATGCTTATTAGTGATGTATAATTCTATATACATTATTATCTAAATAATTTAAAAATTACCAGAAGTTATTGTGCTTTATGATAAGATACTCATCTACTCTCCCTCTCCACCCATCCAAAATCAATTACTGTTTATGATATGTGCTTTTATACTATATTAAATTGCTCTTATTGTTAAAATTTTAATTAAATTATTCATGCTCTTCTTCAAAATGACATCAAATTACTAAATTTATTAGTTATTTGCTTAAAACACGTTAAAGTGAGTAAATAGCATATTTTATTAATCACTTAATATTATTATTATTTTACTTTTTTTATTTCCTAGAAAAGGGTTTTCCTGTGGAAACAATGCCAAATAAACCAAGTGTCAATAACACTAGGTTACAATATATATATATTGTGACTGAACATTTATGCCTATGAAGTTATTTCAACTATAAGAGTGACCATATTTTAGTATATCAATTTATATGGCGTATATAAAATTGAGTGTTGTAGCTACTTATATACATGGTTACATATGTCTGTCAAATAAAGATGGCGAGAAAACTAGGTCTCTTCATTTTCATGGGATGCAATGCAGATACCCATATTTGTATCATATTTATCTATTTGAACAAAAGACCAGCTTTTATTACTTTTAAGCACAATTTTAACCACTTTAAGATGGCTGCCATGATTATTCCTTATTACCTTTCTGTACCAACAACATAGCACATCTTTAATTCACTAACACACTCCTTAAAGATTAATATGATAAACATTATGATTTAATACAGAAACTAATTCTAACTCTTAAATATTATTCAAGGTTGAATTATTTCCAGATTAAGGCTCATATAAATATTATATATATATTTCACATTGTAAAAAATTTTAATTTTCATCTGCAGTTTAAACTTATAATTCATGCACTTCTTGCAATTTTGTTAGTATTCTTAAATATAGAGTGTACTTTTTTTGTCATGTTAATTTTAGTTTATTTTTACTGCTGGGTTTTTTAAACATTTTTGTATTTGATGATTTCTTCAATTTTCAGCATATTATGACAATATACTGGAGGCAGGTTAATTATTTTACAAACTCAATATTTTATAGTCAATGGCATATGAGGTCAAAATTTTAATTTGAAAACAATCTTTCATTTTTATTCAATCTTAATTTTAAAAATTCTGATTAAACAAATGTGGTTTTAAAATTGAATTTATTTACTTTTCAGTATTTTTGGCATTATAAACATTAATATTCGAAAATAGTGAGCAGAACTATCTTTTTATTTTAATAAAAATAATATTCTCAATTAGGAAAAGTCTTATTTAATTATTTTAGCATTACATAATTATTTAAATTTGTCCTGAAATAATTACTCAAAAAAGAAAATCAACAGAATTTTTTTTTTTAAATTTACATGTTATCAAATAGCATGATGTTTGGTACAAATAGTAGACTTTGGCCAAAAGTTATTGGAAATAATGATATTGATGCTGTAAATTCAAGTGATTTGTTATTATTGAATTTATTCACAACATATGGTTTGACTATCACAAACACTTAGTTTAAGCTGAAAAACCTCTATAAAGAAACATGGATAAATCCACCTTCAAAACAATGGTATTTAATAGATTGCATTTTAGTTAGGAGTCAGAATATTATGCAATCACTTACAAACTGAGATTTCTGAAGAGCTCTTAGATTAGTGTACTCCAAGGTTAAAATGATATTTGGAATAAAAAAATAGGTATTCAAATTATATTCACAAGTAAATGGGTAGTTCATTCTTTAGAAATATTTTTTATATATACTAATTTTCAATAGCTATTAAATATTAAAATTGTTAATTTGAATCTTCAAGTCTGTCATATTACTGAAACATGGAGTTCTGTTAAAAGTTATATTATGGATACAAATAAATCTATTCTTATTTCATTTAAATAATGAACCATGACTGATTTTCTGACAGTAATTTTATTAAAAAAACACTTGGCATTTTCTTCTTGACAGAATAATAGATTAAATGTGGAATTTCATAATAAATATAAAGATCTGGCATTCATTGACTACCAAAAAGGCTTAAAAAGTAATTAGTGGATTAAAATTGCAAATAATATTCAAACATCCATTGATTATGGTCATTTTAGATTTTTTTTTTTAATGAGTTGAAAGCAATATATAGACCTAAGAAACGGTATCATAGTGATATTTTGATCATCTTTTGAATACAAGAATTGATATTATAACTTTTAATGATATATTCATTTAGATTTGAATAAAGATATCCAGTATAATAAAATCAGAACAATGATCGGTGGTAGTAGCACTGAAGAAGCTAAGATTTTGGCATAATTAATTTATAAAATATTAATTTAGCATTGCGAATGTATTGCTAATTTGCATAAATATGCATATCTACTTGCTATGTCTATAGTGGCCCATCTCAATATTGTTCCACGTTCAGTCATCCCTCGAAAGTTTAGGCCATTGCAACATTTCTTCGTATTTCATCAAGTCACGCCTCGAAAGTTTAGGCAGATGTGACAGTTATTCATATTTAATGGAACCAAAGTGTTTCCAAAGGGCTCATAAGCCAATCTTCTGTTCATTTAATAATAGGCCTCTTCCACTATAGCAAGCAGATCGGTTAGGGAACCGTTTACTAGGTAATAAACCCAATTAAGAATGCATTCGAGCCGCATTTATCTGATACTATAGTTTATAAACGCCCTAGAATCTGACGTTCAACTGCCACCACATCTCAGTTCAGTTTCCCTAGAAAGTAACTTCGGCGTTGATCCGATCTAGAATCTGATTTAATGTGTTTATCTGTATAACAATTATATATCATGCAAATGTCTCTATAATATGGTTTTAAATATATTTATAATATAATCTTAAACTTAGTAATAATGATATAATCTTAAACTTAATAATAATATAACCTCTATCATTTATCCATCAATCGATCACTCTAGCTAGCTATAACTGATTTCCAATATATAAAACATAGCGTGAATTAGGACATGAAAGATGACATAAGCTTATTAAAAAGTCATTGCTTTGTAATATTATTTTATAACACTGAGAATCCACTCATTACTTGGTAATATTATTTTATAACCCTGAGAATCCACTCATTGCTTTGTAATATTATTTTATAACCCTGAGAAGCCACTCATTGCTTTGTAATATTATTTTATAACCCTGAGAATCCACTCATTGCTTTGTAATATTATTTTATAACCCTGAGAATCCACTCATTGCTTTGTGACATTATTTTATAACCCTGAGAATTCACTCACCTGCGTGTGAGCTAACTATACACAATTTACTATGCCTTAGTATTTATTAAATGTTATATTAAATTTATGAAATATAAATTTGTCTCAGTCTCATTACTTGCTCATTATCTTATGAATCACTAGTTAAGTTATATAATAGAATATACAATAGGGGGGAATGTCTCATGTTTTACTGCTTTGCTATTGCTGGAACATGATTAAAGAGATATTGAGTGTAACCTCAGGCATGTCATTCGTGATGGGTTGACTTGGAAGCACGAGTGAGAGAGTTAAGGTATGATCAGACGTAGGGTATTACTATCTCGACTTGGTCAGCTTTTGGTTCTCTGGCTTGGACTTTCAGTCTGTTGAGCAAATGTATAAACCTGACCGTTACAATATATATATATATGTTTTAGATACAAAAAAAATATTTTGGTTAATACAATGTACATTGCCTGTTATTAATATCAGGTAGCTACATTAATGTGGAAGAATATTTCTAAGTCAACAAGCACATGAAAGTTTAGAGATGGATACATAAAGTCATGTAGACTGTTGATTTTCTAAATGATCTTAAAGTTTAAACCTAGATTTTGATCATGAGATGAAAGAACTCCAAATGTACTACATTTGTAAATATCATTTATATAATTTTATTTTTGAATGTTAAGTAAAGCTAGGTGAAATAGGGAACTAAAATCAGTTTTAATTATATATGTTTTTAATTATTATTTTGATTACTTAATGAAAATTGAGTTGGTGATTATATTCCTTATTATTTAGTTTTAAGCTAGTCAATGTTTGCCAAAAAACATCCTTTGAGCATTAGCATTGATTAAAACAAAAAGTCTTGAATTAACAACTTATCAGCTTCATTAAAATCACTATAAGCAACAGAGTTAAAAAAATAATGAGGATATTCGGAATGAAATAATGGTGGGGATGATGATAGCAGCAATAGATTAAATAATTTTCTATTCCCAAGTATAGAAAAAGAAATTCAATAGAGAAGTTACTGCCTGTGTTCTGTGATAGCTAAAGACAAAAAGTTTGAAAGATTATTGAATCTAGATAACAGCTAAGTTTTATTGACATTTGTGTAGTATATTATAAAATAAACGATTTTGATAAGTAATCATTGATTGCTATAATTAGGAAAAACTTTTTTTCCCATCAATAAAATTTACCTATGTAGAAAAAATTATATTACATGATATTATTTTTTGTTGTTGTTTTGACTATATATTTGTCTACTAGATTTGTTTTTTTTAATAATATATCTATAATTAAAATTAATTTACATTAGTAAATTTACTCATAAATATATTGTGCTGATTTTGAAATGTCTAAAGTAATATAGCAGAAGTTATAATGTTTGATATAATGACTGATTATATTATCCAGAAAACTTGTCATATCAAATCTGATGTAGTTAGAATATGTTTAGGCATCAGCATTTTGAATAATTGAACCAATGAAGATTAAATTGGAAGATTACCTATACTGTATTCATTAAATCACATACCTGAAAACTTATAAAACATATATGTGTAATACTTCTTTGTATTTGATTATAATACGGTCTCTAAGGCATAGATATTTGTGCATCTGTCTGTCTTGTTATTCCATGATCTTGAATTTAACTCCAGGTCATTTAAGTACTTTGGGATTTTTTTCAAATCACAAGCTAACTTACGATTTTTTTTCCAGATAATATCCTGTAGATAATCTAGTTATTTGGCCAACATTGATCCGTAATTGTGTATTTAACTATTCTATTATTAGATAGAAAATAAAAATTTTGATTATTTTGTGTTGGTCAAGTGAATATTGATTCCCCAGTTGTGAAAACAAAAATTGAAATTATAACACTTCTGTTATTCCATTGATGGAAAAGGCATTCTGCAGGCTATCAGCATGTGGATTGTCTTTAACAAATTAAAAAATGCAATTGATTTCATTTATATATGTTAGATTAAATATTTTCATACATTTATTATGGTGCAAAGTGTGGGCTATTTTCATGTAATAATTTGTTATGTTTAGCAGTGATGTTGCTAGGAAACTATCAATTTCTATTGACAGTCCTAAGACTAAACTACTTTTCTCTAATATCCAATAATAACTTTTTTGTTAAGGTTCTTATATTGATTTAAACCCAGACAATTTATGGTGTAAAGAAAATGTGGGATTATTACCTTGTAAAAACTAGAGATATGATTAGCGATGATATCATTAGGAAATTTTCACTATATCTATGATTATAGATTGATTAATTTAGTTCGGAGATTAACTTGATAACTGCCTCTTAAGCTTTCATTTATTCTTATTCTATTTTCATAATAAAAAGCCTAAGTCACATCAATTTATTTGTGCTAAAAAAATTATTTAATCCTGAAATTATAAAAAATATCTGAGGTAGACAAGGTTGAAATTTGAAGTCTTATTAATTATAGTCTATCATTCTGTTTGCTATAGTTAAAAACTTTTGCATATTTTACTTCAAATACTTTCTCATTATTACATTCTTTTGATCAAGATATTATTCAATGTATCAGGGCCATATATTCTTATTTAATATTTGATCAGATTTCAACAATCCATGGTTCCAGCTTTAATGCTTAATTAAGGCACTACCGAAAATCATTCCCGATTGCAAATACAATAATATTTGTAGAAGTAATAATATATTAAAACTGGAAACTTTACATGCATGTTGGAAGTTTTTTTAATGGAATGAAGTCATCTCTAAAGTTTTGTTGAAGATTGATGAAGAAGTTAAAAAAAATAGTGACAGAACTTGAGGGATGGTTTTGTGATATGAGTGAACATATTGAAAGACAAAGAGTTACAAAACTTATTAATTAGCATTGGGTTCATTACACAAATGTAGTGAAGTATTTCAGATTGCATAGAATCTAAAGAATAAAATTATGGAAAATTACTCTTGGAAGGAATTATAGGGGATTTGAACTTAGACTTTCAAGCTATCTAATCTATCTCATGCAACCAATACACTAACCAAACATGTGAAAAGATAGATGATCTCCAATATATGTATTTCATGCTGAACCAGCATTTATGACTCAGATCAACATCTCCCATACATAGTTTTAAAGTCATATATATCATTACTAAAATATTACAAACATTGCAAGAACATTTTGCTGAATTAAAAAGAAGTGAAAAACATTTCTAGATCACAATGTTTTGAATAAAGAAATATTAAAAAAAGTTTCCAACTTCAAGTATTATATTAGATTCTTCAGAAGAAAAAAAAGAAATAGGCTTAACTTCATTTGTATCACTTAGTGTTTCAAAATAACAAATTAACTTTGTTAGAAAGTTAGTAGCGTAATTTTACATTACATTGCCTATGTTGTTCATTTCATCATCAGCAATTTTAATTTCAAAGAAGAATGGTAGTAAGTTTTATTTTATTTTTTGGAGAGGATGATCAAGAGCCCTGTGCTGTATATATATGAATGTGCTCTCTCTTTCAGTTTATTTCTGAATTGCCAAAACTACATTACCTCTGTATTTTATTTTCTTGTTGATTATTTTTATTGACGCTTTAATGCAGGGGTCCCCAACCCTAAGCCCGCGGGCACCATGGTGACCGCAGACCTTTTTACGTGTGCCCGCCGTTATCTGAACACGATAAAAAATTATTTATCTGATACAAATAAATTTAATTTTTAAAATTTCTTATAAATTATTGTATTATATTGTAATCAAATTGTAGGGCATACTATACTTTTACAGCGTAAAAATATAAATGATAATTATATGTTAAAATTTTCTTTTTGAATTAAATATTTTTTTGTACATTATGTGTATTATTAACAATATCCAACTATAAATTTACATTGAAAAAATAAATGGTGTCCGCCCCCTGGTTAAAATAATAAATGGTGCCCGCCAACTGGCCGGTATTATAGAATGTGCTCTTAAGTGCAAAAAGATTGGGGACCCCTGCTTTAATGTGATATAGTTTTAAAAGTAAATTGTATCATGGATGAGTGACATTTCTACTGAATATCTTTGTAATTTCTGGTTTGTTATCTAATTAACTGCACACTGTTAATACACTTTAAGCACCCCTGTATGCAAAATACATTTGTGTTACCAAATAGACGTAGCACATATAGCAAGTTTTTAAATAAAGAAAAAATCTAACATTCCATATATATAACCATTAATTTTAGACAGTTGAAAATATAAGTTATACAATGTGCTACTAACCTAATTTGCATAGAAATCCCGATAAACAATAGTCGTACTGTAATAGGCACACTTTTTTCCCTTCATATATTTGTAAACCTGAGACTTAATTGCAATTACAAAATGATTTTATTATGTTCAAATGCAAAATATTAATTGTATTTAACGATTAAGGACTTGATGGTAAATTAAATTTTGTAGAATAAATTTGAAACTATCGTCAAGTTCTTGTAAATTTTATTATTATACATAAAATTATTGTAGATTTCCTTATTAACATTATTTATCATTTATTTTAGGAGAAAGGAGGCCAGAAGCACCCGTAGAAAGCCATGCATTTATTTCTCAGTAAGTCTAAATGCTTGTGCGAGATTTGTGTGGATGTGTTTATGTGGAGAAAAAGTTCTGCACCTCATCAAAAACACTAAAACTAGAAAAGAGTTTGTATTATTATTTATTTTTTTATTTTTTATTTTTATCATTTAGATCTGAGCCTAGTTATATTGCTATTCAGAAATTAGTTGAAGATCATGAGTGAGTGTTTTATTTTAGACTTTTTTTTTCTTTGTTTTTGTTTATTTAATTTTATTTGAAACTAGTTCACATTGTTTTATTTATTTCCTTGTTTTTTTTTTGTTCCGGATTTATTTGGTTTATTTAATAAAAATATTAGTAATGCTATGCATTAATTATTTATTTTCCAAGCTTAAATGAAATTAAATTTTGATTAAATTAAAAAGTAAAGATTTGAGATTGTACATTTTATATTTTTAATATCTAAAAATAAAATTACATATATATAAATAATAGATTGAATAAGCTATTTAACAATAAGTGTATTTTTTCAATACTGTATATGGAAGCTTATTTCTATAACTTTTTTACATTCTTTTTAATATACATATACTGTAGGTGTGTGTGAATGTACTAGTACATAATAAAGCATTGGATATAACAACACAAATTATGTTTTAAACAACCCATAATTTTTTAAAATATATTATGTATAATAAATGAAATCATGACTATTATTTATGTATTGATAAAAAATACTGATGTCTAAAACTGATGTTCTTTTCAGAAGCTTCTTTATTAAAATATTTGTTTAATAACCTTTTTAGTTATTACTTAATAATATATATAATACTTAAATAAGGCTAAAACCTTAAAGTAACTTATATAAATTATATTATTACAGCTCTCATGCCTAAACAAATTAATAGAATATTACAGCAATTCTTTGAGAAGGCAACATTGCAAGTAGAAAGTAAATGGATTTCATCTACTTCCTTGTTGACAAATAGATTGTTACAATATTCTGTTGGTTTGTTTAAGAATGGCATCATTACTTACTTTCTAGATGTAGTGTTTGTTTTTTTGTCAACAGATTACTATAATATTTTATTAATTTGATTAGGGTTTTTGAATTTTTTATATATAATGTTGAAATTGCAATTACATCATTAAAAAAACAATCAAATATTAAATGTTCCATAAAGCTTACACATCATACACTATGAATATGACTACAAATCGTTAAAAGCATGCTTAGCATTGCAGGATATTATAAATAATAGTCTTTTCTTTTAAACACAGAAAACATATTTTATATTGAATCATAAAAAACAATAAATCTAATAGAATAGAATAATTATCAAAAATAAAGAATTTAAATATTTTTAAACTTATTAATCTTAAATTTATTCATAAATTGTATATTTTGTTTTGTCTTAAAATTAGAATATTTTTAAGATTTTGAAAATAAATGTGTGTGAATTAATATGGAAGACTTTTACATCAAATTTAATGTTTTTAGCTGTGTATAATTTCAGTTTTTGTATTCCTTATGTTAACATTATAATTATACAACCAGATGTTCCGGATTTTGGAAAGGCCATGGGTTTTTTAATTGGTTGCTTTAACAAATTTTTTTTGCTTTGCGGAATTACTTGCTTCTCAAATTAAACCTTTAAATTAAAATTTTAAATATGTCTGTTATATTTGATATGTGAATTTGACAGCATTCCAGGCAACTATTAATGGCGGAATTACTTCCTTTGCATAAAATATTCTTGATGTAATAGTTTTTTTTAATTGGTTGTGAATTTGACATATGACAGCCTTATGGAAAACTATAAATTCACAGGAAACATGTCACAGCATTATGGACAAACATTCACATAGGTTTTATATATAAGATTATTGTTATGCAAAACTATTTTTAATTGTTTATTCTTATTAAAATAAACACTTATGGGCCAAATAATAATATGAACATTTATATTTGATTTCAATTTGCATATGTATATATCTATGTGTGAGCTGGGTATGCACTTGATTTAGATACTATCTTATTTTATTAAGAAAAAAAAAGGATTATACTTGATTCTTTTCATAATTAGATGCAGATTAATTTTAAAATATTAACAATTTTGTGACTTCAAAAATATACATTTTATGAATAATTTTAAAATATCTAAATCTTTTTTTATATATGCTTATTCTATTTTATTGCCTTTATGAAGCATATGCTTTTCTTTTTAATGTTGTATTCAATTATTATAAAAATTGTGTCTTCTACAAAAATATAAAAAAATTCAATAAGGTGTTGCTAGGAATAAAGAAATTTTTTATAGTTTGATGTTTTAAAGAAAAGCTTTTTGTTTTCACTTTTTAGTATTATTATAAATAAAGACACTGATTAATATTACATATCTGTCTTGGGATTAAGATAAATTTGTTGGCATGAAGTTTCTACAAACATAAAAAATACATTTATTGATTAAGTTTTAGTTGTTTTAGCAAAAAATTAGACATCATTATAATTTGTAAAATACAAATAACAGTAAAATATTTATTATAAAATCGTGAGAATTTATTTTTAAAAAATTTAATGAAGAATATAAATAGCTATTGAATTTAATTAACTTTGCTTTGTATGTTGAACAATAGTTTTGTTCAAGGATGGAGGAGGGAGGTTAGTAAAAATTACATATCAATCTGACTATGTAAATGGTAATTCCCACTGCAAAAAGAAGAAAAAAAATAAAATCTTCATTTGCAGACGAGCATTTATAGTGAAATAATAGTAGCTGTAGCCGAAGATGAAATTCTAGGATAAGAAATTAGGAAAACTTTTTTTTCTTATCTTTATAATCCAAGAAAATTAATCATCCTACAATCATAATAAAAGCATAACTATTTTAAAAGTGATAGTTTTAATTTCAAGGTGAATTATTTTAAATATGAAATATTGTGATCTAAACATGTACTGAAATTAAAATATTAGTTATTAAAATAAAAGTTTCATTTTGGTCATTATTTTTAATAATATAATGCTATGTTCAAATGCCAATACTTTCAGTTTTAAGGGCAGCTAACAATGCTTATTTGAATAAAAATGAGGAAGTTAGGCTAAAGACTTAGCTGCAATTTTTTTTATATATAAAAGATTTAATAAAACATCTGAATACAAACATATAGTTATTAAATGCCGTCTAAGACTATACTAGTAATTAGAAATAAAAATTGATATAACATTACAATACTACTTTAAAACAAAATTTTACTAAAAGTCTTCAGAACCTTCATTTCGTCTATTGATGTCTATTTGCTAATAAATGAAATGATTTTTGTTGAAGAATTTTATTTTATTTAGTTTTTTTTAAATATATAGTTATATAAAGGAGCAAAGAAGATTTAAGGAATTCCTCTCTGTTTTTGAGGTTTAAATAATATAATTATTACTGTCAAGTTATTCTAATATTCAATATATACCTTTACCATCTATTTGCTGTTAAGGTATATTTAAATAGTAATCTAGATTAAGATAGCTTATTTTCAGTCTCTGATCTACTTTTGTTATCTTCAGTGGTAAAATCCTCAGGTTACACCTTCCACATTGATTTCCTACAACTTATTAATTCTGAGCTTTTCTCTATTTATTTTTTTATTTCTCCAGCTTTTACAAGTTCTTTTCGCTGTTCTTTGTAGTACTACCAATCTGATCGATCATTAGTAGAAAGGGGTGATCTTAATCAGTTTAGTCAATTCTGATTAAGTGTTTATTAGTCAGATAAATCTCTTACTTAATTGCTCTGTTTTCAAGGTATTTATTGTTTTTAATTAGTCTCAAACCAATCAGCTTTTTATCCATCTGTTTACAGACTTGTCCGCAAATTGCTTTTTAGTAATCTCAAACAATAATTTATTTAATTTGTTTACAAAATTTAATTACATTTTCCAACATAATTCTTATTGCATATATGCATAAACGTCAAAGTGTTCAATATAGGACATTTTATTCTTGAATCAATATCACGTATTTACAACTGTGAGTGCAAATAAATTATTTATAAAAATAACAAAATACGAAAACATTGAAAAACTGCTGTTTAAAGTATAAGTAACAAATAAAATCATATACAGTTGATTTTTAAAGGTTTTTACATTACCTGCTGATTTAATAAAAGAAATATCAGGATTAATATTCCCACATATTATATATGCTATTATGATATATATATATATATTGAAAATTTATGCTGCAGAAAGAAGTTTTGTATTAACTGAAAGTAGACACCCTTTGATTCCTCTTGGAGGCCTTAAAGGAACTGAGCTGGGCAAATTCCTAATGTTCACTCCGTACGTGCAGCTGTTATTACTATGTGATTATTCATATAGTATACAACATGGATGGCTGCTCACCAACACCCATTAGCCAGCATGGGGAATTTATTGGCTTTTTACCTCTTGAGTTTAAGATCAAGAAACCCCATGATCTTTATTCTCAGTTGCCTGATAAGGCAGAATGAATGTATGTGTAAATGATAAATATTTTTCCAGTAGATATATACAATCATGACAGACAAAAATAAATCATGGCCCTTATTCCCTAGGTGGCTGTAAAGTCACCAATGGCCGAAGGTGCTAAGAATCCCCTGATTGTGGACCCAGGCTGCCATTTGATGATGACTTTATTTAGGTACTTACAACTGCAGGTCACTTTTATGTGAAGGAAGATTGCAAGAATTAGAAGAAATATCTTATATTAAATGGCATATTATTGGACTTAGTGAAGTTAGAAGAAAAGGTGAAGAGACAATTGATTAACAAATGGACATGTATTCTACTATAAAGGCACAACAAATATTGGAAATACAAGTGGAGTAGGTTCAATATAAATAAAAAGTGGAAGAACAACATTGTGAAGATTAATGGTGTATTGGACAGAGTGGCAAGATTAGTTATGCAACTTAATAGCAGGTACCAAATGCAGATAATTCAGGTTTATGCCCCAACAAGTTCTCATAGTGATGAAGTAGTAGAATATTTTTATATGGATATACAAAGGACTTTTGATCAGAGTAAATAGCATTTTAAAATTGTTATGGGAGACTTTAATGCGAGAATTTGTAAACAAATGTAAGAGGAAAGTGCTGTAAGCAATTTTGGTTATGGTAATAGAAATGAGAAAGGACATAGATTTGTGGAGTTTGCAGAAAAAGAAAAATTTTATACTATGGATTTTTTTTTTTTTTTGAGGAAAAATGTTAAAAGGGAATGGACATGGAAGCATCCAACTGAAGATACAGCAAAATTGGATAATATTTTGACTAACAGAAAATATATATTTCAAGCTTGTACTGTTCTTAATAAATTTAGCACAGGAAGTGATCATTGATTAGTAAGATAGATATAAGATATGTGTTGATGCAAAACTAGAGAGACAAAATTAATTAAGAAAAACAATATTTACAGTTGATGGTGCTAATCTTCAGAAACATTCTAATGAATTTAAATTAGAACTTACAAATTGGTTTCAAGTATTAGTAGATTTTGAACATGATTCAGGTTTGAATGAAATTAATAAGAAAATAACTGATACACTTTTAAAAACTGCAACAAAAATAGATGGTAGAAAAAAGCAGCAATTGACCAATAAAATATCTACTTAGACTAGAGAATTTATGAAAAAAAGAAGGAATATGAAGTTATACAAAAATGATGCATTAAAAAAGATTGAATATCTCGAATTTTGTAAAATAGTGTGGAAAAGAATTGAAAGTGATATAAGAGAGCATAACTGTGAACTAGCAAAGAAAGCTGTAGAAGAGAATAAAAGTCTCAAGAGTGTAAGACCACGTATTGGTATGAAATTTATGTCTGCATTAAGAAAAAAAGATGGAATTATTACTAAAAAGAGAGATGATATCATGAAATGGGTAGAAGACTTCTATCATGAATTATATAGCAATAAAGAACAAATACCTTCTATATCTATTACATCTTCCAAATTGCCCAGAATTTTAAATGAAGAAGTGAGACATGCAATTAAATTTATGAAGAAAGGAAAGGCTCCAGGTGAAGAAATAGTAAATTTTTTTAGCAAAGTTATATACCAAAGGTTTAAATGATAAAGATGTACCAGGTAATTGGAAGAATGCAGTATTAATATTAATATTCAAAAAAGGTGATAAAGAAAAGGAAGATGTTAGAAATTACAGATCTATCAGACTTTTATCAGTTTTATACAAAATTTTTACTAAGATAATTATAATTTGTTTACAGAGAACATTGGATTTCCACCAACCAAGAGAACAATCTAGATTTAGAAGTGCTTTTAGTACAGTAGATCATATCTGGATATTGAGAGAAATTATAGAAAGGACAAATGAATATGAGTTTTCATTATTCTTTGGATTTGCAGATTATTAAAAGGCATTTGATTTTTAAACATTTCTCCAGTGATTAAAGCATTGGATCATCAAGGTATAGATCCAGGATATTGTCACATTTTAAATAATATTTATAAAAATCCAACAACAACAATTAGATTATATAATGATATTATGAATTGGAGAAGGGTATAACACAGGGTGACTCCATATCTCCAAAAGTTTTACAGCAGTGAAAGAAATATTTTGTGGATTAAAATGGGAAGCTAAAGGAGTGAAAGTAAATGGAGATTATTTGTCATTTAAATTTCGCAGATGATGTAGTTGTTTTAGCAAATAATGCTTTAGAGCTGCAGGAAATGTTGTAGGAATTATCAGATTAATGGATTTTCTCAAAGTATGCAAATAATGATTGATTGAGTTGAGTTAGAATAAGTTAACAGCTACAAATACCTTGGTCAGATTATTAATATAGATGGAAACATAATGGATGAAATTAATCGTAGAATTAAACTTGGTTGCATAACTTGATACTAAAAGGAAATATGCCTATGTGTTTGAAAAGGAAGTTTTTTAATAAATGTGTTTTACCAGTTCTCACTTATGGATCTGAGAGTTGGACACTTAATAGAAAAGCAATATGGAGACTTCAGATTTCTCAAGTAGTATGGAGCGATGCATGTTGGGAGTAACAAGAAGAGATTGAAAATGCAATATATTGATAAGAGAACAAACAGGTGTTACTGACCTCATTGAAACAATTAAAAGACTAAAGTTGGGCTGGGCATATTGCTAGAAGATATGATAATAGATGGACAATTGAAATTTTAAATGGGATTCCAAGAGATTGAAAAAGACCCAGAAAGAGACCACATGTGAGATGGATGGATGAAATAAGAAAGTATGCAGGGGCGATGTGGAGAAGAGAAACTAAAGGTCAGAGAAGATGGATTAAACTTGGAGACCTTCATTCTGCTGTGTATTGATAATGGTTGTTGATGATTGAAATTTATAAATTTGTCAAGATATAATCATCATTTATTGCTAAACTATCCTGAAATAGAATTCATATCACAATTTGCCTGTGATTAGCAGATCATTTAAGTAAAAGTGGATGTTATTTGTAAATTTATTAAAATTATGTTTCTTTAAATACATGCATATTATTTATATTAATATTAAATATTAATATTTAAAAAAGTGATAAAGAAGATATTAGAAACTAGAGACCTGTCAGCCTTTTTTCCGTTTTATACAAAATTTTTACTAAAATAATTATTACTCGTCTGCAGAGAACATTGGATTTCCACCAACCAATTGAACAAGCTGGATTTAAAAATGGTTTTAGTACAGTGGATCATATCCAGGTATTGAGAGAAATTATAGAAATGATAAATGAATATGAGTTGTCATTATGGTTTGAATTTGTTGATTATGAAAAGGTATTTGATTCTATAAACATTTCTTCAGTGGTTAAATCATTGGGTCATCAAGGTATAGATCCAGGACATTGTCATATTTTAAAGAATATTTATAAAGATGCAACAGCAACAATTAAATTACATAATGATACTAGAAAAGTCAACATTGAGAATTGTGTGAAACAGATGACTCCATATCTCCTAAACTTATTACAGCAGTGCTGCAAGAAGTATTTTGTGGATTAAAATGGAAAGCTAAAGGAGTGAAAGTAAATGGAGATTATTGAAGTCATTTGGATTTGCAGATGATGTAGTTGTTTTTCGAAGTATTTTGTGGATTAAAATGGAAAGCTAGAGGAGTGAAAGTAAATGGAGATTATTGAAGTCATTTGGATTTGCAGATGATGTAGTTGTTTTTGCAAATAATGCTTTAGAGTGGCAGGAAATGTCGCAGGAGTTGTCAGATGAAAGTAGGACTAAATATAAATGTTAAAAAGCCTATAGTAATGTTTAATGGATTTCCTCAAAGTATGAAAATAAAGATTGATTATTATGAGTTAGAAGTTAACAGCTACAAATACCTTGGTCAGATTATTAATACTGATGGAAATATAATGGATGAATTTAATTATAGAATTAAACTTGGTTGGAGTGCTTTTGGTAGAAATAACTTGGATACTAAAAGGAAATATGCCTATGTGTTTGAAAAAAAAAGGTTTTTAATAAGTGTGTTTTACCAGTTTTTACTTACGGATCTGAGGCTTGGACACTTAATGAAAGAGAAGAGATCAAAATGCAAGATATAGGTAAGAGAGCAAACAGGTGTTACTGATTTCATTGAAATTGGCTTGGACAAATTTTTCTTGGAGAGATGATAATATAATCGATGGACAATTGAAATCTCAAACTGGATTCCAAGAGATTGTAAAAGACCCAGAAAGAGACTACATGTGATATGGATGTATGGAATAAGAAAGTGTGCAGGAGAGGTGTGGAGAAAGAAGTTAAAGATCAGAGAAGATGGATTGAACTTGGAGAGACCATCCTGCAGTGGATTGATAATGGTTGTTGGTGATGATATCTATACTAAACTTGATGTAATTAGATGGGCTTGAACTCAGATTTTCATGCTTCCCAAAGCTATCCACTCCATCTTATACAACCAATACATACATGTGAAAAAGATATATGTATTTTGTGTTGAAGCAGTACTCATTAATTAGTCCAGATCATCATCTGTGACACACACACATATATATATATACACACATACACAATCATTGTTCACTTGATATTAAGATAACAAAAGTTCAAACTTTAATGGCCAACCTTCAATCTTTTCAACTCTTCAGCCATCCATATCAATGAAAATCTGAGGATGGAACACTCAAAGCCCTGTTGATGCCAATATATAGGACCTTAATATGTCCATTAAAAATTCAGAAGGATGGGCAGAATATATCTGAATATGTAATATTTAAATACATGTATATTATCTATACTAAACTTAATGTAATTAGAAGGACTTGAACTCAGATTCTCAAACTCCCCATGACTATCCACACCATCTTATACAGTCAATACACATGATTACATGCATGTGAAAAAAATGTGATCTGCAATATACTTATTTCATACTATGGATGACTGAAGAGGATGGAGTGGAGAAGATTGAAGCTTGTCTATTAAAGTTTGAAGATTTGCTATCTTAATATAAACTGATTGTATATATGTGTGGGAGATGGTGCTCTGGACCAACTGATGAGTGCTCGCTTAGCATGAAATATGAAGATCATTTATCTTTTTCATATGTATATGGCTATGGGTATCAATTTTCTAAATTAGAGTTGGTAACTATCGGGAGTTTGAAAGTCTGAGTTCATGTTCTTCAAATTACATTAAGTTTAGTATAGATAGATAATATACATGTATTTAAATATTACATATTCAGTTTGTATTCTGCCATCTTTCTGTATATTTAAATGGACATATTAAGATTCTATATTTGAGGGGTCAGAGTGAATTAAAGTTAACTTGGGTATGACAACAATATTGGCATCAGCAAAGGCTTTGAGTGTTCTAACCTCAGATTTTCAATGATATGGATGGCTGAAGAATTGGAGGGTGGAGAAGATTGAAGCTTGCCATTTAAAGTTTGAAGATTTGCTGTCTTAATATAAACTGAGCACTAATTGCATGTATGTGTGGGAGATGGTGATCTGGACCAACTGATGAGGGCTGCTTCAACATGAAATATGTATATTGGAGCTCATTTATCTTTTTCACTTGTATTTGATCATGTGTATCAGCTGTATAAGATGGAGTGAATAGCCATGGAGAACTTGAAAGTTTGTCTTATAAAGAATTTTTGTGGTATGTGGATTTGAAAATTATTATTTCATAAATATTACATATCATACTGCCTGCATTTATTTGTAATTCACTACATTAAATGCCTCTGTGCCTTTTCTTTCAGAAGTAGAGGATGTTTACTATAATGTTAGAAATTAAAAGAATATTGTGTGTTATAGGTTTTTCGTTATCAAAAAAAAGAATAAACAAAGTATTCCTAAATGCATAATTTTAGTCATTGAAAAAATTGAGTCATCAGACTGTCTGGGAATAAATCAATTTGATAATTTATTAATATAATTTTAACATTAACACTAAAAGCTAATTTTATTTTTCATAAATTTATTAATTAAGTAATAATTATATCATTACAATATTTATGAAGATATGCAGCCATGATGTGGAATCAAATAACATAGTGACAGACATGACATTATAGTATTTGGCAAGTATGCTCAATTTATAGATAATCACTAAGTTGTTATTTGGTGACAGCATGGTTATTGAAATTATTTACTGTCAACCTTGGCCATCAGATTCCTCTTTTTTAAACCAGTTTTCTATTTAGGATGATTTTGGTTAAAATTATATGCAACTTGTCTTGATGCTGTGTGGATAGATTTTTTCAATTAGCATTGTTGGCTTTTCTAAATAATAATCCTTCACACAATTTATTATCAGAATAAGGTGTTGATCACACACTATTTAACATAATATTTTCATAAAGGATCTTTAAAGTCTTTAATTAGCTTAATGAACTTTTACTGATGAGATCTCAGTGTAACCTTGTTGAATGATGCTGCCTACAGGCAACAATATCTGAAAATATGAGAATAAGTAGATACCATTCATGTTGCAAATAATTTATCACAATTACTGCTTGTTATAATATGATTTTCTTATTTATCCAATTACTATATTCCTTAGAAATTGAGAGAATCCTGTTGGTCTTATGCAAATTTTAAGATATCCCTTATTTGTATCATACTTCCTGGGTGATTAGGTCTAAATGTCTCACTAATGGAAGTCATAAATCAAAAACTAGTTGAAAATGAGTATACAATAGCACCATAATTCAATTTTCAGTGGTTCCACAAGATACAATGGATGCCGTTGGAATGAAGATATTCACTTCTGAAGGCATGGGTTAAACATAAGTAGAGAAAATTATGTGTTTTGTTGGTATATAATTTCTGATTGAAGCAAGTTAAATTTACATATTATTATTCTAATAAAAACAATTTAGAAAATATACTAAAACAAATATGATGAAAAAAGTGTATTGCATTACTCAGTACTATTAATCCATAAATATAATTCTTCAATTGTTAAAACAGAGTTTCTTAAATATAAATAAAATAATAACTAAATAATTATTGCCAAGCGCTTTCAACTCTTAGGAGTCCTTATCAAGACAGTGTAAAAAATTCTACTTTCTCCTAGGCGATGATAAAGACTTGTAAGAGTTGCTTGGCAATAATTATTTAGTTATTATTTTATTTATATTTAAGAAACTCTCTCTGTTTTAACAATTGACGAATTTTTATATTATATTTATAGTTATATATTAACAGAAATATTATTTATTTATTAATGCATAAAAAAGAAATGAAAAATCTGACATTAAAATTTTTTTTTTTACTTCAAAATTAATTATTTGAGGTTTTTTCATCAATAAACTGTGTAGTTGTTATTTTTAATGCTTGTCTTATAGCCACGTGATTTGTTTTTGTTTTTTTTTACAATTTATTCAATTCATTAATGGATTTCAGTCATGTCGGTTTTTATTTTTTATATTCTAGTTCAAATGTCTTTATTATTATTATTATTTTATTCAGCACTCATCGATTTGAGTATGATTTTGAAATACAGCATACAATGTTACACCTTTTATCAGGGAATTTTTATTATCCATCTCTACCATTTCAACAATAGAAAGAAGACTATGTAACAGTCAAAATGTTGAGGATAATATAAAAGTCATAAAATTATTTGTTCTTTGACTATCTTTCTGATTATATAGTAGATATAGTTTATAATATATTTATATAATGTTTGCTCTCTTATATTAAATATTGTTTTTATTTTAATTCACAATTGTTATTTGGTTCAGACTTACATATAAATTTAGAGCACATTTTTAAATACAAAAAAAATATATTTTTTTCATGCAGCACCTGTTGTTCATCATAAAATAATTTATGCACATATGTAGTAATGTTTTTAAAAAGGATATTATTTCTGAATAAAATTAATTAATTAATTTCAATAAAATTTGTCAAATATGTATGCGAATGTATATGCATAATAAATCCATTTATTTTTGTTTACAAATTAACAACTTAACTATATGTTCTTTAACACCTTAACAGCTCACATATCTTTTTTTAATAATTAATGATTCCCTTTAATTTTTTTTTTTTTTTTAAATTTAGTAAGTGTATAATTTGCATCATAACCTGCATGCATTTGTTGTTTGTCTCCTAGTTCTCAGGTTTCTAGTAATCAGGGCGGGTACCATGATGATGATGATGATCTCAGCAATTATCTCCAGCAGAGCCTAGACACACCCAGCAAGCATAGGCTCTCTCTACTAGACTTTCTCAGAGAGTATGTGGAATATCTAATTGCTTTGCTTCTATATAAAACTGCTTTTATTAATCTTCTCCTTAATAATAGCTCAGTTAACAGCATTTCATTATTATTATTTTTTAATATTAGATTTTATATTTCATATAATTCTTTTTTATATATTAATAACTTACCAACATATATAAACAATCATAGATAAACGTGAGCTTGTGATAACAATGCTTGCATCATTCATTGCTAGATATCATGTAACAAAAAAAAAAGCATTGCTTAAATTACTAAGATTGAAGTTTACCTTTATCTATGTTTGTTTATTATATTTCTAAATGCCATAATTTATTTAAAATCATATTTTGTGCATTCGGTTTATTTTAGACTGAAATATTAGCAAATGGGATATTTTTGACTATAAGTTTATGAGCAATATTTTGGGAATAATTATTTATTATTATAATCTTTCAAGAAATAAATCTTTTATACTTTTTTTGTTTTATATATTGATAAAATCATTACTTCATTAGTGTGAAATTTTTAAAGTAATAATATAATCAATTTAAATTGATTACATCTTTATTATAGAAATGAGTTTTACCAAATGTATTCATTGGTCAGGCACAACGTTAACCCCTTGTGTAAAAAGAAAGTGGAAAATTTAAACAACAAAAAAAAAAAAGTGGCTATAAGAGAAATATTCAATTTTAAGGTCTTAGAACTTTGTTTTAGTCCCGATTTGATAATTTTTTCTTGCGATATTTCTTTGTATACTTTGTATATGTAAATCTTATTTTATATAATATTTATTAATTAGTTTAAACTGTATATAATTTTTCATTAAAAAGATTACAAAGATGTTAAGTAATAATTTATAATTTTAATTATGCTTAAATTATATACGAATAATCTATGTAATGTAATAAATAGTTGAACCCAATGTGATTCCCAGATTTTATAAAAGTTTTCAGTGAAATATTAGAAAGATATATTATTTCTTCGTCAGCTGATTTTGGGTTTTTTATTTTTAATAATTGTAATTGAAATGCTCAATTTCTATAGATAAGTAATAAAAAAATTGCAACAATAAGATTAAATTTTTGTTTTTTCTGTATGACACAATTTGTCTTTTATATCATCCATCATGTATCATTTTCAACTTTTTAATATTTTCTATTTTCATGTTTCCTTAATTTATTTAATTCTTTCTGCCCTGCTATATTTACTTATACTTTAAAAAGTATAGATAAAGTGTTGCTCATTACTATTATTTCATAACATTTCTGAATGGCATTGCAACACTGCCTTAGACTAATCAAATCATACAAATGAGGTTATTACTAAGAATATGATAATAATTATTTATATTGTAATACTAATAGATATGCTATGCATTGTTAATTTATACATCTAACATATACAATAACATGGTATGATTACTTACTCAGAAAAACATATTGTATTAACCACACAAGTTGCATATTGAGTGCCATCTATTCTATTCCATTGTCACATAGATTGCTTTTTTATAAATTTTATTTGGCTGAGAATAGGTTGTGGAACCTTCAGTTGTACATTTCTGCCTCTACTCTGAAGTGCAATAATTTATTTTTATAGAATGATGTAAAGTGAGTTATCATTTTAAATTAAAATCTATAATGTTGGAGTGCTTTTTTCATATTAAGCTCAAGGTAAAATATTTATTTAAAAATTGCTTAAAGTTGCTGTAAAAGAAGTTTGAAACTGCATTATTACACATTTCTTAATATTTTGTGATCCTCAAACTGAGTCAAAATTAAAATCAAATGAAAATTACTATTTTTTTGTCATCAATTTAAAATGAAACATGAGAGAAATAATTGTACTTTGACAGTGTTTTTGTTTTTACTGTTATTTCAAAATCTATATAAAAAAAAATTTCCAGTTCCTGCATTAACTTGTATGAGCTCCACATTCATTTTATTAGTTTTCCGAGCAGAAAATGCCTCATATTTTCTTTTAATCAAGTCATTAATAATATAATCATCATCAGAGAGCCGCCTCATATTTTCTTTTAATCAAGTCATTAATAATATAATCATCATCAGAGAGCCAAGAACAAAACTAATTATGCCCTTCTTAAACACTGACATCTTAATAATTTGATGAACTTGAAAATTCAAATTAATAATTTTAATATTAAATAACCTGATTTAACATTTGCCATTTAAAAAATAAACATCAAGTTATTGGTTAATGTGTTTAGATATGTTCTATTTTTTTTACTGTTAATGTAATTTACTTGGATTATTACTAATGTATAATCTTTCCAAGAGTCTGAATCTAACTATGTTCCAATCCATAAGGTGCTATGATTTGATTGGGGGTGCATCTAAACTTCTTTGTAGTGGATTTCTGCTTAAAGAAAATTTTTCTAATGATCAGATAAATTATCATACAAATATTTAATGACAGCATATTGGCTTCACAAAACTAATTTTTTTTTTTAATAAGTATAGAGCATGCTACTGCTCTTTTCAAAAAGACTTAAAAAAAAATTCCATTCAATATTTTTATTATACAAGGATTGTATTTTTTTTTATGTATCTAGCAGTTTCAAGAATGTTATGAAATTAAACCATGTCATACCATTCTATTATTTATAATTTAACAAAGATGTCTTTTCTTGGCAAAAGCAGATTCCTTACTAATTGCTACTACGTCAATCGTAAACTTCTATAGCATATTAGCTGCAAGACTTGCAATTAATGACTTGAAGAGACCATCTCAAGTAGAATGTCTCTTTCTATCCCAACTTTCTACTTTGCCACCATTATTACTACTGATATTACAATTACTTTTACAGCTGGAATAACCAGATTTTTTGATAAGACTATTTTAGACTTTTTATTCTACGTCTTTACCAATATTCTGCTATGCAGTGATTTCTAATTAGAGTTGTTCCAACACTTTTTTTTTCATCTTTCAAATTACTTTGCCTCATAAAAAATCATAACTAAAACCATTCTGATTCTTGATCCATGTATTTATTTTTTATTGTCGCAAAATGTTTTGTTTGAAGTTAAGTATGGAAATATAATTGTGCTGACAGACACACATACCAATTTTCTAATGTTATTAAAATTTAAAGAGAAAGAAAAGAGGCTTAATAATTAAAAGATGTAGAAAAAAATAATGCTTGTATTGTAAATTGTTTTTGATGAAGCACTGGCATATCTTTTCAAGACAGCATAGGATATTTTTAGTCATGCATTACTAATTTATTATTTATTAGGTCATCCTGCTAACTGTGAATCTCATTTGTAATCAGTTATTTGAAATAAATATATGCATCATATTACTATTATTAACCCACAAAGACTACAATGTGATTTTATAATATTAACACTACATCTGGAATCTGATACTACTCTTAAGAAAAGTATTATTTTATGATGAAATTATTGTTCCAAATTTGATTTTTATATATATTAAAAAAAAACATTATTTTCAATAACTTTTATACTATTTGTATAAAAAGGTAAAAGAAAATATAACCACAGATTGCAAATAATAAATAAAATTACTTTTATTTATACTGCTCCTAACTGGGAGGCATTGATTGCTTTCTTTTAATAAAATTACAATCTGTTATTATAGTGAAATAAATTTTATTTATTCCAATCATTATTTGAATAAGTATTACAATATTAATATAAAAATGTAAAAATAATATAATCATAGTTCACAAATAATGAAGAAAAAAAATTTTTTTTGTTATTACCACTCTCATGTTGATTGCTTTCTTTTGGTAAAATTATTAGTTATGGAATGAAGTAAACCTGATCTTATTTATTATAAACATTATTTACAGATCACAAAAATGGAGAAGTAAAGTTAATTATTTAGAGTATAAGTGGTTTGTGTTACTGCCAAACCCCCCAAAATTGGCATAAAACAAAATTCAAAGTAATTTGATTTTGGAAAAATACAGGTATCCTAGAAAGTTACTGAGATATTCAGTTGTTCAATTTAAAAAATTCTCTGAAATTAAGGCATATGAAAATTCATTTACTAGGTGTAGCTGTTGAGGGCTAATTAATTATATAGTCAATTGCTCAGAAAATGAATTACATTTGAGCATCAAAATGAGACAAAACCAAACAGTTCTATTTAATAGATTACACCCCTTATGCTCACACTTGGAATCTATCTAAGAATTTTAAATCTTGAATTGAGCATTTCCAATGTTATGTTAAGCCACCCTGGAATATTTATTTTATATCATGTAAAAGTAGGTATCTCTACTGTATTGCATTGCAACTCAAATTAAATTTTACAAATATTACTATTTGGGGATTTACTTCTTTCTCACATTGTTTGATCATTTGTATTTATTATTTTTTTGTATACCAATTAGTTGAAAACTACAGGGGGTTTTCTACAAGAAATTTAAAAATTAATTCAAACTATATAATTATATAATAGAGGAAAATGATGAGAGGATTTTTGAGATGTGAATTTAGAGAAAAGTGCAATGAATAAGTAGAATACATAAGATTACAAATGAATCACATAGTATTTACTGCTCGTAATGATAAAAAAATATGAGTTTATACATTGACATAAGCCTTCAGAAAATAGGAATTAAAGAGTATGTTATTTTAAATTTATCTTAATTACAATAAAATCAATGATTAATAATAAATGGTAATAAATAATAATAAATGATTTGTTCAGAGTAAATATTATACTGAACTGTCATATTTGCTAGGATATTATTCTGAAGAATAAATAAAGCATACAAAAAATTTCTAGCAGTTTTCAAAATATATTAGTGTTTTTAAAGTTGAAAAAATACTATATACAGATGATAACAAGATTATGGAAAAAGTTGATAATAATGGTCAATTATTAATGGATTGTATTATTTTTTATTAATCATTTTTGTCTTCTCTTTTTAACTTTCAAAAGATTACAATATTTTAATTTAAGAAAAATGTTTATACGTATTTATATATTGGACTGTTTGCGTCATCTAATGTTATGTATTAAATGTCTTTAGAAATTTAACTTTATTTAAATATTCCAATAAATATAACTAAAATACCATCATCACAAATCTTTAGGAAAACACTAACTATTCATAATATGGTGAAAAGTGTTTTGTGTCTACTTCTCTTTCCAATTTATATGCATTACTATCTATAAATTGACAGGGTTTTATATAGTGCAGTTTATCACAAAAATTTTAAAATGCTAGTATGTCTGGATAACAAATATAACAATGTGTTTCATAGCTCAACTCATGATTAAACAATGCATTACATTAAAGTTTATTTTACATTGGGAAAAACTACCACTGAAATGTTTGAAATGATTCAAACTACATATGGCAGGAAAGTTATGAGCCACAAAAATGTTTTCAAGTGGTTTGCAATATTTCATAATTGCAGGGATAGTAATAAAAATGATTTATGAAAATATAAAACACCCAGTTACATTTCATGTTGTAATTCATGATTCAAATATGCTAGCATCTTAACATTTTTGAGATTAATAGCTAAACTGTGCTGCTATGTAACAAATACTTTGATTCAGAGATAATATTTCAGACAGCTTGAGGGAGTCTCCAAGTTTTTAACTGGTACAGGCTGTATATGTGTATAAATGTGTATATTTTTATAGGTGCATATGTGTAATACATAAATATTTTCTTATCAAAAGTATCTGTATTCTGATAGTGAAAATAGCATTACATGATGGTGGAAATAGTTATATCTTATATATAATCTTGGGTGCTGTGCAAATATTTAAGTAACAGGTTGGGCTCAATAATTCATTTATTCATGGTAGACTGTTTTGTTTTTAGTCTGCTGAGAATTTTAACTATACTTTATCACTGATCTAAATATACATGAACAGTATTTTAATTTTTTATGATTCTATAATATATGTTGGCGATTTTCACTCTGATTTTTTTATTATTAATATTCAATAATTTTAATTGTTTTCATCATTTATATACTGTAACATAATGAAAAAAAATCTAATCGCATTCAAAATATATATATTCAGTTTAATAATTACTGAATATCACTCTAATTTATCATTTGACACGCTAAAGAAGTTAATATATATGCCAATTGATCTCTGTAAATCGGATTTGTTTCTTTGTAATAAAATTTAGCCAAAACTTTTACTATTAATAATATTTGAGGGAGGGGTGATGATAAATTTGTTTTTGCTGGTAGCTAAAATAAATTGTATGTAAATTTTTTGATATATGAGTTGTTAAGGATTCAGTACCCTGATAATTTGTTGAGTCGAGGCACGAGTTTAAAGTCTCTCTTGTAGATCTAAATTTAAGTATGATGTCGAGAACATGAAATTGATAAGGTTTTTTATTATTGACGTAGAATTTCAAGTAGTTGGAAATGATCTGTTCTGATGACATTACTTCTAACATCCAATATTATCTTTCTTTAAGGAATTGATTTACTGATAGTAGTGTCTACTTTTTATTTCCCCGGAAGAAATTCTTTTAATTTTATAGATGTTTCTTAATTCGTGAATCAAAAAGAAAAACCTATTGAATAATAAATAAATCTTTGTACAAATTTGTCTTAGAAGAAACATTTTCAAAAATGTTTAAGCAATTAATATGGGCTTGCCAAAAAATCTAATCTTTTAAAAAGCGGATTATTTAAAGAACTGTAAAAATATATAGTTTTTTTTTAAATAGTTTATTAAAATAAGTAATATATAAATATTTTAAATCCTTGTACTTCACCTCAGATTTTATAAGTTAAATATTTAAAAAAAAATTTTTTTATATCGCAGTAATTAATATTAAATTGCCCGTATGATTTAGTGCAGTCGTAGCATGTCCTCGGATCTATTCTAGCTCTGGCACTTTGGGTTCTCAAACTTCTTATGAACTCCTGAACAGTAAAGTTTTTCCGAATATTTTTTTTAATATTAAAAATTGATTTAAATTCATACATTTATATAATAATAATTTTGGGTTAACTTCTAAATTGATTAATAAAGCAGTGAAGGAAAAGGTAGATCGGATATTAATGCATAAATGGAAATTAACTAATTGCATGTTTAAACATTATTTAATCTTTCTATAAAATATATATGTATGCATTATTTCTAAATTCCTGCTTAGATATAAATTTTAAAGCAGGAAATAAAATTCCGAGCAGTGTTTTAATCTTTAAATATATTAGATCTTAGTAACCAGAAATTTACACATTGTTAGAGGAGATGATGATTTGAATCCCAGAGGAATGTATAAAAGACCTAGAAAGCGACTACATATGAAATGGATGGGTGATAGAAGGAAGATGGTTAGTATTGTATAAAGAAAAGCAACTATGGATTAGCGAAACTGGATTAAAACTAGGAGAGATCTTCAATTTGTAGTGGATTAATAATACTTGAAAATTACTATTCATTTCACTATCATCAGCCTGCACTTAGTTGTATTATCAGGAATTTTTTTACAAATATTTCTCAAAAGAGCTCTCTATAAATTTTTTTTAAAAAAGGGATCGTCTTGACATTTTTAACCATAAAGAAGAAATCTAGTTTTTTTAAAGAGAATTAAGACTTGAAAATTGAATGAATTAGATATATTAATATTCTGTCTATCTATTGTTATTTAGTTTCAAGGTTTTCCATGAATACCTAAAACTGTAAATAATATCGACTGCAAAATAATGTGTTTAACATATATATACATGTACTTATGACAGAAATTAATTTTTAAAATGTATAAATTTGATATCAGAAAAAAAGAATAAGACGGCACAGTAATTAATGTAGAAAGGAAAAAACATCAATCTCTTAGCTGCCTAAAGCACTCAACACGAGAATGATTTATTGAGAGATTATTTGTCAATGCATTCATACAGATGGCTAAGTATGTGAAATTTATGAATTTCTACATTTTTTTTATTTACTAATTTTTTAAAAGTAGATGCTAAGCCTGCCATACTCAACTTGTGGCCCAACAATTAACAGATGCGGATGACACCTAGCTTTATTTTTGCAATGGGAAAGGGAAAATTTTTTTGACTCATGATGGATTTATGATAGCTTCAATTTTTTAATTCCAGATCTAAATAATTGTGGTGGGAAGAACCTGCCTTAATTGTTGATGAGTAACCTCTTACATTTGATCTTTTTTATTGATGCACTAATAATGTTAGCTATCAATTTTTATCTTTAATGCATGAATTACTATATTCACAACTTTTGATTGAACAATTACAGAATCAGCAGTAAAAATATATTTATTTTTTTAAAAGTATATTTATTTTAGTTTAGCTTCTAAAATGCAAATCAATAAGTTAGATTACTAAAGTAAAATTATAAAAAAATAAATTTCTATTTATAATTGATGAAAATAATTTATAGTTGTCAATATAAAACATATAATTGTCATCCAATTTCAAATTGCAGGTGTATGTCATCGGTTTTTGTGTTAATTTGTCTTATAAAAATAAAATATTTTCTACTAAAATCTAAATTATTTTTTTTATAATAATTAATATTTCACAAACATTTTTGGATAGAAGTGATAATTGTGTAAAAAAATACAGTAAATATATGTTTTGATTTTCAAAAAGAAAGAGAATTGTTAAAATTAATAGCAGGTTCTCTCATGTGGAGAAAACAAGAAACTACCAACATCTTCGAAGGCTTATACTTGGGTTATTTGTAATTATGTTAAATTTAAATATTATTTATTTATTTATTAGTTTAAAAAAAAGTCTAAAGAGAGCCATTATTCAGTACTGTTTTTCCTATAACATGTATGGATAACTGTGAAATAAACATTAAAATAATGGTTAAATTGAGTTAAAGTCAAGATTGAGAATTATTGGTCTTTTCATAAGATATTAATTTAAACAATTATTTGGGGAAGAATCTGCATTTATTGTTAATGAGTAATCACCTTGTGTTTGGATTTTGATTTTTTTTATTGACCCGCAAATAATATAGCTGTCTATATCCTGCCATAACTAAACTAAAGTTGTTTTATGCATGAATATAAACACAGGTGCATAAAAAACATTTATAAGAAGAAATCTGGACTAATCCAATATTTGAAGGAAAGGTGAGTTATAACATGATTATCGTAAGTGATTTGAAAAACTTACAGTTGTTTTGTAACATACTATTTTATATCAAACTATGACTAAACACCCATAATGATTTTCTTTAAACAATGAACAAAAAATATCTAATGAAAATAGAATATTTCAAGATAAGTGGGGAAGATGAATATTTTGTTGTATTAAATAACAATGGTTCAATGATATGTTTGATTTATCGAGAAAGTACCACTTTAAAAATATATAACATTGATCATCATTATTCCATGAAACAAATCATTTAATGGTATTTTTTGTTATGGGTCTTTAATAAGAAGTGAAAATTTATTTTCATTAAGAAATCATTGCAGCAGCAACAAATTGTTATATCAGTGATGATCTCACAAGAAGCAGTGGTGACATCAGCATCATATTATTTGATAAATTTAACAATAAAACAAATAATATTACAAATTTAAGAACTTCCAACTCTCACATTCTACCTGCATTAGATACATTGAAGATATTGCAAAACATATTTCTGATAACATAATAGAAAATTTGAAAAGTTGCAAATATTTTAATTTGACTGTTGATTCTAGCACTGTTCTATAACATTACAATGTGCCATTTTTATCAGATATTGTACTGAACAGAAATTTTTTTTGAAATTTCTTCCTATGAAAGACCAACCAGAGGTAAGTGATTTTCTTGATAATATTAGCACTTTTCTGGAAAATAATAATATTGAAATAATATGCACAGATGGATATCCTTCAATGATCGGATCTGAAAAGGCATTTATTTTGTTATTAAAAAAGAAATACAATTTATCAAATCTCATAATTTCATTGTTTATATCCATAAAAGAAGTAATTGTTGTGATGAAAACCATCATTGTGAATTATATTCGAGCCTGAAGAAAATTTTTAAATTGTTTGCAAGAAATAAATAGTAATTATAGTGAAGTACTGCAATGTCAAAGCAGGAGTATATTTTTGGGTTGCTTTTTTTTTCCGTTACGGCATGGAATTATTTTATTCTTACAAGAAGGCAATAAATTTTATAATGAGCTTTGACAATGATGGATGGTGGTATCTTTTAACTTCTTTATGCAACATCGCAGAAAAACTTTTGTGATCTTAATATTACTTTTACAAAATGAAAATGAAAATTATTTCACAAATAGCTAAAAAAAAGTATTGGCATTTGAAGAAAAACTAAATATTACATTCGTTTCCCAATGTTAACTAAAGCTAAGCAAGATGATATTGATATTTCTTCAGTAAGCTATATCATCATTTTCAAATTATTTAGCTACTTTATTGAAAGAATTTACAACAGATTTCAAGATTTAAGAAATATTAAGAATTGTCACTTATAAAAAATTCTTAGCACTTAGAAATAGCAACTATTACACAATTAGCTTCATTTAAGACATGCTTATGTTAGGCTATTGGATGAATTTGTTGAATTTAAAAATGACACAAATTTGGTCATTTTTAAAGAAAAAATAAGAGAAAGGAATATATGAAATTAGAAAGATATTAAACTGTCAAAAAGTATGCACAAATGTTGCTTGCATTGTTTGCAACAATATATCTTTGTGAATCATCTAATTCAAAAATGAAATATGCAAAGAACATATATAGAAACAGGCTTACTAATTCACACCTTGATGATATATCAAGAGTAGCATGCAGTACTTATAAATCTGATGTATTTAAAATTGTTAAAAGTTTGTCGCAATATCAGAAATCACATTAATATTTAAATAAATGTTTGTATCAAATGGAAGATTTTTTATGTTTTGTTAACCTGTTAATTATAAGATACAGTACAGTGGTCTATAATTAAAGCCATGCACAAATTGAGATGTCAGTCATTTTTTCATATGACACCAACTGGGTACCCACTGCTGATATAACAAGTTGTGGCCTGCTTGATGCAGCAAACAAATGTACATGACCTGGGGGGGGGTTGAGTATAGCTGTGCTAAGTTCATGCATGTGGCAAGACTATTTGTTCATAGTACATGCAACATGCAGTGATACAAAATTTTCATTTTCTTATTTGTAATATTGTAAATACAAATATATTTTATATACCTGGAGACTACATGTAATAAAAGGGATTTGAACACAGACTTTCAAGTTTCTTTCAGCCATCCACTCTAATTTATATAACCACACTACATGTGAAAAATGATCTTTAATATATGTATTTCGTGCTAAACCAATACTCATCAGTTAGTCCAGATCATCTTCCACACACGTATATAATCAGGGCTGTTATTATATTAGGATATCAAATGTTCACACTTTACATTGTTGGAGGGTGGAGTAGATTGAAGCCTATAGGTGAGAGGAGGCCAGAGTGATTTAAGCCGTCAGCCATGACAGTAATATTGATATTAACAAGGGATTTAGGCATTCCATCATCCGTTTTTAGTGGTATGGATGGCTGAAGAGTTGGATGGTGTAGATTTGCCATCTTAATATAAAACCAAACACTGATATATATTTGTGTGTGTGGGAGAAGACTTTTTGGACCAACTGATAAGTGCTGGTTCTTTATGAAATACTTATTGGAGATCATTTATCTTTTTCACTGTGTGGTCATGGTTTTGGTTATATAAGATAGAATGTTGGCTGAAGAGAACTTGAAAGTTCGTTTTCAAATCCCCTGTATTTTTTTCTTCATTGATAATTTTTTATTGAGAAAAAGATACCACTAATGGTGATTATACTATTATTCTTCACCAACTTTTTATGAAATTATATATTGACGATTTAGAAGTGCAAGAGTTCTACATTTTAATATTTTTCATTTAAACTCGCCTTATTTATATAAAACATTTATTTATATACTCACATATGAATGCCATAATACTTATTTGCTTAATAAATTGTGAACAATTTGGAAGATTATATGGAAGGCGTTATATATATATATATATATATATTGCATTCAGTTTTGTAGCTATACATACATGTTTAAATTTATGTCAGCTGTATCGACACTTACCTGTGTTTAAAACGGAGAGAAATTTTAACTGAAAATATATATATATCATTATAGATTGTACTTTTTGTATTCGTTATTAAATTTTTTCCCTTCTGCATGTTTTATAATATTAGTTTCATGACTAATGAAAACTCCTTTATTGTGTTGCTTTGAAAATTAAATGTAACTTAGTTGTTTTCCTTCTTCAATACATGAGTGAATAATAATTAGGATTGAGTAGCAAAATGTATCATAAAATTATTGTTCAGTGTAGTAAGAACTATAATCTGAGTAAACAATATTACTTTCAGTAACTAATATTTTTCTGTAGTCATAAATTTCTAAAATATACTGGTTATATATTGGTATATATATATACACTCATTTTTGAGGATTTATTCAGTACTGTGACAGTATTTTCTACTATAAATTTAATAATCATAAGCATTAAAATTAAAATGCATATTTCTCTTCTCCCTCCCCCCCATAATCTGTGACCTTTTTTTCAGTGTGTGTGCTCTCATAAAAAATTCTCTTTTTGATCAACTATCAACAAATATGTATGCTTACCAAATATCCATGTTTCATCAACTCCAATTTTGGTAAGATCGTTGCAATGGACATGACTATTATGTGGACAAATGTATGTACATTACTGTGGCAAACTGAAATATGCCAAGGAAATGATAATCTGCACAACCCAAATCTAATAAAGAAGTTTTAATTGTTGGATACATTCTCGTCTCAGTGGTCTCTTTTTAATTTGGTGTCCTTTCTAGGAATTTTATATACTTTTTGTAAACACATTTTTTTTTAGATATTAGTCTATTGCCTACTTCAAATATAGTAACTTTTTCTCTATCTAGAATGCAGATAGAAATATAAGAAATATTTGACAGAGAGTTTATTCTTTTCATAAACATATGTAATATATCTTACGTGTCTGAATTTAAAATGAATCTAATCGTTGACAATCAATTGGCTGGAAGATTATTGGTCAAACTTCTGAATTGTTTCATAAATAAAAATCCATATTTGTATGTTTAGAACTGTCATTGGAAATCAGCACTTAATGATAGGAACTGGCAAACATTATGGAGAATTATATCCAGAAAAAAACAAAATTTCACAGCAAAATAAGTTGTTTTTCAATATAGAAACTGTTAAGTGCAAAAATATAATCACTGATTACATATTATCCAATAAATTGGAGGATTTTTGCCTGATGATCATTAAAACTGATTGCTTCTGTGATCATAATAATCATCACAAATTTAATAATTATATCATTTGACATTCCCTTGATTCCATTCACTTTTTGATGAATGCATTTGAGAATACTAATTGAAAGACTACCATAAAAAAAATTACCTAATCCAACAGAATAATTGGACCACAACATACATACGCTGGACATTGGGCAACTCATCCACATCAAAGGTTCCCTTGGTACTTTGAACTGACAGGGGTACATGTTCTGGATGAAAGAGTTTCATTCTATATATCTACTACAATTTCAAAAATAAACTCCAAAATCACAGCACCTTCAAACCATCTACCTACCTTTTTGGACAATCAAAAAGTATCATGCCTTTTTAGACCATCCAGTTCACTGCTGAACTTGATACCATTCACAACTCTTGTCATCAAAGGTTTCATGGAATTTCTGCCTTTATCTGTAGTCACCTCAGCCATTTCATCTCACTATAAATATTTGATTTTGCCAATTTTCTATCCCAATGAATATATAATGTCAGAGGTCTATACCCCTTTGCAATAGTGCTTTTCATTAAAAAAAACACAGTTCCATTTTCACCCTATCCAATCTTTGGCCTATCTCCATGGGCCCACAAGATTGATAAAGATGAAATTGAGCTGCACATTCTTCTAATTTACCCCTCCAATTTGTCCAAAAAGGCTCATTCACTCCTGAGGCAGCAAATTATTGGTATAACAAACCTCAACTCAGTTAAAGAGGAAAAATGGTCCCATTATAGTCCAGCTGGATGTTCAAACAGCATTTGACCCCATCCCATCAACTTACTCAATCAAATGCTCTCTAATACCACCTTCTCATCAACTCTTCTATACTTAATCATGAATCTGCTGCTGAATCATGAGTTCCATATCATCTTCAATGACAAATTCTTCATTTTTCATCCCTCCTCAGTCCATCCCACAGGAATCACCCATTCAACTCATTACTTTTTATACTATACTTATACAACAAATATAGAGCAAAATCATCAGAATCTAAATACTGTGCACACAGCAGTACATTCCTTTCATAGCGTAGATGGATGACATCATTTCCCTGTCTTTCCAGAAAGAGCTAGTAATATTGCAAAGCATTCTCAATGATACTATGTCTGCCTATAAGCTTCAATTAAATCTCAACAAAACTGTTGCATTGTTTCTATTTACTAAAAAACTATGCACGCAAATATTTGAAGTAAAAATCCACTTCGTTCTTAGGCTTCCCATTCCACAAAGGCTCACTCAATATGAGGCAGGCAATACAAACTAGGCTCCAAGATAATGTACTCAAAATCACCAATTTACTTTCTAAGGCATACTTCTCTTTCTATTCCAAATTATTCAATACTTTTATTATCAAAATTACATACTACTTTCTTATTATTAAAATTCACAAGGGCATATATTTTTATCATCAACTACAATAAATTGCTCTGGAATCAGAAGATGATATTGATGTCTGACAAACATTGCCCCACTAGCAGCTCATTATGGTCTAGGCCTCCACAGCATCTAGGATGTTCCACATGCAGAAAGCCATAAACATAATAACCCGAACCTCCAGCAAACTCCAATCCTTCCAGGTTTGCTCAAAGTCACCTCTATTGATAAACCTTCAACCCCATATCTTACAGCTATTATTTCTTTAAAACTAACCCAAGTCAACTAGATTAGCTTCTTCAAGGACATCTACTGGCACCTCAGCAATGACACCCTCCCATTCAGTATCTATAAACGTCTTGTCTGCCAGTTTAAAAAATTGCCTCTGGAACCAAAGTTTGTTAGCTTCCCGGTTTGTCTTAACCTTTCTGCTCTCCCCACATTTGGTTTTCTACTCTATCAGCACCTCTACAAAAATGTTGATCCATTTGGTGCACTTTGCCATGCAGCCAGAGAGTCTTAACAACACCTTTAATGACTGCCAAGCAACTCCACTTGACAAATCATGTTAAACACTTACCAGTGACTGCATTTCCATACTACATATAACTCAACCCTTATAAAAATCAGACATCCTAGCACATGCAGCTAAACTTTATCCTACTTGTTTTCTGCTGTACCCGTTGCACTGTCATGTTTGCCAATAACACCAGAAGGCATCCATCCATATTTACCAACAAATTACTATATTTAAAAGCCAGATTGCAACATATCCCATCCTTCTGATATTTTCATGGCTACATGGTCACTCCTTAAAGAGCAGTCAAATCTATAAAACAATATTGTCAGTACCTCACCCTCCAAAATGAGCACACACTAGCCATCACCAAACCTCATCCATTCCAGTTTTCTACTATTTATGAGAAGGATTTTTTTGTTCCTCAGCATTGTCACTATAACAGGTCAGCATCAAAGAAAGCCTCCTAACCACACAAGTCAAACTCTAAACATATGAACTTTATTTATTGTCTGTTTTCAATAATACCAGTACAGATGTCCAACATTTAATCAAATATATGCTTATTTTAATGATGTTTTAGTAATAAAAATTCAATCTCAAGTTCCCTAGCAACCAGCTCACTTGCTCACAACCAAGCTAGCAAGTTGCAGTTTTTATGCTTATAGTATTAAAAACCGTAGACAAACAAGATTAAAAAAACTAACTTTATATACCTTTTTCAATTTGCAATTAGTTGACAACTTCTTTTCAATTTTATGGTTATGTTTTTCATTCAAAATTTCAACTAAAATCAAATTACTAACGGTAATTTCAAAAAACTAGACATTTTCAATGGCAATGTCGAGTCTAACCACTTACTCAGCTTTTACCAAGTCTTCCTATGTTTGGAACCCCTACCCCTGAATCTCACACTTAAATCACATTGAAAGCCTCACCCAGTCTTCCAACTCTAACACAAACCCAAACGTTTGACCAATCTATCACAAACTGCAACTCAACAATTACAACCAATTTTAACAGCTGTACCACCATCTTCCTCTGAAAATCTGGATGCCCCATGGATCCTGCATTTAAACCTCATCAAAAACCTTACTCAGACTTACACACATAACACTGCTCCCAACCTACATTTCCTGCCGGTGACTGCAGATTTCATAAACAAATGCCACACTCTTATGGAAATTACCAGTCCTTCATTTATGTCACTCTGGCAACCCAAGCGCATATAAAACTAAACCTGGTTTGCATGTTTAGGTACAGTAATCCAAAGCATGTAAAATTCTTGTAATCTTGTGTAAATCAATGTCTGCTTCTACATAGCCTACAACTATGGATTGTGCATGTAACCACTGTAATCCAAGCTGTGTAAAACTCTTGTAACTAATCCACTGCTTGTAAACATTCCCCAGTACTGTGTAAAGCAATAAATCAACTTTTACATCCCTTGTAACTAATACCACATCATGTAATCTTATGTAACTCAATAAATCAACTTTTATATATGTAAATCTACAACTACAGTTGCTCATGTAACCACAATGATACATGCTGTGTAAAACTTTTGTAACTAATCCACAGCATGAAAAAATTGCTGTGATCTCATGCAAATCAATAAATTAAATTTTGCATATCTAAACCTACATCTATGGATTGCTGTTGTAACTAATCCTCAGCATATAAAAATTCCTGTAAACCCATGTAAATCAATAAATCAACTTTTGCATATATAAACCTATAAATATGGATTGCCACTGTAACCACAACAATCCAAGCTATGTAAAACGCTTGTAATTAATCCACAGCATGAAAAAATTCTTACAATCATGTGTAAACCAACAAAATAACTTTTATATATGTAAACCTTCAAATACAGATTGCCCATGTAAACACAGCAATCCAAGCTATGTAAAACCCTTGTAACTCTCTAAGATAAATAAAGCTTTTCATTGAAACATCAATGTAATAATACTATTTAGTGAGCCTTTATGGCAAACTAGTTTTAAAGTTTTAAGAATGTAAGGATAGTGTTTCAATCTCTTCTGATTTCCACAGTTTGATTATTATTTTTTTGTATGAAATGGAATGACAATTTTTCAATCAATTATTTTTGGAGATTTTTAATATATAGGAAGTGGAGGGAACAATTTATTTTATTTAGTTTGTTTAGAACTAAATATTATAAACTTGATTAATCAATGATATCATAATCTACAGTCGTTTCTGACCATTGATCTTTTTCTTTGGATTTTGTTTGGTATATATAGTCCAAAATTATGACCTTTTGATTTTTTTAAAGTTTTGTAGTTTCTAAGACCTTAGTTGTATGTATGTGTTTTTTGAGTGCAGGATGTGTGATAATATACTTATTTTATTTTTACTTATAACAAATAAACGTAAATTGTGGTTCTCATTTAAAAATATCAGAGGTAAAATTTAATAAGAAAAAGCAGGAGAGTAGTAAAAATCTTTGAATATGGATCAAGGCTACCATTTGATGATAGCTTTTTGTTAAATATATACTGCAGATCTCTTTCTGCTATGAGAAGATGCATAAATTGAAAGAAATTTTATTAGTATTAAATGGACAATTTATAGGTTTTTTAATTAGGAAAGAAATGGAGAAGAGAATAGATTAAATAAGTTACGTTTGTTTTAAAGGCAGAAATATTGGGAGGATATTATTGTGACAGTTGATAATGAGTGAGGAGACAGTTTGGAAAAATCATATACAAGTTATGTCAACACGTTATCACAAATAAGAATAATTTCAATTTTTATAAAAACGCTATGCCTTTTAATGAATAACTCTTAGTTTCACTCAGTCTTGCTGAGTGGATGAGAGAGTCTGGTGGTTGGGAGGGGGCCTGAGCCTGGAAGCCTAAATCCTAGTTCTGTTGAATATGGAGCTGTGATGAGAGTGACATGAGAATCGTTTCCGATGTTGATTTTTGTAGTTATAGGGGAGAAATAACCTTTTTTTTAAAGCAGTGTTTAGCATTATTCTTATAAATGATTTTATCCATGTGTTATTGAAAATTCAGCTACAGTTTGGCCTACTGGTTTTAATTACAAGTGATTCACCTTATTTATTCTTAGTATTCCCAGTGTGGTTATTGATAGAGTTAGCCATTTGCTGTTCATTTGGTTCTTCATGGTGGATTAGAATGATTTTTAGCAGAGACTTTTCAAAGCTTAGTTTTTTCCTTGTTCTCCATAAGTCTTCCAAAGTTTTCTCATTTGCTCTCTTCTGAGGATATTTGAGATCATTCTGGAGAACTGATCAATAGATTGACTTAGCCTGTATTTTATATTATCTCAAGTGTTTTTCTATTCCTCAATGTATCTGCTGCAAATTGGATTTTTCAATATTGAACTCCTAAACGCTATTCATATTTGAATTTATACTTCATTAGTCGATGAGATGATTAATTATTAAAAGTAAACCTAGGCTAATTGTAACCTAGGTTTACTTTTAATAATTAATCATCTCATCGACTAATGCTTTGGGTTGTTACAGGTTGATCAATTTTTGGAAACGCTATGGACAAAAAATACAGTGTATCATGTTAAATCACCATATTATACTATGTAAATCAGTGCTTACCTTGTAAAACATTTTGTACCAATAAAGTTTAATCCTATTTTTAAAAAAAATCAGTTATGTAAAAAAAAATTTTAAATGCAGATAATTAAAGGTTTGCACACCCAAACTTTTATTCTGATACTGATATGAAGGACCTTTATGATTACATATATATAAATATAACATTATTAAACAGATTTTAGTGCTAGAATTGGAAACTATTTGAAAAATAAAAATTCTGTGATGAAATTGATTATAAATACAGAAATGAGATTCTGTAAATTTATGAGTCAAAAAGAAAAAAAAAAGAAAACATGAGTCAAAAAGAAAAAAAAAGAAAACAATACTTTATTATTTATGTAATACAATCTTTATGATTTATATAATACATCGAAGAAAAATCCACAATGTTGCAATAAGTGTGGTGGAAGCATATAAATGGAACTACAATGGAATTATATTTTAACTAATAGAAAAATATATATTTAAGAATCATATACTTATTAGTTTTAATTCCAGAGATTGAAAACATTTGGGACATTTTTGTAATGCAAAGCTAGATGCAATGCATTGTGGCTTCTTTTTAGGGGTCAGGAAACTCAGCTACTATGCCCAGAGAAACCTGTTAGCCACTTTACCTTTTCTTTCCATTCTCCACCCTAAGTTTTTTCCATATTCTTCTCTATCCTGCTCCATCCCATTTCCACAACATAATCTGTCAACTCCATGACCTTTATATTTAAATCCTCCTTATCTTTTCTCGAACCCAGCATAAAAACCAAGAACCCACTTTCTGTATAATCACTTTGTTTATATTTATTCTTCCACAACTTCATTATTTGTATCCTTTCTGCTTGCAGGCATTTATATTCAATTAACAGATGCCTAATATTTTTTATGCATTTCTTACACAACTTGCAGACTAAATCACCCACATTTTTCCATTTATGTGTATATCCCTTTGCGCTAAAGATCCTGTTCAAGCCTTAAACAGAAATTGTTAAGTATGGTTTCTAATAGCAGTTGGTATTTTTATTTTCGATAATACTCTAAATTAAGCCTAGAATGATATTTTTTAGTTCATTCATGAATGATATCAAATAGTTGATAACACTCCACTAAAAACAAGGTTTTTTTTTTTTCCAGACATTAAGAATAAAAAGCAACAGTTCAATAAATTTAGAAGGAAAAATGAAATGTTTCAATAGGAAAATGTAGTTATGAAATGATAAAGAAAATCGTTGATAAGAAGAAAAAAAATGTTTCTAAAATTTAAAACTACATACATATCGGGGAGGCGGTAAATATGATTATTATAACTAGAATGATATTATAGCATATGTAAAGTAATTTCATGCAAATAAGTAAGTAATTAAAGATTCAGAAACTCGTGTATCTTTTGAAATGCCAAGTATTTCAAGCAGAAAAGTTTAAGGTATTCAGGCAGAAAAGTTTAAGGCATAAATGTTTCAAAATAATCAAATTAAAAATAGAAAAATTGTGGGCAAAGTTGTATGAAATTTGTTGACTGCAGTAGGAATATTTAAGAAAAGAAAATATTAAAGATTGCACACATATCAACCGTATATAAGGTTTTTATTCAAGTCATTACAAATCGTAGTTTAAAAACTTTAGTTTCAGGTCAAACAAAAAAATTATCTTGATTTGAATTGGTTTTAATTTAGTCACTAGCTAATGAGTATTAGTTATCATTTTGCATTAAATATGTAAAATTGTGAGCAATGGTGAAATGATACTATCTCATACTAAGAATATTGGTATGGGTATATATATGACAAGGTGAATTTGTCTTTCCAAAACTTTTTACAACATTCTGTGGAAAATATTTTGTAAATGAAAATGTTAAGGAAAAGAAGCATGAATAAATGGAAATTGCTTGAACCATTTACTAAAGATTTGCATTTGATGTGGTAATGCTTGAATTGATGCAAGAAATATAAAAGCTATTGGGTTGGATTAATCTGTTAAAGAGAAATACAGTTATCCATCTTTCTTTTGATTTCTTTAGCCTGGGTTGAAAGATTATTTTAAAAAAATTAAAAATTTGTAAATTCTACTTGCCATCTCAACCTGCAGGAATAGTGTTGTGAATCTTTCTTCATTCATGAAACATTTTTCAGTCAATCATTTCTACATCCTCTGTGCTCTGAGCACAGTTAGTCATCTGGTTGCTATCAAATTTTTATATAAATTACACTTATTGAATAAAACTTTTGTTTAAAACGACATTAAAATCCTAACTTAATGATGATGGCAATTTTTTGTATGTTAAAATAAAAATAATTTAATTATGGAAATAAAAATTATATGCCAATTGAATAAATACTTGCTTAAATTTGAATACATATCAATGCAAATGTATTTTCTTTATTTACGACTATTATGCCTTTTTCATAACCAAAGTATTCAGTTTTGCATTATTTATTGTACTGATGGTTTAATGTTATAAATTATGAAAACTGTATTTGAAATTCAATTGATATATGCTCTTATATCAATGCTTCTTATGTGGGAAATCATTGATATGATGTCTTAATGTAAATAAATCTATAATATATTGTAATATATGTATATATAACGACAAATTATGAATTTGTATACACTTAGCCATACATCCTTATAAATATCTATAACTATAATGAAACCATTAACTATGTTAATCTTTCTTCCAAGCACCTTCACTGACAACTATATACAATGCACATTTTGTTGACAAATATTGATTACATTAGAACACATATTGTTTATTGAACTGCATATGTACAGTACTTTTCAACACAAACACACACACACACATTTAACATCTTCTTCTTTTGGGGTTTTTTGAGAAATTTTTTTTTTTTAAAAAGGAAGGGGTTGGTTTTTGGGATTTTTGGTATTGAAAATTTGTTTTGTTTTTTTGTAGGTGAGTAGTTGTGTTTTTTTTTTTTAATAATTTTAAAAAAAAATAAAATTAAAAAATTTTTTTTTTTATTTTTAAGGGGGGGAAGGGGGTTTAAAAAAAAAAAGGGGGGGGGAAAAAAAAAAAAAAAAAAAATATATATATAACACTTATAAATGTGGTATGCACATATAAATTAAAATTATATTATAAGTAATATTTTACAAATAATAATAATTTACTTATTAATAATAAATTGGGGTGACACATTTACATATATTGTACTGTGTTTTAACTCATGCATTCATTGAAGCAATAAAATTAAGGGGAACAAATTATTTGCCATATTTTTATTTTTTAAAATAAAGAATGAAACATCTGACTTGTAGCTATTAAATATGCTCTGGGCAATTTTTTTCCCACTAACTTCTTCCTCTTATAAAAACATTCATGGTTTTGTTATTTTGATGTTTAAAATCAGTATCAATTTTTAATATGTTCTTAAATTTTGTAAAACTTTTAGCATTACACTCAGGAAATATTTTATTATGTAAAATACTGTACATCAAATTTGGAAATGCTAATGAGGAATAAAATGTATGTGCTTTCATAATAAACCAATGTTGCTCTGAGATATTACATCGTAAAATTTATTTAAAAATTTTACTTTCTTTTTTTTAAAAATCTGATTGGATACAGCATTCAGTAAAAAATGGCTGCTCAAATATTGTAAAATTTACAAAATTTAATGTGTTTTTTTAATTACATTTTTGTTCGTTTGTGTACATTTTTTATTGAATATCATGTAATTAAATACAGCATAGTTTGTGACTTATATTTCAGAACTATAGTCAATGCAATACAGTTATCTTAATCACATAGAAGAATATAGAACTGTGTTGTTCATGGATTTACATGTTCATATATATATATATAAAGACTTAGAATTAAATGCCCAAGAATGCTGTGAAAATATTAAAATAATTATGTTCAACCACTAATCAAAAGACAAAAATAATTATTTATAGTAATGTATTAGAAGTTAACTATTTCACTTTCGTAATGAGAAAATGAGTGCATTTGTTGGAAATAATTGTAAAAGAAAATATTTGTCAGACTGAAACGTATCTTTTGTTCACATGCATGTTTAATAAATGAATAGCAGAAAAATTACATATCACACAGTAAAATATATCAATGTTTATATTTCAAAAATGAAATGTGAGTGATAAATTGAAATTGAGCTTGATTGCCAGGTTTCTGGGACAGATAATAATAAATAAGCAATTGAAGTCCAAAACTAGATTCCAAAAGATTGTGAGACAACATTTTAGTTCTAAACACGAGATAAGAAAGTTTTCTGTAGTGGTGCAAGAAATTTTGTAGGATGGCTTATTATTTTGTCTAATACATGCATTTATTAAATAGCAGATGTCAGCAAGTTTCAAATATTTTTATGTATAATCATTTTATATATTAGCAAAAATTGTTAATCTAGCTTTCTGAGATATATAAATGCCAGATTTTATTATTTTATTAAGATTTCCAATTTATTTGAACAATTTTTTTTTTCAGTTTTGAAAATTTACATTTATTAGAGCATATGTATACATTACCATAAAGAAATTATATGTGCGTACATGCATGTTTTAAGATAAAATTAAAAGAGAGATCCATTCAATACATACTTTGTAAATCATATTTCTATTCTGATTTATTGCCAAAAAACCAAGCTTTCTCTTTACAGCATATAGCAAAATGAGAACTTTTCTAAAGACAACATGATAAGGAAAAGGAATATCATAAATTAATTTACATGGCAATAGTTTTTAATATTTGTTTATTAAGTATTATGATATATGCATGCTATAAAAGACAAACTGTAAACATGATGCTCATGGATATATTATAATTGATATTGATTTTAGTTTCTAATAGCATTTGAGTTGTTTAAAGATATTCAAAGGTTTATAATGAGGGATAAGCCCAGGATCAACTAAATTCTGTGCAAAATAATTATTACATCATGTATATATTTTTGTTTTGTGTGTTTATTGATGACATTGATGCTGTTGAATATTAAACAATCTACAGACATATATTTTAACATGTAAATATTTTACTAAAGTTAAATGTTCTATCATAATCATCAGCATTTAAGTAAGTGATTAATGTTATATTTGATTTTTTTTAGGTCTCCTGTTTTAGAGATTGCAGATGATAGTATGTCTCATAAAAAAGACAAATCAAGAAGGAATCGAGGCAAGAAAATCTTAGCTCTGGGAAGTTATCGAAAAATTCGAGTAAGCTTTTTTTGCTTATTTACCAGTGGCATATTATATTTATTTTCATGTATATATCACTTATGGGTGGACTTTTATGAAATGAGATTTAAAATATTAAATTTTAAGTGGAAATATTTTTATGAGCTATTTAAATTAGTAAATTATAAAGATTAATTTTGAAGATATTTTGATAAACTATATTAAAAAAATATTTTTAAAAAGTAATAAAAGATGAAGGGGGTGTTTTTTTAAAGCTTGCTTATTTTTATCTGTAATTATATCTACTAATTATATAAGTGGAGTAAATATTAGCCTTATCATCTACCCATGAACTAATATAATCAGTCAAGCTCCAGAACAAAACAGAAATGCAAAGAAAAAGAAAATATTGGAGTCAGAATTAATGATTGTTGTTAAGGAATAGAATGTGGTTTCAAACTCAATACCATTGCCATAACTAATAGTGAATGATTTATGACTTGACAGTCTCATGAAAATAAGATTTTATACTAACATAAGTGAACTGAAGACATTAAGATAAAAAGAGCAGAGTCATTTTATGTTACAAGGCAGTGGAATATATTGTTGCTTGATCTCTGATTAGTCATTTGGTTATATATATATATATATTGTAACCAGTTGACTTACATAGCATACACTAATATAGTGTGTATGCATAAATATATATGTAAAATAAAGGAAAGTAGAAATAAACATAGAATAAATTTTTGTAGATTTTTTTTATATTTCCTAAAGGGTTAAATAACTCTGGGCTTAAAGTAAAATTTCATTATGAAATAAGTATTTTAAAAAGGTCTGATAAATAATATTTGTAATTCTGATTTTGAAATTAACAAAAAAAAAAAAGCAAGCATAATTAATTTTTTAAAATTTTTTATTTAATATTTGTATAAAATATCTTTTTTAATTAATGCTTGTTTTCATTTTTACTATGTAGTTAAAAATCTTTGTAGATTAAAAATTTTAAAGGATTATCACACCTTTGGTCAAATTCCAAAGATTAATGTAAAAACATGAAAATCACACTTTGATATTTATTTCCAGCTTGTTTTCAAATGGATTAAAATTAATTGAAAACAACCACTGTGTTTTCATCACCTGACCTACCCAAGGTTATAAAAGACTGATAAAAAAATATCAGTTAGTTTTTGGCTTGCAGTTTTGTAAGAGTTAGCAGAAGAGCTAGCTGTAAAATTGGCTAAAATATTTTGTGAAGAGTTGGTAGCTGTAGCAGAAAATGGCCATAGTAAATCTAGCTGCAAAGATGGCTAGTATAATTATCAAAAGAATTGCCATGAGGATTTAAGTATGCAAGGAAGTGGCTGTTCTACATTTCACTGGAGGAGTTTGAATTTACATGAGGAAACGGGTCAAGATTCTTTGTAATTCATAGCCTTAAAAGTGTTCTGGAAAACATCTTGCTGACCTGAAGCTTACAAAATCCAAGTATAAGTGGAACTGACTACAGAAAGGAAAAAGCCAAACATACCTGAATTATGTACTTTTACCTGATGATGACAATTACCTGGAATGATAAAAAAAACTTGCCCAAGAGAAAACACCAGCTGAATAAAGAAGTAGTTATATGTATGCTGATGTGTCTACATATACGAAGAGAAGCACAGATAAATGTGTATACAAAAGTGAGTTGTTTTTAAATAATTCATTTGGGAAGACATTTTAAATCTATACTTTAAAATTAAAGACGTTTATAATTAGTTAAGAGATAAACTGATAAAAAGCTTTCTAATCTCTCAAAAATTGACTATACTTTTTTTAGAAAAAAAAAAGAATAATGAAAGCTACAATAGAATTTGATAAAGTGATTTTTTTTGATATTGATTAAATATGTAAATTTTATGTATATTCAAAAGGGAATTATTAATTATAAAAATGATTTATTGTTGATAATCTGTGCAATTGTATATACGTGTTTCAGTAAACTTAATATGTAAAATATATATCATTTAACTGAAACTTCAGTCATTTTTTTGTTAGTGAATATTAATTATATATTATAAATTGCATGTCTCTGCGCACATATATGTAAATCAATGTAACAAGTTGAATTTTGTATAGTAATTATGGAAATTACAAATGTAATAATTATTTTATGTTTAATTGAAATGTCTTCATCATGTGTTATAAAACGCCCGTCTGTGTATGGATATATATATATATATGCATTTATAGAATCTAATTGAGAATTATTGTAAAACCATGTAATAACTTTAGTTGTGTATATAATTTTGTATACTTTTCAAAATCAGCCTTATTCTATAAGATCTTAAATATCATTTATTTTTATTTTTTTGTTAATAATAAACTTGTATTTAATTGTTAAAATTGTATTCTATCATCTCTTGGTCATACAGTAATAGAGCTTGTGTTCTCTGAGCTAGTTTGGACACGGATAAATGGGGATGTGTACTTAGTGCTTTGGGGCATCCAGAGATGATCAATCATCATCCTGGTTGGTGCAAAAGAGGATACTCTTTAAAGACCATGCACTATTATTTTTTATTTTACTTTAGTCTTGTTAAAAATTTAAGTTATAGTTGGCCAGTACATTAATGGTACTTAAGTGGTCAGAGCATTGATAATGATCAGCATGTTTTAAATGTCCCAGCATTATTGTTTTGATTTCTGATTATTATGTATTCTAGTCAATGGGCACTAATCTGGTGCATCCAAGTTATGTTTAAATAATTGTTCAATAGTTAGCCTGGTCTAAAGAAGACCCATTTCAATCCAGTCACAAGATTGACTGTTAATATATTGTACTGATTTATTTATTCCCATCATTAATGATGATGAATGGTATTTTACTTATACTGATATTTACTTTATAATGCGGGTTGATGGTTTATTATGTTTTTAGTTGCTCTTTTTAGTAGCTGGCTGATCTCTCAGTGATCTCACAGATTTTATGATCTCATGCTCCCCTTAAATATATCTTACTTATAGATACTTTGTAAATATATGATTTTATTTTAAATGGACTGGGAGTGATGATGTGTTTCCACCACCCCACTTCAATTCATTGTTCCTACCATCTTCATATCCCCCATCCTATTACAAATGGCGCCCAACATGGGGCACCATTTGTAATGGGATGGGGTGGGTAATCTAGAAAGGTGGTGAAAATTTTTTTAACTAGGTGATGGAATAATCATCATCACTCCCAGTCAATTTAAAATGAAATATGAAATCAATAATTTACAATTTATTTACAAAAGTATATTTAAGTAATATATTTAAAAAAGGAACATGAGATTATTGAGAGATCAGCCAGCTAACTCAGAAGAGCAACTATAATAATTAATCATCACCAGCAGCATTATAAATAAAAGTAAGTATGAGTACTCAAGAGAAATAACCATCCATCATCATCATTGATGGAATAAAAAAATCAGTACAATATATCAGAATAAAATCAACAGTCTATTTTGTGACTGGATTTGAACAATAAAAAATATAAATCAACAGTCAACCTTGTGACTGGATCAGAAAATGGATCTTCTTTAGACCAGGCTAACAATTGAGCCTTTGCCATCTTGGGAAATTATATAAACATAACTTGGATGCATCAGCTTAGTGCCCATCCATTAAAATACACAATAATCAGAAATAAAATCAATAATGCTGGGACATTTAAAACATGCTGATCATCATCAATGCTTGGGCCACTTGTACTGGCCAACTATAAACTTAAATTTTTAATAAAGACTAAAGTAAAATAAAAAAATAATAGTGCATGGGCTTTAAAGAGTATCCTCTTTTGCACCAACCAGGATGATGATTGATCATCTCTGGATGCCCCAAAGCACTAAATACACACCCCCAGTCATATATTCATCCTGTGCACCTATTTAGCTCAGAGAACACAAGCTCTATTACTGTATATGAACAAGAGATGATGGAATACAATTTTAACAATTAAATACAAGTTTATTATTAACAAAAAAATAAAAATAATGATATTTAAGGTCTTATAGGATAAGGCTCTGATTTTAAAAAGTATACAAAATTATATAAACAATTAAAGTTATTACACTGTTTTACAATATTCACCATTCAAAATTTCAAATTATTGCAATGATTTACATATATGTGCGCACAAACATGAAATTTTTAATATACAACTTTTTTCAAAATAATAAATGACATCAATTTTTACCTAAGTAGGTTTTGATATATATAAATATGTGCACAGGGTGCAGTACATTTGAGAAATAGACATATTTAAATGATTATACAATAAATGATTAAAATTTTTACATATATGAGTGTGCGTGTACACTGACTTTTATCGATTTCAACTTTTTACAATAATATTATAATTTTCTAATACATACATTTCTTACCTATATGTGTGTATAAACAAAATATAGATACAATTTAAAATTAGTTTCAGTTTATACGTTCTCTTTTTTTATAAAAAAAGTATAGTCAATTTTTGACAAGTACTTGTTGATTAATTATTAGCATTCTTAGACCAATTTAAAAGATTTTCTTTTATGATTTTAATTCAAACAAAATTATGCTTGCATTTGTATATTCTTTTTTAATGTCATTTTTTTTAAAGGAATTACCAAAACACTTTCTTCAAAAATATACATCAAATCATCTTTCTTTTAGACATTTGACGTAAGCAAATTATTTATGTGTTTTGTTTTAAGTTATTAATTTATAATCTTATAAGTCATTTTAAGAATTATTAAAATAAAATAACTCACTCTATATACACATGACATATTTATCTTCATTCCTTGCACATATAGATAAACAATAGCATAAGCATAATTACTTTTTTATTCAGCTGGTATTCCTCTTGGGCAAGCTGGTTTTTTGTCAATCCAGGCAAATGTCATCATCAGGCAACAATATATAATTCCGTTATGGTTGGCCTTTTTACCTTCTGTAGTCAGTTCCACTTATACTTGGATTTTGTAAGCTTCAGGTCAGCAAGCTGTTTTCCAGAACACTTTTAAGGCTATGAATTACAAAGAATCTTGACCCATTTCCTCCATGTAAATTCAAACTCCTGCTAAGGAAAACAGTCTACTATCTTACCTTCTTACATCCTCATGGCAGTTCTCTTGATAATTATTCTAGCCATCTTTGCAGCTAGCTTTACTATGGCCATTTTCTGCTACAGTTACCAACTCTTCACAAAATATTTTAGCCAACTTTACAGCTAGCTCTTCTGCTAACTCTTACAAAACTGCAAACCAAACTGTTCTCTTCAAAATCACTATCCAGACTGGAGCTAATTTGTTATCAGCTCTTTTATAGAATCATGTAAGGTGATAACATTTTGATTAAAAACAGAATTTTTATTTTTAGTTCTCTAATCCTTTTGAAAACATATACATGTTTTAATTAACAATTTTTCAAAAATACAAGTAGGGTGTTTTTAAATTTCAAAATCAGAGAATAATTAATAATAATGCAATATTTATATTTATTCAGACCTTTTTAAAATATTAATTTTATAAAAACATTATTTTAAACCCAGAGTTATTTAACCCTTTATTTATTATTATTTTATTTTAGGAAATATTAGAAAAATATCTACAAAAATTTATGACTGTGTTTATTTCTACTTTTCATTTACTTTATATATATATATGCACACACTAATATTATTATGGGTGTCCCATGTAACCCAACCGGTTACAATATATATATATATTGTACCAGTCACTTCTTTTGATTACTGAGGGTGCCACTATCACTACCTAGAAAATTTAATTTACAGTAATTCAAGAGTTAATGATGATGATGAAAACCGGTTACAATATATATATTGTACCAATCACTTCTTTTGATTACTGAGGGTGCCACTAGATCACTACCTAGAAAATTTAATTTACAGTAATTCAAGAGTTAACGATGATGATGAAAGCTACCAGCTAAACTCAGGGAAAGAAAAATCTTTAACATTGTTCAGACAATTGAGAAAAGAACACAGACAAACATTAGTCCAAGTAATTATAAACAATTTCATAATTTATTAAATTTACAATAACAAATCCCAGACAAACAAAGTATGAAAGATTGTTCTAGATTTCTCTACCATTATTATCAGAGTGTATGTGAGTAATGAAACATTAAACACCCTCGGAGATAAGTTTGTTTTCTCATCTAATATTTAAAAAGAGATAATTTCTTCATGCTAGGGGATTATATAAACAAATTCAAGTTTCCCTATTTTGAGATTTTAAAACACGTCTTGTTATAATGAAGCAGCAAAGGTGAGTTTTCTTTAGTTTGGAAGAAAAACATCAGGACCAAGAATATCATATGTCTGCAGAACAGCTCATGAATGACCATGTTCAAGACCATCAAGGGTTGGTTCCAAGACAAGAAAATAGAACAAAAAAAGATTATGCTTTTACATAATCTTAAACAGAAGAAAATAAAATCTCCAATTTAGGAAAAACAACAATTTACTCCATAAACCACCAGTCAAAAGATTTTCGGTCTGCAGGAATTGCAAACCAAGATTGACTACATTAATTATAAAGAAAGAATAAAGGGCAGATTAAAAGATTACGAATGTCTGCCAAAGCATTTATCAAAGGTTAGTAATGTAAAAAGAAAACACTTAGCATATAAAATAGAAACAATACACTCGGATAAATAAATTTTACAAAAAATATGGAGTCTTAAAACTAAGACTCCACTACATATAGTAATATGAAAAATAGATAAAAATATTTAAAAATATTAATGGCATATTCAAAACATAATAAAGACAGGTTTCTTTTGAATTGTCCATACAGTTATTCTGGCTAGGTGCACAAAGTTCTTTCTAACTTGAGTATGGAGGCAATCTTTCGATCAGTTCTGGTCTAGGCTTTTAATTCATGATCTTGAAGGAACAATTTGGAATCTGGGTCCATAATTTGGTTGATTTAGCACTGCATGTTGTAGATAAGATTTTGCATGACATAGTTTTGGCATTCGCTATTTAGCAAATAGTCTAATTTATCAGCAGAATTTCCTATTAGAAGACAGCAAAAATATATCAGCAAAGGTGATATAAAGATGTGGATAGCAATCTTTAAAATATAAGGCAGCACAGCAATCCAAATACTCATAACGAGCAGAATAATAATGATAAGCTGAATAAAAATCAGTCCAAAAACAGGGGCTATTTATGTGCACTCTTATCTTCCATGACATCTTTAATTAGAAATGTTTGACCAGGGTAAATCTCTACCTCCTGCCCAATTTTAATTAAAAATAAAACATCTTACCAGGGCTCTTATCTTATTCAAAATTATTTTTTAAAAAAGGTAAAGGCAAAAATAAGTCTGCCTTTTTAAAAAAAATAGATTGCAATAAAAAGAAACTTGATTGCAATCAAAACTTTTAAAATTAAAATCCTCTTTCCAAAAGATTAAAACTTTGCTTGCTTTTAATTACTTTGAGAAAAAAAAAAAGTGACAAAAGAAAAGTATTTTATACCAAGATCTATTGAAAAGTAAAATCATAGAATTTTAAAATATAAACGAGTATGTGTGTTGTTGCACATACTCTTAATACATAAAAAAAATATAAAACTTTTAAATAATTTTTCTTTAAAACTTAATAAAAATATAAAATGCATTTTAATTTCACGGTGGAACTTTTGAAGCAGATAAAACATCCGGTTCAATATATATATATAAGGAAGTAAAAATTAAATTTTAAAATTTTTTTACTCTTTTTTTTTTTTTTAAGCAAATGATTGGGCTTTTGCTTTCAAGCAACTACTGAACAAATAACAAAGAATTTTGTTTTTACTCTTTTTTAATGCTTCTATTTATTCCAAGTTTTCATCTTTTGTTTTCACCATCTAGGCCTGAATAAATATAAATTGTGTGTGCGTGTTTCACCAAATGATCATAACCACATTAAACATGTCCATAATTTTTCCACTGGTAATTGATATACCAATTTAAACAGATTTATTTCTCATAGTGTTAGATTTTTAATTTTACAATAATTACATTAATGCCTTTCTGCTAGATTTTTTTATTTGTTTTACAATCCAAGTAATTTAGTTATGTAAACAGTGTGTCTCAAAGAAAAAATGATTTGTTTTATCTCCAAGCTGCCTGCTGTGCCATCTTTGAATCAATACATGTGTTTCAAAGCAACAATTCGGCTTTTCACTATATTAATTAAAGGTGCTGCGATCACAAGTTATGGCTTACATATTTATGCGAATGCGTTGATGTGGCTGATTTTTACTTTGCAAGATAAGTTAAAATTTTATTTTAATAACATCTAGATAGAATTTTCTGTTGTTAGTGGATGATAAAAGAGAGTTGTAGTGAAGAGAGATAAGTTTAATTGGATTTGGAAAGATTGAGTAAAAATATTGCTAATGTTTGGAATTTGGAGAGCAATTCGAGATGCCAACATTTTAAATATATAAAAAAAATATTTTTTGTGGTTATTGTAATGAAGTATGGGTTTGCTAATAAATATTTTTTTTAAATTTAAGTGTGAGAATGATTCATTTTCGAAAGAGGGGTAATGTTGAGGTGTGAGTTTTAGGGGAACATGTGGTTCTTATTATCCATTAGAAAAAAAAAATATTTGTATACAGAGGTTTGGAGAGTGGTAAAATAATCCTAAATTTAAATATAGAGTAGGGAAATTTGGAAAAGTAAGGAAATGTGAACTGCATGCTTATATCACAATATATGCATGATGGTCAGAAGGAAACTAGGTGTGATTTGATAGCATGTATAGTATGTGATATAGTTTTTTATTTGAGTACTTAAATAAGACTGGGAAGGATATAAAAAGTGCATGTTTCTGAAAGTCATGTGGTAAAAAAATAGTTTTTAAGCATAGATAGTTTAAAGAAAAATTCAAAAGAAATCGAAGAAAATGTAAGTAAGGATGATAGAATGCTGTATATGTTTAGTAGAATGACAAAAGATATAGATGACAAAATAAATAGTGCAATGGGGATAGTTAGCCAAAGAATAAGGAAGATAGAGGAAAAGTAAAGGTTGCACAAGTAAAATTGAAAGCATTAGATATGAAGTGTGAGCAGATCAAGGGATTAGTGAATAGAAATGATAAGGAAGTTCAGAAAGTTGAAGAAATGTTACAGATGAAATAGAGAAAGTAAACTATGAAATAGTTCTGATAGGGAATTTCCTAATTAGAGATGTGGAGATGTAGTTGCAAGGAAAAATAGAAATAAATATGTAAGAGTATGTTTGCCTAGAGCTAGAATTAGGAATGTTACTGATAAAGTAAATAAACAGGGGAGTAGAGATATTTGTGTTATGGTGGGGACAAATAATTTGTCAGAACCATAGAAGGTAGTAATTCATGAGTACAAATAATTGATTAATAGTTTGATTAAGGTGAAAGGAAAAATAGAAATAGTTGATCTACTACCAAGATCAACAATAGATATAAGATAGATAGGGCATATTGTATAAATGAGAGATTGGAAAAACTATGCAATATAAATAATGTTGTGTTTGTTGGTGTGTAGAATTTTTTTTATTATTAAGAGGAAATTGTACAGTAAAGATAGATTGCATTTAGCAAAACAAGGAAATTAAGCATTAGGAGGCTTTATTTATGAAAAACATATTTCAGGAAACATATAAAAGGGATAGGATTTTAAATTATAGTATTAGCAAAAAGAAGGTTAAAGATGGATGGGATGTAAAAAGTAAACAAAGGGTAACTTATCTATATAGATGTGGAGAGGGAATGAGTCACTAAAATGAATGATAAACAAACTAACTACAAATATAATAGAGAAGAAAAAGTCCAAAGAATTTACAAAAGGCAGAAAGAAAAGAAGAAATTGGATATTTGAATATGCAAGATGGTAGGGTACCAGAAAAGTGGTTGAAATTAAAGCATTTGGAATGAAGGTCATAAGGTATTAGCAGTAATGGAAACACATCTATGAGAAGAAGAAGAACCTACAATGGAAAATTTGATATGGCAAAGTATAAATAAAATTATAAAAGAAAAAAATGTTGGTGGTATAGGAATAATGTCAAAAAATTATTTAAATACTGTAGAGTGTCAAGAACATTTTTGGTTTGAGATAAAGTTAGGAAGACAAGAATGGTTGGTGTCTATAGTCAGACTATAATGGAGTGGAACAATAGCTTATATGAATACCTATTTAAGGATATATAGAGTTTCAAAAAAGATGGGAAGAAAAATATGGTTATAGAGCATTTCAATGGGAATATTAAAGAAATTGATGACTTGGATAATAAGAATGGGCAACTTCTGAAAATTTTGTCAGAGAGTGAATTTGAATATTGGAAATTTACCAAGTATTTATGAAGGGCAATACACATGTATTAGTAGATAAAGAGGGAGTGAATAAAATGCAGAAAATTAAAGTGTTTGTAATAGTGTTTATAATTTTTTTTATAATAGAAAGGGTAAATAATGTGATAGAAAATAATAATAAAAATAGAAAGGATATTGAAAGATATGATAAGAATAGTTAGACGAATATAAAATAAAAGCAGAAATTATGGAAAAGTTTATTGAGAATGAATGTATAGATTGTTGTGATGAAGTAGAAAAAGTGGAAATAGGATTTTAGGTCAGAGTATTCAGAAGAATAAAAGTAATAGATGTGAGAAATTAGTAAAGTGTAAAATAGAGGAGGAAAGCATGTAGAGAATGTAAATGTGCTATTAAAAAGGAAGAAACTTTAACTGGGAAAACTATTTAAATAAAAAGAAGTTGGTTAAAATAGACAATTATGGAGTGAGAATGAAATTAAATGGTAAATTATTGGAAAGATATTAATTAAAGTGGAAGAGTTGGGAGTAAAAAAATTTGCAAATATATTAAAAGAAGGAATGTAGGGGAGAGAAATGGTATTACTAAATGTTGAAGAGAAAAAGTATAGTTCTAGAGAAGAATTAGAATCAGTCTTAAATAAGTATGTAATGGATATAGAAAAGAATGTTAGATGTGGACAGAATGATGACAGTCATAAAAGCACATAGTAATGGAAATATTAGTTCTACAGAAAATGAATTGAAGTGAGGCAGGGAAGAAGTTAAAAATGAAAAGGCAAGAAGTTTAAGGGCAGCAGAGATGGTGATGAATTGGGGAATAGGGCGAAATTAAATCTGTTATCATGCTTTAAGAAGATGGCATAGAAGACAGAATTCACAAATAGATGGAATAATACGAGAGTGAGGCTATTATTTAAAGGAACAAGTAAAGACCATAGAAGATAAAAAAAAATTATAGACCAGTAGTGGTAGTCATTGTTATATAATGTTTTTGCATTTACGGTGGCCGGAAGGGTGGCAAAATGGATGGAAGAAAATAATTTAGTGGGAGAAATGCAAGTAGGTTTTAGAATGAATAATAGTCATATGAGATAGTTTATTTGTAGTCTCACAACTTATAGATATGAGTAGGGATACAGCTAGACAGTTATATATGCTTTTTAGAGATATAGAGAAAGCATATGATAAAGTGAATAGAAATAGATTATGGATAAGTTTAGTAAATTAGAGAATTAATGGGGCTTTAGTGGATCTTATTAAGAAATTATATGAAAATAATTTATATCTATCAATTATGAAATATAGAATTACACTTAAAAATGAAGTAGGACTAAAGCAAGGATGCCTTATGTCACTATTTTGTTTTTGTTATATTTGAGAGAAATGGAAAGGATAATAGAAAGATTCGGAAGAGTGGTAGAAATACCATTAATAGATTGCAAGCGAGTGTATACCTTATAATGTCTATTATTTGCTGATGATATTTTGTTGTGTGCAGAAATTATGGAATTTGTACTGAAGACTTGCACAAGCATAGGCAATGAGATGAGGGATCAAATTTAGTGAATAAAAATCATAAGTTAATGATGGTAAATGCTGGGGAATTTTTTCCTGGGGGATGTAAAGTTTAATGTGGTGTATGGGTAGTATTTGGGAATTGCCTTAAAAAATCAGAGGTATTATTTGGAGATATGGGGGGGAAAATGACAAATGAAGAAAAGAAAAGGACTGATAAAGAAATTAACAGTGTTTTCTTATAACAAATATGATGTAGCAAAAATTGTATGAGTGGCAGTAGCAGGATTAACTTATGGTAATGATGTATTGTGTCTTAGAAAAAGGGTGTTAGATTACTTAGAAAATGTACAGAGAGCAGTAGAAAGACATGCCTTAGATGCGGATGTGTGCATGGGAAAGGAAGCAATTCAATGAGAAATGGGATGGCCAAGTTTTTATATGAGAGGTGCAAAAAGTAAACTGAAAATATTTGGTAGATTGCAATTTATGTACAGTAAAAGAATAGCCTAACTAGTATTTAATTGGGTTAGATATGGTATGCAAAAGATTTGCATAAAGGTTTTATGTCAGTACATTTTCACAAAGGGTGGGATGATTGTGTTAGGAAATTTGTTGAGTATTATAGTGACAAAGACTGGGATAGAAGAATATATATATTAATAAAAAATAGGAGATGGAGAACTAGTATGGAGAGTAAAAAGGGCTTAAATATATATAGAAGTAAACAATATTGGACGTTACCTTAATTTACAATAATAGCAGGTATAAATGTCATATGGGCTAAAGATGTTTGGCACAAAGCTGAATTTTTAAATATATATATATATTAAAATAGTACAAAATAAATAAGTATAAATGTGGCTGAGTGCTTTCAAGGGATACAACCCTCACAGTCATAGTCATATTGTAACTGATGAAACTAGTTATTTGCAATGCAAATTTGTGCAAATGTCTTTATGTATTCCATTTCATGGATATATTGTAGCACGTGTCTTTTCTGTTTGATGGTATGATTGTCCCTATTAATAAAGCAGTCTTCTATCACTTTTATTTTTTAAGTCATGCCGTTCTCTAGCATCCCTAGCACATATGACATTTATATAGTAGTATTTAATCGCAAAATTTAAACGTCATTAAACATCACATGATCACCATCTCTTATGCTAGCACATGACTTATTAAACAGGCAAAACTCTCCATACAGTAGTGCCACCTTGTGGCAACCATAATAATCATTGGATGCCAGAAGGGCTTGTGCATAAAATTTCCATCTAGTGCCTACTCATCCAATATCCCCAGACTAGTTTCTGGATTGTGGCCTTCATCAGTGAAGAGCCTTGGATATGAGAGCACTGCACCTAGATCATAGGATGTAATGCAACCCTCCAGCAGCCACCTTTTATCTCTTCTTAACGACTAAACTATGAGAATGAAGTTGAAAACACAGGATGTCACTACTGTATGGAGAGTTTTGCTTGTTTAATAACAGTTATGTGCTAGCATAGGAGATGGTAATCATGTGATATTTAATGGTTTAACACCAATCTTGCCTAATAGAATAGTGGTGAGTATGGTTGTTAAAGAGCCAAAGGCACCAAGATGTATGGGTGTTGAACCGAGTTCATGACCCATATGACTATATAAGCTATTGAGCTTAGATTGAAATATTTCATTTTCATAGTTCGGTAGTTAAGTGGAGATAAAAACGTGGCTGCGGGAGGGTTACATTAGATCATATGATCTAGGTGGAGTGCTCTCAGATCCAAGGCTCCTCACTGATGAAGGCTACAATCCAGAAACTAGTCTGGGGATATTGGATGAGTAGGCACTAGATGGGGATTTTATGCACAAGCCTTCTCGCATCCATTGTTTATTCTGGTTGGCACAGGGTGGTATTACTGTATGGAGAGTTTTGTCTGTTTAATCTTGCTTATTTCAATAATAGCAGGGAAAGTAGTCTACTGTTTAAGGCCCAAACAGGATCATTAGCAACCATGGATATACACATAAATGGAGAAATATAGGTGATTTAGTCTGTAGGTTATGTAATAAGGAAGGCATGGAAAATATTAGGCATTTGCTAATAGAAAGTAAATGCTTACAAACAAGGGGATTACAAAAAATGAAATCATGAGAGAATAAATATAGACCAGGTGATTATACAGAAAGTGTGTTATTTGGTCTTTATGCTGGGGTTACAAAAAGATAAGGAGATCTAGGTACAAAGACCATGGAGTAGACAAAGATGATGTTGTGGAAATGGAATAGGGCAGGATAGAGAAAAATATGGGAAAAACTTAAACCATGGGGTAGACAAAAATGATGTGGAAATGAAATAGGGCAGGATAGAAAAAAATATGGGAAAAACTTAAAGAGTGGGGAATAAAAAGGGAAAGTAAAGTGGACAACAGATTTTTCTTGGATATATTGGCTGAGAGATTCCTGACTTTGATAAAGGAGTAGCTATATCATATCATAACCTCACAGGAAATATAACAGTATGTTTCATATCCTCTTAAATCATCTTCAATGCTCATCCTGCCATCACAAAGTCTTACATTCATCTTAAAATGTTTTTTATATAGTGGCTTTACTGCCAAACCCATTTTTAATCATTTCAAATGTTTCAGCATCAAATTTGCCCAATTTAAACAGGTGTTATTAGCATGTTATTCCATAATGGAGTTAATATGTTTACATTTTATGCCATAGTTTTTACTCTAGATATCCAGCATCTTAAAAATATTTTGCTGAAATGCTAAACTATGTTGTTACATAATGTATGTTTTGAATCAGAGATCGCGCTTCTGGCAGCTTGGAGAGAGAACCAGTCCTTTCTCTACTGGAACACATTAAATATATTACTTGCAAAAGTATTTCATCATTAATACCTAGAAAAGGTTAACCTTTCATAGGAATAATTTGATAATTTTTATTATAATATAAATGAATTAATAAATTATTTATAAAAATATGGAATGAAATAAATAAATGACTGATTTATTTTTATATATAATGCACAATTTTGAATTAGTCTTATTTGATTTAAATAATAAGAGTGAAATAAATAATCTTGATAATTGTTTATAAGTGAGCAAATAAATGGGTTATAAAATTTTTGAAATATTTGTTTTCTCTGAAACAATAAAAGGAAGTATGACACTTTTCTCTCTAACGATAAAGAAGGCCGTCAGTACATTTAAATAGCTTTTTTAAATCAGTTTTACCTGAACTCTTAATACTCCAATTAATAATAGCTACTTACTCATTTGACACTCAATACTAGATGGCATTGTTGCATATGACCCAAAACTATAAAATTTGGAGGAGTATAATAAAATTCTTCAAATAATTATATTCTTTGCAAGAGTTACAGATTGAGATGATGATGATTCAATGTTTATAGATATGGTATTTCCGAAGGCTTAAAGTTGCTTATAATCTGAAATTAATTTATTAAACATAGATGAGATTTCAATGTTTATATGTTTTATTGTGGGTGTACTATGTCAAAAACGGCAACTTTATGTTTTAGGTTTTGAATTTGATATTCATAAATAATAGCCTTCATAAGCTTTTGGGTGATAATTCCAAGAAATATTTTTTGACTTAATATTAGGAATTTTATATTTTTCATTGTTTATTCAATTTTAAAATAATTTTCTCTTAATCAGTTAAATGTATATATTATTGTTTTTTGTTTTTTAAATTTTAGTTTAATAGTTGTGAACTTATTGAGTATTCAGAACAATAGCACAGATGTGCGGAATCTTAGCAGTATTATTATCTTAATGTTCTGAATAACAAAATATTAACACTTTAAATGAATATAACACATGATCGAGGGATATCTTCGCTCTTGGAATTCTGAACGCAAATATAAATATACATTGGTAAAATAATAAACATTTAATGTAGTTGTCAATAAATTTACTTTTTTTTTTTTTTTACAAATTTATATATATAATACATTCTTGTTTATATATCTTAAGCTCTTTAATTAAAAGTAGATTGTTTGGCAAAGCCTTGATCACCATCGATGTGAACTTTTCATTGCCTGCCATCCTTTTAATTTATTTTGGCATCTCAGTAAACGAATACACTCTAACATCATTAAGATAAATATGTATGTATTACCATATCATTGATTAAACCACTAAACATCACATGATCACTATTTCATTGATTACTCTGGTTGGCACTGAGTGGCACTACTGTATGGAGAGTTTTGCTTGTTTTAATATCATTGATTACTGACTGTTCATCATCATTATCATTTTTAGCCATTATCAATCAACTGCAGAATGAATTTCTGCCAGTTTAATCCAATTTCTCTGTTAGTCTCTTCTCATCACACCAGTAAACTTTCTTATTTCATCTATCCATTTCATATATAGTCTCATTCTAAGTCTTTTATAGTCTCTTAGGATTCAATTTAAATCATCAACTTTCTATTTGTTATCAACTCTTTAAGCAATATAATCAACCCAGCTCCATTTCAGTCTTTTCAAGTTTTTCAATAATGTCAATGATATACGTTTTCTCATTATCCATGTATTTAGTTTTCAAGCCCTTCTTGTGTTTTTTTTTAACTATATTTTTTGCATACTACTTGTGTGGTTTGAGTCGCTGCCTACTTTTCTGTTAGATGTGAAAGGCTCAGATCGATAAATAAATGTCATAGATTTAATTGCATGCCTCGTCTTCATATAAAATGCTGGGCACGTCAGAAAATGTAAAAACTGTAGAGGATACCCTGCTTTCTTGTTTTTTAATGCTATATAATTCTATATTAAATTTTCCTATTTTCTTCTACACATTTCATGATGTCATCACTCATTTTAGCAATAGTTCCACTTTTTTTTTTCATAAACAACTTTCCTTCCAACACCAAGATGTTGTTTTACACTTTGAGGTTTTTATTCTCTTCTTTAGCTTTCTTTGTCAATTCACAATTATATTTTTTTATAATATTATTAATTATTTGTCATTTTATTTTACAAAACTTTTAGATTGTCAATACTTCTTAATGGATCATTTTTAAAAAGTTTCATTATTATTATTACTCATATATTGTTTAGTCTCAGTAAAAATTTTACTTTCATCACTTTCTTAATTAATTGTAGAATGTATTGATTGTTGAAACTGCATTCAGTAGAATTAAGAAGAGATGCACACAAACATTCCTTTACTTGCTTAAGTCAATTTTTTATGCAAATCAAATTCTCATTCAACATCGCCCTAAATATGAAAATATGTTTTTTAAAAAATTAGAATTAACACAATACTTCATAAAAAGAATATAGCGTAAACCATAATATATAAACTATGTTGATATCAAATATAAATTTTTGCACTTCAGGAAAAAATATTTTTGTCAGTAAAGTATTGCCTGCATACTGTTAATTTACTTTATAAATGTGTACATTAGAGCAGGCATTTATTTATAAAAATTACATTTGAGTAGATACTTTAAATGATAACAACTCCTTTCTTATTAGATTAGAAATTATTTTTCATTTAAAATTTTGGTTTTACATTTCCATACACATGGTTGCACAAAACTGCCAATCTTAAAATTAAGTACAATGAAGTAGTTATTTATATATTTATTGAAAAATGATACTTGCAAATAAATACTCCTCCAATAATGAAACATGTATAAATGTAAGTTATTTATGCCAAGATAAACAACAACAACAAAAATTGCCTTTTTTTTTTTTTTGGAATTTTTTTTAGCATGAGTGTTAATCAAATTCCAAATTTGACTTTTATGTCACAGGCTAAAATTATTATAGTAACTGCAACCAGGAAAATATTTTTGAACATAAATATGTACAACATTTTTATTTGATATCAACACTAATCAGATTTCAGATTTGTCTTTTGTGTCTGAAATCATTAAAGCATTGCATATACCTTTACAATAGTAGTTTTAAACAAAAATGTGTACAACATTTTTGCCAATTAAAATAGCAAGAGTTGAATAAATTAAATTAATTTTTAAATTTTAAAGTACTTATAGTTCTTTCATTTTAGCCAGACTTTCATTTTGATTTTTTTTTATCATAACACGAATCAGATTTTAAATTTGGCTTTTGTGATAAATATCTGAATTTAGCATAGTAAATACATCTAGAAAAATACTTTTAAAAAAAAGGGTACAATATTTTTATTGCTAAAGATAGACAGAGACAAACAAATTAAATACATAAGTAAATTTTACATGGCAAAGATGTCTGGCTATTTATTCTAGTGTATACATTAGTTATATATATTTTAATTTAGTGAGAAAAATATTTAGTCTACCTCTAGAAGCTTCTATTGTCAGTCTCTGTGTATGCAAGTTTTACAGCAATTTACATATATGTGTATTAAATTAAAATATGATATTAATTGATTTTGAAATACCCTTTGAAACTGGTTGTGATTGGACAATAAGTTTTAATTCCGTTGATTGGGTGGTTAATGACTTTCTAACTAATAACAAAATTAATATGGCTAAATATCTTTCATAATTGCTGTCATCATTTTAATTTTGAAATTTCATTAAAATCTGAATATTTTCATAAAACTTTAAATAAGAGTCTTAGTTAAATGTGAAATTATTTGAAAGAATTTAATGAGCTTTGTTCTAATACAGTAATTTCCATATTTTTGAGAATTTATTGTATGATTGTTGTAATAGTAATATTTTCTGTCATTTTACATCATTTACAAAAATGACATTTATATGAAATAGATACACTTTTCATATTTATTTGTCACCTTATCATGATAGATTTCGCACAAAAATTTTTATAGAATTTTTTAAAAGAAGAGTTTTATTATTTGTTTTTATTTTGACAGGAGTGAGCAGAGTTGTAAGAAATTACTTTCTGAAAAGTTTTAAGATTTATCAAAAAAAAAAAAATCACTCAAATTTTTATCATGTTAAATTAAATAGGACATTATTTGATCCCATGAATGGATTTACATGCAAATCATTAATAATTAATATTCTATCAGGCATGGTTTAATGAAATGATAGGGTGACAGACTTTGGAATTTAAGGACCAACGATTGCACACCATTCAGTCATTTCCAGTGCTTGAACTTTCCTATGAATTTCAGAGTCAGTCAATTATTTATTTATCTATATTCTTAATATATCAATCACTGCAATTCAATCATATATATATATATACACATTATGCTGGTAGAAAATGACTAATTTCAAATCACTTCATTCATCGCAAAATATATTCTCTTTTTGTTTGTTCATCTCTTTTTTAGTATGGAAAAGCTTATAATGGTTTTTAGATTTATATATTATGGCCTGAATGTATATACATATTTTTTTTTATAAGTTTACTATGGTTTAATAGGCATCTTATTTCAACTGAAATAAATTCCTAGTGATTTACATTATGGATCGAAATTTCACAGGCATTATTCACTCGTTATTATAATTATGGTTCCATCTTACATATGAAAAATTACAACATTATTTTAGCTTTTTTTTTTTATTTCTTACAAAAAGCATCTTTTGTTTTAGATTTAAACAATTGTAAATATTTGCAGGTCATTACTAGATTTATCCTATATATTTGTCCAGTTAGTGTTCAAGAAATTCTATTTTTTAAAAAAGGGTTAAAAAGATGTCATTTTATATTTCTTCAAGAAGCATGTAAATTAATTTATAAAAAGTTTTTTAATTTTTTTCTTTTATTTTTATTTGCAGCAAAAGAAAGAAGAATTGAAACGTTCTACTCATCAGTTTGTCTCTGTTTGCTACAGTAATTCTACTACATGTGATGTTTGTGGCAAATCCATGGCCAATAAACCAGCATTACAATGTGAAAGTAAGTTATTGCCTAATAACACATTCTTAGTATTAGAACTGCTTTTTCAAATTTTTGAAAGGAAGAATATGTCTGTTATCTGTTCATATACTGTTAGTATATTTGGTTAGTAAGTTATATATTGAACATGATTGAAATCCGATTAAGTTTTTAATTTTCACTAAACTTAATTTTTGTTAAAACGTTTAATGTTTAAATTTTATTATCATTTAAAAAAGAATACGTGTATCAAAATACACAAGTGTTTATATGTAAAATGCTTCATTTCAGTGTTTATCGATTTATTTTAAAATAGTTTTCATATACCGCTTGTTTTTACTTTAAATCAATTAATTAAAAAACAAGCAACCTAGCTAATTACATTCCTGTGGCTTTTATTTTAAAGAGTGGAGATTTGATTTTTGTGTAGTTGTTTTCGTTTCAATAATCCCTGGGTAGAATTCTTAGATAGATTGAGCGGGAGATTAATATTTGCCCTGCCTAAGGCGTAGAAATTGAACAACAAGGAAGGTGTTTCGCGGGAAATGGAGCGACGTATAAATAGCCCCGAAAATTTGGAGAGTGAATTCATTATTCGTCACTAGACAAGCTGTTCCTCAAGTGAAAGTTTATCTCAACGGACATTTAAATTCTTAAAGGAAATTCGCTGTTATTTAAATCCTTTTGCTTGCAACAAGATGAAAAATTCTATACGTGTTACCACCACCCGAATGGCTTGCTAACTCAACAAAAGACGGATCCCTGACTTCCAAATTTGCTCCAGTAATGCCTTAAACACCTACAAGAAGCCGGAACCTCGTTACATCTACCTTGCCATGGTCGAAGAACCTGAAAATGAACTTAAGTAAAAGTGTGCACTCTACGCGAACTGTGTTTTACCGAAAGGTAACTATTTGCTTTTATTCTTCCCAGGGTAAATTAATTCTCATTAAATCTCCACTCAATCTAATCATAAATATGTATTCTTAAATAATAGTTATACTCATATTTAAACTTTATTGTGTTTTCTTATATTTTTGTAATGGGTTTTGGAATCTTAGTTTTAAGATTCCCAATTTGCTTTCAGTTTTGTTTATTGGAGAGTGACAAATGAGTTTTATATTTATATTTTTATGCCTACCACTTTTTATAAATGCTTTAGTGGTCGAGCATTTTAAATGCTTACCTGTAATTATTTAGTATTCAATAATTAATTTGTAAACACTGTGTTCGCGCTTTCGCAAACCTCCGAAAATCTTTTGGCTGGCGACTTTATCGTCTAATTTGCCGCAGGTGAAGATTTCGTTTCTAATATCTCAAGCGGAAATTAGAATTGTGTTTTTCTTTGTAATTTTATAAGTTGTCAGCAGGAAGATAAGATTTATCCTTTCTTAAATTACAGGTGAGCGATACTTTCATTCTGCTAAAGTGTTTACAACTTTTAATATTTTCGTACTCATGTGCACTCTCTGATAGATTTATTTTTGTATTTATTATGTATGCTTTAAATTTATCAGAGCGTGTACTCAGAATTTGTTTGTAATTCATTTTCCTTTCTTTAATTGCTGGGGCAGACGTAACTGTTTTTCTAATTATTTGCTTGTCTCCTATTGAGACCTTTTCTTATTAATTTTAAAGTAATTTTCGCCAATCGTTTGGCTGGGATTCACCAGTTTTAATTGTGTTACTTCCTTTCAATCTTATTTTTCGGTTGTTCTTGAGGTGGATCAATCACCGTTATTTTAAACGTAGTAATAGGTGCAGTTCTTACCGATATAAGGACATTCGAGGTCTGACCATGTTTAGATCTCGAAAAGCTCATCGGCACTGGCTTCTTTGATCTATTTCAAGGACGTATTGTTTGAATATCTGAAAGTGAGAACCAATGTTAAGATGAATCCTCGGCTGAATGAAATTTGATTCCTCCCTTTTAAATTTGTTTATTAGAGAATCAGTAGATCTGTCAGAGCATTGCATTTAGTCTTTCTGGTACACGCCTGAGCTAATCATATTTGTTAACTTATAAACTTTTTTTATAAGCTGATTTTCTCTTAATAAAATTTTATTAAATATGTTTAAACTTAATTTGGCTGACGTTTGTCTTTGTGCTTTTGTCTCAATTGTCTAAACAATTTAAGATCTCTTGTTTCTCCCTGAGTCTAGTCGGCGCAAACCATCATTATCATCTATTCTGATCACAGTAAACAAATTTTCCACACACGTAGTGGTCTGGTGGCGCTCTCTGTATCAGAATGGATGGAGTGTCCGGTAGAATATATATACATAGATGTAAAGTTTTTTTTTTTGCATATATATATTAAACTTATTTGCAAATCAAGAATTATGCCATTTTAGTCAATAATTCTTAATTTCACTTATTGCAAGTAAAAATTATAAAATTTGAATTGATAGAAATAAACACTTTACTATAACTCAAGCAGCCATCAAATAACTAACAAATAAATTGAATTGATGTGATTATTACAGTACGCATATTTGGAATTCATTACAAGACTCCATAACTGTTAAATACTTAATATTTAATCAAATAGACTTGTTTTGTTAAATATTTTGCGTGTGTTTATGTTCTTTAAAATTGATCAATCTTGAGGTCATAAAATATTTTATTATATGATCATGTTATTTAAGTATAAATGTATGTATATATATATATATATAAATGTAGTCTTCTATTAATTCAGCCTTTTAAGCATGGGTGAAGGTGGCAGCAAATTTTTTTCTTTAAAGGATGAGATAACAAATTTTAAGAATCTTCGCAGGCAAATGTGATCACTATCTTTGCAATAATCAAATTACTCCAATAGAGTAAAGTTTATAAAATTGTATGAACATTTTTTAATATTTTAAATACTTTTATGAAATTACAAGATAATTAATAACTTTTTGCTTAATTTTGATATTTCTAAGGTCTGTATGTGCCATTTTTAGTTTTAAAAAGTGTAAGTTATTTATCTTTTGAGAAAAAATAATACTTTTTATATACAAAAATGAAAATTTTATTTTCTTTGCATTGATATGTAGAGTTTTAGTTACACTGTTTGGTTGCAAATATTACATAATTGAAAAATAATCTTTTGCTTAACATTTTATTTCATTTATTGATTGTAATTTATTAACATTATCATTACAAGTCGTGTGTTACAAGCCAGATAAAACCATGTTTCAGACCAGTTGTGGTGTGCAGGCTGTAGTTTGCCAAGTCTTGCTTTAGTATGTAACTCTTACATGTGAATATATATAATAAAAAAATTACATGTCAGATAATTTTATTTTTGAAAACAACTTAGAAGAGACAAATTAATTATAGGAGAATAATGGTAGCTACAAAATTAAAAAAGGAATGAGAAGAATGGTAAATGAAAATAAAAATGAAGGGATTTAAAAAAATAAAAAAAAACAATTTAAACAGAGATTAGCAATAGAATATGAGATGAAAATAAATAAAGGTTGAAATATTGATCAATTAAATTGTCTGGTTTTAGATGTTTTCTAATATTTCAGAACGAACTGTATTTAATAAATTGAATTTAGACTTCAAATAAGCTGTGAAGAAAAAAAATGTTTTTGGTTTTAGATAATAATAATAAAAAAATAGATGTAAATATATGATTTTTCCAAGAAAAATCATCGGAAAAAATAATGTGTTGCACATATGTTAAATTCTCTCTGTTTTTTTTTTTCTAGATAAAGATTTATGGGTATGTTTAGAATGCCTTTATATATATATATAAATCTTTTGATTAAATCAATCACAAATATTTGAATTCTGCTCAATGTATTTGGAATGTTAATAGACTAATCGTTTGTCCTTTTTAATAAATTTACTATTTCATAAAATAATCTGTGGTTGTTATTGTTATTATTTTTTTGTGTGTGAAAAATATAACAAGTTATGAAAGAAATAAAAGGATGGGAAAAATCTTGAATTAATAATAAATGATAGAGAAAAAATATGAATTTTATAATTAGTAGTACAGAAAACTTGATATTGAATTGGAGTATAACAGATTAAAAAAATAATTGATAATAGCTAAAAAGAAAATAGAGACAAGTAACAGAACTATGAAGAAAATATAGGGTTTAATATAATTCATGGTAATGTAGAATTGCAGAAATGAAATAGTGATTGAAGATAGAAATGGTAAATTATTAATAAAGAAAGTAAATGCAACAAAAAGATGTGAAGAGTATTTAAGTAATTTATATAATAGAAATAATAAGCCTTTTTTTTAATTGAAAAAGAAAGGTAGATAGATGAGGATGAAATAATGATACATTAATGAAGAAAGAAAAGATTAAAGCTTTAGTACAGATGAAAACTAGTAAAATACAGTTGAATTGTTTATGATTTTAAAGAGCTAAAAGTGTTTGAGGAAATTAATTAAAAAATTTTCTAATGTAATTATGATTCCAGCGTCCTCAGTCACAGATCCCAATACAAAAATGTCTAATTCAATAAAGCACGAATTTTAGAACAATAGCTTAATCTCTTTGCATCTAAGATGGTATTGAAAAGTATTGAGAGAAATGGTTGGAAATTGTTTAATATTTATTCTTTTTTTTTTAATATATGCTTTTATTTAATTTGTTGTGTTTTTTTTTCTCTGTCAGTTTGGATAAAATTTTTAACTCAAATTTCACTCACTTCCCTATTTCTGATCAAGTGAAACTGCATGCTTATATATTCCTGATTACAATGCTCTTTTTTAAAGTTTGCAAACAATTTTAACAAAAAAAAAAATAGTGAAAAATTTAAATTTTAAAAGTTATATGTGGCATCCTTGTAATTTAAAGGTGACTAATTTGTTGAAAACTGATGTTGATAATTCAGTATTACATATATAAAATTTATGAGTACAATATAGAAAAAAAAATTAAAAAAATATTTTTATTTACATAAATGCACTAAAAGTTGAAAAATAAATTTTCTTCAGTATACACAATTATTTAAATAAACATCTTTTAATCTGATGAATAGAGAAGCTTGATGTGAGAACATGGTCATTATTCACAAATTTTATATAAATGATTCAATATTCATTTGTCACTTATAAGTGAATACGCAAAAGTAACCAGAATTTTACAATAAATAATTGTTTATTTATTTGTTTGTTTATTTTTAAGTGTTATAAATTTAATATCTTTCAAATTACTGTCCATCTGATGCAATACACTGTGCCAAACATGTTTTAAATTATTCAAAGTAGTTTGGAAACACTTGCAAAGTGATGTCTTTTGATGCTTGGGGCTTTTTTTTCCACCACTTCTAAGTTGAGAGATTTAAAAAAAATTGCACGGAGCAAGATCGAATGAATATGACTGAAAGATAAGTTGGATTATGCTGAATTTAATTAAAAAGTGTTTCACACTCAAGGCTTTGAGGGATGACACTTTGTCTGGGTGAAGCTTTCACTCTACTCTTTGCCACAAAATGGGAAATTTACATTTTACTGCATCACATAACTGTTTCAGAACTTGCAGATAAAATGCAGATCATTATGAATTAAATCTGAGAAAAAAAAGTGCCATTTGCGTAAAAAAAAATCGGCACTGTTTAGACTTTGAACTTCACTTGCCGTGCTTTTAGGGACATTGTGAATTTAACATTTCAATTAAATCACTCATAAACTTGTGTTTTATGAAGTCAGCTTGCATGTTTTTTTTTCAAGCATTACAATTATTTTCCAGGACATTATCTATAAACAAAAACAGAATTTCATATTGTTTGAACTTTTCAGTCTTTTATAAAATCGCCATATATGCGAAAGGTACTTTATAAAGAAATGTGCTGTGTGGTAATACGATGTCATATAGTGATGTCATTTGGCTGATTGGTGGAGATAGATCTCTGCAAGAAGTATGTAACAGCAATTACTACTACAGGTGTGCAAACCACAGAACAATTCCGGTTATTTTTAGATACCCCATCATGTTTGTGAAAACTAAAGAATTTATATATATATACTTTTAAGTTCATTTATGTGATTAAAAGCATTTCTTTAAAATATATGTGGTTTCGATTATCTTGAGAAGGTATTTGGTATAGAAATTGGGTTAATTTGACAGTATAGAAAAAGAAAGTATGTGATGTGGAAGAAAAGTGGTTTATTTAAAGTTTATAAATGAATCTAAAGATATGCTTATCTTTAGGTAGGCATGTTGTTTGTATAATTTCTTTCTGATTTTTTTTTAAGTATATATTTAGTTGAGCTGTTGAATAATTATTATTTTCTTAACAATAAATTAGCAATAGACCTAGGAAAATTCATTAAACACAATTTTTAATGGTATATGTGAAGATTGAACTTAATAAAATATTATTTAAACACAACCTGATGTTATAGAAGATTTGAAGTAAAAATAAATGCAAATAAAATTGAATGAAGATGTAGAAAATTAAAATCAAATATTTTCAGGTATTCATCATCAAAAATCTCTTACATGATTTCTTCTACTTTTATTTTATATTCTTCTAACTTATTCTTATCATTCATTCTCTATCCACACATTTTTCACTATCATTTCTACTTTTATTATTATTTTCTATCACATTACAAACCATTTCTATTATAAATAAATTATGATTACTATTATATACTCTCTCTTCATTATCAAATACTTTAATTTTTCATACTTTATTCATTTCCTCTTTCTCTGCAAATGCATAATCTATTGTGTGAAATGTATTATTTCTAGGCCATGTGTATTGCCCCTCATAAATATTTGATATATTTCCAATGATCAAATTCACTTTCTGACAAAAAAATTTCAAAAGCTGTCTATTCTTGTTATCTACAATATCAATTTTTTTTTTCTTTTATATGCCCATTCATATCCTCTATAACCATTATTTTCTTCTCCTTTTTCTTGAAACTCTGTATATCCTTAACTAGGCATTCATATATACTGCCGTTCCACTTCATTATAGTTTGATTATCTCCAATGATTATATACACTATAGCTATCATCCATTCTTGTCTTCCTAACCTTATCTCAAACCACAAATGTTCTTAATACTTGAAAGTATTTACATGTTTTTTTGACATAACTTCTATACTACCACTCTTTTTTACTCATTTCTATTCTACCCTGCCAAACCAAATCTTCCATGTGTTTCCACTACTGCTAATACCTCAAGCCCTTCATTTTTAACTGCTTTGCTTATTTCCAGCTACTTTTCTGTTCTCTTACCACCTTGCGTATTCAAATATCCAATTTTAACAATTTCTTTCTCACTGCCCTTTTATAAATTTTTTTGAGGTCTTTCTTCTCTATTACATTTGTAGTTAACTTGTTTACATTAGTTTCACAAATCCATTCACTCTCCACATCTATATTTATGTCTGAAACAGCTAACCTTTTGTTTACTTTTTACATCCTGTTCATTGTTAACCTTTTTTTTTGATAAAGTATAATTTAGATCCCACTCCCTTTATAAGTTTTTTGATCTATAATATTTTTCATAAATCAAACCCCCTAATGCTTGACTTCCTTGTGTTGCTAAGTGCAATCCATATTTACTACATAACTCTGTGTAACTAATAAAAAAATCCCATACATCCACAAACATATTATTTTTTTCACATAATTTTTTCAATCTCTTACTTATAGAACATGCCCTGTCTAACATATATCAATTGTTGAATCTTGGTAGTAATTCAAACTATTCATATTCTTCTTTTAGTCTTAGCCTTATTCAAATTACTAATCAATTCTTTGTATTCATTCATTACTCTGCAATTGTTCTGACAAACTATTTTTCATTACCATAACACAAACATCTCCCCTGTTTCTTTACCTTATCTGTAACATTTCTAATTCTAAGCAAACATAATCTTATATAGCTATTTCTATTCTCCCTTGCAATTACATCTCCACATTCTCTAAGTAGTAAGTCCCTTATCAAGATTGTCTCATGGTTTACTTTCCTTAGTTCATCCATAGTATTCTCTTCCACCTTCTGAACTTCCTTATTTATTCTTTCCTTATTGTTTCTATTTATTATTTCCTTGATCTGCTCACACTTTATGTCTAATGCTTTTAATTTTACTTCTAGATTCTTTATCTTTCTTATTCTTTGCCTATCTCCATTGCATTACTTACTGTTGTCACCCATATGTCTTGTCACCTCACTAAATATAAACTTCTATTCTATCATTCTTAACTATATTGTCCATTTCTCCTGACTGTTTCTTTAAATTGTCTACACTTAGAAACTATTTTTTTCGCCTTCTTTATCACATTTATACATTATCTACACAACCATACATCTTTTACATTCTTCCTAATCTCATTAAAACATTTCAAATGGAAAACCTTATCACGTACCATACACTCTACCAAAACACACCTAATTTTTTCTGACTATCATACGTTTGTTGTGGGATACAAATGCAATCCATACTTTCTTATTTTTCAATTCCCCAATTCTATATTTAAATTTATGATTTTTCTACCACTCTTCAAATCTTTTTTTTTTTTAAATGGTGATTGATAAACATGTGCTGTCCTAAATTCACATCTCAAACATTACCCTCTTTTTCAAATAAATCACTCTTTTACTTAAATTGAAAAACATTTTTAATAGCAAATCCAACTGATCTTTTGGATGACTTAGTTTTAAAGCCTCCTTGCAGAAACACACACACACACAATTTTTTTCCCCCATTTATATTTAAAATGTTGGCATGTCGAATCATTTTTCTCAATGTTTTCAAGTCCAATTAAATCTATCTGTGCTTCAACTCTCTTTTCTCATTCACTCATTAAAGAAATATTCTCCAGGAACAAAAAATTTTCCAGTAGCAAACTCTATATACAGTAGTGCTATCAAGAGCAAGCCTTAGTAATCAATGGATGCAAGAGGTTTTGTGCATAAAATTCCTATCTAGTGTCTATTCATCCAATATCCCCATGCTAGTTTCTAGCTTGTGTATTTCATCAATAAGTAGCATTGGATTTGAGAGCACTGCACCTAGATCTTAGGTTTTAATGCAACCCTCCAGAAGCCACCCTTTACCTATTTAGTTAACTATAAAAATATAAACCCACAATGAAAACACAGTAGTATTTTTAATTGCAGCTTATTTGCTTGTATAGACATCTAGATCTCAACTACATTCAGCATCTACACATTTTGATATTTGGTTTTTCAAAAACCACAGTTGCTATTATTCCATGGGTAGTGTAGGTATAAAATCAATTAAACATCTCACAATCACCATTTTGTATGCTGACACAGACTCTTAATAACAGTAGCAAATTCTCCATACAGTAGTGCACCAAGTGCCCATGGCATAAGGGTGACTGGTTTTTTTTTTTTAAATCCAAAGGCACTTACATGTATAGTTGCTGAACTGAGTTCAGATTTGACTATACAAAATGAATAAGTTTGGATTGTAAACATTATTGTGTTTTTATCTTGGGCTTCTAGCTTTATAGTTAACTAAATAAGTAAAAGGTTGTTGCTGGAGGATTGCATTAGACTGTAAGATTTAATTGCAATGCTTCAAATTCAATGGTCCTCACTGATTAAAGCCATTAACTAGAAATTAGTCTGGGGAAATTAGATAACAAGGCACTAGATAGGGGATTTTATGCATAAACTTTCTGGCATCCATAGATTACTAAGGCTTGCACTTGGTAGCATTACTATATAGAAAGTTTGATACTGATATTAATAACCTGGGTAAGCATATGAAATAGTTGTCACATGATTTTTGATGGTTTTACACCTATCCTATTCATGGAATAATGGTAGCTGTGGTTTTTGAAAAACCAGACACCAAAATGTATTGATGCTAAACTGGTTCAGATTTTTGCAAGCAAATGAACTTGGATTGAAAACAAAATATTGGGCTGTTAACTTTATAGTTAATTAAATAGGTAAAAAGTGGCTGCTGTAGAGTTGCATTAGATTCTAAGATCTTGGTACAGTACTCTCAAATAAAAGCCACAAGCTATAAACTAGTCTTGAGATATTGGATGAGTAGGCATAAGATAGAGATTTTATGCATAAACCTTCATGTATCCACTGATTACTACTAAGACTTGCACTTGATGGTTTTACTCTATGGAGAATTTGCTACAGTTAATTTCTTTCATACTCACAAGCTGTTGGTTTGTTTTTATTTTTGTAGCCTTTTAAATGTCTTTATTTATTTATTTTTTTGTAGTTATACTTGATTGTATTTATTATTAAAACACTGACATTTTACATTTTATATAGTTTCTGTTGCTATGTTTAAATCCCTTAAACACAGATAGTGGATATTAAACCTGGGTCCATATTTAGTATCTTTAAAGATGACATGTATCTTAGGAATCGAAACATAAGAATAAGAACTATAGTATTATTAAATTTCAGTGTTTTAAAAAAACATACAAACAAGTATAAACACAGAAATCGTAATGTTTCTTAAAATAGACTATATTTTGTATGTATATATTTTTGAATTAACCTTATATTCATAACTTCATTTCATTTCATTTGATCTTTTTTTAAAGTTTAATAATTTAAAGAGCAATATAAGTATAAAAAAAAGAAGAAAAAATTATATATTTTTGCTTTTTGATATTTGATGTTTTTGTTTTTTCCTAACTATGTAACTTTCATAAATACAAAATTGAGTTTTCCATTTGATGTATATATAAATAAGAATGTAAAATCGTGAAGTACAAATCTATAACTTGATCATCAAATTAGCAAGTCGCGAAGTGTATTTTTAATTTAATTGCTTTACAGTGAGAGTAAAAAACACCTCGTGTCTACGTCTACATTACAGTACTTCGGAAAATAATACCTTTTTTTTTTTAATGGAATGATCTAAAATTACTTATTCTGAAAACAAAAGATTTACTTAATTTGAGTGATAAATCACAACACATAGATTTTCAAGACAAAAATTCTTCCTTCACAATATATATATATACATACATGCTATAAGTTAAATTGATTGACATTTTAAGTCAGATACTTAGATTAATAGGGACTAATGATTTTAATATATAAGCAATTTACTTATTTAAACATGAACTTATGACATAGAAAATAAAATTATAATTGTTATAACTAAATAAGTTTTATTAAAAAGACAATATTATTTTAAATAGAATAAAATTTTAATTTTCTCAAAATAAGAAGCAAGATAATGAAAGTGAAAGGTAGAGAAAATTGAGTTGTTTATGAAACCTGCTGTGAGCTCTTTATCTTCAGAAGAATGAATTTCTTGATACCAAAATTATATTCAAATTTTACATCATATTATGTATATTAAATAAATCAAAACTTATGATATATCATTGGTTTGTTTTTTATGTACTAAATGTAGAATGTATATGGCATAGGAAACTGCTAAAAAACACAAATATCACTTCAAAGAATAATTTAGTATTATTATTATTTTTTTTCTTGGTGTGAATATTTAGTGATTTAACAGATCTTACAGTTTCCTAAATGTAATTTATTAGAATCCCCTGATTATGGAGCCCAGGCTGCCATTTGATGATTTTTTATTTAGGCACACACAAGATTCCAAGAATTGGAAGAAATAAGACACTATTGAACTTTGTGAAGTTAGAAGAAAAGTGAAGAGACAATTGATTTAAAAAGTGGACATGTACTCTATTATAAAGGCAGAGATATTGGAAGTACAAGTGGAGTAGGATTCATTATAAATAAAAAATGGAAGAACAACATTGTGGAGATTGATGGTGTATTGGAGAGAGTGCCAAGATTAGTTATTCAACTTAATAGATACCAAATGCAGATAATTCAGGTTTATGCCCCAACAAGTTCTCATAGTGATGAAATAGTAGAAGATTTTTATATGAATGTACAAAAGACTTTGATCAAACTAAACAACATTTTAAAATTGTTATGGAAGACTTTAATGCTAGAATTGGTAAACAAATGAAAGATGAAAGTGCTGTAAGTAAATTTGTTTGTGATAATAGAAATGAAAGAGGACATAGACTTGAGGAGTTTTCAGAAAAAGAAAAATCTTATATTATGATTTATTTATTTTTTTTGAGAAAAATGTTAAAAGATCATAGACATGGAAGCATCCAAATTAAGGTACAGCAATAATGGATTATATTTTGACTAACAGAAAATACATATTTCAAGATTGTAATGTTGTTAATAAATTCAACACAGGAAGTGATCATCGATTAATAAGGTGTAAGATATGTGTTAATGCAAAACTAGAGAGACAAAAATTATTAAGAAAAACAATATTTATAGTTAATATTTTTATTCAGAAATAGAACTTTCAAATCGGTTTCAAGTATTAGTAGATTTTGAACATGGTTCAGATTTGAATGAAATTAATAAGAAAATAACTGATACACTTTTAAAAACTGCAACATAAAATTTCTACTGAGATTATGGAATTAATGAAGAAAGGAAGGAATATGAAGATTTATAAAAATGAAGCATTAAAAAGGATTGAATATCTCAAATATTGTAAAATGGTGCAAAAAAGAGTTGATAATCATATAAGAAAGTATAATTATGAACTCAAGACTTAGAAGAGAATAAAAGTCTCAAAGGTATAAAACAATATTTTAATATTGCTAGTAAACTTATATCTGCAATAAGAAAAAAAGATGGAACTATTACTAAAAAAAGAAATGACATCATGAAATGGTTAGAAGAGTTTTATCAAGAATAGTAATAAAGTTAAGATATTTAACTTTTTTTTATAATGGATAAATATTAAATCTGTATAAATCTATATGTGTAGGGTACATAGTAATAAAGAACATGTACTTCCTACATCTATTATATCTTCTGAATTGCGCAGAATGTTAAATGAAGAAGTGAGACATGCATTTAAATTTATGAAAAAAGGAAAAGCTCCAGGTAATGATGGAATTATAATTGATATATTAAAAGAAGCAGGTGAAGAAAAAAGAAAAAATGTTGGCAGAGTTATATACCAAATGTTTAAATGATAAAGTTGTCCTAAATGATTGGAAGAATGTAATATTAACATTAATATTTAAAAAAATTGATAAAGATATTAGAAATTACAGACCTATCATCCTTTTATCAGATTTATACAAAATTTTTATCAAGATAATTAAAATTTGTCTACAGTGAACTTTGGATTTCAACCAACCAAGAGAACAAGCTGGATTGAAAAGTGGTTTTAGTACAGTAGATCATATCCAAGTATTGAGAGAAGTCATAGAAAGGACAAACGAATATGAGTTGTCATTATGTTTTGGATTTGTAGATTATGAAAATGCATTTGATTCTATAAACATTTCTTCAAAGATTAAAGCATTGGATCATCAAGGTATAGACCCAGGATATTGTCATATTCTGAAAAATATTTCTAAAAATAAAACAGCAACAATTAGATTACATAATGATACTAGGAAGGTTAACATTGAGAAGGGTGTTAGACAGGGCGAATCCGAGTCTCCAAAACTTTTTACAACAATAATGCAAGAAGTATTTTGTGCATTAAAATGGGAAGCTAAAGGAGTAAAAGTACATGGAAATTATTTAAGTCATTTAGATTATGCAGATGATGTACTTGTTTTTGTAAATAATATTTTAGAGCTTCAGGAAATGTTGCAGGAATTATCAGATGGAAGTAGGACTAAAGGTAAATGTTAAAAAGACTAATTTTCAATGGATTTTTTCAAAAGATGAAAATAAATATTGATTATGAGAAGTTAACATCTACAAATATCTTGGTCAGATTATTACTACAGATGGAAACATAATGGATGAAATTAATCATGTAATTAAACTTGATTGAAATGCTTTTGGTAGAAATAACTTCATGCTAAAAGGAAATATGTTATATGTTTGAAAATGAAGGTTTTTAATCAATGTGTTTTACCAGTTATTACTTATGGATCTGATACTTGGACACTTACAATACATAGACTTCAGACCACTCAAAGAAGTATGGAAAGATACATGTTAGGAGTAACAAGAAGAGATCAAAAACATAATATATGGATAAGAGAACAAACAGGTGTTACTGATATCATTGAAAGAATTAAGACTGAAATGGAGTTGGGCTGGACATATTGCTAAAAGAGATGATAATAGATGGACAATTGAAATCTTATACTGAATTCCAAGAGATGGTAAAAGATCCAGAAATTGACCACATATGAAATGATGGATGAAATAAAAAAATGTGTAACTATGATATGGAGATGAGAGGCTAGAGATCAGCGAAAATGGATTTAACTTCAAAGGACCTTAATTCTGCAGTCGATTGAGAATTGTTGACCTTGGTGATTAGTTTTACTTTTACTAGTATAGTTAAGGCTTCATTTAAAATAATTACCACAGGATAAAATAATAACCACCTACCCCTTCCACACACTTTTTTTTTTGCTGTAATGTATTTAATTCATTGTTTATTTGAAATAAGAATTTCTATGATGGTTTCTAATCTTTTCATTTTTATGTTTTATGGTCAAGTTTGTGATTACATTGATAAATCACACAGGTGGATTTGAACTTAGGATTTTCAGTCTGTATTCATACTGTATTCCATTTCAAACAACCAATCCACATATCCACACATGCTAAAAAATAAATGATCACTAATATATGTATTTCATGCAGAACCAGCACTCAGAAGTTGGACCAGATCATAATCTTCCACACATATATACAATCAGTAATTGACTTATATTTATGTAGCAATTCCTTAAACTTTAATAAACAGACTTCAATCTTCTCACCTTTCCAACAATTCAACCATCCATTTCATTGATAAACCAACGATGGACTGCTCAAAGCCCTTGGTAGATTTGATATTTCAATCCTACCCATGTCAATGAAATGAACAGTTGAATTGTTGGAAGGCTGTGAAGATTGAAGTATTTACGTTAAAGTTTAATAAATTGCTATCTTAATATAAGCTGAGCACTGATTATATATATGTGGGACATTATGATCTGGCACAACTGATGAGTGCTGGTTCTTCACAAAATACTTATACTGGGTTTCATTTATAATTGTTCACGTATGTCGTAATGTGTATCGATTGTTTGAGATAGAGTGCAGGATGAGTATTGACTGGAAATTCTAAGTTCAAATTTTTCTATTCACTGTATAGAGAATGAATATGTTAAAATCAAGCAGATATTATGGAAGTCGGGGGGGGGTGTCTTGTTAAATAGTAAAACTCTTTGGCTGTATCACTTTTGTATGATTTCAATCGTTTTACTGCCCATTTGTATATAGATATTAATGCAGTGTATGATTATGTCTGTTTGGAATTGGAGAGGGTGAGGGATATTGAATTGTAGCAAGTGATAACATTTCAGTAACAAGATTCAACGTTTTTTTTTTTTTTTTCTCATTATAGACTGTTTGGTAAACGTTCATGAAAATTCGTGCAAGGATCAGATCATTGCATGTACAAAATTTAAACACCAAAGGGTAAGATAATTATTTATGCTCTTAAATTATTTATATAGCTTCAAACTTTAAACATATATGAGGATAAATTTTAAATTAGAATTATTCAATGATACATTTTTAAAATTTGTATTTTAATACTATGTTAAAAATTATTAAAGCAGTAATCTTAAGTAAATAAAATAATAAATAGGTATATAATATATGTTGAATTGCGTGTGATTTTTTTGTCTTGACTATATTAGGTCATAATATTTTTTCTAGAATAGACATACATTCTTATATATAAATACATGAATGCAGCCCACGCCTATTCAACACCAAAAATCTTCAATCAAAGTAATTTTTTTTATTAATGTGTATAGTTTAAGAACATCACATCAGTAATTACTTTTAATATATTTTCTATTTATCTTTTAGTCCCATTTATTGTAAGCTTGAGTAAATCATTGATTATCAGATGACAAAGGCAAAAGACAGAAACTAATTTGAAAGTGGAGACTATTGCACTCATTGCTTAAACTTACAATAGCTGACACTAGAGTACTAGAGTAAGAAAGGATAAATGGTTATGTGATAATGGCAAGCTGAAAACAAATTTCTGTATACTGAAATAAATAGTTACTGACATGAAGCTTTTAAATTATATTTTTTTAGTATTCTTTTTATTAAAATGAACATGCATTATTATCATTTTTAACCATTATTTATTCATTTCCGGATGAAAGTCTCTTCATGTTTAATCCAATTTTTTTATCCATAGCCTTTTCTTTACATAACATCAGAGAACTTTTTTATTTGAATCATCCATCTTACATATGATCTATTTCTGGGTCTTTTACAATCTTGTTTGATCCAGTTAAAAACTTCTGTTGTCCATCTATTATCATTTCTTCTAGCAGTATGCTTAGTCTAGCTCTATTTTAGTCACAATATTTTACTGATGTTAGTGATATCTATTTGTTCTCTCATCCATATATTTATTTCTTGTTTGATTTTATCTTGTTATTTCACTTTATTGAGTGAACTGAAGTCTTACTGTTCTCAAGTATCCAAGTCTCACATCCATAAGTAAAAATTGAGGAACCACATCTATTAAAAATCTTTTTCAAAAATATAGGTATATTTACTTTTAAAAATTTATTTCTGCTAAATACACACCAAATTTAATTCTGTGTTCTGATCAAAATATTTGTAATTGTTAACTTCTAATTCTTGATTATCAATCTTTATTTACTTTTGGGAAAATCCATTGAACTGTTTTCATTTTTTTTTTAGAATTTATCTTTAGATTTACTTTCATTTGATAAGTCTTGCAACATTGCCTGAAGTTCTGAAGCATTATTTGCAAAAACAATCACATTGCAAGATCTAAGTGACTTAAATAATATCCATTTACTTTTACTCTTCCAGCTTCCCATTTTAGTTTCTAAAATATTTTTTAAATTAAGAATTTTAAACTTCTCTCTCAATATTATAATAACAAAATTCAAAGTATAAGAAGTGCTTGAAATAGAAACTATAGAGAGTGCAAAATATTAAAAGCTTAGCACTTTCGAGTTGCCTCATATTCATAGCAATACTGAAGTGTGCAGAACAGAAAAATAATGACATTTCTGAAACACTCTAAGAAGACCGGCCACATATTCGAACCCTCTAACCCCAAGATAATTTGCATAGAGAAAAATTACATCAAATGGAAAATTAGGGAGATGTATTTCATTACTGTTAACAATAACTTTATCAATAGATGTGATGCCTGCTTCGACATCTCTAAATGCTAGGCTATCTAAATAATTTGCAGTATTTTGCATATTGCCATTACCTTCTGTTCTGCACACTTCAGTATTGCTATGAATATGAGACAACCCGCCTTGAAAGCACTAAGCTTTTAATATTTTGCACTCTTAATAGCTTCTTTTTCAAGCACTTCTTACGCTTTTAATTTTGTTATTAAAATATTTTTTGTAAAACTGAAGTAAAACGTTTGAGGTATGGAATCCTCCTTTCATGCCCCATTGTCAATGTCAATCTATCATTGCTTTTGCATTTTGCTAAATATTCTTCAGAACATAGTATAAATTTTAATCATTGTGAAAAAGTGCTTATGATCAAATACATTTTATAAACTACAAATCCCAAACAAAATAATTTATATTCTTTAGTTGTTTCTACAACTTTCCTTAATATATTTTTTTTATCAGTTTTTGAAATATTAATAATGCTAATACATTCCTCCAATTATCTGGTATATTTTTACCATTAAGAAGTTTGATATATAACTTTGCTAACATTTTTTTGTTTCTTCATCTGCTTCTTTTAAGATATCAATAATAATTCCATTTTCTGGAGCATTTTTTTTTTTTTTTTGCATGGATTTAATTAGACATCTAGCCTCTTCATTTAAAATATTTGACAATTTAGAAGAGGTATTAATTGCTGGTGATATTTTATTTGCTTGTTCTTTATTATTACTATATAATTGTTTATGAAACTTTTCCACACATTTTATGATTTTTCTTATTTTACTAATAATTCTATCTTTACTTTTTATTGCTAAAACAATCTACCATCAGTATTAAGCTTGTGTATTATATTTAAGATTTTTATTCTCTTATATAGCTTTTACAAATTCTCAATTATTTTTTTAATATCATTATTAATACTTATTAGACCATTTACAAAAAAGTATATATTCAATTTTTAATGGATCATTTTTAAATATTTTTATATTATTCTTTCTTCATAGTATTATTAAAAAATTTACTAATAAATTAAGTTGCTGGGTTGTTGTTTTTTTTACCAGCTATCTTTTTTTGCAGTTATTAACAGAATCTTTAAAATCTTTTAATGTTTTTAAATGATTTGTAAGCTCTAATTTAAAATCATTGAATTGTTTCTGAAAGTTAGGAATATCAATTGTTAATACTGGTTTTTTTTTATAGTTTTTATCTCTCAGTTTTGCATTAATTCAAATCTTGTATCTCACTGATCATTAATCACTTTCTGTGTATTAAATCAATTAAAACATTACAATCTTGAAATACATTTTTGCAGTTATTCAAAATACAATCTAATTTTACTGTATTTTTGTTTCGATGATTTCATATCCATTTTCATTTAGGTTTTTTTTTTTTTGCAGAAAGATTTATGATATATAGTTGTTGTTTTTTCCTGTAAACTCTACAAGTCTATGACTACTGTCATTTAGTATTTTTCAATAATTTATCGATTTTCACACTGAATAAATTTAGAAACTTTATTAATCTTATGGGAATTATATTTTAAAGGTGGCCAAATTCATATTAGTAATAACTTGAATTCTGCTCTGAAAGTAGTTTTATTACTATCATATTTTGAATTAAATTACTTATAAACTAATTGTGAGTACTTCTGATATTTCCTTGAAAGATGATATGTGATGTCATTAGTTTGCTTTCCAACTAAACTAATAATTTATATTTGTTTAGCATATTGTCTCAAATTAATGCCATTATGGCATTCATACATTTCAAGTTGTTAGCTTTGATATAACATTGTATGTGTAAGTGAATACAATGCAGTGAATGAAACTTAAATAAACAAAAATTATTTGTGGAAGTCTGTTGTCACTGAAAGTTAGAGCCATTAATTGGCTGTAGGTGAAGAACAAAATTATTTCTGTTGAAGATTAGTGTAATTTAAAATAAATTTATATATATATTAATATTTTATTTATTAATACATACAAGAATGAGGTTGCAATTAACTATATATATTTGTGCATGCAAACTCTATTACCAGCTAGGAAAAGCCTGTGCTGATGCCTTCAAAGTATTTTCTTTGATGGTTAATGGTTCTCTTATTGACTGGTTGGATTATTGACTGTTATTCTGCTTAGTGATGATTTTCTGCTTACTTCTTGTTTGATTTAGCTGGTGTTGATTGTTTCATGTTTTTTCAATTTACTTTCTATTAAATAATAAATATATAATTAGTATATTTTATCCTATATATATTATTATGAATATCTAAATGTCTCCATTTCACTGCTACTATTTCTGAACATCTGGCTTCTTGCAGTTACTATCTGTGTGCGTTATAAGCTTCAAAGGCCATTGAGCTTTTCTATATTTTGGCTACTGTTATTCTAATAGCATTTTATTTTTAGTTTGGTAAATTTATATCGATCCAATCATCTGCAACGACCAATATAATATGATAATTCATCCAAAATAATGATGAACAACTAATGAGCAGGTAACTCAATTCTTCTTTATTCCATTCTGTCTCTATCATTTTACTAATATAATCAAGATTGACTATTTACAAATTTTGTTTGGATTGAACTGACCATCATCATAACTTCATCGACCAAATGGAAACTCTGTTTCCTCTTCTGAATGATCAATTCTTTATTAATCACTTGTAATTGGTTAATTAATAATAATAGCTATAACTGCTTATTTCTCTTGAAGCTAAACGTTTCCGTTAATTACGCGTTTGCAATAAATTTAGTCAATTAGGGGGAGGAAGGATAACTATAATTTATCAATTCTGAATACTGTTTCCTTTTTCAGATGCACATACTTTATACTTTTTACATAACTGGTTACTATTATCTTATTAATTAAAAGATGAAATTTTTGGATCTAACATAGCTTCCTACAAGAAGAGGGAGCAAACCATATTATTTGAATTTTAATTATTAACTTGTAGGAGCTTATGGACAATTTATTATATATTTATATCGGTGCGTGCATACATTATTTATATGACTATTAATGATACAAATGACTGTGAAAAAAATAAACCTAATACATAACATTTGAAAATTTTGTTCTTGTTAATATATATATTAAAATAAAATTTAATTAAATAAACCAAGTATATTTTCACTGTATTAGCATCATAACCAATACTATCAAATATAAATAAAATTCTCAGTATTTTATTGTTAAATTTTTTTTTTGCTCATTTGATAATTTAGATTATGATGCTAAAACGTTGAAAGTAAACTTGGTTTGTTTAATTAAATTTTACTTTTTATTCTTAATAAAAATGGCAGAGGTTCAGTCTATTATATAAATATATTAACATTTATGAGAGTAATTTTATTCATTTTTGATTTTAATTTAGATTCGGTATTTATAAACAAACTCAAATGTTATTTTTAGTTAACTCAGAAGCCATCTTTACCACAGCCGGTTCAGCAGAGTTTATTCAGGGAAAGGATTAATAAAGGAGGTAGTTTACCTTTAGGTAAGTGTTTGTGTATACATCTTAATTAAAAATTATTTTAAATAAATAATTTGATACGTATGCAATTCACCACCCAAATGTAAAAATTGTTTATAGTATTAAAAATTTTTTGGTCTTTTTGTATCAATTTTTTAATCAATACTTTAAGACATCCATGACAATATATTCTTTTTTTATGACTTTTCATGTGGCCTTTTATGATTTTTTTTTTTAGTAGTATATGTTTATTTTAAATCACTAAACATCACATGACCACCATCTCTTATGCTAGCACATAACTGGTTTGAGAGTTTTGCATGTTTATTTTAGTTTCAGGATTATACCGCTTAATAATTTAAGTTAAAATTTTGTGCATTTTATTCATTTTTATTTATATCCTTCAGGCATTGGTTAAGGTATAATATAAAATAGTTATTTACTAAATTATCAACCAGTAAAAATTAATGACTTGAGTTTTAAAATATTTATTTATTGTTTCCATCAATTACTAATAATTTATTGTGACAATTCTTAAAAGCCAGCAAAAATATTCTTTTTATATGCAGGATTGAGGGCAGTTTATTGTATTTTCTAAAAGTGAAAGTCAAATGCTATAGATTTTATTTTATTTCTTGATAAATCCACTTTTGATATATCATTATTACTATTTTTTCAGGAAAATTTATGCACCAAGCTGGTAAAACTTGAAAACATTAAGCCTGTTTTTATTTCAAGCATAAATTTTAAAAAATTTGAGCATGTAACCATCAGTTAGTTTAAAGAATTTTTAGAACTTGAATCATAGTATATTGTTCAATGTGTTATTAAGCAAATGAAAATGTTAACAATGTTTTTGTAGATTCAGATAAGAAAGGTAAATTTGATCTCAACTTTGAAAAATAATAAATGGGTTAGTGATCTTGTATCTTCAAGAACATCCATTTAAATGATATCTAATTTAAATTATAATGGGGATTTCAGATAATTCATGAATTGCATAACCATGATGAAGTTTTTGGAATGGATTTTAAAACATGGGGGAATCATTTCAGAACTTGATCCTAAATATGTACTGAGATCCTTTCTGATTGAATAAAAATATATATTCATGAACTTTCTTACTAAAATTTCTAAATGCAATAATTTCTAATTTTGTGATATAAAAGATATATATAATTATTTTGGATATTTATACTTAGTAAAAACTTTTTCTTTTATTTTGGTGCAGCCTGATTTAATGACACATATCTCATACTGGCTACTACTTGAAAAAAATTGTCTATGCCCACTTTAATGTAATTTTTTTTATCAAATGCCTTATATAGATGTTTTTTGTTTAAACTAATTAATAGAAATTGCTGAAAATTTATAGATTATTTTTGTAAAAACAAATTAAATTCATTGTTTTTGCAAAGACAAAGGAAAATGTTTATATTTATGATTTTAAAAAGTAAATATGTTGTGATGTTATAAAAATAGTTCATAAGTTCAAGATAATTATCTTTTTTTTAAAAAAAAAATAACATCTATTCTAATTTTTTAATATTATTTTTGGAATTGGAATTAAGTTTTTTTTTGCATATTTTTAAGAGTATATTTGTTGACTATATTTTTTAAAATATACAGATTATTTTTAAAAATTAATAAATAAAAATTCAGTTAATGAAATAATTTTTAATAAACATTACTAAAAAAAAAAGTGGCAATAAATTTATATCAATTCAATAAAAATGTACACATGAGTCTATAATAATGGTCTTAAGATAGATTTGCATTATTTATAGTTTTGTTTGTCTTTTTTATATGTATAAAAATCTTCAATTAAATTTTTCTCATTAAAAAATATGTATATAAATATTATCATAAATTAAATTTTCTCCTTATTTATTATTTTAACAGAAATTTTGATTTTTCATCATATTTCTGGGATTTTTTGTGTTCACATTTATATGGATGTGATTAGTATCTTTATCATACATATTAATACTCTTCTTTATTTTCTGTCTAAAATTTGATCCATTGTATTCAATACTCTAAAACATTCCTTAATTTCTTTTTAAATTATTTCATTTGACTGAAAAACTCATTATGACAAACTTTTGCCCAAAATTTCAGCCATTACATATAGCTGCTAGTATGTATCTCCTAATTAAAATACATGAAATAAAAATTTTCAATACATTTTAGATACATTTACTTATCTTTCATTACTTACTTTTACAATATTTATAAAAAGTACATATTAAAATAAAACTTTAAAAAACAATTGTGAAGAAATATTATTGTCTTTTACTTTTAAAATTTATTATTCTCTTTGAAATTTTTTTATTTATTATTTAAGTTTTGTGCCTTTCCTTTAATATTAAATATAGTATTCTCCATGGGAAATAGTGATCATGTGATGTTATTTTATTTATAAATATTCATACATTTTATTTTTTATATTTATTTTATTTAAAATTATTTTTTCATTTTTTATATATAAATATTGTTCAGTTAATTTTTCTTTATATTTTTTATCATTTTAAGTGGACATTCATAATGTCTACATTATTTTGTGTGTTTATATGTGCTTGAATTTTTATCATTTAAGAGGTATTTCATTTTAATTTTTAATTGATTCTTAATTATTCCAATGTATGATAGATATTTATTTTCATTTTTACATTATACAAATTTTATTAAACACATCTTTTTGTATACAGATTTTATCTCTATTTTTAATTTATATTTTATATATTTATTTAATTGTATGCTAAGTATTTTTATTGAATTTAGAATGCATATAAATAATCATAAAATTTATCGTTATTATTTTTATTTATTTGTCTTACATTTTTTCCACTAGTCAATTTATTAATCAGAATTTTTGAATAATGTTATTAATTGCTCAAGTATGTTTTTAAACCCTTCACTATCTTGTTATTTATAATATTAATTTATTATTAATGCTAATGGCAGAATGCCATTTTATTAATACTGTGTAGAATGTTTCTCTTCTAAATATTTTTGTTTTTATGCACAACCTATTATTCTTCTGAATTTTTTTTATCATAACATGTATGAAACAAATTGGTTCCTTCTTTTTAGACTCCATTTTGAATTTGATATTTTCATTTATTTCATTAATATATTTAACAAAACATTTTTTAAATTATTTTTTCCAATTTTAAAAAATAATTGCCCACATATCTAACATAAAAATTAATTTATGTTTAACTTTTCTAAAATATTTGTTCTTAATATATTGTAACTCCTGATATTCAGTTTGGCTTTGGAAAAAATGTGATAGGTAAAGAAAATGGAAATCAGAGTGAGAGAAGCTAAAAAGTGCAATTTCAATTACATTGGTGTGTATTTAAAACAAATTTGCATATAATTGAGTCTTTATAAGATCCTAACTCACACAAATGTACTTACTCCAGATTTCCCAAATAAAATAAATAATACAGGTAAACATATAATTTCTCAGGGATTTGAATTTTATTCATTAATATAGGTAAATATAAGAGGATTTTATGTACACTTTCTACCTTTAATTTTTATTTTCTAGAAATTGCAAATATAATAAAATATTTAAGTGTAACATTAGATGAATCAGCAGTGTGATAGCATGACCTGAACTTAAAATGTATTAAGATGATGATTAAAGAATAATACCATATAATTTTAAAATAACACAATGTTTATTTCATGTAAATATCAATAAAAAAAATAATAATAACAATAATAATAATAATCATTGTATGATAGCAAATATTGAAGATGAATATTTATAGCTCCTTTTAAGGTTTATGTTGTAAATCAAATTTAATTTTGGATGTGTGGCAATACAACATACATGTTGGAGGAAATTGATTGCAGTGACATCACATTTTTATTTGAATGTAAAATCAGACACAATGTTTCAAAATTATCAATTTAATTCTTAAGCTTTGGTCACTTTAAAAGCATGTAATGAAATATAGATTAATATTCATATTTCAAAATTTAAAATAATGGTTAAGCACACAATCTCTGTCCATCACAAGATTTAAAATGTATTCACCCTCACTGTGTCATACCTTATGTTTAAATATTGAATATAAACTATACTGCCTGGTTTCCACTGGAGCTATATGGTCATATTTGTCACATTTATTACTCTAATGATTTATTTAACATATAAATTAAAACACAACATAAATAACATGCTATTCATATAAGGTTTATGTCATTTATTTATCAAATATTCCCAAATTTATAAAATAATGGTATTCTTGTATAAAAGCAAATTTAACTCTCTGTGGCATTACCATGTGGCTTTAGTGAAGGTGAAGTTCATCCTGGTTAAATTAATCCATTGTGGAAAATTTTATCTCCAATATAAAGCATACATTTTGGAATTTCTGTAATCTCGTTTAATTCTCCTGTCAGTTGCATACATAAAAAAAAAATCTTCAAGTGACACTTTAACAAAACAAATACATCAATTACTTTGCTTTTGTTCCAATGATGATCTTATAAAGTTATTTTAGTTGTTTCTTTTAACTGGTGATATATTATTTATTTTCAGATGTGAGGCATTTCCATAATTGTTTACTGAGTCCTTCATTTACTGGATAAAACTATGGGGCAATAACGACAATTTTTAATGAAATAGATATTAAAAGCATATTCTTTCAAATTGAAGAGACTCAATTGAACAATATAATCCTTTAGACGAATTTAATCGGATGTTTTAGAATTTCAATATTACAAACTGCAGGTTTTTTTGACTGAGAATTAAAATAAAATAATGTGTTGTTTTCCCTTTTTTATTTCAATTTAACATATATTCATGGATGTTACTGGGACAAAGTGGAGACCTAGCCCTGTCTTGGACAGACTCCATGGTGTTCTACTCAGCCATCCTCATGTAGATTAGCTCAATGTGGCAATTTTAAACAAAAATATGACTGAGCGTTGACTGCACTGAACATTTTAAAGATTCTTTTCTCATTTTAAATTTACCAGCATATTTATAAGTTTTTTGAGATGACATCAAAATTTTTCACAATTCATCTTCCATTATAGTAGATTTCCATAGCACCGTAATTAATCAGGTGAGATTTTATGGTTTTCTGTCAATTGGTGCGAACATGTAAGCATTTTTGAAAATACAAATATATATATATATATGTTTTACATTAATTTATTATAAACAAGTAAATGAAACACATTTATCTATTTATTGACAAACTTCATTAGAGTAATAAACTCAGTCAATAAATGTCATTGGCTCAATAAAATTTCACAAATATTTTACTATTAATAATTTCATTAGGTTTTGTAATCTGTTAATTTAAAAACATTTACTGAATCTAAACATTTAATTATCTGATATTTCAGTTGTTTTGTTGGTCTTTCTAATACAGTTGTTTTGTTGGTCTTTCTAATACACTATGCACATTTATAAATAAATGCAATAAAAAATTTCATATATTTTTAACTACTATCACTTTTGTTAATTTAATAGACAGTTTATTTATTATGAATTGGTAGTAAATATTACCATTTAATAAGGTTTAATTATCTATGGCATCATTTACTATTTATTAAATAAACACTATTCTGAGTTTACCTGGATTTATAACCATCGCTAAAACAATTCACTAATTGTCTTTAAATTTTTATAAAGAAAATGTGCATATTTCAATCTCATTACCTTTTACCCTTATAATAATATTAGAAGTCTTAATATATAAAAAAAGGATTATCCTATTCCATATTAACTTCATGGTAGTTTATCTTTGTGTTAAACCTATCACTTGATCTACCTATCTATTATAAAATATACAGTCAAGAAAATTTTTAACAGTTCATACTTTGCAGAACATGATAGCATTTGAACCAAAAATATAATGTTACAATATATATATATATATATATATATTATAATGATACAAACCCGGGTAACCTGGAGTGATAGAAAATCAACTCTAAGTCAAAGATTCAAATTTCATCATACAAATAATATAATGAGCATGAGCTTAAGGAATCAGCATAAACACTAACTATAAGTCCACCAGGATTACACAAAAGTAATAATCATTCATCATTATGAATGATCAACAATAAAATTTAACAGTCAATTTTGTGACTGGGTTTGTAATAGGTCTACTATAGACCATGCTAATTATTTAACTCTTGCCAGCTTGGGGAAGATTATTTAAACAATAATTTAGATGCACAAACTTAAGTGCTAATTCCTAAGAATATAACAATTAAAAAAATAATGCTGGGATACTAAAACATTCTGCTCATCATCAATACTCTGGCCACTTAATACCATTAATGTATTACCAACTATAAACTTAATTTCTAAATAAATAATTAAAAGGAGATGTAGTGCATGGACTTTAAAGGACAACCTCTTTGCACTATCCAGCATTAGAGAAGTAATAAAATCATCAACAACTGGATGTCCATAATCACTCAATATAAACCTCATATATAACAGACCGTTGTGTATGAATTCAGCTTATTTGAGCAAAAGCTCTATAACTGTTACTGTGAGAAAGAGATATAATATAACAATAATTTTAAACTATTTTAGGATTGATTAAATTCACTGGGATAACATAAATTTATTAATTCAAAACAATAAAGTGAAATGAAGGTCTGCTGAGTATGCTATAAATATAAATTAGGCATTCTGATTTTGATAAATATAAAAACAAATCCATTATTACATTGTAATTCACAAATGTCTCAATAGGTTTACATAAAACACCTATATAATAAAAATTTACATATCAGAATTGTGATAAAGTAGTAATAAAATTCAATAATTCATTTTAATTAATTCATAAAGTATGATTGATTTTAACATATGTATGTCTACATGACATGCATCTATATATGCACAGATGAGCTGTATAAACTAAAATTACATATCAGAATTGTTATAAACTAATAAAAAAATCAATTTGGTTTTTTAATAATATACAAGTGCACATGTATGTGTGTATATAAATAATCCGAATTAAAGCTATTAATTATCCTCATTTTTTTATGGTAAGTAAAAGTTTTTCTTTAAAAAAAAACTATTATTTTTTTGGAAAGTTACATTTAAAATTCAGGTCCTTGTGGCCTCATTTTCAATGTTAAAAAAAAAGATCCTCTGAGTTTTCCCTCTCTCTCTCTCTTTTATGAACAATAATGGAAACAAATAATCTAGACAAAAGTATCATTTATTATTTTTCTTTCCTTGTTGTATTTTTAGTTGACAACTTTTAAAAATTTATTAATTAGAAATTTTAACTGTCATTTTCAAGAAATTATCTAAAATATTTTCAATATATATAACACACTCTACTCACTAGCTGTTCTTTACCTATATAATGCTGTACCTTTATCTGTGTGCTGCATAAGATAAAACAATATATGTAAACTACTTCAGCAAGCTGTTGGAATCTCTGCGAAAGCTAGTTCCTTCTAAACAGTTATTGTCTTCTTTGGCAAAAGTATAATCCAGTAACTGTTGACAGTCAGCTCCATTTAGTGTACAATTTGATAGACTTCTGGACATACTAGCTAGAACACAATATATATATATATATTGTAACGATATATAAATATGTCGTTACATTAATTTAAAATAAAATCTTAAAGTTCGCAAATAAAAATAAAATCTATTAAAAAAAAAACTAAACGCTAAAATTAAAATGTTTGTTAAACGTATATATTCGCACAGATTCAAAACTTTAAAAATATTTTTTTTAAAAAACAAATAAATAAGTATTTGAACGTACTTTTTTATATAAAAAAGTACAAGACTTAAAGATAAAATATTTTTGTAGATGGAAATGATTGTTTATTAATTATCCAAAAGCTGTGTAATTAAAAAGTCAGATCAAAATTAGATAAGGAATAAAGAATTAACTTGTCCAATATAGAAGCAGCAAATAAAGGCTCGGACCATAACGAAAAAATGGAACAGTGACATCTTCATTCATGGAATCCATAGGAGGACTATAAAAGAAAAATATTGAGTTCCAGTGAGTTTCCAACTTGATTTGGTGAGACGAACGATCAAGACACACTTGTTGTTCTCTCTCACTTAGTTTAAAAAATGAAAAGACTGTGATACCAGAATGGAACCAGCTAATGCTACCTCCAAAATATCAGACCGGCTTTCCCTGAAAGTCTTCATGGTAATTGCCAACCGGAACATGGATTCTTTTGTGAGCTATATGAACTAAACAATTTTTAAAATCATAAAAAAAAAAGAATAATTAAGAACTTTCATCCAGGTTTGATAAATTAATAAACAAGCCAACTTAAATGTTAAAATGGAATCTTATCTGACCTTTGTAAGTTTTTAGATCAAATTAATAATGTTTAATTTTATATGTTTTCCGATTGATAAACATCATTTCCTTTTTTTTTTCTTATTATATAAATTATTTATTGTTTAAATTTTAAATGAGGAAATTTAAGATTGCGGTTAGATTCGATCTTCACTTTCTTTCCAATCGTTATAACTGGCTACCCAACCTGGGCCGATCTTTAATAAACACGAGTGCCCTGAGAATTTTAAAAGTGAATCATGCCCGTAATATTTTTTCTGAAATTAGTATAAATATATTTGTTGTATTGACGTGGAGTTACAGTTTGAAATTTTGTCTTAAAGGTACTGCCAGTAAGAAAAATTGCGCATATGTAAATATTAAATGTGAGGAATAAAATGTAATAATTAATATAAATCTTTTTTTTTTTAAAAAAAAAAAGTCTTGTTTAAATTAAAATCTAATCGTTCAACTTGCGTAAGTAATAGTTAAAAGTAGAAGAATAGAAATTTGGAAGGGAGGAGGCAGAAATTTAGCTGGTAATAAGGAATCAACAGTCAACCTTTTTTTAATCATTATATTTGTGTGTAATTACTGTTTTGTCTTTTAAAAAAAAAGTTTTGTCCTTTTGAAATTTTCATATATAATCAATTTGTATAACGTAATTACTAACACTAAGTAAAGTCTTTTTTTTTTTTTAATATTTTTTTTTTTTGAGGAAGTTTACTGATATGTAACGATATATAAATATGTCATTACATTAATTTAAAATAAAATCTTAAAGTTCGCAAATAAAAATAAAATCTATTAAAAAAAAAACTAAACGCTAAAATTAAAATGTTTGTTAAACGTATATATTCGCACAGATTCAAAACTTTAAAAATATTTTTTTTAAAAAACAAATAAATAAGTATTTGAACGTACTTTTTTATAAAAAAAAGTACAAGACTTAAAAAGATAAAATATTTTTGTAGATGGAAATGATTGTTTATTAATTATCCAAAAGCTGTCTAATTAAAAAGTCAGATCAAAATTAGATAAGGAATAAAGAATTAGCTTGTCCAATATAGAAGCAGCAAATAAAGGCCCGGACCATAACGAAAAAATGGAACAGTGACGTCTTTGTTCATGGAATCCATAGGAGGACTATAAAAAGAAAAATATTGAGTTCCAGTGTGTTTCCAACTTGATTTGGTGAGACAAACGATCAAGACGCACTTGTCGTTCTCTCTCACTTAGTTTAAAAAATGAAAAGACTGTGATACCAGAATGGAACCAGCTAATGCTACCTCCAAAATATCAGACCGGTCTTCCCTGAAAGTCTTCGTGGGAATTGCCAACCGGAACATGGATTCTACTGTGAGCTATATGAACTAAACAATTTTTAAAATCATAAAAAAAAGAATAATTAAGAACTTTCGTCCAGGTTTGATAAATTAATAAACAAGCCAACTTAAATGTTAAAATGGAATATTATCTGACTTTTGTAAGTTTTTAGATCAAATTAATAATGTTTAATTTTATATGTTTTTCGATTGATAAACATCATTTCCATTTTTTTTCTTATTGTATAAATTATTTATTGTTTAAATTTTAAATGAGGAAATTTAAGATTGCGGTTAGATTCGATCTTCACTTTCTTTCCGATCGTTATAATATATATATAGGCTAATGAACCACAGAAAAGCTGACCCTGGCCTAGAAAGAGGTCAATGTAAGATGAATGAATGAAATAAGGAAGTGTGCTAGGGTGACGTAGAGAAAAGAGAAGCTAAAGATCGGAGAAGATGGATTGAACTTGGAGACTCATCCTGCAGTAGATCGATAATGGTTGAAAATAAGGATATATTTATCATGAATCTCATCTTTGCCAGGGCATGGTAGTTGGAGAATTTCCTGTTTATCATTTTAGTTTTGTTGGAATCTATTTTAAGGTTTCATTATTGATTGTTGGTTTGTTCATATTAGCTTTATATTTGTAAATTAGATAATTATTTTTATTTCTTTTTTTTTTTAATTATGTAGTTGTTTTTTAATGTATTGTTTATTAAAATCTATACTTAATATTTTAATTCTAAAGCACTCATTGATTTAGAGTCCAAATGAAAAAATATAAATTAATAAATATAAACTAATTAATTGCTCTGAACTAGCTTTGGAAAAATGCTGACACACTGCCAGAATCAGCACTATGATTCTGTCAGTATTTTGTCAAAAGCTGGCTCAGAGCAATTAATTAATTTATATTTATTAATTTATACTTTTACATCTGAACTCAAAGTCAATCAGTGCTTTAGAATTACATATTTTCATGAAAAGAGTTAATACATTGAGATTTAAATATTATTATATATCTATAGTTAGATCTGAATGTAACTTTACAAAGTTCATTCTTTAATTAAGTTTAAATAATGAAATTTATATTATATTCATAAAATTTTAAATAAATTATAAATTTTTAACTTGGTTTTCAACAAATGTATTGAAAATTAAAAAATGAGTTGTGGATATTTATATAAACTCAAAAATGTTTTAAGGCTTTGGTAGATTATTATCAATTGCAAGCTATTAATAAGTCTTTATATCTCATCAAATTTAATTGCTATGTATGTAAGTTTTATCCCATTCCATTTTTTTATTTATTTTATTTGACATATTTATTATTTGTAATGTTAGTGCGCCTTTACCAATTGATTTTTGTACACGTTTTTGTTTACATCCTATAGTGCCATATGATTTGTGATATATTTCTCCTATCAGTTTTGATCTTAATCAGATTTTTCTAGTTTATAATATTGATTAATATTCCATAAATTTTGTTCCATTTTATTATTATTTATGTCAAAGCTTTTTTTTTTTTAAAATAGTTTTTGCTTTTATATTTTTAGTTTGATTTCTTATGAAATATTTGACATATATTTCTCATCAATACTTTTTTTTTTTACTTCATCTTATATTATTTTTATTTTTTCTTATAAAGTGAATATTAAAATTACTTTTAAAGAATCTTAATAGTCCAACATATTATTTATATAATATAATTTGTATATAAAGTGTTCATTAAAAACTAATAAATGAAACATCCTTGATTTAATTCTTAGCATATTATATATGAATTCAAGTAGTTAACATTAAATTTTATTCTATAAGGAATAATCTTTTATAATTTAGATTAATGTTTATTACGTTATCACTTGTTATTTTAATAATCACAAGCACACAGGCGGTACTATTGATGCTGTCAGGAAGCAGGTGTTTGACATCTTGCATATTAAATAGCTAATGTGATGAGAATTGGTGTTGAAGAGATTTATTTGTTTTAGTATGAATAAAAAAAATTTACATGATTGTTATTAAAAGGATAAAAAATGTTAATACTTTAATATTTATTTATAGGTCCAATAATATATATTTAAATGTTTGAGATTTATTTAATTTAAAATAATAAAAAAAGGAAAAGTTTTTTTTTTTTGACTGTTAAATATAATTATTTTAGAAGTTAAAAATCACCTGGATATAATTAAAAGCTGAACTGAAGTGTTTTTTTTTTTTTTAAGTCTGCTATATCATATTTAATAAGCAGTAAAGTTTATGTTGAGGGCATTTTATTGTAAATTGTGAACTATTTCCATCATCTCATGTTTTAGAAAATGTCAATCTTTATTTATACCTCTCCAAATATATTCATCTGTTAGTAATCCGTGTGTTATTGCTAATACTTGAATGTATTTGGTAAGATATAAATAAAGTTTGAATTGTTTTAAAACATTTAACAATTTCAACTAAATGATGGAAATGGTCCAAAATATAAATTATATATAAAACTGGCTTTATTACATGCAGATGCTGATTGTTAATTTAGTACTTTTGGTTATTCAATTTTTTCTGAATTATATTCTTATTATAAACTTATCAAGCCTTTAGAGCAGCCATATGCTGTTGGAAACTTAAATGTAATTTTATTTATAGAATATGCATTTTTATCTTATTAAACTTATTTGTATGCTTCAACTTCTTTATTGTATATTCTCAACATAGATAATTAATTGCTTCTATCTTTGTATTATCCCTATGCAGGTAAAAGTATTGTTATCTGAAAATCCTCTATTTCATTGTGAAAATAAGATAATAGATGTTACATATAACATTCAAATTCAAAAATGTAAATTATAATAACCTAAAGCTCATAAGATTGGTGTCAGAGGAATAATCTTTATTAGTTATCCTTAGTTTTTAAATGCCATCATTAGAAAGCTTGAATCTACTTAATCGAAGGGAGTCTGATTCAAAGTATTTTCTTTTACATTTTTTTATATAAATTTCAAGTCTTCATTAATAAAAACAAATGCCAGAAACCAGCCTAGTAATTGGGAATTAAATCATACTATATTCTGGTAACCATTGGTGATTCAAACCTACAATTGATGACTCTATACACTCATAAGAAAAAAATGTTTTTGTTAACATAACAGTCACATATCTATTAATATTGTCGTGTTATAAAGTTAAAATAAAACAACTGCATATCTTTATAATAATGGAATCACTGATAGTAGTCATTTTAGGGTGCTTTAGAAATCCATGTTATGTATAGATATCATGTTTAACATTAATCTGTTATGATCAGAAAACACAATTGATATTTGAGTCTTTTAATAATATTGAAACTAAAATCTGAATGAACCATTTAAATCACGTTGTTTATTCAAAAAATTTTCAATTAGAAACACATAGCTCTGGTTAAGACTGAACCCTATCTAAAATTACTTCCTTTTTTTTTATTTAAAAAAGATGTTAAAATACGTTGCTGTATTTAACTGATATACTTTACTATGCTTATTTATATTACGTGAATAACCTATTCTAAAGTTGACTTGAGGTTTAAACTTTATTATTACTCTACCTATTATTAAAAAAAGACTTTTAATACATTTGTATTATTATCTATTAATAGGTTTTAAATTAGTCAAAAATAATAAAGAATTCGTTTCGAATTAACGTACACTAACTAATAAATAATTATTTAGATTACCCACGCACACACTGTGATTGTTCTTATTTTTAATTAAATATCAAATTAAATTTTATCAAAGAATTCAAATATCTTTGCTGATAACAATAAAGCAAGCGTCTTTTTTATTATTAAAATAATAACATACAAATAGATTTGTTACTACTTCTGTTTGCAAAGAGAGAAAAAGAAGCTAAAGGAAATGAATTTCTAATTATTTCCATTTAAAGCATATTCTGTCATTCTTAACAAATACTACACGTTATTAAAGTTCAGTATAATATTTAAAAAACATTGGATTGGCCGAAATTTCTTTTAAATCTCTAGAAATAAAATTAGTCTTGGTCTCATTGTCTTATTAATGTAGTAATTAGTTTTACATTTTAGATTTTGTTAATAAATCATCATTTATTACAATCAATATTTCAAATTTTTTTTTATTGATTTTAAATCATGTTATTATCTCGAATGTAAATGCCATTATTTATATCACTAAATTTGATGTGATAATTTGATTGAGAAAAACACTTGGGCCTTATTTATCCTTAACTTACTTTACTCTTTTTCATTATAATATTGTTTTTAACTCTTTGAAATCCAGGCGGCCATTTGTAATTCTTAGAAAAATCCACCCTAACTTTAATAATAACTTGAATTATCAAAAAACAAACTTTAATAACTTAGATATTTTGTGTTTGAATGTAATAAATATAAAAAGACATACATATGAAAGAATGTAATGAAGCTGTTAAAATAGTCATTTCATAAAGAAAAAGTTAAGAAAAAAAATATTTTTAATAGTTTTAAGAATGTTTATTTTTACACTGATTCACAAATCCTAAATTTTGAAATTCAAATGATAAAATGACCAATTTCATAAACAGCTTCATCACACCTGTCACAAAATTACAAAAAAAAAAATGTTGTATTGGAAGTCTTATCTGAGGTAATTTTTCACTGAGAAAATTACTAAAATAGCGGCCTTGCTGTGGTCCATTTTCATTCTAGAGCCAGATGTGTTCATTTGTGCAAAAGTATCTATAACAATATGAATGGTTTTTAGTGGAGAAAAAAGTAACAGAACAGTGTGTTAAAATATATATATATATCAAACTCATCAAAAATAAAATGAATAAAAATAAAACAATAAAGTTAAAATTTTTTTATTATTAACAATGATTACATGTATGGAAGAAAGATTGGATACAAATACATGGTGCTATAACACAGAGTAGATGGATTGAGGAAGCCAGAAAGGGTGAGTCTGTATAAAATATCTATCCTATATTACATGAGATTCCAGTTGTGTAGAATAAACTTGTATATAAATATATTTATTATTTTGCATAAAAGATATGAAGAAAGACCTATATGTTTCCTTATAATTAATTCACTAATAGTAAGATCTTTATCAGAAAATCTGTGATGATTTTTTTAATGAAACCAAGAATAGATTTAATTGTATCCATATCACACCTTTTAATAGGATTTCATGCTTTAGTAATCTGACAATCTTGAAGATCCAAGTTTAATATTTTAGTGTTTAATAGCTGTTAACGTTTTGTGTATAGTAGATTCTACTAAAGACTGAATATCAATGTAATTATCATTTTAATCTTGGAGCATCTGTTCAACAATTTGAGCTGTATCATGTAAACTTTGGTATTAAGCCAATAAACATCACATGGCCACCTCCTCTTATGCTTGTGTTAAAACAGACAAAAACTCACTATATATATTGCCACACACAACAAGCTAGACTAATCAATGGATACCAGAAAGTTTGTGCATAAAATGCCCATCTAGTCCCAGGCTCCTCACTGATGAAGGCCATAAGCCAGAAACTAGTCTGGGGATTTTAGATGAGTAGGCACTAGATGGGGATTTTATGCACAAGCCTTTTGGCATCCATTGATTACTCTAGCTTGCTGTGTGTGGCAATATATATAGTGAGATTTTGCCTGTTTTAAACTTTGGTATTGTGTATTAAATACCATGGTTTTGAATGGTTTATAGATTTTTGTGTCTAAACAAAGTGTTTTTGATAATCTGTATTTCATGTATTGATTCAATAATAATAAACTATTTGAAGGTGTAATATTAATATCTATTATTTTCATTAATTCAGCACTATGCATTCCCCTTTTATCTGACTGACCTCTGTTTTCAAAAAAACAACAACATGTGTTCATCCATCTGTTGTATTAACTTCCTTTCTCTGGGAGATTAGTTTTACTAAGAGCCGCTATATCGATCTTAAATCTTGATGGCATTTTAGCTACCAGAACAGGTCTCCATTCTGGTCATTAAATGTTTGTATCAAGCAAAATTTGCATAATCCACTTATTTAAATACTTTTAAGACAGGCTTTAACCTGTATCAAATGGACCTTGAAATTTATAATAGTCAAGCAATATCTTTATTTTTCCAATAGAGGGACCTGTCAAACCATGACACAAGATAGTGACTTTTAACAAGAATGGCTTTTTTATCTTTAACCTAACTTTCTACTTATACAGGCCAATCTGAAGCATCTTGATTTGGAGCGTGAAGCTGTTGTTCTTGCTACTGTTTAAACCCACTATTTCCTATACAAATTAACATTTGTGAAATATTGCGATTTACAGTTAATATTATGATCTTTATACTGGAAATATATAAACTATTGTAAAGTTGTAATTATTTATTAAGCACACAGGAAGTTTATGTCTTTGTAAAAGTCGCTGTCTTGTGTTGTGGTTTTGAACTTCCTTCTATTGGCAAAATAAAGATATTGCTTTACTATTATAAATTTCAAAGCGCATTTGATATAGGTTAAATCCTGTCTTAAAAGTATTTACATATACTTCCTGTGCACTTAATAAATAATTACAACTTTATAATCACATTTATCTATATTTAGAAAAATATATTTTTATAATACCTATATTTAATCCTACCACTGTCTATTACCGTAACTAGTTATTATTTTTACTGCTGTAATGAATATTCTACCAGGTATAATGACCTAGCCAGACTGTGTGAGTCAGCCCATTTTTAGATCATATTTTCTAGATCCTTACATTCTCATGGTAGACAGGGCAATTCCTAAATAGAGCTGCCTAAACATATGATTTTTGCCCGCCAAAACTATTATCTCATTGAAATTCAGTTTCAAACCGATTCATTAGTAATTGTCCTGGCTTGAACTAAAATTACAATTAAGGATTACCAGCTTACTATGCTTGTCCTCGTCATTGATCTCTTAATTCTTGAACAAAAAAAAGAAGGGAATTCGAATTGAAAGTAATAAAGATCTAAATAACAAAGTATCTCCTACAATTGATACATTTTCTGTATTTTTAAGTATTTAAAATTTCTAAAGAAGTGAAAAGCTTCATGAATGGTGGAATTATTGTTTTTTTGTTAAGAGAAATAGGTATAGAAATAAAATTAAAAAAAGGTTTCCAAACTATATGCCAGATGTCTAAATTGTAAAGATATAGCAGATGATTTTAATCATGCAATAATAAATTTTTTATGAAGATAATTACAACTTGTTTAAAGCAAATTTTGGGTTTTCACGAAAAGAACAAGGTGAATTTAAATGGATATTAGAACAGTGATTTATATCTAAGTGGTGAAGCGGGTTGTCTAAAGGAACAATGAATATGAATTGCCATTACACTTTGGATTCTGAAAAAGCATTTAATTCTATAACTATTTCCATGATGATTCAAGCTTTGAATTATCACAAACAGATCTGAGATATGTCATATTATAAGGAATATTTGTCTAAGTACAAAAACAGTGATTGGATTACATGATGATACTAAGAAGGCATAACATTGAGAAGAGACTATAACAGGATATTTTCATAACTCCAAAACTTTTTATAACAATTTTACACAAAATATTTTTTGAATTAAAATGAGAAGCTAAGGCAGTAAAATTAATTGGAGATTATCTAAGTCATCTACATTTTGCAGATTATGGTTCTTGCAAATAATGCTTCAAGAAACATTACAAGAATTATCAGGTGAAAATAATAAAATAGGGTTAAAGATAAATGATAACAAGATTAAAGTAATGTTCAATTAATTTTCTCAGCAGAAAAAAAAAGGTGGCTAATTAAGAATCTGAGACTTGGACACTTAATAGAAGATCAATACAGAGACTTCAGACCACTCAAAGAAGTATGGAGAGATGTATGTTGGGAGTAACAAGAAGAGATCGAAAACGCAATGTATGGGTAAGAGAACAAACAGGTGTTACTGACCTCATTGAAAAAATTAAAAGATTGAAGTGGAGTTGGGCTGGACATATTGCTAGAAGAGATGATAATAGATGGACAATTGAAATTTTAAACTGGATTCCAAGAGATTGTAAAAGACCCAGAAGGAGACCACATGTAAGATGGATGGATGAAATAAGAAAATGTGTAGGGGTGATGTGGAGAAGAGAAGCTAAAGATCGGAGAAGATGGATTAAACTTGGAGAGACCTTCATCCTGCAGTGGATTGATAATGGTTGATAATGATGATGATGATGAATTAAGAATTAGAACAAGTTAATAAATTCAAATACCTAAGTTAGATTATTAATACAGAAATAAATAATTATTGAAATTAGTCATAGAATTAAGCTTGGATGAAGCAGTTTTAGTAAAAATAATTTAATATTAAAAGGAAATATGCTTATTTGTTTGAAAGGGAAGGTTTTTAATAGACATATTTTATCAGTTGTAACTTATGGATTTTAAACTTGGATACTTAATAGAAGATACAGAGAATTTACCCAGTAACTTATGGAATGATGTATATTAGGAGTAAAAAAAAAAAAAGTTTAAAAGCAAAATGCATGGCTGAAAGAACAAACCAAATGGAGCTGAATTAGACATGTTTCTAAAAGAGATAATAATAGATGGATAATTGGAATTTCAAGAGATTGTAAAATACTTAGAAATAGAGCACTTGTGAAATGTGGATGTTATACAGAAGTTTGCTGGTGTATTGCATTGAAAGTGATTATGTATCAGAGAAATTGGATTAAATTTTGAGAGATCTTCATCTTGCAATGAATAAATCATAATTAAATGATGAAAATTAAATTTATTCTACCTCATACATGTGTGTTAAGTGATTCTGCCAGAAATGAAATTAAAAATAACTAGGTAATAAGATAACAAATCAGTTCATAACTCTTGATCATCATCATGATAGTTTGCTATCCTTGGCCATCCTCATGATATCTTAATACCAAAAACAACACCATTATAAGTTTCTGCATTTAATTTGAATAATTGTTTCTAAAAGTAAAGATATTATGAGTGCATTATTAGTTTTTTTTCTTCCTTTTACCAATTTTGTGGGTTAATTTTATTATCATGTAAACAACCTGATATTGCCACTCTTATCTAGGCAGTTCAATCAAATCTTATTAAAAATATTATTGTTATAGTCCACATTTTCTATGTATTGTTCCTTCAAAATTTCTCTACACAAAAAAAAATCTGTTGAAATGTATGTTTTGCTTTCTTAGTTATAAGATAACTGACCTATTTTATTTTAAATATATAGAGATGTTTACTGATTGTTTTAAAAAGTAACGTTAATAAAAATTATAGTGATTAGAAATATTTGAAAGTGTTTTATATTTATATTCCATAACAATGTTGTTATTAATTTTACAAGTAATAAAACATAAATGAAAATCATGTTTCACTATTTTACAAATGTTAAGCAAATTTGAAAACACTATTTACTGGGGTAAAAATATTTTGCTTAGATTTGTTTTGTCTAAACTTTAGCTTTAATTCAAAAATAAGGTCTCTCTAGAATTGCATTTTGCAATCAGTGGTATTGATTGTAATATGCACATATCAAATGGTTCAACTACTTTTTGTGGACTTTTATCAATACATAAAGAACTGAGCTCAATCATAGTTAAGCTTTATTGGTTATTGACTTTGACAGTCTTCTCTTGAGCTAAGTTTGAATTTTATTTCCACTCTTTCTTTTTTTTTTTGGCATATGTAAATATATTTCATGCCCACAAATAAAGACAGCTATTTTTTTAACAGACTTTTAAAGGATTTTAGTTTTTAATTTCATTTCTACTATCATTATCATAAGTAGATTTGGTCATTATACTTGCATATAACTGAACCTTATTTATTGTTTTTAAAAAAAGTTAAATGGAAATTTACTTGAAGAGTAGATGGTAAAAAGTAATGAAGTCATCAATATTTACATGGAAAATGTGGTTCACATGCATAAATAAATATGGTTCATACATTGTAAAATGTAGTAGTTTTTGGTTCCAGAACCACTATTGTTGGGAAAAATAAAAAATTAAATAGCCTAATGACTCTATAAAATGGAAAAAAACTCTAGGAAATTAGTTCATTATCTCTGAATTATGAAATATAAACAATCCGATCCTCATTTTATTTTATATGTGTTTAGATTTTGTGTGCGTTTGTGTGGTTTTATATATATCAAAATGCGTAATTTGCTTTTTACTCCTAAATGACTTCATACTAATGTAATAATAATAAAAATATTACATTTAAATGAAAATTTAACAATCGATGTCTATTTTTGTTGTTGTTGTTACGTTCAAGAGATACGTTTCTAGTCTTGAAATTATTTTCATATTAATTAAATTAATTTGTAGCATAAATTCTATAGTAAAACCTGGATACTGACTATAGGTTTTAACTTGTTTTTTAAATCGGTGTATACACTTATAATAACTAGTGTAAATTATACTATAACATTTTAAAGATTATTTTTTAGATTGTGCTAATTAAAATCTATATTATTTATTGCAGAGTGAATTTCATAAGTGATTCTCCCCCCTCCCCCATTTCAATTTAGTCATTAAACATCTAATTATGTTCTCTTTTTATTATTACTGTTCACAGAATCTTAATTAGGCAATCTGCAGTCTTTTTGTATGTCTCGGCTAAAGTGATCTTTTTCAATTTATTAATTACCCGATCAATTTTTGGTTAACTATTTATCATCTTTAGTATGTCCTGACATCTTTGAAATTCAGAAATAAGCTTTAAGTCTCAATTTAAAGACATTTGATTTGACTTTAGATTTACATAACAAAAAGGGAAAAAAAATTTTTTTTTCTTGACATTTTTTCAATTTAATATGTGTTGTGTATAAATGTGCAAATTTAATTTTCCTATATTGGCAGCATATTATTTAAATAAAATATGAGTAAATGCTTTTGTGGTCCAAATTTTCATCTCAACATATTCATTACTATGAGTTACCTTTTTTCTTTTTAAATTTAGTTTTACATAAATTCCTATAAACCCAATCTATCTATACTCTGAAAATCCATAGGTTAATTAACCTTTGACTTGTCATCATTTTTAACCATTATTAACCCCTGCTGAATGAATCTTTCCACTGTAATCCATTTTCTCTGATCCATAGCTTTTCTTGTCATTACTGTAGTGAATTTTTTTATTTCTTCCATCCCTTTCACATTTGATTTTAGTATTAAACCATTACTTTACATTAGAATTTAATAAATTGGACTTGATTTGTTAGAAATATAAGTTTAAATAATTTAATATATCAAGCACAGAGTTCTTCTTTTCAAAATAGTTCATAAATATCCAAAATAGAAATAAAACAAACTCCTTTTTTAAAACTTGTTTTTGAAAAAAAATCCAACGTTTCGACTATTTTATATAGTCTTTTTTAAGGCACACTAAAATAAAATATATATATCAAATAACACATATTCCAAAAATAAATAAAAAATTACAAAATATATTCATAACCAAAAATTTACCTTATCTCACTCCCCTTTCCTATTACCAACAAACACAACTCAAAGAGAAACAATTTCCTTTTTTTTTTAAAAAAAAAAATCTATATATATTCTTTAAAACATTTAATTAAAACCCTATTATTTTCTTTTCTGTTTATCTATTAACATCCTATTTAATTCTGGTTTTATTTCATTAATGTATACACTTTCTTTTATCATCCTTTCATTATATGACTTAATACATTCCAAAGGCTTTATATCAAAATCCCCATGCTTAAATTTATTCATGTGAATGTAAACAGCAGAGTTTTTATCACCTAAATGCTGTTTTAATCTAGTTTTTAATTTATTCTTACTAGTCCCAACATGTCATTTTTACATTTTTTCTAAAACAATTCAAACATTTTATCAAATAAACTGAATTCATAATGCCTAACCTATTATAATCCCCATTATTATTAATTAAAAGATTTAAACTTGCTTTCTTTTTATAAACTGGACAAATGTAAGTTTACAAATAGAAAAAAACATTTTAAAAAGTCATATTTGAACTTTGCAAATATTAAAATAATAATAATGAACAGAGTAAGAAAACAAAGAACTTTATCATCATTCAATGGTGGGCAGGAAAAGAGTCAAAATCTTCAGAAAATTATTGAAATTTTTGACTGAAATTTATTTTTGAAACAAGAACAAATAATTGTGTATCTCTGATAAATCTATAAAATTATGCTTTATAATTTTTGGAATATCTCAAAAAATCTTAACATGGTATCAAAAAATCATCAATTTGATATGGTATGATGATGTATTAGTCATAATTTTTTTCATTATCATTAGAATTTGATTATTTATATTTTTAAAAATAAAACATATATATAAAATAAAAATGCAATTATGTATATACTTTTGTTTTTTAATAATTATTATAAAGTTATTGTGTAAAAATAATTATGAATCTTTTATAAATATGCAAAAAAAAATCAATCCTTTTTTTATTCCAAAATTTTTTTCAAAGTAATCTTGCAAATGTTCTTGAGGTCAAAAAACAGAATGAAAACCATCAAGCACATGGAGGTTGAATTTTACCACCTATTGGAAAATTCTGGCTTTTGACTTTATTTTATTTTTTAAAAAATAATGAATCAGTATTCAATAGTTCACAATTTTGATGTTTAAAAAAACTAGCAAAATATCTTTACAGGTGGTCATAAAAGCATGATGTTAAGCACTTTTTCCAAGTAAAAACCTTTGGGGGTATTAACCAGGTAGTTAAATGTGATATTGTTTTGGAAGAGTTTGCTGCATTAGATAGACTTTTGGGAAAGTATAAAGCAGGAAAAATGCTGTATATGATCAAGTCATGAATCATTTATTAATCTAAGAATTTTTGTATTTCCAAAGACAAGAATAAATTCCATCTATCCGTGTTTTGACTATTCTGTTAATGCAATAATTTCACATATTTAATCTTCAAAGTTAAACAATATCTGAGTCAGATAGGATTGGAATTTAAAGTCCTGCTAATAACAAACAATGTATCTAATCATCTTGAGTTTGTTTGTTATGAAGATGATAATGTCTTTGTTGTATTTTTGTCTCAAGAGTGCTACTTTGTTGAGCAAATCTCTTAATCAGAATACCATTTGATAGTCGAGGCACAAATATTCTTCTGGTAGTCTATCAGATTCAAGCCATTCCTAGTGATAATCATAATACCAATTAATGGAATATTGGAAATTATTTATTATTGAAGTTACCATAATATTTTTTCAAAACAATAATGGAGGAATTAAAATTATAAACTGTAAATGTATGTTTGAAGATTAAATGGAGTGAAGTCATAAATATCATTTTAAAACTTTCAATAGATTGGTGGAAATTTTTTTTAAAAATGGTTCAGGCAGCCCTAAGATGGATTTATTGATATGACTGAAATTCAGTAATATGTTGAAAGTTATAAAGAAGTTTTTCAAAAGATGAGATACATGTTTTTATTGAGCTATCAAATAGAAAATAAAATAAATATGGACATTACAGAAATTCACTAGTTTTATATTGAAAAGAATATGAGTATTAAATTTATCAAATATGATTCTTGGATGGAATGCATTATCACCAAAATGTTACAAAACTCTAATGACATTTTAATGAATTAAAAAAAGAAACAATTTTCTATTACAATGTGAAATTTATTAAAGCAGGGGTCCCCAACCCTATGCCCATGGGCACATGGTGCCCGCAGACCATTTTATGTGTGCCCGCCGCTATCCAAACACGATAAAAAATTATTTATCTGATGACAAATAATTTAATTTTTAAATTTTCTTATAAATTATTGTATTATATTGTAATCAAATTGTAGGGCTACTATACTTTTACAGCGTAAAAATATAAACATTAATTATATGTTAAAATTTTATTTTTGAAATAAATATTTTTTGTACATTATGTGTATTATTAACAATATCCAACTATAAATTTACATTGAAAAAATGAACGGTACTCTCCACCTGGTTGAAAAAATAAATGGTGCCCACCACCTGGCCAGTATTATAGAATGTGCTCTTAAGTGCAAAAAGGTTGGGGATCCCTGTACTAAAGCATTTTATTGCTGCATAATGTATTATTCCAAAGTAATCATAAGCAGAAGATTCTTCTGAACAATGCCTGTCATTCAATGTCATTCATTTTCATCACAAAAAGAATGAAGAAAGACAAGTAAGTTTTTTTTTTTTTTGAATAAGCAAGACTAAATGAAGGGGTATTCCCATATATTCTTAAATGTCCTTCTTAATTTATTATATGCACTTTTTTTTAATAACTTTGTTATTGCATTCTATAGGTAGATTGAAAACATTCTGATATATGTGAGTGGATATTTATATGTATACATGTACGTGTAATTTAGTGTGTGCTAAAAATGTTTATTATGCAAGGTTTATTACTATTTGTCGATTTGATATCTGCATGAATGCTTAAATGTAATGTTGTGGAAATAGCAACCCTCCTATATTTCTATACATCACATAATGCATATTCATGCAAATCACTATTTCTCTTTACATGTAATCAGATTAATTAATCACTTTGTTTTTGTACCTGCTTATTAGTTATTTAACATTACTTCAGATATCTCTCATAAATACATCTTTATCATTATATACATTGCATTCTGCTATTTTCTCTTAAATCTTAATTAATTTTTAGATTGTTACATATCATTCTTTATTATTTTACTTGAGCTTTAGTAACTCATGTTCTATAATTGAAAAAGATCCCTTCCAGTCATTTTAAAATCTTATTTTAGTATAAAATCTATCCATCAATTGAAAACTCAAACTTACATACTAATGATCAAGGAAAATAACTGATAAAAAACAATAATCTGACTTTTGAAGGTAATTAATTTAACAAAGAAATAAGATGTACATAGTTTTAAAAAATATAACGTTTTATTGATATTTTTTTAATTAATATATTTCTTATATAGTTTATTGTACATTTTTATGTATTCTTATGAAATTCTAACCAATTATTACTATATGCAGCTGTATTAAATAAAAGCAATGAAATGATATATGTTTATCAAGCAAGAGTTAATACATGGCAAAAGCTGTGTTTTGCATGAGAGAAGATCATAACAATGAAATGCATGGGTATGCCAATAGTTATACTAAATAAAAATAATAAAATGATGAAGATTTTAGCAAGAAGTTATTTATGGCAAAAGTTTTAAATGAAAGCAATCCGTAACAAATGAAGTGCAAGTATAGGCTAATAATTGTACTAAATGAAACACAAAGTGATTTACTTCTTCATAAATATTTTAATAGAAAAAAACACATGAATAGTAGATGAATGAAAAGCACTAAAACTATGTCAATTGATAAAATAAATATGATCCATCTCTATCATGAAACTTCATGTTTTAATTACCATCCATTGATATAGTACACTGCTTTTATCATGGATTAGTTCTTGCTTCTTTAATCATAAATCATTTTATGGCTTTTACTTAATACAGTTACTCTTTGAAATTTCACAAGAGTACATAGTTTTATTAATACAATAATAAACTACATAGTAAAAATATTAATGAAATAATTATTTTTAAAAGTTCATATATTTTATTTTTTATCAATTAGTTTTTCTTTGGCTATTTGTATAGACTGTATTATATGGTTTCATCTGATGGGTAGATCATAAGCTAGAAAAGGTTTTTTCTTTTTAAATCAGTGAAGAACAACTTTTTCCACTTGCTTAATTTAAACTTTTTTTAATTGTTAATTAAGTCACATTTTTATCACAGTAAACTAAGCTTTAGGCTTCATTGTTATACTTTAACAGTAATAAGCTACAAAAATTTTGAAATATTATTTGGTCTGATCAGCATCCATATAAAAATCCTCTACTTCTTTTTAACAATGAGAACTTGGGACATAAACCTGAATTATTTGTATTTGGTATCATCCATTAAATTGAATAACTAATCTTGCAGCTATATGAACACCTTCAATTTTCATACTATTGATTTTTCCACATTTTATTTATAATGAATCCCAATCCACTTTTTACTTCCAATATTTGTGTCTTTGTAGTAAAATATATATCAACTTTTTAAATTGTTCCTTTAATTTAATTTTTCTGCAATTTGTATAAATTTTCTTCATTTGAAAGTGATCTGTAGTTTTAAATATCCAAATAAAAAGTCATCATTGAATAGCAAGCTATATCCATAATCAGGACATTCTTGGTACCCCCCAACCTCAACTACTAACTATTGTTTTGACTGGTGATTTTACAGCCTTTTTATCATTATTGTCAATATCTATTTTTAAATAAGCTCTCTCACATTCTGTCTTCAAGAAAACTCAACAGTATTTTACTTAAAAACTATCAGGCAACTCAGATAAAATACTAGTTTGTTTTACTAAATGAATAAGCATATCATAATAACATCTATAATAACATGAGCAGTTTGGAATTTGGCTTGTCTGGTTCCTATAAGACCTCAAGAGTAATCAAAATGTTTTTTTTTTTCAGTTAATAGCAGACTTTTCTATAGCCATGTCAGATATAAATTATTCTTAATTTTACGTTTAATTCGTATTTTAAGGCAATAGATGAAATCTGCAAAAGCACTAAAAATTGATAAGATTTCACTTGACTTACTTATGGGCGAAGATTTAAGGAATTTGTTGATATTTATAATTTATACTTTGCAAAGTTTAGTGCAAAGGTAGAGTAGTGAACTTCAGAAGTACAAATTCATATGTCACAGCTCAATTTTTCACTTTCAATATTTGATTGCATATATATAATTTATGTGATTCAGTAGAGTAGACTTTTTTTTCCAGTAGTAGTTGTGGTTGTATTAGAGCAAATGCCATTACAATGAATTAAAGAGAATTTTAGAGTGATCAGTTTAATCCATTACATTGCTATACTGGTATATCTACATTTATAATCAGTATATTTTTAATTGAAGAATTGCTTGTTTAATAAAGATAGAAGGACAAAATCTCAACCGCTTTATAAAGATGATTGTTTGAAAGATTATAAAAAATGAAATGGTTATCTTGTTGATCTTGTAAAAGTTTTTGATAGTATGAATTAGATTATTTTGTAGAATAATAATCTCAGTGGAAAAGTTTGTATATCAAATAGGAGATGTTTCATAGGGATGTTTACAAATCAGATTGAAAAGATAATTGTATGATTTATAAGTCTTTAATAAGTGATTGATATGACAGAAGAATGTTAAGTTGAGAGTAATACTTATTGTAGGTTGTCTTTCATGCATAAATAATTAATAATAATCATAGGTTATCTTTAATATTTGTTAAGAAGTATTGAATGAATGCTGTTTTATTACAGATGGGATTTGAAAGGAGGGAAATTTCACTGAATTAAATTTTTGGTACTTGTTAAGTTAACCACTGTACATCATTTGGTAGTGCTGTTTCTATGCAAAAATATTTTAATATAATGTTTCTTGGCCGGGACAAAACACTTTACTTTTAATTTAAAAATGTATGTTATTTTTCTAATAGTAAATGAAACATTTAAACAAAAATTTGAAGAAAAAAACACCTGATTAACAAACTAATCAGTCCAAATTAAATAAAATTTGTTTCAATTAAATTGCAGCACATAGTGCTGGAATGTGCAGGGGGGTGAACTGATGGTTTTGCCGATCTGAAGGATCATCCAAAAGATGCATTACTCCGATCAAACCAAGCTTATGATTTCCAAAACAACATCCAACCTCAGACAAGTTTACATTATTCTTAGCATTCTACATTAAACATCAAAAAGAAAACAAAACACTTTTCTTTTTATTTAAAAATGTAGGTTATTCTTTTAATAGTAAATAAAATGTTTAAGCAAAATTTAAAAAAAAAACACTTGATTAACAAACTAATCAGCCCAAATTAAATTAAATTCCATTAAATTAAATTTCAGTGCATAGCGCTGGAATCTGCAGGGACTGGGGAATGATGGTATTGCCAATCCAAAGGCTCATGTAAAAGATGCATTACTCTGATCAAACCAAGCTTACAATTTGTCATGTAGCTCTTCTCGTGAAAATGTGCCTATTCGTATGAGTTCTGGGAAATGGTGTTTAGCCCAATCCTGTTGCAATTCTATTCATCTTTCAAGCTGTGTAGGGAAGCGTGGAGACGGGCTTATAATTATTACTATGGTAATACTACTTCAGTTAGGGTCTAAGATCATTACTTCGAATGCACATTAAAAGATCTCTAGCCAGTTGAATTACATATACTCTCACATCATATGGTAGCGATCTGTGAAGTGTGCGCTATTTGCATAGTGTTGCGAAGCATATCAGTGGGCTGTAATATTTGTGTGCAATGCCAACTAGGCCTGCTAGTGGCTAATATGAACAGAATTGTTCTATATGCCGTAAGTTCGGCCGCATAAACAGCATATTTGTGTTTTTTGCACAGAAACAGCACCACCAACCGATGTGCAGTGACTATTTAACAAGTACCAAATTTTCTTATTGTAAAGATGATCTTAATGAAATTGTTAAATACAACTGAAGTTAATTAAAATAACTCTAAAGATTAGAAGATAATGATAGCTGAAGAAGAAATAATTTTTGTAATGTTTGGGAAATTGAATAGTCTGTGATGGATATAACAGTAATAAGAAAATTAGAACAAAAATTAATATTACAAGTATTTGATAAGGGTAGGTTTTTTTGTTTTTAATTAGATTTAAGAATCTTTTTATGGGTTTTAATGAATATAGTTGTATATGGAACAGGTTACAAAAAAAAAAGGAGAAAATGAGTTTGAAAGCAGATAGGAAAGATTATTTAGGGAAATAATATTAGGAAATATTATGCTGAAATGTATAGGTGAAAAAAGTTATATTTTAGAAATTGCAAAAATATTGGATTGTACATATATGTAGAAATTGAAGAATTGTGAAAAAGATGGTAGTAGATAATAGATAGATAATCAGGAAATTCAAAAACTTTTAGTCTTGTAAGTATGATAAATAGAACAAAATGATAGAATATCCCATGTTTTGCCAATAAGTATTTGTAATAAGACAATTCAAAATTAATATATTTGTTTATAAATGCAAATGTGAAAATTAAATAGGAAGCTGAGTAAAATAAGTATATAATGCATTGTAAAAAAAAAGTGAATAAATCAAAGTGATTGATGTTAATATTGGAAATTGAGATAATAGATATAAACCAGATCTGTGCTGAAAAAAACTTTTCATTGCCACATTTATAATTTAGTTAAAATTGCCTTGTAATATGTAAATATATATGTCTACCTTTTAAATGTAAATCTAATTGAGAATAAGTATAGATTTCTTACTACTAAGCTCTATCACTTTATTTTTAAACTTATTTTTGAATGATTTTCTGTACATTTCTTATTGAAGAATGAATAAAAAAGAAGCACATATAATTCAATGTGATAAAAATTATAACATTTATTGTTTATATTCTGAAAGATTGGACTCAGTTCTGCTTTATTAGTATAAAAACTTTGAAGAAAATTTATTATTTCAATATACCAGGGTATTCTCACTTGATAAGACTTTATGACTTGCATAGAGCAATCTCCGATGCAGTTAATATGTTTAAGTTGTTATTTCCCAAACATATCTTGTACATGTATAAAGTTCTGTCGTATGGTATTTATAAAGAAAAAAACTAGTATGCATTATTTTTCTAAACAGCGGATCATGGTATTTCAAATATGGATATTTACAAACTTTAAAAAAATGAAACTATTACACAATCTTTAATCAGATGAGAAACTATAAAATTTTAAATCATATACAATAAGAAAAGTTCAATTTGCCGCTGTCTAATAGCATGTCATTTCATATTTTCAGCCTCAAAGATCTTTTTTTTCCTCTCTTTCTCTAGCTTTGAATTCCAAGTCCACATTGATAATGGCAAAATCCAGAAACCAATCTTAGGATGGGATTAAATTGTACAGTAATCTAATAATCACTGATTTTTCTTGTTTATGCATTTAATTGCATGGTTTGATGTAAAGTTAAAATGGTCATCTCTAGAAGTCAGGGTCCATGGTTCATGACTCAGCTATAACTCCCGAACAATAAAGACATTTGGTTATTATTATTTGCAAAAAGAAAAGATTTTAAATCAAATATATCTAATTTATTATGTTTATTTGTTTTTGTTATATGTATTTTTTATTTTACTGAGCTTTCAAATTCTCATTTTATTAATAGGTCACCCATTAATTATTATGAAAAGTCTCCATTAACTTATATTACTTTATTGTTTAAATCTATATTAAAAATCAAGTTTAGTTTTATTTGTAAAAGCAATTAATTTATTAATCAGTATTGTCATTCTTCATATTTTTTTCAATTTATTTCAATTTTCCTCTTAAAAGCTAAAATATATATTTTATTAATAGTAAATTTATCTGCATAATTAACAAAACCTCAAATATTTAATAGCAGCTATATTTGAAATACTGAAATAGTGAAGCGTTTATCAGATTTAGTTGTGATGGCTTAAATATGTTAGAATTTAATGTTTTTGAGATTGGATTTTTTTTCATGTGATTTGATTTTGTGATATGTGTTTTATTTCTTGTCTTAAAATTTGGCTTTATTTTTATTATTACCCATAGATTTTTATTATTAGCATTATATATAAATCTGAGAAAACTCTTATGAGGAAAAAAAGTTGAAGAACAGATAAAATAGAATTGGGCTGGAATGGACAGATTATGCATTACCTACATAATATCAATTAACATAGCTGGCACTTGAAAAATTTATAATCTCTGAAATATTAAAATATATATTGTTTTAATATGTTGCAACTAATCTAATTACTAAGTCACTTGTTCCCTAAAAGTTCTCAATTTTGGATTAATATCAATTTTTTTTATTAATAAATTATCATAATAAATTTAGAGGAATTTGTTATCTCTATGATTATAAAAGCCAAATCCCATGTTATTCATTCTTGGTTATTAGGTTAATAAAAAATAATAAAAAGAAATGTGATTAATTTCTATTTCTGATACTCCAAAGTGAAACAATATTGATTTGGAAAATGGATTTAACCAATTGATATACAATGGATATAAGAATTACAAACTTTGCCTAATCCATGTTTGACTCATGTGCAATTTATGTCTTGTGCAAAATATTAAGATAAAAAAATAATTAAAAGCAAATTGGAAATTCACCGATCTTGGTTTTGACCACAAAGCAAAACTGAAAGGATTAGATCATGAATTAGAAAGTATTATGTGGAAATATAATAACTTTGAAGTCCAGCATTAAAAAAAAGTAGAGTTGAAAAGAAGTTATGGATTATGTTATAAAGATATGATAAAAATGGTTACATGCAGCTTATTATTAATAAAAAATTCTTTAAGTAACTCCTTGCTTATAAATGAGCTGTCCAATATCCATTCATAGAGGAATAGTTGCATTTTTCATCAGAATTGACAATTGCCAGGTAGTAGCTAAAAATAAGCTATTTATCCATTTATCAATAAATATTGAATGATTAACTAAGTCGGCTATTATCCAACTACCTGAAAGAAAATTTATAAACCTATTGGAAAAAAGTTCAAGTTTATTTATCCAACATTTGGTCTTACAAAGACATGAGACAGATACATTGCTATTGCAATGTGAGGTTGATTATTCAATGTATATGACAAACAATAGAAAACTTAACATTATTGCCTATTAACCTCACTGATAATTAACATTTTAAAATATAGTATCTTTCAATTCAATGTGAGTGTGTAATTACATATAATTAAAGAAAGGAAATCTGAAAGAGAGGCTATTGGGATGAATTTGCAGAACTGAATTTTATTTTATTTTTAATTAAAATTAATCTGGGGAGGAACTAATGGTATTTAAAATAAAATTTACTTTTTAAGCAATAGAAATATTCCTTAGAATAAATTTAGTCCATCTGTTTTCATTGCCCATTACTTGGGAAGTCTAATAACATTCTAATATCAATGTAATCATGTGAGATATTTTCTGGAACCCATAGCATATGAAATAAACTTCCCACCAAATCTATCATTGTTCTACCAATCAGGTTTACTAATATAGAATATATATATTCTATACAGAAAGCGGCTCCTTTCTATATATTATCATTCTTATGTTTTCTCGAATTAAGTTTTTAATTCTTTTTATTTTTATGCGATGAACATTTTAATATTCAACATGCATTTTAAAAAGAAATTATCTGTGCATTATCTTTATTAAAATAAAGAAATTATAAATTTCTAAATTGTTTTCAGATAGTAACTATTATTATTCGAATTTTCAATTCAAAGTTGAATATGTTAATAGTGTTTTTTTAATGAAGTTCTGATATTTAGCACTAGATGGTAGCAGCATCTGAATAGTTTTAGCATTTATAATGTTTATTATTAAATAAATCTTTTTTTTTTTTTTAAAAAAAACAACAACAACAAACAATTCTTGTAATTAGAAACGTGGATTAAATTCTCAATCATAATGTACATTTTATAATAGCAACATAAAAACTAAGTACATAAAATATGTTTGATAAATGACTTATCAGTTAGTTGTTTTAATATGACATTGAATAAGATACCACCGCACATAATATAGATATAATGCTCATTCTTAAGAGTAACAGTATTATTACATTGTATATGAATGTTTTTTTATTATCACAAAAATACATTTGCACAAAAATTAAATAAATAATCGAAAGATTTAGAATATCTTTCTTTAATATAGTATATCCTCTTTCCATTTTCATCAAAAACTTTTTTATTCTACATGAAAAAAGGTTTATTCGCGCGGAGAGTGGTTGATAGAGATATTTGCAATTATCATTCATGAAAGATGCTAAGAGGATCAAAACATAAGTGATTTTGGAAGATAACTATGTTGTATGGGAAATAATATTTGTAGCATAAGATGAAACTGGTTTTCCAAGATGAGTCAAGGTAAACTTTAGTTCAGTACCCATATTAATTAACTTTTTTTTTTATTAATGGTGATGCAGGGCTTATCTTAATTACAGTCACATTTTGTGATTTATGATCAGTGCATCAAAATTCATCTAACCATACCAGATTGATTTAGAATCTTTACTTTTCTGCTGCTTACCAGTGAACTTCATCTATAAAAGAGAATTATACTCTTTTTTTTAACTATGAGAAGAAACTTCTAACTTTCAGATCATGTACATATGCTACATTGAACATTTATGCATTTGTGTGAAGACGAAATTTTCATAGGTAACTTAGTTTACATGATGTTGAAGATGAATTATTATATGTTTTATAAAAATTAGCATAATGTAGAAAGAATAAAGCAAATAAAATATAATTATTGTCATAAAATAAAGACATTTGCATTTGAATAAACCCACAAGAGTAGTCAGTGTTAGAATTTCAGCAACCTTATTTGTTACCGGAATTTGATGGAAGGCCGCATCTAAATCTAATTTAGAAAAATATTCTGATTTTTGCAATGATGCTAATATTTCTCTGGAGTTTGGAATGGGGTAGACATATTTATGTGTAGATTTGATGACAGTTATGTGATAATCACCACACAAGTATATCTGTCCATTAGGTTTGGTGGTAACAACCAACGGAGTCATCCACTCTGTCTCCTCTATTTCACCAACTCATTTTTTTCTTTCTGTGTGAAAGGGACCTTTCGAAGTCTGCGAATTATTGGCATGGCCTCTGGTGATATTTGCAGTTATACCAGTTTAGTTTTAATAATTCCTGGTTTGCCATTAAAAAGTTTAGGGAAACGATGTCTTATGTCTTTTTCACTGTCAATTGTTTTGATCAATGAGATTTCAATTCCCAGCTCTGCAAACCAGTTATGACCAATGAGAGAGTTTATGGAAGCGTATACAATATATAGCAGCAAGATTGAAATGTTGCCTTTATTACCCATAATTTGAGCTTGGATTACACCCTTAATTTTTATTTCTTTTCCATTTATGTCCAATGCTTTAAGCTTAGTATTACTAAGTTTAGGGGGCTGTCTTATTTCCGCCATGATTGATTTCCAATCAGTTATGGATATTAAAGAAATGCCGCTACTGCTGTCTATTTCCATCGACATGAGTTTTCCATAAACTTTCACAGTAGTAATAAATTTATGTGCTTGATTTATAACCGTATTATTTGTAACAGTATTTTTATTTTGATTACACTTGGTTTTATTTATACTTTGTGTATTATTTTCTTTAACTTGGCTGACTGTTCTATTTTCACACATTCTCACCAAGTCACTTACTTTTTTACACAGTCTACATCAGTTCTGTTTAAAATAGCATTCTTTAGATATATGACCTAGTTTTCCACAACAATAGCACTTTGTTCGACTGTTATTTGTTTGTTTAACAATTTTGTTATCAGAAAACCTTCTGTTGAGGTTTTCAACATTAAATATTCCTGTTCGATTGTTATCAATGCCTTTTTTCACAGCAAATTCTTTTGCTTGATCCAATACTATTTCGTGAGCTATACTGCGTTTAATAGCTTCATGATAATTTTATCTCTTTATCAGCCAATAACTGCTGCCTTAAACTATCGCTATTCATTCCACATAGGAATTGTTCCAGTAGCACTTATTCTAGATACGAATCATAACAGCAATTTTTTGTGAGTTCGCGTAGGGCTGAGTTGTAATCCTGCATATTTTCATTTCTGCCTGATGGCAATTTCAAAAATGAAGTCTGGCGATGTGCTTAGATGGGTGAGAATTAAAATAGGTTGATAAACGATCTTTTAACTCATTGTAGGTTAATTGTTCAGGAGTGTGGGGCTCTGCTAATATGTTAGCTATTTGTATGCCCCCTTTTCCTGCAAAACATAATAATGTTGCTGTTTTATATGCATCTTCAACTACTCTGTTAATAAAACAATAATTTTCAATCTGCTGAATGTTCATGGGCTCCTCATTTGCCTTTCTGGTGTCAAACTCCGATATTGTCAATTGCATTTTAAGCAATTTATATAAGCTAACTCGTTTAAATACTGTAGATTTATTCGTTACTTCAAGAAATCTGCCTGACTTATTTGGTTGTCAGCAAGCTGCTAGGGTTCAAATTGAACTGTCAAGACTGTGCCATTGCAATATCCGGTTCTAGTCAGATATATAAGGGCCGGATTCAGTAGCTTCGACTAGCCAAAATGATTGAGGTTCGAGTGGGAGTTATCGCACTCAGCAACTAAAAGTATTTATATAATGAAATACATGAACATGGCAGTTGGAGTTAATAGGTTTATACATATATACCCGAGGGTCAATATATGAATACAAATTATTATATAAATAAAATTGATTAATACATTATTATACATCACTATATATTAAGGCTCGAAGGCTTACATTAATTAATATCAAGATCTATACGACCTGTAATTGTCCCTAGGTCTACCTTGGTATGTTCGGGGGTCAACACCTCCACAATACTAGTTGAAAGTGAAGTAGTGTGATTTTGAGCACTCAGGAAAATGCATCCATCCTTCAAATTTCACCTCGCAAATCTGACTTAGTTTGTTCCTGCATCCTAGGTGTTACACAGTCTATTCCCGTTGGTCATCCCATAACATGAGGTTCAAAGTGGCCAGTTTGGTTATCTCTAACTAATTAGTTATGTATTCCACTACTTTGATATTAACTTATGATTACTAATTATTTATAATCTAATTAATCTTTACTTCCTTTAATCAGCAAACATTGTTATCTCATTTTACTATCTTAATCGTTAATGTGAATGCTTTTAGCATACACGCACATACTTAAATATTTTGTAATAATTACTATATTGCAGGTATATGTGAATACATACCAATACATAGCATAATGCAAACTCACAAATTAAAAAAAAAAGAAAAACAGATGCGATTTCTGCAAAAAAAAGTCAATAAAATGTGTCTTCTATTACAAATGAAGCATGAAAAAATGACATTCCTTTGCATGTAAAGCAGTCACATTTAAATAGATTAGCTAGAATTATTTTTGTTTTATGTTTACTGTATACACTAAAGTAAACCTGCCTCTTTATATTCATGGTATTGTTGTTTTTTTTTATCCCACCCAAGATCTCTTTGTCTTTAAAATACTTTTTTTTTCTGTAAAATTGATCAAAACGCAAGATAGAAACATGATTCCTATTACTTAGGTTTATTAAGCACATTTACTTTAGTGCTTTATTTTAAATTATGTATATACATTTTTTTTCTGCATTGTGTTGTATTTGTTTATTTTTTAATCTGCATATATGAAAATCAAATAGAAAATATGATTAAGTTAATTATAATTTTTGCTAAAAGTAATGTCTGGTGGCTATGAAAATTTAAAAATCTTCCTCCTGCGAGATTCTTTCTGTGTAAAATGTACAATGAGTTTTTTTGTCTTAATTCAGACATCACTAATTTTATAGTAAATAAAATGTAGAGAATAACTTTTTACAATTTTTTACGAAAGTCATTATTATTTTAATATTCTAATTTGTTGATGGTATGTGTTCTTATTTATTGTAGGACTTGCTCCTCTAGCTCTTCCTGAAGTACCAGACCACCAGGCCATCTTGGTACCAAGTAAACCACCTCAGTTGGTAAATTTATTTTCTATATATTATACAAAATATTAGCATGTATTTGCATTTATAATTAGTTTTGCATGAACGCACTTGATTTATGGTTTAAATCTGTATTTATTAATAAAAATTGTTGAAATTTAAAATTGTTTTCGCAAAATTGTATTAGTCTTTCTCTTTACTTCATTTTATTTAGTTATAGTTAGATAAAAAAGTATTATAATTTTATCTTTCTTATTACATACTCCAAATCCATATAATATTAGTATCATCTATGTTTTTTGTTACTTTTTACAATGCCTTTTTACAACCCATTAAACAGCTTTGATTGACCCAGCAATCTTCTTCAGGACTATTATAAACACAATACAAATACATGAATACAATATACATGAACATATAATTTTACATTTTATATATATATTTTATCTTATAATTATTATTTATATACCCACATATCTCTTTGTATACCTCTATATGATTATCACCTTTTTATATAATATACATTTTACTATTTTATATTCTATATTTATCAATTAATGCTTCCTATAATCATATATATATATATATTATTTCTATTTCATTTACTTTTTTATTTTACTCTTATTAATCTTTTTAATAATTTTATATTTTATATTATTATTTATTATATTAACATTCAATATGTTTAATTTTTTTTTAACTTATAATAATATTTTTTAATATATTTTTTATACCTTTCTTCTACTTATATTTCCAAATCTTAACTGCTAAATTCAAACTTTTTCATTGATGTGATGTGATGTGATGTATTATGGCTTCTCCTTAAACGAAGTCAAGAATATCTCAGCAATTATGCCCAGATAAACTGTTAGCCACTTTCTTTTACATTCCCCACTCTAAATTGACCCATAATCTGCTCTATCCCATTTCCACAATGTAATTTTTGTCAACTCTATAAACTTTATATCTAAATCTCCCTTATCTTTTCCCAAACCCAGCATAAAAACCAATAATTCACTTTCTGTATAATCACTCTTTTCATATTTATTTTTCCACAATTTCATTATATGTATCCTTTCTGTTTTCAAACATTTACATTCAATTAACAAATGCCTAATATTTTCAATTCCTTCCTTACATAATTTACAAAATAAATCACCCATATTTTTCCATTTACATGTATATTCTTTTGTAGCTAAAAATCCCGTTCGAGCCTTAAACAATAAACTACTTTCCTTACTATTATCATATATTAACTCACACCGAATATTCTGTTTATTTCTATATATATTTAAACTCTTTTTACTCTCCATACTATTTCTCCATCTTTCTAACTCCCTAGTCTTTATTAATAAATTTATTCTTTTATCCCATTCCTTACTACTATAACACTCAATAATCCTCTTAACACAATCATCCCATCTTTTGTACAAATATACTGATATAAATTCTTTATCCAAATCTTTTGCATACCGCATTACCTTTCTCGCCCATCTTGTTACCTGCCCTTTACTCATAACCCAATTAAATACTATTTTAGCTATTCTTTTATTATCCATAAACTGCAATCTACCAAACATTTTCATTTTACTTTCTGCATCTCTCATATGAAAACTTGACCATCCCATTTCTTTGCCTCCCTTGCTGTCCATACTTCTGCATCCAATGCATGTCTTCCTACTTCCCTTTGAGCTTTTTCTAAATAATCTAATATCTTTTTACTAACATATTGTACCATTTATTTATATATAAAGTACAAATTACTTTTTAATATTAGGTATTATAAAAAAAAGAAAGGAGAGCGAACACGATCTTTATTTTTTTTTTGTAACATAATGTTTTAAGAAAAAAAAACGTACAGTGAAAGTTTAATTTTTCTTTTTTTTTTAGAAATAAGTTAACTAAAATAAATTCAATGTTGGAAAGTGCATATTGAATCATTGATTCAAATAGTGAAAGGAAATTTCAAAAGGTGAAAGATTGCTATCAGAAACAACTTTCTGATAGTAATTAAAAATGGCAGAAATTCTTAACGGAAAAACAGACTTTGTAATAAGAAAAGGAGAATAATGTAGAAGTTTATAAAGTAGAACAAAGAAAAAAAAAGGAACGTGCGCAGAGCTTCTAAAAAGAATCGAGGAGTATAAAAGGAGCCGACAGATTTGAAAAGGGGTCTTTTTTCTCTTATTGTTCCAATAGTGCTGAGCAATTTGAAGTGCCTCGTATTTTTTTAATAAAATGTGTCCACTTAGATACGAACTGAAATCGCTCGCCATGAGTGAGTAGAACTCTATCGTTTGCCGACACTTTCTCTCGAAAAAAGTCACCTAGATCGTCATCTGGCTACCTAAATTAGATCGGAGATTCGGAAATAAAACTAAAAGAAAAACAACTACTGCGGACTACCCACTAACTGAATTGTACGTCGGGAAGATCGATGACCTACTTAATGTCAACTTACCGGTAAGTAAATGGCCATAATTTTTTTACATAAAGCTTTATGAATAGTGAGTTGAATGGAAATGTTATCCCATAAATTTTTCTTGGATCAGAAGATTTGCGAACTGAGAAATGAACCAAACTGTTACTACGGAAAATAAGACTAAATAATTATTACTCCAATATTTGAATCAAATTATTGAATTCATATGCACAATCTTTTCCAACATTATAATTTTGTCTTAATCATAAATATTGAATGCTTGACGAGTTAGAATAAATCTTTATTATTAACTTCACTTTCATTGTACGTGTATAAAATTAATGCTATTCTATTTAAGTTTTACCTTTAGTTATTTAACTTAGATCGGTATACAAATTATTTTTTTTTTGATAGATTTAATTTCCGTAATTAAGAAAAAATGGGGATATCTTCTTCTTAACGAGAATGTTAACTCAGATCATATAATTATTACCTTACGGGCTACAATATGTTTGACGCAGTCTCAGTGGGTCTAACGACTCTGGCGCCCTCAAGTAGAAATTAAAAACTGGTTCTGCTCACGATTGTACTCGGTAATAGTTCTAGGCCGAAGTTGATCAGGAAAATTAGCTGTGTTGAGAATAGAAATACAACTTTCTTTTTTCTTTTGATACAGCTTGATCAAGTCACGCTCAAATATAAATTTGAGGCGTATAGTGGCCTAGTAATACGAAAAACGTTACAATATAATGCATCATTACCATATGTTAACCCTGCTACTGCAACTCCTTTCCATATAATTCTAGCTACATCATATTTATTATATGAAAATACTGTTAATTTCTTTATCAATCCCTTTCTTTTCTTTGCTTCATTTATCAATTTTTTCTCCCATTCATCCAAATAATTTTTCTGATTACTTAAAATAATTCCCAAATAACTATATCTATTCACCACACTTAACTTAATATCTCCCAATAAAAATTCTACATCTTCTCTTTCCTCAGTATTAACCATCATTATATTTGATTTTTCTTCACTAAATTTAATTCCCATCTTTTTACTCACCCTTGCACATGTCCTCAACATAACTTCCATATCTTCTCTTTTTTCTGCACACAAAAATATATCATCCGCAAAAAAAAGACCTGACAAAATATATACTCCCTTACTACTTATTAACGGTATCTCTATCCCTCTTCCTAATCTTTCTATTGCTCTTTCCATTTCACTCAAATACAACACAAACAAAATAGGTTACATAGGGCATCCTTGCCTTAGTCCCACACCATTTTTAACTTTAATTGATTCTATATTCTCTAATTGATATATATAATAATTATTTTCATATAATTTCTTAATAATAGCTATTAAAGCTTCATCCATTCTCAAATTTGCTAAACTTATCCATAATCTATTTCTATTTACTCTATCATATGCCTTCTCTATATCTATAAAACTCATATATAACTGTTTACCTGCATTCCTACTTATATCCATAAGTTGTGTAACTACAAATAAACTATCTCCTATACACCTATTTAATCTAAAACCTTGCATTTCATCCACTACATTATTCCCTTCCATCCATTTTACAACTTTACTAGCCACCATATATGAGAAAACTTTATATAAAACTGATGTTACCACTATCGGTCTATAATTATTCAACTTTCTATGATCCTTACCCTTTTCTTTAAATAATAATCTTACTCTTGTATTACTCCAACTACTTGGGAAAACTCTACTCTGTGCCATTTTATTAAAACAGGATAACTTTACTTTTGCCCTATATCCTAAATCCATTACCATCTCTGCTGCCCATCCATCTAAACCTCTTGCCTTCCCACTTTTCAATTTCTTCTCTATCTCATTTAGTTCATTTTCTGAAAAGCTAATATTCCCATTACTATATTCTTTCATATGTTCTAACATTCTATCATTTACATTTAACATATTTTCTATATTCATTACATAACTATTTAAGATTCTCTCTAAATCTTCTCTAGAACTACACTCAGTTCCCTCATCATCTAGTAATACTAACTCTCTCTCCCCTACATTTCTCCTTTTAATATAATTCCAAAATTTTTTACTTCCATCTCTTCCACTTTTATTAATATCCTCCAACAATTTACTATTCAATTTCATTCTCTCTCTATAAATATCTATTTTAGCCAACTTCTTCTTTTCTAAGTATTTTTCCCATTTAGCATTAATATCTTTTTCACTTTCCTTATTCTTAATAGCACACTTATATTCTCTACATGCTTTAGTAGCTCCCTCTTTTTATTTTTTATATAATTAATTTTTTTTTAATGTCAATTTTTTTTCAGACCCAAATCTCTATTTAATACTGGCTTAAGGATTATTAATATAAATAGCTTCTATTATTTTTCTATTCTTTTTATTATTTTATCTTTTCCAAAAGCATGTTCTGTTTCTAATGTATATAAATATATTGGCAAATTTTTATTATATTTATGATGTAACAGTCTTCTATATATTGAATTCTTTGTTTCTCCTACATAATTTACTATTATATTATTAATTTGACACTTTTTACAATTAATTTCGGTTGTTTTCTCATCCCTGGTGTTTGCCATGGGATGGCGTTGATGCTAATCAAAAACATATACATATAACAATTCTTGGGCTGGACCTAAATGATCAACTTGATATAAAAAGATCTGATTTCTTAGATTTGTAATAAAATATTCTACTAACTAATACTATTATATGATGTTAGTTTTTTCATTTTTGTCAATGTTTATTAATCTTATCTTGTTTTTGAGTTTGTGTGTGTGTGTCTTTTTAAAGTTACGGTGTTTTTCTAACTTTTTTTTTTTTGGGACTTTATGTGTGTTTTTTTAAAGTTACGGATGTTTTTTTTTTGCAAGAGTAAATCAATACTTTTATTCAAAAGCAAGACGTAATAAGTAATTGTTTATTAATCTTATCTTGTTTTTGAATTTGTGTGTGTGTCTTTAAAGTTACGGAGCTTTTTCTAATATTTTTTTGGGACTTTATGCATGTCTTTTTAAAGTTACGGTACTTTTTTTTGCAAGAGTAAATCAATCATTTGATTCAAAAGCAAGACGTAATAAGTCAATGTTTATTAATCTTAAATTGTTTTTTAGTTTGTGTGTGTCTTTAAAGTTACGGGGCTTTTTCTCATCTTTTTTGGACTTTATGTGTGTCTTTTTTCAAAGTTATGGTATTTTTGGTCAAGAGTAAAAATCAATTATTTTTATTAAAAAAGCAATACATAATTCTAAATCTATCAAAACTAACGTCATTTATATACTACAATTTAGAATTGATACCTGACTACTATTAGTAAGGACCGTCATTGAAAGATTCAATTGAAAATTGATACCCGACTAATTTCCGTTTTCTTTTTTTTGGGGGGACGGACGGACAGTAATGAATCAGAAAGTGGGTTGATTTTGTTAACTCTGTCTAAAGGGTACCATTATTGAAATACTAAATTTAAAAATGATAGCTGACTAATTTGCGTTTCTTTTGACAGTAATTAATCAGAAAGTGGGTTTCTTTTTTTTTTTTTTTTTTGGTAAATCTTTTGTATATATATATAAAAAAAATACCGTAATTCAAATACTCCATTGAAAAAAACCAAACCCCGTTGAATTTGCTTTCTTTTTTTTTTTAAGACAGTAATTAATCAGGAACCAGGTTGTTTTTATTAGTGTGTAGATATAAAAACTAATCTTATTTTGAAATAATAAATGCAACAAAAAATAATAATAATAATACCCAACTAATTTTTTTTTTTGGACAAGTAATTCCTAATAATTAAACACTGGATTGTTTTTGTTTGTGCGTATATATATATATAGCAAAAGTAACTTGTCACGGACGAATTCTCGCGAAAACGGTACTTTTCGCGTGATCCTTAAATTTTTTTTTCCATTCCGCACCCTTAAAAGCAATTTTTGAGGGTTACCCATTTGTAATGGAATCTTCAGAACATTATTACTAAACTTACAACAGTAAAATAAGTTACAACACATTAAAAAAAATAGACCTCTTATCAAATTTTAAAAAACTACGACTGCTTCAAATACACACACTCACACTCAAAACTACAAAGAAAATAGATATTCTACTATTACGAGAAATGATGAACAAAATGAACTACTATGGCAGCCAATCAAGGCATTTCTTTCTCTTTGCTTTTAGCATAGAAAAAAAGCCATAACCGGCAGCCGTCGGGAACTCTTTCTGTGTTTTATCATAGAAAGAAGTCTCATTTGTGTTGGCTTCTGTCTCCGCCATCTCTAGGTGAACATCAGGGATGAGAAAATAACCTTAATTTTATATATTCCATTTCATTCTCTGAATTTTTATTATAATTACTAATATACTTATTTTTTAAAATACTAATCATATTTTTCTCTTTTTATTAACTATTCTAACATATTATTAATTTTTTTATTAATTTTACCAATAAATTTATTTAAATTCTTAACTATATAGTTTGTATCTCAAATACAAATATAAAATAAATACAATACATTCTAGAATTCATATAGCAGTAAATTATTGTTCAAGTAAAGAAGAGTATGTTAAACATATGTTAAACAAATAAATTTAATAAAAGAAGAATTTATAAATAAAGATTATCCAAATAAATTTATAAATGATAATATTAGGTTAATTGAAAATACGATAGATTATATAAATAATAAAGAAAAAAAAGTAGCAATAATAATATAGATAAAATTAATTCTATAGATATAAAGACAGGAAATAGAAGTAATATATTTATACGATTATAGAGAGTATTAATTGGTAAATGTAAAATATAAAAAAAATAAAATGTATAATGTATAAAAAGGTAATTATATGGAGAGGTATATAAAGATATATGTGAGTATATAAATAATGATTGTAAGATAGAATATAATGTAAAATTATATGTTCATGTATATTTGTATTCATGTATTTATATTGTGTTTGTTATAGTTCTAAAGAAGATTGCTGGATCAATCGCAACTGTATAGTATATAATATGTAATAGAAATCTCTTCTTCAAATACTTAATTATTAATTTGATGCAGTATGTTTAAATTACTCCCAAATTTTAAATTTTTTTGAAAAATTCTTATTAAAATATATAAAGAATATCATTTATAGTAATAAAAAGAAAAGAAAAATAATACTATAAAGAAAGTTGTTTTAGTAATCATTTTAATCATAGAAATCTAGAAATTCTCCATCTCTTTCATATCATCACAGTCTTTCACATCTGGTTTATCACAATTTATTTTTTTTTTTTTTTACAAATTGTCTCATCTTCTGTACCATTTTCTTGAAATATTTTATAATGATTTTTTTTTTCTTTGCTATTTTTTCATCCAACAGCAGCTTTTTTTATTTTACCTGTTGGTGTTAAATTGTGGCCTAATATTATGTAGCTGTCTCAATTTTCTCTATACTACATGTATATAATAATGCATCTATATTTTTCATTCTAAATTTTTTTTTAATAAGTGTGTGGTATATAAGTGAAAATACAGTAATTAATTTCACAAATTTTTGTAAAATTTTGATATTATTTTTGAATGAACTTAAAACCATATAATTAATTCATTGTTTCAGCTATTTAACTATAGCCATTCTCAAAGATAGAGCAATATCTTTAAATCTACCTCCTTTACATTTCTATTTATGATTTTTATCCTTGAGATTGAGTAAAATAAAGTAGTTGAAACATTGAGTTAATTGTAAATTTTTATGTTAATTTTTGAATAAAATCAAGATTTTACAAGGATTTGTATAATTTGTTAAATATGTTTATAATTTTAGGTATCCAGTTCTGTTAATGCACCAAAGAATGCTTCGCCTCCAAGGTATTGCTGTTTGTTTTTATTTTCAGACATCTTATTAATCCATGATATTATTATTGTACATTATTTACTGTTTGAGAAAAAAAATATTAGATTTCTTATTATTCTCTATTTTTCCTTTATTAATTAACAATTTTAATTTGAGTCGTTTGCTTTCTTTTAATTTTTTTAACCAAAATTAATATTCTGAAGTAAAAACGGCAGCAGCTGCAATATTCTTTTACTCTGGCATATATTGTTTTTAATCAAATGATCTTATTTCTTTTTTAAGCTAATATTATTAACATTGCTTTTTGAATGTTCATTTCTAGTGTGTATGTATATATGTATGTTGACTCATAAGGCGCTTATCAATAATAGCGAAATCTAAATATCTTTGATTGTCAATGATAATAGTTTATCATTATTGTTTCACTGCCACAGCATTCTTATCAAAAATGATTGTAGTATTTAATAATTATAATTCATTGTAAAGCAGTAACATTACTATTATAGGGTAGTTAATATTAAATCTGCAGGAGATAATGTTATTGGAAGAGGAGGTTACTTTTTCAAAGGAAAGTGACGGTAGTTTTTGAAAATAAATTAAAAGTATTGACTTTTAATAATTAGATTTTTTTTAAAAAAAAATAAAGATTTGTGATTTGAAAAATGAATATATCTTGAATTCCATTTCTTGTTTGTCTGTTGTTATTTTTCGGTATCGAATTAAAAATGAATAACTGTAACTAGCTTTTGTGTAAATTTTTAATCTAAAAAGTTTCTATGTAATAGACATATATTTGTTTTAAAAACAAAAATACTTGCTATGTAAATGATAAAAGTGTTCATACAATGCGTAGATAGCGCTACCTGAACTCAATATAAAGTATTTGAAACATCTCATAGCTGTATTATTCCAGTCACACTTCCCCTTTAAATAAAGAAAACTCAAATTTTAGCGCTACAGTGAAATTTCTTTTTGACTGTAGTGCTAAAATTTGGACTTTCTTTATTTAAAAGGGGAGTGTGACTGGAGTAATATAGCAATGGGGTGTTTAAATACTTTATATTGAGTTCAGCTAGCACTATGTCTTGTTTCTCTTATATATATATATATATACGTCTTAAATTTGTTATGCATTTTTTTTAATGATTAGTTTTATATTCACTTATACACACACAAATTGCCATTTTTAGTTTGAATATAATATAACGCCATCTTTACAAATTGGCATTTGTTTTATCCAATGGTACAATTTTTCTAATATTTCTCAACATTTATAGTTATATAGTGGCAACTTAGTCTTTGTAGTAGGTATCTTAAAGTTAGTACACCTGGCTCTCGTTTTACGCATATTTATTTAACGCGATTTTAAAGTTACGCGATTCACGTTTCTTCGGAAGTCGAACTCCGATAATGCGCTATTACTTTAAATAATAAATTTCACGCACTTACGTCATATTGAAAGTAATAGCACATTATTGGAATTTGACTTTCATCTTAGTAATTTTAATATTTTCAGTGCTTTATAATAGTAAGATTTTATGCAATAATGAAATTAAAATCATGATTTCCACATTTTATGTATACCCACATTAAATTTTACAAGATTATAATGTAAATTTATTCAAACATTGTGCGTGTTAATTTTGCATTTTAAATCACATTCTGTTTTTTCTTTTTAAAAAAGAATGTAATCAATTATTAATCATTTAGTGTCCGCAAGTTTATTTTTAATTATTTTCTTATTAATGACACTAATCACTAACTTGCTCTTAAATTCCAATGAGAGCTAAATGGTTGTATGTCTGGATATTGTGAGCTTCATAAACAATTAATAAAATCATCATCTCAAAGATTAATTACTAATTACGTTGTCACCAGAAAACCATTAACACAACATGACAGTGAAGTTGGCACTAGTTGTATTTCCTCTTGTGAAGAATCTGATTTTTTACCAGCTTACAAACAAACCTGCTTATCGGCAAGTAGTGATAATAATTAAAACGTGTATAAAAAAATGTCAATTACTGTAAATTATGCATAAAAATATATTGTTTTGAATAAAATTAAATATTATAGTTAAAAAAAGTTTGTCTTGTATCAATTTTTTTCAAATTTGAAATTTTTTATTAGTCATATTTTATTTTCTTATTTTTTTTTTGCGCGAATTTTAAAGTAATTTTACATTGGTGCTTTGCCTTTATATGATTTTTGAAAAATCACAATCCATATCCTCCCTTTTTGAAGGTGAGTTACGTCTATTTTTGTGCGATTTCTGTTGCGCGTATTTTCTGAGGAACCTATCTGTCGCGTAAAATGAAACCCAGGTGTACTTTATATATATATGTGTGTGTGTATGTATGTAGGTATATTCAGTTTAATTAAATATAACAGATGATGCATTAAAATTCATGTGCAGTAATGAAGCTAATAATTATTCTTTTTTGTAGTTCTTGTACTTTTAGTGCAGTGGTAAAATGTCAGACTCTGGATGCAAGATCCTTGGATGGATTTTAGTTTTGATTTTCCTAAGCTTGATTATGTCTATATTTCTTATTATGAGTATTTTTACTAGAACCATGCCAAGTCAAATGAATTTTCAGTGCAGGGCAATATAATCATAACTTTCCATTGCCATTTGATTAATACATTTTATTATTTATAGAGGCACTCTTATTCCTATTTAGTTTAAATGTTACAAGAATACCTAATAATATTCTTTTGGATCTTTGATAACACATTCTGGATTAGCAATGTATCAAATTTTCCTTCGTTTTCTTTTTCTGTAGATATATTCTGAATAGATAAACTAAACATTTTCTGGATCAAACAAATGTTCTGCTTTTTTTTTCTCCATGATTTAAAAAAAAAACTGAGTGTTCTGGATTTTTTCTCTCTGCTATAGAAATATTTGCACTGCCTAAGTCTTGAACTAATGATGCCTTCGATTTTACAAGATTTATTGCATTGAATAGCATACACACTTTGAGGAAGTTTTGTTCTTCCAATTCTATCCTTATTGTTGTTATATCTGTGCTGGTAGAGTATCTAAGGCCAAAATTGAAATGTTAAGTACCGATATTTTTAATTTTTGAGGTTACCATTGACATGTGTGGCATTGGCTATCCAATGTTTGTTATTGTTTTTTTTCCTGATTTTTAATATGTTGTAACTGAAATTTTTAATTTTTTTATAAAGTGAACGTTTATTGTAGTCTTTTTGAATAATTCAATTGTATAATTTTCAGTATTGTATTGTGTGTCAGCTTTAAATTTGCATAGCAATAATTTTGATTTAAGAAATCCTGCGTTTATAAACTATTGAGATCTGAAATTGTAAGTATATTACCCCCCCCCTACACACATCGACTGGATTAATGATTATAATTCAATTCTGTGTTATTTATTTTTGTTGGAAAGAGCAAATATTTTGAGCTTTTAGAGCTATCTTTATATTCAGTAGTTCCTTTCAAAGGGACATCATCCACATTTTGTTAAACATATATTAGGTTTAAAAGTCATCTATAAAAATGTATCTTCGATGTATTTTTTATTAAAAAAAATATTTTCATCTTTCCTTAAAACTGTCTATTATTTTATTTCCATTATGTTATCTTCTAACTTTAAACATGGTTTTATTGTTTGGTAATCCATTGATCAGGATTATTCAATCCTGTAATATTCATTATTAAATATTGCTATAATGTCCTGTGTTATCTTATTTAAAATGTCAGTAATAGATCCCCTGTTTTCTTTGTAAGCTATCTAATGAAAGATAAATTGATTAGTATGGTACTGTGTAAATATAATGAAAAGGAGTATACAAAATAAAACTACATGCATATATATCCATGATTGATTTTCTATTTTAGTCATCTAAGTTATAAATGAACTGCAAGTTGTTTCCTATTGATATTTTAATTATACATCCATCATCAAACAACAAATAGAAATATGATAATGGAATACATGTTTTGCCAAACTATTCCAAATACAAAACCTTGCTAGGTATACAACAGGAATAAATATTGTACCAAATGCAGGAATAACATTAAGTCTAGCTCTTATTAATATCATGTTCTCCATGGCTGTGAAAACATCCCCAAATAATGAATTAAATAATAATTGAAATGTATATATTTAGTGGTTTCTTTTCACTCCCCAAAGATTAATAAACACATCATAGTAAAACTTTTATTAAACTAAATGTTTGTGAGGATTAAATATTATTTAAAAGCTTTTGGCATTCTTAATAGAAGAAAGAAAATATTAAACTTTAGTTACTCTAAACATTATTAAAAACTGGCATGAACACTACTACTGTAAGAAAGCCAAGTAAAAGGAGAAACAATTTTACCAACACATTTTATTTAATTATAAAAATATTTTTCAGAGATAGTATAAAAATAAGTTTTTACTATAATATGTATTATCTGTAAAGCGCATGAGCAGAATAAACTACAGTTATTATTAATTTATAAAAAACATTGCCCTATATAAATTAAATGTTTACATATGTTTAAAGTTTTCATTTAATATTGACATATCACAAATAGTAAAAAAAATTTTGCAAGTGTCATCAACTAAAATCAGATTATAAGTAATTTAAAGTGATCAATTAAATCTTCACGCTCTCAGTTCCAAAGGCATCAGATTTGCCTATACATATAGTTTGGATGAAAATGATAGAGTGGATCCATTCTATCTTTTAAAAAGACTTTATCTTGTGTTTGGAAAGGAGAGTATTCATTATAATTAGTGTTCGATCTGTAAAGTGCATGTGCAGTGGAGTAAGCTACAGTTATTATTAATAATGTGTATTGTAAATGTATATTCTATAGATATTAAAATTAATAATTACTGTTGTATAATATTAAATTTAATATTTAAGTTTTTATTATTATAACTCTTTAAAATATAAGGGATGGGTATGATGTAGAATAAGGAGTGCATTGTTGATTTTAATAATTTTTTAACTTGATGAAGTCATTGATCAAGTAGAACTGTAGAATCAGGACTGAAATATTAAAAACCTTTTCAAGTGGTTGTTAATTATTAGCATTGGATCAATTATATAGTCAAATTAATTAATCACATTGTTTTTTTCTTTGATATCTACTAATTAATTGAATAATAAATACTTTTGACTTTTGACTAAAAGTCTATGTTATGAGAAGGTACCCCAAAATAACCCAGATTTTGTAATAAAGTGTTACAAATTGAATCTCCTTCAAAGTACTAACCATTTGATGCAATGCACTGTTCAGATGTTTTTGAGTTTTCAGTAGTCCTGAAACTCTTGTGAAATGATACTTTTAACATCTTTGTTGTTCTTTTCTTCACTTCCAACTCCACAAAACTTTTTTTTGAGGCATTTCTTCATTTAATGGAATAAAAAGAAATCATATGGAGCAAAATTGGCCAAATATAGATGATGAATTATCTGTATCATGCTATTTTTAATTTAAAAATGTTTCACACTCAAAGTTTTGGGTGCTGACGCATTGTCTTGGTGAAACTTGCACTCCTCACTTTGTCACAAATTGGGAGTTTTCATTTTACTGCACCACACAGAACTTGTAGGTAAAACATCTGATTGTTATGAATAAATTCTGGATGAACAATACCTTTTGCATAAAAAAAAATTGTATTATTTTGACATTGGACTTCACTCGCTATGCTTCTTTGGAATTTAATCAATTTGATACTTCCATTAAACCACTTCTAAATTTGTGTTTTCCCTGGAGCAGCTTACTTGATAAGCTGTTTTAAATAATATAACTGTTACCCCTGCTTACACGTTGTTCCAACTTTTCAGCCATTACAAAAATCAGCAAATAAGGGAGATACACTTAACAAAAATATTTACTATACAGCACTATGACTTCATTTGATGATGATAGTCAACATACTGATGCAATCCCCACAAGAAGGCATCTAGTGACTGAAGCATTGCACTAATCTTTCAGAGTATGATTTCCTGGGGTACCCCCTCATATATATTTATTTATGTATCCAACTTTTTAAATGGTTTAGATTTATATGTAACTACACATATTATTTTTGTAACAAAATCATTAAATATATGATGGTTTGCTATTGTTAAAATATTTATATTTAAACTTAAATATATTGATTTTTTTATATATAATATTTTATTAGTCATTTATTAAAATTGTTTTAAAAAAATTAAAAGCCAAAAATGGTTCATATTACCCTTCAAAGCTCACCTCTCCCTTTTTTAGTATTTGTTATCTGTTGAAATAGATCTCCTTTTTTTAATATCTACTGAATCAGTTTTGTGTCAGATTGGATGTTTAGTGTCTGTTGTTTGAAATTTATCACATCAGCTTCCTAATTAGAAGAGAAAAATATTAGTAAAAAAGAAAAGGAAGCAAAATCATAATTAACAAATATATAGTATTTAAAAACATTTATTTTATATGTTTACTTTTTAAAAGCATTATTTTCTTAGTATTGCAAGATGTATTTCCTATATATTTAAATGTATTTTAAGAAAGAATAAAAAAGAAACAAACTGGGTGAGACTTTTATATTTACAGATAAAGAATTAAGAAAAAAAAAATTTTTTTTAATGTTTATAAGGAATATATATAAAGTAAACACTAGAAAAAAAGTTAATGTGTTAAAAAGTAATTATTATGCATCACTTTGTTCTTCTTGGAAACCATTTACACAAGCATGAGTACTCAATGGGTGATTCTCAAACTGGAATCTGCCTGTTGAATTTTTTAGAAGTGGTAAAAGTTTAGTACACGAAACAGCAGCAATTACATTATTATTACAATTCGTGTGAAAGCATGAGTCAGTAGATATTTAAATGATATCCATCTATTGTCATGTTTCACTATTAAAGCTAATAGCTTGAATTAGCAAATAGCTAAAGAATTTGAACCAAAATATGTCTCTCTCACTTTATAGATTAATATTAGATCAAGAATTATATATATTGGTGCCCTCAGTTATGAAGTAACTGCAAGCACCATTGCCTTTTTTGGTAAAATTATTATATATATTAAAATAAAATAATTATGATTTTTCTAATTTAAATTTTATCTGCGTTTGAAAATAACTAATTACTTAACATCAGTGTTTTTGAATTTGCGAATCGGTCTTGTGATAGTGATGGAATAAATTCTCATCTGATTTGGTTCTTATTGACTAGCCAACGCACGCCACTTGATAACTCTGTTGCTAGTCAAAAATAAATAGATATAACGTTACCAGACTGATTTACAATTTTGTTATTATTAAAAAACAGATAAATATAATGCTCATTACCCGTTTCTTTTATATATAGTGTAACGGGAGAAAGATCTTTGAGATTCGCATATACTGACCCCGGGGGCGCCACTAGTCCAAAAATAGGAACTAGACATTTATTTTAGAGTGGACAGGATATGCGAATCAAAAGGCACTGAACTACACTCAGGGAGGAACAAGATATCTTAAATATTATTTAGACAGCTGAGAAATCAAAGCACAAAGACAAACATCAGCCAAATAAATTTAAACAATTTATTAATTTTATAAGTTAGGCAATATATATAGTAAAGACATCGAGCCACGAATATAAAAGTGACTTATGTTAACATACGTATATTTACCAGAGAGTGCACAAGAGTATGACAAACATGAAGGCATTAAACATTTTGGCAATAAAATTCTCTCACTTAAAATATAAGAAATGGTTAGGATAATACCTTCCTGCTGGCCAGTTGTAAAATACAAAAACAAACAACAACCCTAGCTTTCTGAATCAGGGATAATAAAACAGTTACTGTCCCATTGGAGATCAATGTAACCAGCACGAACATCCGAGCAGTAATATTCTAATTACTGTCGTTAAAACGCCGCAGGACTGCTGCGCGTAATACTACATTCAAAGTAAACATGGTTGATCTCACTTACAAGACAGCAAAAGATATTTGATTACGATCTTACGTAATCCAGAAAGAAATGACTACTTTCAGATAACCCGAAGAAATAACCCAACAAATAGCCAGCAAAAAGATTTTGTTGTTTGCACAAAAAGCACAAACGAAACATGCTTAAAGATTCTTTATTTTACAACTAAGGGCAGGTGAATAAATAAAGACTACAAAAACTGCCAATGCGTTTTGTAATAGTTAACGAAATAATCAGGTATATATTAAACATATAAAATGCAATCTCCTAATGTACCCTCTGATAAACGAAAATTGCAAACAAACTTGGAATCTTAAAACTAAGATTCCAAGACACACTTTTAATACTAGAAAAAGTACATACAGATAATAAATAATTAAAAACAATTAATACCATTTTAAAACATTTATCATTAGATTGAGTGGAGATTTAATTAAACGCAATTTATTTACCCTGGCTAGAATAGGAAAAAGTTTAGCTTACGGTAAGGCAGAGTTCTAGTGATTTAGTGACGAGTGCACACTTTTGATAATAGTTCACCTTTCAGGTCCTTTGACAGTGGCAAGGTAGAGGCAGTGTTTATTTTAGAGGTTCATGGCATGACTGAATGAGAGCTGGTAGGCATGGGTCCGTCCTTTGTTTAAATTAGCCAGTCATTCTATTGATGACAAAACTCAACGGTGGATTTTGACATCTTGCACAGCAACGAAGTTTGTCAATAATTATTTAAGTTTTTAGTAGGAATTAATCGTCCTAACAGCTACTCACAATGGTATCTCTTTGCAGGCCATAACCCAAGTGTGTATCTAATAATGAATCTCTTCTCTCTCCAAAAATTGGCGGGTTATCGTTGCCTCGCTACATTTCCTGTGCAAAACTTTCATTAGTGTCCATTCTATATTCCAGGCAGGGCAAATATTAATTTCCTGCTCAATCTAATTTAAGACTTCCAACCAGGGATAATTGAAACAAAAACGACAAATACAAAACTAAATCTCCGCTTTTTAGAATTAACTTTAAAAATAATTACAATAAAAGCAACAGGAATATATAATTAGCAAGCTTGCCTGTTTTTAATCAAATTGATTAAAACAGACGGTGAAAGTAAACTATTTTACAACCAATTTTATAAACATTAAATAATCTATTTTAAAATATAAATGTGTATGTGTTTTAAATAATAATTAGACATTTAATGAAAATGAAGTTGTTTTCCCTTTTTAATTTTAGTAATAAAACCATTGAATCGGAAATCAATCCAGCTCAATAGGGATTTACATTTATTTTTCTTTAAAACTTTTTTTTTTGTTGAAATTGCATTTATTTTTTTGGGGGGAAACATTAGTTTTTAAATTATATTTTTTAATTACATTATACATGTCAACGCGTAGCGCTGGAATGTGCAGGGAGGAGTGGGCGATGGTTTTGCCTAACCTTAGCCAAAAGGTGCACTATTCCACAACGACATTTTGAAAACTATTTTTAAAAAATTTACGAAACAACCTTATTTAATAAAATGTAATTATTCCATTTTAAAATTACATTATACTTTTCCAGTGTGCCATCTGATCAAACCAAGCTTATGCTTTTAAAAACAATGACAAACCACAGCCATTTTATTAGTCTTGTAGCTGTTCTTGTGCAAAATTTCTTTTTCGTGTGAATTTTGTAAAATGATGCTGGGACATACACTTTTGCAATTGGTTTCACCTTAAAAAGATGTGTAGGGAAGTGTGGTGATGGGCTTACAATTATTACTATTTAAAACTACATCAGGTCATGTGAAAAATTATTACTTCGATTGCACATAAAAAGAGTTATGGCCAGTTGAATTCTATACACTCTCACATCATATCATAGTGATCTGTGAAGTGTGCACTATTTGCATAGTATCATGAAGCACAAAAGTGGGTCATAATATTTGTGTGCAATGCCATCTAGGCCTGCTAATGGCTAATATGAACAGAATTGTTCTATGGGCTGCGTAAATGGCATATTTCTGTGCTTTTGTATGGAATCAGCGCCATCAAGTGGCGTGCATCGGCTAGTCGATGACTACCTCTGATTTTTTTTAAGAGAAGACCAATAACTGAAACTATAAGTAGATTTTTATTAGTGTCTGTTCACTCATGTTTACACATGATTCTATTTGAAATGGATTGTTTTCAAATATAGTTTAAAAGAAATAACTTTTTGAAACAGACTGGTTAATGAATAAAGTTGACCAGGTTTTTTTTTAAGTTGAGCATGAATGCTGAATATTTTTGAAAGTAAAAAGAACCTGATTAACTTTCTAGTCAAAATTTGAATATTTTTCAAATAAATAAGTAACTTTGATAAAGATTATATAGTAACAAATATGAAATAAGAAAGTGTGCTGGTATGATGTGGAGAAGTCGAGATTAAAAAACAATTAAACTTGCTGAGAGACTTTCATCCTGAAGTGGATTGATAATGGTTGAAGATGATGATAATGATATTATTTAATACAAAAATGCTTTTTTCAGCAAGGTTTCATTGCCCCTCAATGTAACAATGGATTGTATTTAGTACCATTTTACGTGTAGATTTTTTTAATCTTTTCAAGTAATGCAATTGTTTTTTTTGAAATTATTTTTGATTGAAGATTAAATTACTGTTATAAGTTGCCATCAAGTCAATAGATTCCTGATTATCATATGAAAAACATTTTGCTTGAGTAATCTACTACTTTTTTAGTTTTTCAGGCTTTTTAAAGATGCATTAAGTTATTCCTGATTAGCTTTTTCTTTTCCATTTCTCATTGTTCTTTTATTGAATATTATATTTTTTTAATGAATTATTACATGATATTATAACCAAAATAATAGTTTCACTCTAATGAAGCCAAAGCTGAAAGTAATCTGATCTCGTATCTATTTGTTTATTTGGCTTGTTCACGATATTTTCAAAATTATTCATGATACTAATATTTCATCCTATATAATCATTGGAAGCTATATTTTCAACAATTCTGATCTTTATTTTTAAAATATGTAACTACTTTTCCTTTATTGGTTTTTCATTGTAACATCGTATTAATAAATTGTGACAAATCTTTTGACCTATGGATTCCATGTTGTTGATGAATAATTCAAGGAAACAAAACCTATTGGTAATTTTTATGTCTTCCTCATCAGTTTTAATGTCAGCTTCTGCCTTTATTATTAGAATCTTTTTTTATTTTTGAATGTAGCCATTGTCTTTGTTATATGCAACCACTTTTCTTTTTGTATGAATTGTAAAATTCATTTTATCTTTTTTCAATATTGGCATTATATAAATATAAACTTTTCCCAACAGTCTGTTTCTTTCTCTAAAAAAGTTTTATTTTGTGCTTTGGATTGAGAGTATTTCATCTACTTAATTAACAGTGTTTGTGTTAATCTAATATATATATATATATTAATTACTTATTTTCGAAATAAATAATATTTTTAAATGGCTGTAATAAAATGAAATTATCAATATAATTAAATTGCTTTATATATTTTAACAGGAAAATTTAAATGTACTACACAGTAGAAATGTAATCAAAGGGGCAAATCATAGGAATTTGATTTTTTATTTAATCATGAACTTGTATATATCTAATGATGATTTTGACTTAATTTTCACATCTCAGTATTATATAATGGAAATTATGCTCTGTGTGCGCTTTTTTTTTCTGGGAGTTTGTATATAACTCTTCAAGCATAATTTATTAAAGTATTGGGTTTTTGGAAAAAACATTTTTTTTACTTACTTGAATTATGTATCTCTTACAAAATAAAATATGAGAAATATTTTAATGTAATTGATTTAAATGAATGTAACACATTTTTATATTATCACTAAGAATCATAAGTTTTCTGCACTTAAAAAAACGCATATATATATTTTTTAAAATGTTATTTAATTAAAAAAAATAGAGGTTAAATAATAAATATTAAAAATGGTGATTTTTTTTTTTTAAATTTCGTTATTTGTTTTATACCATATTGTAGGGAGAAAACCGCAGCAAAGCTTATTTGAAATATACTCTATGGAATATAAAATCGTTCCAGAATATTTTTTTAATCAAGCATGCCAGTTTGTTTTCTATAATTAAACCTACAAATTTAACCTCAAAAAGTACACTTGACAAATTGGAAGTATAACTATTTTTTGACAGTTGAGGTACTTGTTCAAAGAGTTTATGAAATAGAAATCAAATCTTTTGTGAAAATTTTGAGGAAATAGAACTAACAGTTTTAATTTTTACTCTGTTCATCATAATTGTACTGAATAATAATTGTAGATAATTATGCTAAAAGTTTTTGTGCCTTAATAAAAGAGAAACTGTTCACATGAAACTGATTCATAATGTGCAAGTTCATAAAAACTAGAAAATTTGTCATTTTTTGGTAATGTAAGAATGATAATAGGTGCATTTTCTGATATTATAACAATATTCACCAAATTTAGAAGAAAGGATTATACTTCTAGCTTAATTATCACATATAAATATCATATACCATATAAATATCATATTTCATTAATTATATACCATATAAATATCATATTTATATACCATATAAATATCATATTTCATTAATTATGACTTACCTATCTAAAAAATAGGAATAAATTTAAAATAAAAATTATATTTAAAAATGTGGATATTCAAAGATCAGTGTTGATCCAAATATAGATTTAACAAAAGTTTTAGATGAAATAGACTTGATTTTTTTTTTTTTTTTCAAAATAATTTTTTACTTTCTAAAGCTCTTACATGTTTTAACAAAAGTGTATAATTTTGTCTGTGTTGTGCTCATAATAACTTTATATATATATTAAAAAAACCTACTTCAATTTATAAAACTGAACAGTTCTAAAAAACACTACCAAATCTTATCACTTACTAGGAAATGTAATAAATAAATTAATCAACCTAAGATTTGTTTGAGAAAGTGGTTAGTTTTTAAATGTAAATGTACTCTGTACAAATTTTATTTTAAAACTTGCGTGCAAAAAGAGCAATACCACAAATGAATTTTGTTTATATATAATAATAAAAAATACCAAGTGAAGGCTAAACAAATAAATGTTAACTTTGTGAATTTATTTTGTTACTTTTGTTTAACATTTAGTATTAAACATTTTTGTTTTTAAAAAAATTCAAATCTTTAAGTTTTTTTAATACATAAACAGCCTAGAACAATATTAATATTTTATATTATTTTAAAATTATATGTAAAAGTATATATCACAATTTTATTATTCTATTCTATCTTTCAAAGCAACCTTTATTATTAAAGATTACATAGAAGTTTTTCAGGTCTACTTACCCGATGTTATTACAAAGCATTCAATGTACAAAAAAAACAAAAAAACAATAATAATCTTGTTTACAAAAGGGCAATTATGTCCACAAAAGGGTTACTATAATCTTGCCCAGTGTGTATCTGTACATGGTTCTACATGGCCAGCTGCCGAGAAGTTATCCATAGTCCATTGATCCCACCCCTGGGGCCCAGAAGTGAAGACTCGAGCTTCAGCTGCATAGGTGGACAAGTCTAGCCTTGTGCCAACCACCATAACAGGCAACGAGGTCCAAGGCCCAAGTCCACAAGACAACAACCCTCGATCCGCAGTCGAGCCATGCAAAGACCATTCTGGATACCTCTACCTCCCAATTTAACAGTCCAAATGCACAAGGGCCAAATTTGGTCTCCCTGTGCAAAATTGGAAAGCCAACAAAGAAAACCTAACAAATAATGAGCACAGATCTGCACTGCTCAAAACCGACCTATCAAGGAGGCACAGCAGCCCATCAGAGAGGAAAACAGTGCAGAAACTTTGACCACGTACCCTCCCAGCAGGTTTTCAGGTAGTGGCAACAATTGCACCATCAACCAGACCTTAACGACCACTACCAACTACCCCTGAAAAAGAAAGGAGGAGTGCAGACCCATGTCTGCAAAATATTACAACAAACTCCATCAATTTTACAAAAATTAGTGGTGGACTAAAGCAGACCTATTGACTTACAAATGCTCTAAATCTCAAGTTAACTAACAAAACCTAATAATAGTGAGCGCAAATCAACACTTAATCTAACCAATGATCCATCAAGGTGTGCAGTAGTCTTCAGGGTGAAGTCCAAGCAAAGTTAGTGACTTCCATGCACCTGGCAGGTATTCCTGGGCTAGACAATGATCACCGACCACCCCTACCCATGAACCAAGCCCCTCATGACTACCATTAACACATCTGAGGAAAAAGGGAGGAATGCAAATTCATGCCCACCAATACATACTGATTCTATTGAATTCTTCTAATCCAAGTCGAGTTCTAATTTTTGATTCTTAATCAAAGTTCCAATTATTTAGTCTAACAGTTTGTATTTAGTCTTTGGGTTTTCCTTAATAATTTGAATCTAAAGGGATTGAATAATTAACCATTTCAGTGTTTCTGTCTAGGCCCATAGCATCCTATAAATCCATTTTTTATCTCTAAATCATTGTTTTTTTATCTTCTAATTCACTTTGTTATAATACTAAGTCAATTTGAAACTTTTGAAAAAATTTTTTATTTTTTGTGGTGCCCCAATTGCACCGGAAGTGGCCCAATAACTTTTGATCTAATCATCATAAATTTCTAATTTTTATGCAGGGAAGTAGCTTAAACCATAATCCATAATGTTTAATTTGAGATTGAATTAGTATTTAAAGTAGTTTTCCTTCCTGCAAAGTTTTGCCGCATTTTGCCAACTCCAGTTCAGCACTACGATATCATTACTTTTTCTTTATGAACAATTTAACATTTGAAAAACATTTTTCCATGGTTTTGATTAATCTTGTATTTGGCATGTTTCTTCAACTGTTTTTCATCCTGTCTAACTGATTTGTAGTTGTTGAAAGCCATTTTATTTCCTGATATCAGAGGTTAAGCTTGAATTCTCAGGAATATCATCATTAATCTTTTTTTTTTCACTTTTATTTTCACATTTCACTTTTATTTTCACAGGTATTGTTTCAAATTAGTTTCATTATCAAAATTAGGATTTTTTTGTAATTATTTTCTATTTTGAGCTGTCAGGTTACATTTTAAATTTGTTTTCTAGGTTTTAATCTTGTTTTAATAATTCTAGTAATTACTTATATTAGCTTTTGCTGATTAATGGCAGCCATTTGCATGAAATAAAATGATTGATAAATTATTTTGAATTAATACTTATTTAAATTTCTTGAAAAGGTGTAACAGGTTAAAACAAGTAATCACTTATGTTTTATCATGCATCTCCTTACCAATTTCAGTCTTGAATATGTGAATCCTACCATCCTTGTTGAGCCCATGAATATTGAACTGCTCCTGCTAGCAACAGGAAGTGGACTGTATTCTGTCAATTAAATATCATTATCCTTTCAGTCATCTGTTATGCTAAATTGCATTGGCACTGCAGTTAATTTTCACTTTGTGTTTCTTTGATAGTAAAAACTTTAATTTGGAAAATAGAGCAGCAATTTTAACAAATAGAAATTATTTAATATTTTAGTTCTGACTATATCCTCCAGATGTCAACATTTTTCAGTGATTAAATAGCCAATAATAATTCAAAATATTGTTGAATTTATATTGATAAAGATTTTGCTTATGTACTTTTGCAGCAGTGTCTTTTGATGAAATCACTTTAATAGAGAAAATAAATTTACTCATAATTTTTATTTGTTCATTATTTGATTTTTGTAAATTATATTTGTTTCTTAATAAATATTTGATGTGTACATTTATGTTTTATTTAAATATCAGTTGTACCTGACCCAAATAGACCATGGTTTTTAGTTGATTGCTTTAAGAAATAATTTTAAAGATTTATTGTAAATTAAACAAAAGATTTTAATATATAAGAAAATGTGAGAATTGTTCACCCTTTTGAAAGGCTGACATTTCAACTTCCATTAAACACTAAACAAAATTAAATGTAAATACCGTACTGTAACATCTAATTTGTTCCCCTCACTAAATATCACATTTTAAACATGATGTACTATATTCACATTTTCTTTGCTATTTAAATACCTTACCTCTATAGTTAAAAGCACAAGTACTGATTTTTTTCTGAGTATTTTTTTTTTACTTCCTTCGCTGAAACGTAATAATACTCTAACCAAAATTAAATGTAAATACAGTACTATAGCATCTATTTTTCCACTCACTTAATATCAGATTTCAAAAATGAATTTATATACTATAATCACATTTTCTTCACAATTTAAATACTATATCTCTGTAGTTAAAAGCACATGCGCTGATTTTTTTCTGAGTGTTTTTTATTAATGGAGAATTACTTTCTTTGCATAAGCATAATTTTTTTAAAAATTAGTTGAGAATTTGACACGTGAAAGTCTTATGAACAAACATACATATACCAATCAGACAATAAAGAAATAGGAATTTTACATATAAGACAATAGCTTTTTAGTGGAAAATTTGCCAACTAAAAGTTTATTGATGTCAAACAGAAACTATGTACTGTCAAAACTTTTTGTTAATTTTTAGTAATTTAAAATTTGATTTTAATATTTTGAAACATTTTCATTATTTGAAATTATGTTTTACCAAAAATTGTCTCAAAAAATTTAGATTTTGTGGAAAACCTTTTTTTTTTTACTATTTCTTTTTGATTATTACTCTTCTTTTTTTTTCCAATGTTTGTATATTATTTTCCCAATTGTTTTTATTTGTTGAACTTAGGTTTTTAACAAAAACAAGTTTTTGTTTTTTTAAAAAATAAATCAATGGAAATTTGTTTATCTTTATTGTGAATTCATAGACTATTTTTCCTGGAATATTTAACTGAGATGTATTTTAATGAATAAATATATTCTATCACATTCATTATGATTCTACATTATTGCTGTTAATCAACATCTGTATGTCTTTTTATGTAATAAATTGATTAATGTCTATATATAAATGACAGATTTCTTCATTGAATAAATAGCATGGTCATTAGTTTAATAGGAAATATTTTATAGAAATTTTATTATAGTTGTATAATGGGGGGGGGGGTAAATTTTGCATTTTTAAAAATAGAATCATATCAATAAAATAAATAGGAGATGAGTGTGTGATAGGTTGATTGTCAAAATAAATCAAGTTACAAAATATTAAATTAAGATGTTTGTTTAATTAGAATATATAATAGTCTTAGAATGAATTTTGTAATTAAAAATTGATCATTAATATGGTCTACTAAAAGTCAGATATTTCAAGTAAAATACTGTGTAATTTAATAACAAAAAATTATATGATAATTGTTTTCCGTTTTTATATTTATGAATAGGTTCACTATCTAGCATATAAGGCGAATAGATGAGCAATTTTTTGCAGACACATAAAAATATGCACACATGTACTCATACTTATATACATACTTGCAACCATGTAATATTATAATTACTAAATATTGTTTTTAAATTACCATATTTATGTTTGGAGAAATTTTTAAAATTTAATTAACTGAGCTATTGCAAATATTATGATTTCTTTTAATTCAATTTTGGCACTTTTAATACAAAGAAGCTCATTATTATACTCTTTTTTTTGTCAATATTGAAATGCCAAGAATTGAGATTATTTGTGGCTGCTAATAAAACGCTTTCTTTATAATTATACTAAAATATTAATTATTTATTTTTGCAAATATTTTGAGTAATTTTTTTTATTTTGTTTATTAGATGTGGTGAAAAATTATGAAAGAATACTTTACTAAAGCAATGCGGTGTATTTTTAGTATATATATAAAAAAAGTTTTTTCTTTTTGAAAAAAAGAAATGTTGAAATATAATTTTTTTTTTTTATTCTTTACTTTTTTTTATTTTCAAATCACTGCAGCTGAGATGCACAATAATTTCACAGCCCCTCCTAATTTTTTTTTTTTTTGTTAGATTATGAATTTTTTTTTTTTTTTTTAGTATGTAAATTATGTTTCCGATTTTTTTTTTTTAAATATTAAGACAGAAGTAAAGATTAAAATTAATTCCTTTCACTTTTATATCTTTGATTTTTTTTAATTTTCTGCTATTCGTTTTTTATTTTTTGTAATATCTTTTTACTTAAATGTTCCAAAAAAAATATTTTGCCATATAAATGACCTAATTTTTCATTATATGGAGCACTTTTCCTAAGTAATTTTTTTTTAAATCTTGACTTGTGAAACATATGTCAATAGTTCTATCACTTTTTAGTATTATTTAGGATTACAGAACTTTTCATTAGAAAAGATAATTGATGAACAAGAAGAAAAATGTGTTATTGTTTTTTTGCTTATATGAATACATATCCTTTCTAGTTGCATTCTGTAAAAGGAAGAATATGGAACTTGCTTATTAATAGTTTTTAAGTTTAGATTTTAAGAGATATTTATTTTCAAGTATGTTAATATATTATAAATTGATCTCTTACTTATATTTATAAACAAAAACAGTACTAAAAAAAAAAAAAACAGTACTGATAAAATTAACAAATAATTTTAATTAACTATAATTATGAAAGTGAATATAGTCATCACTTTATTCTTTTTCAATTTTTAACTATTAAAGTTTTAAAATCAGTTGATACTCCTAGTTGGAGGGGGCTGGCAGAATTATAAGTAATTTTCAAAAGTAAAAGTTCAGGATTATTCTGACATTAAATGCCAGTAAATTATATAATACATATTTTTATTGAGCCAAACTTAACAGCATGACCAATTGATCTCCCTGTGTTAACAGCACTGCTCGTCAAGTTTATACCCCCAGTGGATACTCACAGTGGCGGCGAGTTGCTACAAAATTAGGGGTCAAGTAAGTTGGTGCCTCAAAGTTTACTTTTTCATGGTTTTCTTTCCTTCTGTCATATTTTCTTGCATGGATAATTTTCACAATATTGTATCTTTCTCCAGTTTTTAGTGTCCCAATGTTTATGAGAATTTAGGCATTGCAAACCTTATATCTTTCCCTAGTGTTAATGCTTTTTGTAGACGTAGCTTTTTTTGCAGTCAGCACCATTTAGCTTATTGTGGCGCATTTTTGCCATTTTTACTATCCAGTGCTAAAGCATTGTTGCTTCTTTGTATATTTTTTTAATTTTTTGTTTATCTGATTTCTTGGCTTTTATTTAATTTTAAAATATTTCAACATTTCAGATCTACTTCAAGAGCATGTGTTGTGTATTTTCTGTATATTCCTGTATAAATGTTATTCATCTGTGAAAAAAAAAATCTTTTCCAGCATGTATTTCATTATTCACTTTTTCTATTCTTATTTATATACATGTATAACTTTATCATATTTTATACTATTTACTAATATAATTATCGATTATATTTTTTTATTAAAATGCTACTTTTAATAAATTATTTGAATCTTTATTGCTTTTTTCATTTGATGTTTTGCTTATTGATTTAAAAATAACATTAAAATTTAAAATACTGTGTGTTTAGTTATAATTTATTATCTTTATCAGTTTTTCCTTGATATGACATTTTTTAAGGGATTGTTATTCATCTATGAATGCTAATGTAAATAATTATTAATATTAACATTTATATATTTTTTAAAAGTGTATAACATATACACATTTACAACTTCAGATATAAAAAAAATTAATATATACTTAAATTTTGTACTATAATTTGTAATCTTTACATTGAATGGATCGTGGTTGAGTCTCTGTGTGTGTATACATAAATACTTTAAATGATCAAATTTGAATTTTAAAATTTGTTCATAATGTTGCTGATTTAATATAAAATTTAAAAATTATCAATAATCAATTAATGGTTGCAATAAGGAATGAGAGCTAAGTTGATATATTAAACAATTTTTATTTATATTGAGTGTCTGTATCAATTTTGTTTTATAAACTGATTATTTTTAAATTTTATGTATTTAAATATAATGTCATGAAATTTACCAAGTCTATTTTAAATAATAATTGAAAGCCCCTCTATCTGCCCTGTTCAATGACTTTTTATAGTAAGAAAATGGATCACTTCTTATCTTACGTTAGATTTTTTTATTTAGAATTATGTAGGACAATAACAACCATAGAGCAAACTTAGACCAGTCTATATATTCTAATGCAAATTGGTTTTTAAATAACTGATATTAAATTTAGAAAGAGAGAGTCGTTCAATTATTATTTAAAATAGACTTAGTAAATATCACGACATATTTATTCAGTATTAAAAAAAATATTTATCATTACAAATATAATATGTGTTTGCTTATTATAGAGTTTTACAAACGAGTGTGATATCTCTGCTCTATAAACTTTATATCAGTTATTTAAAAATCAATTTACATTAGAATATATAAGTTTGTTCTCTGGTTGTTATTGTTCTGGATAACTTTAAATAAAATGATCTATATAAATATACACACGTAATACATTATTGATTATTTCAACTGACCCAAAAGGTTGTTTAGAAAATGAAATTTGTGTAATCAGATATAATGAGGGTAACTAGTAAAAAAAAAAAAATCATATGGTTTATTGCTCAGCGAAGAAGTTTGAATATCACAAATAGCATAGCTAGGCCACAATCCATGGATTTTGAGATCCAGAGTTTGCCACTCTGCCACTAAACTAAACACACATGTTAAAATGGACAGTGCAAGGTTATTACAAAAGATAGTAAAATAATGTACAACCTTTGATAGTAGGAAATGTGTCAAAATAAAGTGTTCTTACTGAATAATTTATTGTGATATATTCATTCTTGCACAAACAGTTTATATTATATAATATAATACTCAATTATCCAAACACTTTACTACTTTACAGTGTTTGTTTTCCACCCTTTTCTACAGTTTACAGTTTCGAAAAGGATGGAAAATAAAGCATTATAAAAGTAGTAAAGTGTTTGAACAATTGAGTATCATATGATATACATTTGGCAATGCAATAGGAAAGAGAAGTTATTATACAGTTTATATTGTGAATTAATGTTAATTTATAAAAAAAAAATAGCTTACATTATAATGAATAAATAAGTATCATAAGATTTAGGATTGCAATTTACAAAGTATTGTTTCATTTTAAATGCATTTGTACAGTAAAAACAATGTTTTTTTAAATTATGTCATATATATATATGCAATTAGTACAATCAAGAGTGGCTAATTATCATGGGAATTTGCTATGTAATGCCCATGAAAAACAATTTTACATAAGTCAATGCCAGATACCTTTGGAATTCGATTTTAGGCTCTTTTTTTTTTAAGTTTTGTAACTGCTTTTTGTTAAATGCTATGCCAGGTGAGCAGTTTAATCCTTTGCCAATACTAATTATTTATGACAGCTTATCATAAAGGACCCAATAGAGATAACATTAGGAGATAGTTTCAGCAATGGATGTATTAAATCCTTTGATGCTTGCTTTATAGATAAAGATGCAGTTGGATGGCACGTTTTGATGCTAAAACTATAAAATATGACCATTTCCGGGCCGTTGATTAAAATAATTTTGCTGTGCTTTTTTGTAATGCGAAAGTAAAAACAAAACTAAATCATCTTTTATAAATGTTATTTTTTATTAACGTATACAATTTAAATGATAATAGTAAATGTAAAATAATTTCAACAAATTATAATTTGATTCGTGTTTTTTCCATCGTATATTTTTTTAATTGTGTTACGGCTTTTTTTTATCAATTTTCTATCGGTTATTTTTTTACTTGTGTTACGGCTTTTTTTTTTATCAATTTTCTATCGGATATTTTTTTACTTGTGTTACGACTTTTTTTGTTGTTGTTTAACTAAAAAATAATAATTGTAATAAAAAGTAAAATTTCTTAGTCTATTTTTTATTTTTTTAGTCTTCATTTTACTTTTTTTTTTTTTTACAGACAAAGAGATATTACCCCTATTTTTTACTTCAAATAGAATGACAATAAAAAGTGAAAGTTGTTATGGTTAGGGTTAGTTTTAGGGTTAGTGTTCTGTTGTTTGTAATGCTAAAATAAAAAAATTCAAAATCGTAACCGTACTTGGACAAAATAAAGAAACTCAAACTTTTTTAAACAACAACAAACACATATAAATGTCTTCTTTACTTATTAAACATGTTTATAATATTTGCTTTTTATGAAATTTACAAAAAATCGTGTATATTTGTACTTTTCTTATTGGATATTTTTTGGTACCGCTCTTTTTTATTTCAAAAATATACACACGGTAGAATCTTTTTTGTCTCGTGGAATGTTTCAAATAGTACGTTACTTGACGCGTTACCTAATTGCAACTCACTAAAAACATAGATATTTAACATTTTCCCAATTAAAACTTCAATACAGTACATTGTAAAAAGTCTTAGAATTATTACTTTAAAAAATCTGAACATTTCAATACTTTAATATAAAAAAAAATCCAATGAAAACAACATTTCCATTGAATTCAAATACAAACTCTCTCATCAAGCCGTAAATATTTTATAAACTGTGCAAATTCGTAAAATGTATTTGCTGCGATGCGACATACATGTTGTACTGCGATGCGACATAGTGGCCTGCATTCTGTAGCACAACAAAAAAGTATTATAGAAAATGCGGGTTTGAACATGTCGGCCGTGGGAACAGCATTTTTGTGTTTTAGCGCAAAAACGGCACCATAGAGCGGTGTCTTTAGCTATAAAATGAGTACCAATCCTTCAATTCTGGCACTGTAGCCATTGATTCAGCAGTGATTATGTATGTGTCATGGTTTGTGTCTGCCACATTTACATATAAATTATGTTTATGAAGTAGATGACACTCATGAGTTGTCCTAAATATGTTAATGAGTCTGCAGTTACATTTATGAAGACTAAATCCAGATGGCTTTATTGTTGGATCTGAAAAAAGAAATTATTTCATTTTTTATATTGTAATTCTGACATTGTAGATTTTTAGTTGAACATTCAAAAAAAGGGGATCTTGATTTGAGATGAGATTTATATAGTTTATTTATTTTTCATATGGATTTTTTTTAGATAGTTTAATTATTAGTATGATAACCTGTAGAGTTTTATTAAGTCCTTCACTCTGTCATTATCACCATAAATTTAACAGTCATTAACTATATAGTTCATAATTTATATTTGCATACACTTCCATATATTCCGTTTATAAACAGATGAATACAATGACCATAGGTTGTCTGAATTTGTGGATAAAGACTCCAATTGCATCTAGAAAGATTCAATGCAGCTGGCCTTATTGTTGGATCTAGAAAATTTGGTTTGGACATTATACAAATTCCCCCACCCCAACTTTTTTTTTCTAAGATAGTGAAACTATATTTCAAGTTATTGCTAAGTCCAATCTACTTAACAGTTTTTTTATACATTTTCTATGAGTGTAACTTTTTTTTTTTTTTTATATCTGGCAGAGGAATATAATTTTAGTTATCTTAATGTATGAGCAAATATGTATATATTCACCTTTATAGTTCTCAGTGAAATATTTTCTGTAAAAAAAGTAAACAATATTTTAAGGAAGTCTAACATATATGTATATTAGATTTGTTACATTTATAAATTGTTAATATTTAATATATTTATTTTATTGGCAAGATAAAATACTATTTAGATTGTAATACTTATTTTATATCTGGTTGCTTTTTAGACCTTTTGTAACCACTTTGTTTTTATTTTTTAAATGACAAATAATAAAGTAGTTTTTTAAATTTTTGATATTATTTCTAAAAGTAACAGACTTTATTTTCTTTGTTTGTTTTTTTTTCTAGCCGTGTGATAAATGAAGAAACTGAAGAGGAAGATGTCACCTCCAAGTAAGTTGATTTAATATTTGTTCATAAAATATAGATTAGTGAATTTTGGTGTGGCTTCTAGAGGATTCCATAAGAAATTCAAGACTTTATTTTTAATAATCATCATTACATGTCGTTTTCCTGAAGATTTGTGTTGATAGTGTTTTAATTGTATTTATATATTGGACTATTTTCATTATCTAATATGAGTATTGAATGTCTTTAGAAAAATTTAACTTTATTTAAATATTCTAAATACATTCAACTGTTAGTAGTAGCACATCGAACAAGTTAGTGTATGCACGTTTCAAGAAGTATTATTCTCTCCTCTTCTTCATGTGTTGCTCACCTGACCAGTGACAATACTAGCTTGGGAAACAAATCAAGACCCTTAGATTCTTGAGTATTGAATTTTAAGGTAACACTCTAACCAACTGAACCATCCTGCCAAATATAACAGTCAGTAGAAATTTCATATACTTATCAATGAAGTTCCTCCTGATTTCTCTACTTTTTTCGTGAGAGCAAACTTGATTAGTGGTTTTCATACACTAAGTTGACTTATGGGATTGTTTGCCATTGTCATGTGAGCAGCTTCTTTAAACTTTCTTCTTTTGACATTTTCTTCTCTATCCAGTATTTCAATATTCCTATTAGATGATGGAAATAGTTCAATATATAAATACAATCATTATATGTCATTTTGCTTTTTTTTTTTTAAATATTCATAACTTTTTTTAATATAGACTATCAAACTTTTTTTTATTCTTCAGACCCTTTAAATATACCTTACATATTACTAAATATATTCTCAATTTAATGTTTTTTCTTTTCTTTTATAATCCTTAAAATAAATGTATATTATTTACTCTCCCTGTTACTTCATTATTTTTAACTTAATCCTTCAAATTTATTTTTCCTCTTCACTTTTCAATCCACATTTTAAAAGTGGTCAACCATTTTTTTTTTTCTGATTTATTAAGATTTGCAGTTGGGCTTAACTTTGTTTTATTATCCAACTCAAATAGTTATATGGGGCTGAGAGATCTTCAGCCATACCATATATTAGTAGTCTTAGCAATATAACATTGCATAAGACTTAAAGCAGAGACTATAAATAGTAAAATAAAAAATAGAGTCATAGATCACATGACCCAATTCTCTTAAGCTTGTAAGATGGGATAGCTGGGTTTGAAGACATGTAGGTGTCTGAAAATTTCGATTTTCCACTCAATAGGTAACTTTCAGAAATGCTGGCTTTGGGTTGGTATTTTTAGATCTAGTGTCTGAAGCTATCCTAGCGCCTCTCTGAGGAGTGCCAAAGCACAAAACCATGGTCAGAGGTTTGGGGGGGGGGGGATTCCTGACACAGATATTTTAAATGCTTTCTCTGGATTAGCATTTATCCCAAAGCTTGTTGAGCAATTAGCAATGCTCATTGTTTATATTTTATAAGCTTAAGAGAATTGGGTCATGTGATGTATGACTCTATTTTTTTATTTGACTATTTATAGTCTCTGCTTTAATTCTTATGCGATATTATATTACTAAGACTACTAATATATGGTATGGCTGAAGATTTCTCAGCCCCATATAGCTATTTGAGTTGGATAGCTGGGTTTGAAGACATGTAAATGTCTGAAAATTTCAGATTTTCCACTCAATAGATAACTTTTAGATAAATGCTGGCTTTGGGTTGGTATTTTTAGATCTAGGATCTGAAGCTATCCTAGCGCATCTCTAAGGAGTGCCAAAGAAACCATGATCAGAGGTTTAGGGGGTTTTCCTGACAGAGATATTTTAAATGCTTTCTCTGGCTAAGCATTTATCACAAAGTTTGTTGAGCAATTGGCAATACTCATTGTTTATATAATTATTGAGTTTTAAAAATATTTTGCAAATAATGTTGTGGAAGGTTTGAATTATAAAGTGTATATTTGGACTTTATATATATTTCAATGAATCATTAAATTGTTATATTTGACTTTTTGATAGTATTATTTGTTGATTTATTGGAGGGGGGGGGGTCTGGTCCTTTGAAAATAATGAATAAAACTTTCTAAATTTTTTTAAAACTAGAAATGAACTAAATTGTTTTAAATAATTTTAGTTTTTTTTTTATTATTAGTAAAAATGGTAATAAAAGAAGGGTAATATTTTAAAAGCGAATCAATCACATTATTTTACACGATTAATCCTTTTTAGTTAGCATGATTTCATTTATATGTAGCTGAAGTTCTCTCTCTGGGATTAAATGGAGAACTGGACAATAGAGCTCTGGTATCATTGTCATTGATAGTTTCCAATGGTTTATTTGCCTCTTAACGTAGTTTGTTTTGCCATCCCAAAGATGTTTTACTGTTTCCTCTATATTATTAATTTACAGTGTAACTTAATTTAATATGGTTGTTTTAATAGAATTCATTAACTATATATATATATATATATATATATATATATATATATATATATATATATATATATATATATATATATATATATATATATATATATATATATATATAAGTAGATGTGATATGTTGGACTATTTCCCTCATTTATGAGTGAATGTTGAATGTGTAGAAAATTTTAAACTTTATTTAAATAAAGTTTAAAGTTTTCTATACATTCAATAAATGTTTAAAATTTTCTATGCATTCAACATTCACTCATAAATGATGGTAATAGTACAACATATCTCATCTTATAATATACCATCATTACAAACCTTCAAACAAATATTAAGTAGATATTTCCGTACATTTACAAATATTCTAAAGACTTATAATAATCATTTTATTTGGGAATAGAAATTTATTAGTTGAATTGGATTTTGAGCTTGCTTCATGTACATAGTTTAGTGAATATTCAAAGTAATAATAAAATTGAATAAATATAATTATAGCAGAATAGAAATTCATTTTTTTTTTTTTTTTTACATAAAGAGCATAATAATTGCTCTTTTGAAATAATTTTCTAAATTTATTATTTCATATCTAACTCAAGAATTTTATCATTTTAAATTATTATCACTCCATTGCAGAATGAAAATCTCACCAAAATTAATCATGAATCTTTTATCCTAGCTTCTCCACATCACTCTAGCACACTTTCTTATTTCATCCATCTTACAATCTCTTAGGACTCGCTAAAAGATAGTAAATGATATTTATTCAGTTCAGTATTTCTATTTTAGTTTGCATTAATAATAGTTAATGTTTATAATGATCAATTAAAAAATAATTTTTAGGAGCATTTATGTCCTGTATAATTTCTTTAAAGAAAAATTTGAACTTTGTTTTCAAATTTACTCAGAAAAGATTAACCATAATTAAAAAATATGTAATATTTAAAATTATTAAGTTTTACCATGATTTTATTTAAGAATGAGTAAAAGCAAAAGAACGTGCATAAATTATTAGAAATTAATTAATTATCCCAGTTTATGACTTATTGATTTTTAATCATTTTGATGTAATTAATTAAATAATAAATAATTATACAAATAAATGATATTAATGGTAAGTATATTTGATATTAATAAAGATATTTATAATTTCAAGAACCAACAAATTAAAGCTGATTTATTGTTTATTTTTCAATCACATCACACATTGTTGAAACATGGATGTCAAAAAAACATGAAAAAAAAAAAAAATGAATTTAAAATGTAATGCTATTGGAAAATGTTTTTAATTCCTTTAATTACCATAGGACTAAGATCTTGATTTTAGAAGCTAAAAGTCAATATGGGGTTATCAGTGAACCAGGAGATGGATAGTGCTGTATTTTGAATACATGGTGAAAAGATCAAACATTATAGAAAAATTTGTCATCGAGGGATAGATGGTAGATCACATGTGATTGCTTTCCAACCTTTTGAACAGATGAGATTAGGCAGATCACTGGCCACATTTCATGAGACATTACATATAAGAATTACAGATTGAATAATAACGATATACAAATTCATATTTATTAATAATGAAATCATAATATTTTAATAATAAGCAGGGCTTTTGGTGAAGTTTGATGTAATCATGAATTTATATCAAGTTGGGTCATTGAAAGATGAAGAGAATTACATTGAATTGAGAAAAATAATCTGAATTATGTATAGAATAGTGTGGAATGAGCATAGGAAGTGTTTACATTTATTATGTTATTTGTGATGGGTGTTTTAGTTCATTAATGATTTTAATTTTCTAAGAGTTATATAAAATAAAAGCAGATTTCTAAAGGTAACTTTAAAAACCATTTATTAATGATCACATAGGAAGAAAGAAAAGGTGCTATGGAAAAACGTATTGGTTTGGACTAGATTATTTAATTTTGAAGTCATGAATGAAAACAAAAGAAAATTTAAATTAAATAATAGGTACTATATTATAAATTCAGCTTCTTAAAACTTGGCAACTTCTAATATCCATAAAATATTATAGAGGTTCTTTTAAATATTCTTAGCTGTCAGACTATATTATTTCTGCCTTAAATTATGATTAGTTACATTTTTTTAATTCAGTGTTTGAATGTACATATTTTAAAGTAAATACCTGCAAATAGATGTGAAGTCGTGTTTTATTTATCATTTATAGATTTTATTTAACTACTCTGTTTGATTTATGATTTGTATCTTTTTTCCTAGCCAAAAATTGGGCATGTTAGGGGGGGGGGGTAATGTCTAAATAAACTGATAATGGTAACATAGCATTTTAAATAAAACAATCAATTTATTATGGCAATGAAAAAGAGAAAATTAACTCTGAATCAAATAGCAAAAATTATACATATCTAATCACCAATTTTTTATCATTTTTGATTTCTGTGATGTATTAAATGCACATATATATATCCTGCATTGTCTAGTGGAGAGGTGAAATGGCGACTCTGGTTCAAGAACCATGGATCATGACTGTGTGTTGTTCTTTTCAGTGCTCAAACTTCTTACAAACTTGAGCTGAATTGTTTTTTATTATTATTTTTAATGCATATATCCAATATACTTTTAAAATTAATAGTGCATACAGTACTTAATATTCTCTGAGATTCCAGAAGCACATAGCTAATTTTTTAAATGTGGGAAGATTAAGAGAGATAAAAGATGTATTGCTGAATAATTACTACATGATCACTCAACCCCGTAAAATAGGTAATCCAAGGTTACAGTTCCAAGAGTGCAGGATTGATAAATAGCACACATATAATTTAAATTTTCCCATAAAACATCTTTCAATCTATTATGAAGATTCATGTTAAAGAAACACTTTTGGATGCATTTAATATGTATTTACACAACTACATTTATGTAAACTAATGGTTTGTTTTAAGATATTTATAATTTTACATAATCAACAATTAATCAAAATCTCATTGACGGATTTATTTGGTTATTCATAGGCCATCCTGGTGATATTTGTTATTACTCATTATAGTGAAACAAACATGTTTCACATTCCAAGTGAATTAGACAGAAAAATGCATTATCATTCTACTTATTAATCTTTTGTATTGAATAAGCAATGAGGGAAACTAGAGAAATGAATGAAGAGAAGTCTGGGTTTATAATTAATGTAAGCAATATCAACAATCTTAGATATGATGATAACATTTTAATTAAGTCCATAAACAATGCAGATCTAATGTCATTCCTTAGAAAAGTTGAAGAACAGAATAAAAATATAGAATTACAATTAAATATGAATGCAAAGATAATGTCAATGACAGCAACTGATAATTAATAGAAGTTGTTGACAGATTTTTGCTACCTTGAATTTTTAATCGGCCACATATGTTTGTTGCAGACTGATATTTTTCAGACTTGTAATAGAAAGGCCGGAAAATGTCTTTTGATGTTAAAATGAATGCCAGAATTGTTCTATGATGATATGGATTTGGAAGTTTCATATTAAATAAAGAAGAAAAAAAGTATCATTATATTTGAAATGTTGTGCTGATTGAACTGCAAACAATCCAGATTGAAACAGTTTTTTTTAGTCAGGTTATTAATTTATTTTTAAATATATGTAACTCCTGAAATGATTAATGTAAGGGAATGGTTATCTCTAACTTTACCATAATCATTTTGGTCATGTTCACCAATCAATCTCTATAATAACTTTTTATCTTCATATTAGTAACCTGAATGTTATAAACTATTTTCTTGAAGAGTTTTTTTTTTTTTGGATCATAATTATCATCATTGCTTGTTTGTCTTCATTGATAATGAAGACTGGAGCATCATCAGGAAACAATGGACTTCATGTTTATATTTAAAAAAACTATAAATAAAGAAATTGAATAATTGGCAGCTGCTGTGTTCTGAGAGTCTCTAAAGACCAGTTAGGAAGTTAAAATTAATAAACAATATCCTTTGAAGTGCATATATAGCAAGATATATTTAATAACAATGTAGTAAAAACAACATAAAAAGATAATAGTCTATTAATATTCATACGTTATTTATTCTCCTTAGGTGAAAATAGTTTTCTTTTGCATCAGGAGTAATTCAGTTGTAATATTTGTGCTTTCAAATCATATGTCTCTTAAAACACAAAACTATTAGAGTTCGTAATATTAGTTCTTGTATCAACACGCACAATTTATATGTTATCTAATAACCATGTCCATTCCCAAATCGTCTCTTGCAGTTTGGTTAAGCTTCAGTTAATTACCTTTCGCTAGTAATAACCTTTTCTATTCACGAACACATTCCTTTTCAATTGCCGTTATTTCATTTTAGACTTAATCACTGCTAGTTGGTCTATTGGTCTCTCATTGACCATTTTTACTTATAATCTGGTAACACTTCAAATCTACACTATTTTTAATCTAGTGTAACCATTGTAGCTGCTTTCCTCCTTTTTCATTTACAGGGGGGGGGGGATCTTATATATGTTCTAATTTGTATGCAACTAGCTTTATTTGCATACAAATTCTATTTTAATTAAAAGGAATGTTATTAAAGTGATGAAACCCATGCATATTTACAAAAATAAATAATCTTTATATATATGCTTTTATATGTGCAGACATTTCAGTAGCTAAGCTTGAATGATGGAGTCTAAAGTGTTTTCCCCAATATAGCAAAATATTCATTTTTCATGAATCTGTTTGCTTTTAATTAATTATTATGGGCTTTTGATCTAAATTTTGAAAAAGGACTATCTTTCTAACAAGATTTTTCCATATTGAAAACTTGATATCTTACTTTGACTCTTTCAAGCAGTTCTTTAATGAGACTTAAATTTAGATTAAGTTGATAAAGTAGTCTTTTAACATTATTAGTTTACCACTTTAGATATCTTTTTTAACACATACATTTGCATTAATTATTTCTTGTATTTGCATATAGTGCTTCAATATCATTATGACTTGTTAAACAACTGATTGTATAATAATTTTTTGTCTTTTTTTAGTATCCTCAATGCAAATTCTTTGTCAATGGAATCCCTTGATGAAGGTAAACATGTTTTAACTTTTTAATTTTAGTATTATAGTTGTAATTATTATTTTAATATTTAATCTTTTTACTGCCTTCGTTACAACTCAGTTTTTTAATATCTTGCAGTATAATTTATCTTTCAATTACAATATATAATTTTGGGGGGTATTCATACATAATATACATTTATTTTTATTACATGCTTTTATTTAACTTATTCTGGATTTTTTTTTTTTGTCTGTCTGCCTGAAAAATTTTGTACTCAATTTTCTCTAATTTCTCAATTTCATATCCAGCTAAAATGTTACATATATGTGTGTTTCTGATAACAATACATTTTTTTAGAGTTTTCAAAAAATACTTTTTATGATATTAGCATCCAATTGTATTAAATTGTATCTAAACTTAAAATTAAGTAAATACTTTTATTCACATAAATGCATTAAAAAGTAAAAAAAAAAAAATGTTTTTTCAGTTTTTATAATATTCTTGATATTATTGATCAAATTATAAGTATGAAACACTCATATTTAGAAATTAACATATTTCTGAATATGAGCACTGTACACTTATTTTGTTTGCATAATATTAACACTTTAATAGGGGTCAACGCGAATTCGCATTGTCACCTTTAGATTGCTCTAACTCAGCCATTTTATGAGTTACAGTGATCAATTTATGCTTGATTTAAAGCTTAGAGCAAGGCCTGTAAGATGCTGCCCTCTCTTGAATTATTTTACAAGTAAAAAATCAATACTAGGAGTGTTTCAAGTTTACAAAAGAAGGCCAGTTCTGATTGGTTGGATAATTCTTATTGGCTTATGATCCGATAAATATTTTTTCACTGCTGAAAATGAAAATATGTTTTAGAGTGTTTTTTTATTATTTTTCGTACATATTATAAATAATTTTCATAAAATCTGCTAAAAATATAGTTATTTTACAAAAGTAGTAAGGTTTTATTAAAAAAATTGTATACTTTACATGATTGTAAATTGAAAAACAAAACGCGATAGCAATAATTTTGACATCCTGTCAAGAGTTTAGACTGCCCCAAGCTGTTTATTTAATTTTCAAGCAAAGATTAATGTTTTAGAATATTTTTCTGGCATTTATTTAAATATTATAATGTATTTTGGTTAAAAATATAATTATTTTGGTTAAAAATATAATTATTTTTAGAAACATGCTAAAATTTTACTTAAAAAATTCGTAACGGCAAATCTGGGAGGGATATAAATGACCTTTACATTGCTTGTAATTTGCTCTAATGTTTTCTTTGATTTTTCCACTTTTGAATATTTCTATAAAATACAAATAAAAATATATTTTGAAAAATCATTCGTTTACTTTCCTAACATTACAAATAATTAATATACTTTTTGAAAACGAAACTAAAATTAATATATATTAAAAGATGAAAATATTTCTATCATAGAGTTTGTCACCTGACCAATTAAAAGTTTCAGAGTTTTACTTCACTTGGCCAATAATAAAAATGATCCATGAAAGTGTTAAAGAATACTGTGAAAGCTGAAGATTATATTTTTGGTACTCTTTTGATAGCCAGGCACGGCTGCTTGATGGCATTGTTTTTGTGAAAAAACAATCAAATATAACATTACCAGGCCAAGACTTTTATTTTATTAATAAAACCAAATAAAAAGAAATAATTTTTTTATTGTTATTTTTTAATTTCTTTTTTTAATAAAATGTTTTACTTTTTTTTCATTTTTCAAGACAAAAAATAAAAACAATCACACCTTTTTTATTTCTAAGACTTTTATTTTTCTATTATGCCTTTAAATTTTTTATGTGATTTTTTTAAAAAAACTTTTTAATTTTGAGTATTTATATTAACTTTTTTTTTTAATAAAATCTTGTTCTACTTTTTTTTGGTTTTTCAAAACAAAATTTAAAAACAATCACATTTTTTTTCCAAGACTTTTTTTTAATGAAATCTTGTTTTCTTCTTGGTTTTTGTTTATTCTTCTAAAACAAAAATAACTTTTGTTGTCTTTTTATTTATTACTTTCTGGAAAACAAACCTTTTTTTAAGCATAATAACAGAGTGACCGCTATTTTTCTCGTACATTTACTTGCGAAAACGTGACTTTCCATGTTATCTGGGAAATCATATTTGGCCTTACCCTTTGCCAATGTTTTCCTCATTTCAAGTTGTGTGGGGAAGGGTGGTGATGGTGTGACAATTCTTAGTAATTCAGACTGTGTGATTTAAGTAGAAATTAAAATACTATGTATTTGACATTTCAAAAATTATGGCCACTTGAAATACAAACACCATAACACGATACAATAGCCAACTGTGAGTTGTGCAAATTCACATAAAGTATTGTGAAGCACAAAACAGCCTGTAATATTACTGTGCAATGCCATCAATTGGCCTAAAATGGCTAATACAACAAAACTGTTGTATTACCATAAGTGATGGCATTTTTATGTGTTTTTACACATAAACAATGCCGTCAAGCGGCTTTGCCTGGCTATCAAAAGAGTATTTTTTTTTTTTTGCTTTTTAGTGACTTTTTTTTTTTTTTTTACTTTGTAATGCATTTATGCAAACAAAATTTGTATTGTTTTATTTTCATTTTTTGAATCTTGTTGGCATGATTTCCAAGATGAGCCACATTGTCAGCATATCTGATGTGCTAAGTTTTTTCATTCTTTTTTAAATTATTTTCTATTGTTTAAAATTTTCTGTTTTGCAATAGTTTTTTTAATCATAAGCATTATTTACACTTATTTTTATTCTGTTCTTTTTATTAATTACTAACTAATAATTTGATATCACTTTGTTTGGTTTTTTTTTTTTTAAGTAGTTCTTTTATATTTCTGTCTAAAACAATATAATTGTTATTTAAGTTTTGTTTCTATTTTTAAGACGAATTCAGTATAGCATTATTTTAATTCTATGATTTGAAATCTGTGTGCAATTCTTATTTCCTGCATACATTTACATATGTAATCTGAGGAAATATATATTAATATTTGTTTCTATTTATCTTCTTTTATATTTAATTTATGTCTATTGACTTTACATTTGAAATCTGTATATATATTTTATTAAAAATTGTTGTATAGTGGCTAGTTTGTAAATATTTTATTAATAAAGTTGTATATATGTATGTATATGCAGGCTGGTCAATGTAGGCAGTGTTGAGTCATTCTAGAAATAATATGCAGAAAAGAAAATTAGTTTACTGCAAGAAGCAATATGCTAATTTGCATTTCAATAAAGTATAACATTATGCAATTAGCAAAGATAATAAAAATGCCTGCAGAACTTCTAATGGTGTCAGAGAAGTAGTAATATGAAGGAGTAATTAGAAGCATTGAGTTGAAATCAGATTACTTAAAATCTAAGTGCAGAGTGAAAACTGGTTGTGCAGTTGTAGACCAATATTAGCAATAGAAAGGAATTCCAGTCATAATCTAATCTGACTAACTCAAGAGATTATGTGAGCAATAAAGTTCTTACTTAAATGATAATTAGAACAACTAAATGTATATATTGTGTGATGATAACAACTGTTGTAAAGCTTTGTATAATATTAATCTTCTGAGATATGAACTATTGTGTGATCAAGATAGTTGCCAATTGATTTACTAATCCTATCTATTAATATTATTGTTATTCAGAGGAAATAAACTCTTGAAAATAATGTTAAATTTGTGTTGTTCGTGTTATTAATTTATTTATATAATTGTACTGCTGCCAGATTTAAGTCTGGGCTCGAACATATTAAAATCTTTTTTTATTTGTTATAAAAATTCACTAACAATCATTCAGGGTATATTAAAGTAATATTTCATTATGATTATAAAATTACTATTCTAGCCATTTCTTTCTCCCAGCAAAAATTACCATAGATGCTTGTAATTAATTGATAGCCAATTCATATAATTCTGAGATATTTTGATCTTTAGTCTAAACAACCTTGTCTTACACTTTTTGATTTTCTTATGTACATAAAACAAAACATTATAACTGTAAACTTGACCAAAATGAGTGAATTGTTTTTCCTTAAGTTATTTCAATGAATCAATGAAGGCATTGACAAAAAGAATTCATGAACTTCTGTATAAAAAAAATCCATTATTTTGAGGATAGATTTAAATCTATAGTTGCAGAATATTCAATTCTTTGCAGTGGAAATTTGTTTTGACATTGTCAATATGGAAATTTATTTGAGGAAAAAGAAAATCATAGGCATATTTTATAAATATGATGAATAATTTATTAAAGAAGCAATGTGATTGTCCACAAATTATAAAAGATTGACCAATTAATATTTTATGATTTCAATGTTATGGGTTTTTTTTTAATTTTAATTGTAAATGCTGCTCAAGATGGCAATTATCTTGTAAAGTAGCTATAACAGTCATTTACAATTCCACTATTTTATGTTAATATATATATATATTGTGTCCAATATATGTGTATGTGTGTAATAAAAATAAAATTATAATTTTTCTTATAAAATTTATTATACCAATTTTAAAATACACAAATAAATATTAGCTATAGTTAGCTTCTGCTATGTCCATTATATACTATTTATTTCACAAATAAAATTTAAATTCATGGTTAATTTATAAACATAATTTTTTTAACTTGATTTTGATCAGCCTTTAATAATTTCTATACTTTTATACATTTCACTTGTTTTTCCATCAAATTATTTGACATTTTTATAAAATATATCTTTTTATATATGCTATTGGACAGGGCAGATATTCTGTAACCTAACTCTAAAATATTTATTTGTATATTTTAAGATATTTTTAATTTTTCTGTGATTAAGTCCAGTTTTATTTTTATTATTTGTATATTCTTATAAACTGTTTGAAATTCAAGACTTTTATAATGCATTAAGCATGCTTTCGGCAGATCACTACCAGAGTCATAGTGCTGTATTAATTTAGCAATTGAAAATTATGCCTGTATATGGACATAATTTATTAAGTAAATGAGGCTTAATATGTAAATACTATATTTAAATATTCTATTTTTTCGACAATGGAACGCATGAATTATTTCTGCTTATTACATTTGGATTCTTTGCAATTGCCCAAGTCTTTATATTTTCCTTTTCATGTAAATACTATATTTAAATATTCTATTTTTTCGACAATGGAACGCATGAATTATTTCTGCTTATTACATTTGGATTCTTTGCAATTGCCCAAGTCTTTATATTTTCCTTTTCATAAATCGATTACAACGAGTATATTAGAATTACATTGATTAATGAAAAGAGAATTAAATATTTAGAATTACTTTTATAATATATATGATGTAATATTATGCAAATATATATATATATAAATTACATCTTAACATCCAAAGATCAAATAAACTAAAAGAATGTCAACATTGTTAAGAAGAAAACCTCAAGAAACAATAAATAGTTCGTATATGTTTATATACACACACACTCTTTATAATATGTAACTATAAATACTTAATTTGAATATATATCTATAAATGTTCTGATTTTAATATTTTATTTTCAAACTCTACTGCAAAGAACATTTGTAAATAAGCTATTGGTGTGTGTGTATTGAAGATCTCTGCTTTTTATAGTCTGATTAAAATTGATTATTTGTTTTTTGCAATAATTATGTTTGTATTTACTTAATATCTCTTCTTGTATTTGAAATGGAGATATAAAAAAAAAACGTGCCGTCAACCAAATAATAATATTAAATGCTATTAGTCAAATTGAAAATAATGAAAGGCCTGCGTGTTTAGATTTTAGTAATTAATCGTCCCATTATCAGATACATGCAGCCACATATTTTACAAAATCAAACAGACCATTAACAATCATCTTATATATATATGTGTGTAATGTTTTTATTGTTTTCTGGGACACATGAAGCTAGTTTGAAACCGGTTTAAACTTAGACATCATATACCCAAAAATCAAATACATAACTCTATTTAATGAAAATGGGGGGAAATGTTTAATTTTTTGCAACTTTTTTATAATTAATTTCCACAATACTGTATTTTATTTAATTCTAAGGCAGTATGTACTTGCTTACTCTTAATGTTTCATATATGTAAGTAGAGGAATTTGAACTGAGGATTTTTCAGTCTATTCATCCTCTCCTCTATCTCAAGCAACTGATACCCATGACCATACATATGGGGAAAGGATACATAATCCCCATTATATATATTTCATGCAGAACCAGCACTCACCAGTTGGGAAAAATCATAATTTTCCATAATGTGCCATTAAATTGATTAGTAAGAAATAATTAAGTAAGCAGCAACTGAATTGAAAGTAATAGAAGATTTGGTGGTTTGGGGGCTCTTTATTAACAGATTTTCTGCAGTTATACAACTAAATAATTATGGAATACTATTAAAAAAAAATTTTAAGCATAAGTAAAAAAATATAATTAAAATAACACTGTGCAAATTAACTGCGAAGTGATATATTTGCGATTATAGGTATGCTAAATATAGATTAAAAATTTATATATCATCAGATATAAAATGTTTAATATTTTGTGCTAATAATTTAACTAAAGAGTGCCTGTTTTAAACTCAATAATAATGATTTTAAAATTTCTCAATCACAAAGTTGATCAGAAGATAGGTCATTGATATCATGTGGAGAAGTAAAAGGAAAATATATATAACAACTACTGTTGTTTCAATGTCATAAATTTAATTTTTATTAAGTCTGTTACATTTGACTAAAAACTATACAATGTATAAAGAATAAATAAAGTTGCATGGGTGTGTGCATACAAAATTAGTCTATATTAAAAAAACAATTCACAGAAAAATATGCATAATAATTAAAATTATGCAAATATGAAAATAGTGTAGATATGCTAATTTGCTGAGATCTACCACGGAAACTATGCAAATTAGGTCATATAAAACAAAATATCTAGTAATGTGAGAGTAAAGTACAGGGTGTGTGTGTGTGTGAGCAGTCTGAGGTTTTCAAAACAGCAATCTGTGAGCAGTGAAATTTCTTGAAGAAAGCATTATAGTGAAAAGTTAACAGAATAAAATAAAATACTGTAATAAGAATATGTAGCATTATATTTCAATATTATGAAGAGCTGTACATGCATGATTGAGTTAATTTATGTAATTTAAGCAGTTGGCTATTAGTTGAAATACTAACAAATTTACTTATACTATATTCTGAATAATAAACTCATTAAGTTTAAAACTTTCTTTGTGTTCCAGTAAGATCAAATGATATATTTTACTGTTTTCACTTAATGACAGAATAAAAAGAACCCTTGTGATATATTTATCAATATGATGTAGAGTTTTATTTATTATGAACTATATAGAATGCAATTATAGAATATTTGAACAGTGTCTGGAATAATAGCAAGTCATTCTTCATGGAGAAAACCAATTTTTTTTAGAACTCATAGATAAGTTCTAATTTGATGTTCATGAATTTTACAGATGGTGAACAATATTTAAATTAGATGAATATTTATTTGTTTGGAATGTATGTATCTATTAGGCATTGGTAATACCATTCTTTAAAAACAATGCTTGCTTTAATTTTCCAAAAATGTTTGGATTTTTTTTTGCATAAAGAAAATGTTTAATTTATTACAACTGCGATATAACTTTGCAGAGTAATAGTTAAGATCTTACAATATGGCTGCACAAATTATCATAATCCTGATACAGAATTTTACAATTGGAAGAAGATTTGATATTTGCAAAAAAGAATAAATGATGATTCACTTATTTGACACTTTTTCTTTAATCTACTGTTTTAAATTCATCAGCTCTTAAAACCAGCATTTCCTCATTTGTATTGGCAATGAATAGCTTTCAAATGATAGTTTGGCCATGAATATTCTGCTTATGAAGCCCTCTTTAGATTATTTTGCCTGGACACTGAAATGCTCAGACCATGTTCATTCTATGGTGATTTTTTACTATAAACATTTATAATTTCTTTTGGTTAGTCGCTATTCCTGATCACAATTAATTCTGGACATTTTATTATTCCAATGTAAATGCATCTCAGCCAACAACTTTATGACTGGCAATCTTGAAACCTTAAACAATTAGCAGTTTTGAACATGATCTTTTTTCATCTTGAATTTTGCTGACTTGTTAAACTGCATCATTTTTTTTAGTCATATGCTTCTTAATCAGAGATAATCCTTAGTTATCTGCCAAAAAAGCAAATTTCATCTTCCATGTTCTATCTCATGACACATACTCAATTCATGTTTTTTTCATTTACTTCTGTTAACATTTTTCTTGTTTATTTATTTTGTTTTATTTATTATTTGTATATTATATAACTTTTAGTCAAATGTAACAGATTTAATAAAAACTAAATGTATGGTATTGAAACAACTGCAGTTGTTATATATTTTTTTAAAAAATGACAATTTAGAATAATATCTTGTCAACAATAAAAGAATTTAGCTTTTGTAGTTTTTATCTTTAATTTCTTGATCACTATGTCTCACCAATTATTAAACAGCTGCCAAAATATTTATAACCTGATTTGCAACTTTAAATCCAACGCTTTCTCTTAATCATTCTGTTTACATCACTGAATTTTTATTATTTTATAACACTATTATATTCATCATCCTTATATTCTAATACTGTTACAATATCAACAAATTTAATGCATTGAATTCTTCTATTTCCAATGCTAGTTCTGCCCATTTTAAAACTTTATTCATTTAGCAACTCAACTATTATATATATACAGTATCTTATATATAAAATCGCTATTTTCTTTATTGTCTGATTGGTGAATATATGTTTGTTTATAAGACTACCGTGTGGCAAATTCACAACCAATTAAAAAAATATATATTACCTTTGTGTGAAGAGAGTAATTCTGCCATTCTCAGAAAAAAAAAATCAGTATATATATTTTTAACTATAGAGATATAGGAAATTAATCATAGAATTAAACTTGGTTGGAGTGCTTTTGGTAGAAATAACTTGATACTAAAAGGAAATATGCCTATGTGTTTGAAAAGGATGGTTTTTAACAAATGTGTTTTACCAGTTCTTACTTATGGATCTGAGACTTGGACACTTAATAGTAGAGCAATACAGAGACTTCAGACCACTCAAAGAAGTATGGAGAGATGTATGTTGGGAGTAACAAGAAGAGATCGAAAATGCAATGTATAGGTAAGACAACAAACAGGTGTTACTGACCTTATTGAAAAAATTAAAACATTGAAATGAAGTTGGGCTGGACATATTGCTAGAAGAAATGATAATAGATGGACAATTGAAATTTTAAACTGGATTCCAAGAGTTTGTAAAAGACCCAGAAAGAGACCACATGTGAGATGGATGGATGAAATAAGAAAATGTGCAGGGGTGTTGTGGAGAAGAGAAGCTAAAGATTGGAGAAGATGGATTAAACTTGGAGAGACCTTCATCCTGCAGTGGATTGATAATGGTTGATGATGATAGAGATATAGTATTTTAACTGTGAAGAAAATCTGATTACAGTATATAGATTCATGTTTGAAATATGATATTTAGTGAGGGGGAGGATTAGATGCTATAGTACTGTATTAACATTTGTTTTGATTAACATATTACTATGTTTATGTGAAGTAATTGCCATTAATAAAAAAATAATCAGTACATGTAACTACAGAGGTATAGTATTTAAAATGTGAATACAGTACAAAAATTCATGTTTGATGTGTGATATTTAGTGAGAGGAAAAAATAGATGCTATACTGCTATATTTAGATTTTGTTTTGGTTAGTGTATATTTGATGTCAAAATGACAGCTTTCAGACCAATGTACACTTCTCACATTTATTTATATAACATTAAAATCGTTGGTTTAATTTATACTATATCTTTAAAAAAATTTGTTAAAGCAACCAATTAAAAAAAAAAAAATCATTATTCTCCCTTTACATTTTTTCCTTTTAAAAACAAAAATATTTAACTTACAAATATTGTCTAATTTATTTAACTTTACTTCTTTGTCTCAACTACATTTTATCAAAAACTTATTTTAATATAACATATTCTTAGGTCAAAATGTATGGATTTTATATTAAATATTTTTTTAGGAGCTGCAGAAATTAATGATTTTGAAGATGATCCAGATCTAATGCTTATGGGAAAAGAACCAGAAACATGGAGTGTCACTGCAGATAAAAAGGTATAGTAATTTTATGCATGAATCCAATGATGTTATTTTTAAAACAATTCTGAATATTATACACTTTTCTATTAATTTGCATTTTTTATAAAATGACCAATCTAATCATATGAAATTTTAAGTTTAATATCATCAAATATCAAATTGTTTGATTTAGTTCTAATTCATGATATTTTCAAAAATCTATTAAGGTAGTGGTGCTTTTTTTTAAGCATTTTCAGAATATAACTTTTTTTTATCCAAGCAGAAAATACCACAGCTTGAACAATCCAGATCTTATATATATATATAGTTGTATATCATCTACATTTAAAGTTGTTTTTTTAGGCTTTTTCTTATAACTCTGCCCAATGTCAGTTAGTGACATATTTGGAGTATTGAATCCTTCATTACTGGTGAAGGATTTGATGACACAATAGATGTCATTCTAAGTCTTTATTATTAATTTTAAAGTCACTTGTTTTTTTTTTTAATCTTTGCCTTTTTTTGTTTTATAAAAATATTGATATTCTTGGTTTTTTCACATCAACCAGAGCTGACATTTGCCTCTGCCGGTCATTATATTCTCTCTATATGAGTTGAAAAAAGGTATATTGACAATATTTATTTTTTTAAGCATTTTGAATTGTCATGTCATTATAATCTTATTTAAATAACAGCTTATAAATTGATTTAGAAAATTATTGTAAGAATAATGAGATTTTTCTAGATATATCCAATTTCCTAAAAATATTCCATAATTAGAATGGTCATCTAAATCGAAAGCTATATTGTAATCAATAAATAAGCATTGACTTTTTTTTCCTGTTTTCTCTGACCGTTTCAATTAATCAATTTGTAAATCTGCCAATTTTTTTTTCACTATAAGATGCTAATTTGTACTGAATGATTTTCAAGATAATTTCTCTTAAAAATGATGTAGAGATCTAATGTATTCTTTAGCTTGTATATGCATTCAAAATGCCTTTCATTGGGTTAAAAATTTAAACTGATGTTTTCGATCACTTCTATGACAGTGTAGAATCATTTTTCAAATATAATTAATTTTGGTGCAAATAATCAAAGTATTATGAATACATAAATTATAAATTTTATCATGGATTCCCAGAAATCAGTGGCGACTATTCACTGAGAATAATATATCGGCATTTATTGCTCAATCCATCATATCTTATACTAAAAAGTTTTATAAAAATCATCAATCTGTTTCCATTGAATTAATATTCTGAAAATAGAATTGTTTTGGTATAAATGTTGTATTTAAATGAGATACTTATAAAATGTTTAAAATAATTTCATATTAAATATATTTTACTATACTAATCTGAGAATGGACAGTTAATAAAAAAAATGATTGCAAACACTGCAAAGTTATTTGTTAAGTATAGAAAACTATAATTCAGATGTGATCATAATGGACCCAAAATTGGAAGAATTTGAATTCCCAGCTAAGAAAAATTTGAAAAATAAAGCTCAGTTTGATCAAATGAATGGAATTTAATGTTAAATTTGCCATTTTGTCTCTCAAATACCACTTGATCTCCCAAGCTACTAATTATACAATATATCTGTATATATATAAATTTCTTTTTTTTTTTAATCAAAGTTCACTAGTAAAGATTACATTAATGCTTCATTTATGTTAATTTAAAATGTGAAATCATACTTTAATTTCTAAACAAAAAGACACAACTGGATATGAGACTATATCTATTTAAAGTAAGCTAGAGTATAAATGGTTAACCCAAATATTAAATCTTATTAATTTTATGGTAGGACTGTTGTATGATTATTATACCCTGAAGGCAGAAGAAGCTTGAAAAGGCTTGGATTTATAAATAGCAGATTAGATAGTCATGAAAAGTTGCTGTTGATGGCATTCTGAAATATTGTACAATTTAGAGTCTTGGGTCCTGTATATGATTTTGAGTAGTTGTTTTTTTTAGTCAGGCTCTTGAGTCAATTCATGCTTGCACCAGTCATGGCTGGTTCAAGCTATTTTACTTTCCCTCTTATGAAGTTGAGATATTTTAGTTCTTGAATTAATTGTTGGTTTATACTATCACTTTTTTGATAAAATTAAGTAATTACATATTGTTTCTGTTTAAAAAATATTATGTTAAACCCTTTATTTTATTTATATGAACATGACCGTGAATCTGCAGTTTTTACTGATACCATCAATAAAGATAAAAAAAAATAAGGATTCTAATTATTTTTTTTTTGTGACTGTTTTAAGATTTAATTAATTGTAAACTATTTACACATTAATGTGTTTCTTTATTTAATCCATTAATTATTATATTGAGTAGTATATTAAGTAACTGGGAATATTGCAGTAAGTTTACTATTTGAGACTCTTATTTTAAAGAAATATCATTGCTGCTAATTGGAACTGCCATGTGATTTATAGTAAATCTTTTTAATTAAAATTTCCTGTCTCTGTAATAACACAAATGGGCTCATGATTTTGCTATTTCTCATAATTACTCTGTATTGGTTCATAAATGGCTACTGGCTAAAAGGGATTGATTGATGTGCAATTTAAAATTAAAATAGTTGTGAAGCAGTTTTTATACTATTTGGAGATGGGGAGGGTTATAATACCTACAGGCACCAAGTCATGGTTTTCTAGCCATTTTAACCAGAGAATTGTTACATAAAAAATAGATTTTGTATTAAATTTCAAACATTTTTTTAAAAATCAGGTCCAATTCTGAAACCAGCTGAATTTGAACTTCCTACAGAATACTAGGGTCTCATCAGCAGATTGAAAATACCCATAGCTGTTATGCTTATTTGTTTCATAAGTGGAATTTAACACCTAATGACTTCTAAATTTGTAAATACAGTAGTAGAATGAAAGACTTAATAAGGCTACTAATGATATTTTTTCGTGGTTGAAATCTCTGCAGATTTTTTTAGATGCTTGCTAATTGTTAAGCTATGTTTTTAAAAAAGCATACATTAAATAAATAAACTTTATTTATTTTGAATATCCACTTACTTAGAGAAAAAAACATTTGATCAATCAAAGATTTTAATCATTTTATTCCAAAATGAATAATGTTTGTATTTTGCGCTTTTACTCAAGCAAATTTGTAATGAAGTTAACTCATGCTTATTTTTATAATACTGATAATTTGGAATTATATGCAAAATATTTTCTTCTTAGAATGTTGTATATTAATCTACTGACATATATACATTATGTAAACATTATTTAACGTTTTAGCAATCTATTTACAGTATCCATAAATATTTTTATCTTATAAGCATTGATTTATTTATTTTTTAATCATTATGCCAGAACAGAAATGAATGTTTATTGGAACTATTCAATGAAGAAATGTTTGCTAAAGAATAAATGAATTTTCATCATTCAATTTATTTAATGTTGGTTGCTCAATGGAGAAGTTTTTCTGTACAATAAGAACTTTATCATATTAACAATGAAAGAGGCAAGAAATAATAAGATTAATGAAAATATTGTGAAATAGTAAAATCTATAGTTTGATATTAGGAGGAAAGATGTTGTTAGAGGTCAGATTAATCATGGAACTTTTAAAGATACCAAATATCTCTAAGAAGAGTTTAAAGTATTGTAAAATGAGAAAGAGAAAATATCAAGTTTTTAAGAAAAGAATCCAATGCGTGTAAGAGAGAATATTTGGGTAAATGCATGCATTCATAAATCAAAACTTAAAATATTAAAAATAATTCTTTTTGAATAAGGAAAACCTTGACGTGTTTTTATTTTTATTTTATAGCTTTTAAAGAAAATGAGTGCCAAAGACATCAAAAGGCAAGACATTATTTATGGTAAGATAAACAGGCAATTTTAAGTGAGTTTTTTTTATGTGTATATGTGTGAAGATTATTACGGTCATGGGTATTATATAAAATGTCTTTAAAATTAAGTTTGATGTACATTTACTTAGAATAATACAACGATTTATATTTCTTAACTGATAATTTCATTAAGCCTATAAATAAATAATAGCTATTTAATATATAGCACTGAGTATATACCATTTTTTGTCTAATTAATAAATTAATGTTGTTACAAGAAAATAACTATTTACGAATTTATTAAAAATTTCACTATTATTTTCTGATTTGTGAATTGTGTAATGATTTGTACATTAGAGATAGTTTCTCCACAAAATAATACTTTTAAGTAAAAGTAAAACAAGGACGGAAAAAATGCTTTTAAAAAAAAAAAAGATATATAATATTCGGTATTTCTTTACGAGGAGCTGTTATAGAGATCTGTGTTTGTTGAGGCTATTTAAGGGTAGTTTATTTATATATATGAAATAGAAACAATGCATACCACTAGCTGAAATCTGTATAAAATATTTGAAATGCCCATATCTATATTATTCCAGCAACACTTCCCCTTTAAATAAAGAAAGTTTGAATTTTAATGTATATCTAAAATTCAAGCTTTCTTTATTTAAAGGGTGTGTGTGGCTAGAATAATATAACTATGAAACATTTCAAATAATATAAAGAGAGAGAGGGAGAGACAAAAAAAACATACTTTTCTTTAAATAAATAACATTGGTTAGCTATAGTATGATGAATACTTTATTAATATAATATAAAAACACTTTTCAGTAAGGACTGTCCACATTGTACATGATATGGATTTAAATGAATTAATATTTTATTAATAATTTTTTTTTCTTTGCAAAATATTTCATTCATTTTAATATATATATGTTTTTATGTCCTTCCGTATATTACATTATAATCTCCTATATATCACATTTTTTACGATCATTTCCTAGGATTAATCCTTGACTTCCCGTTTTATATTTTCTTAACACAAATTTTTTGCATGGTAAATTTCTCACTATTTTTGATTTTAAACACAATATCTTCTTTTGTATATAGTATCTTTATTTTTAAAGTGATACAAGGGAGATAGAAAACTCTCTCCCAGGGGTATACATTCCTCGACTCAGAAAGTTCATTAAGCTATTTGCTTACATGGATTATGTCCTCGTCATACTCTCAGATCAAAAACATCTGTCAACATTATATTACATAATAGACAAATTCTCAAATGAATCACAGTTAAAATTCAATCCAGATAAGGCAGCCTCATGGAGAATTTAACGGGAAAGAAAATCAGCTCTAAATTTCTGGCTGAGCCCCAGGACTTCCTGGGTTTTCCCGTTTGCATGTTTCAAACATATATGTCTAAGCATATCCAGAATTCTCTCCTGAAATCTACAATTCGACTAGTCCAAACACTCTCTAGGGTATACCTTTCACTACAAGGGAAAGTCTCACTTCTCAATATGCAAAGTTATATCCAAAATTGCTTATTATCTTCCCGTAATCTCATTAACAAAATCATTTATAAGAAAGGTCAATAGACAATGCTTCCAACTCCTCTGGAGAGGGAAAATAAATTCCATAAGCGTGGCAGGGATGCAACTCCATCATAAAGCGAATGGTATGTTGTTGCATTCTATTCTATCCTTATACTATCAGAAATCCCATATCCTGATGTATAACTTGGTTTTAAAACATGGCAACTTTATTACTTCAGAAGTAATACACCCAACTGACAAACCGCCACGTCATAATAACTCCTGGCTTGATGTTATTCTTCAGTATCTCAACCAATATCAGATAATCACCAATACCACTTTCAACTCCAAAATATCTATATGGGATGGACATCTAATTTTACACCCAATCATCAATAATATTAAACCGTCCTTAGGGTTCAACAATCACAAAATTACCTCTTTATTTAAATTTCATAAATTAGAACCCAAATTTCTTACCTTCTTAATTAAGGTAAATCAAGATGCCATGCATACTAATCACTTTTTACATTTCAAGAGATATCTAAATAATATTAATCCAATATGCCAGCTCTGCAAGTCACAAGAGAATACTTTTGACCATATTATTAAATCATGCCCTCGGCTGCTAGGCATTAGATTGCTAATATCTCAAAGCTCGAGCATTGACTTTTACAAAATTCTGTCATTGAAAAACTCCTTACAAAGTAGACAATTTCCTTTCATTAGACTTTCATTATTTTTAGTTCATACAATCTGGAGCATCCGTTGCAAACTAATATTCACCTTCCCACCTCCAAATCAGGACCTCATATTTATCAATCACCTTAATAAGTTAAAAAGTAAAGACTATCCTGTCTTCAAAATTCCTCTATAATGAGACACGAAGTCTCTTTTAAATACCAAAAATCACCTAAAACATATACAATTACACATGAAATTTGATATTAGCATTTCCATTAGAGATTCTCCAGGGAATTAAAACTTTAGATCCATCACAGATTCTTAATCAGGATGTTGAGCTCATTTATCTATCTCAGAACTTCTTGCCAAGAAAGTCAATATATTTGCATATTCTTAAATAATCAATTATTTTACACTAATAAAGTTATTTTGAAATTATATAAAAAGTTATTTAAAAAAAAAAACACTTTAATAAGCTAAATTTAAAGACAAAATGTGTTTGTGGATTTAATTATATTAATAAATTATGGAGAAAAGTTTCAATTTCTCATAGAGATGCTGGTAAAGATTACTGTCTTTCTCTTGTTCAAGAACAGTCTACAGATGTGAAGTGTTGCTTAAATTATGGAAGGTATGTAAATCATGTCATGTTTTTTTAACTAATATTTGGCTGTATGGAATACAGGAATTTAACATTATATTGTTTTCTACATGAGATCAATATGACCAATTAAATTTTTACATAATCTACTGCTATGTTGGTTGATATGCAATAATCATGGGAACAAGAGAATACAGTGATATGACTTAACAAATCATGACAATTTTGTGTTTTATTATTAATAGATAATAATCTTGCTGATAAACTTTTTTAAGTAAGCATATAACATAACCTTTTACTTGATTATCAGATGCTTAAAGTGCCAAGTAATATTAGATAATCAGATTGACTGGCTGAGAATAAGAATTCCATTTGAGCACAATTATGTCTTCTCTACTCTTGAACAATCTATTTTGAGCTTGACTAACATTTAATTTTTGAATCACATACTCTCTATTATCCTGAATTGCACAGTGATTTAGATTGAACTACATCGGCCTCTAAAGGGATGTTTCTTCCATGATTTTGTGTGTGTTTTGCTTACATTTTTTATGATGTCTATCTCTATCAGTAAGCATTAGTTTTCAGGTACTATTGTTTTCAACTGACTGATAACCTTAGAAAAATCAAATAATTCAGCCATTTTAGAACTTCTGCTTTAAACAGTTGGTACTAATAATTTGATCTCTTCAAAACATGGATAAATTTATTTATTTTTTTTCTATCAGTTTTATGAAATTGATATCAGCTTTTTCTTAGATACTTTTTACTACCATTTTCTAGGATTTTGTCTGCTACATATGAAAACTAATATATCAAAGAAGACAATATCTTTATTCCTTGTTTAATAATTGTATCATATAAATATTACCCAATAAAATACTTATGACATTTTGCCTATATCTTATAGTTTTTTAATAATGGTAATTTCATATTGATATTTTTTTTATGAATCAATAAGTATGAGTGTATATGTATTTGTTTAAATATATTTATAATTATACATTTTAGGAATTTTTTCCCTTTGAAAAAAAAGTCTATAGAATATAATTAAAATGTTGATAATATTTTATTATTTAATATTTATATACTGCAACTATTAAACAAGTTTACAATAAAAATATTGTTTTTTTATATCTATTATTTATATGTATCATATTATATGAGAAGATGTAAGGCCCACTGAAATAATTAATAACAGATACTGAAAATACACAAACACTGTTTTGTTAAAATGAAAATTTTGAGCTGTACAGCAATACACAAAGGGCAGTAGAATATTAAAATGAATATATATATATATATTACAACTATTCAAAATATATTATTCATTACAGAGAATCTGTGATATAGACTATATTTTGTTCTACACCCCCTCACATACATTGATTATGATATATCATGTTTAATTGATAAGCTTTGATTCCAATAGAATATATCAATTGCTTAATATGAACATGTGCAGTACTTTTCAACACATGTATATATAACACAGGTGCTTTTTTTTGTGTGTATAATACATATAAATTAAGATTATAAGTCAAATTTTAAGGCAGCACTCTAACCAACTGAGCCATTTATTGTGCGTTCACTCATTTACATTCCCTCAAAAAATAAAAATAATAGAAAATTTAGTGGAGTATCATTATTTTGTTTTAAATAAAATAAATAGCATAATATCAGACTTTCATCACAAATATATTCTGGGCGATATTTTTTTTTTTTTTCAACATTTATTTTACACAATATAAATATGTTCTGGGCAATATTTTTTTTTTTTTAACATATTTGTTTTACACCTGTAAAATGTAGTAGAATTCTCATTATCAGCAGTTTGTAGTCTTTCTAGCTGTTTTTGTATTTTTAAGTTCATATCAATTTTGGAATCAGTATATTCACTCCTATTTGCCATTAATCATTTCAGATTTACATTAAAACTCTTTAAACTTTAACCTTTGTGATGTAATGTAAGAACAATTTACAATAATTTTTGTTTTTTGCCGCTACTAAATGGATAACTTTTATTTTGTTACTTAAACTTTCTACTTCACCGCATTAATATTGGGTTTTGGAAACTTGGTTTAATATTCAATTTTTACACTAGCTTCACTTTGCATTATGTAAAAATCAAGTAGTGTTTGAAAAAATATAGTCATTATATATTTTAAATTAGTAAAAAAAAAAAAGATTTTAATAAATAAATTTTTTAATATTTTTTATGGTACTAATCGATAGGCCAGGCCAGTCTCTCGGTGGCATTGCTTCTCTGCTAAAAACACACAATTATATCGATCCAAGGTCGACTATTTTTAAAATATTTTTACATTTTCTCCAACTTTTATTGAAATATTTTCCCAATTTGTCTGATTTTTATTAAAATATTTTTACATTTTCTCCATCTTTTTTCAAAATTTCTTGACATTTGATACGACTTTTTTACTAATATTTTGACATTCTTATAAATAATTTACAATACAAGATTTTATTAAAATATTTGGAGATTTTCTTTTTAAAAATGGCAAAATAGACATTGTGTAATACAAATAAAGCCAAAAAAAAATTGCCATATAGTCACCGTATTTTAAAAATGAAAGTTGAAAAATTCAAAAGTTTTGATCTTATTTAAATTTTTTGGGGGGAGATGGGGAGAAATACTTTGTCATCACTGAGACAAAAGTTATTTTTGGTTTGTTTTTATTTTTAAAAAAAGCTAATAAAAATTGGTTTTAAAAAGAAAAGTTTTAGTATATCAGCCGTATACAAATAAAGGCAAAACAAATATTGCCATATAACCAAAGAAAAAGTCACTGTATTTTTTAAAAAGAAAATGAAAGTTGAATAAGTCAAAAGTTTTGATCTTATTTTAATGTTGGGGGGGGGGTGACAAAAAATTTGTCTTCACTGATCAAAACAAGCTTATGATTTCCAAAACTATGTGCAACCTCAGACATTTTATTTGTCTCATAATTTACATGACTTTTCACGTGAGTTCTGGGGAAAGATGCTTGGCCATCACCTTTTGCAATTTTTTTTCACCTTCCAAAATTTCTAGGGAAGCCTGGTGATGGTCTTATAATTATTAGTATTAAATACTATGTCAGGTAAGGGGTAAGATGTTTAATTCGAATGCATATTACAGTTGTGGCCAGTTGAATTCCCTACACCCTCACATCATACGATAGTGATATGTTACGTGTGCATATTTGCATAATGTCATGAAGCACATTAGCGCCTTCAGTGACTAATATGAACAGGACTGTTTTATAGGCTGTAAGTTTCTCTGCAAAAGCACAGAAATATTGGGCCATGTAAATGGCATATTTCTGGGTTTTTAGCAGAGAAACAATGACACCAAGCGGCTGGTCTGGCATACTGATTAGTACCTTTTTTATTAACAGATTCATTACATTTCTTAAATAATTTCCAATAAAATCTTATATAACATGACATACCTATGGCAATTCATTACTCCGACACATCAAAAAATATAGACTTTGATATCTTTTGTTTTTCCTAGAATTTTTCCTTGACACACGCCCATGCTTTTTTTTTGTGGGTATCTATGTACAATCAATGAAGAGAAAATGGTAGAGATAAATAAGTTAGTTTAAAATAGTCCTCAGATTTTTAATGATTTAGATATAATAAACTACACATAAAAAAAGAATTAGATCTAGTGCAATGTAGAATATTAGTAATGATAATGCTATTTTTATTGTCTGTTTTACTTTTCACCATATGAAAAAAATATATAGAATCCATCTAAAATAGCGCTTCTTAAATTTTTTCATTCATGACCTCTTTTTATCATCGAGATTTTTTCACAACCCCAGATATTAAATATAAAATAGATATAAAATTAAATATTTCCACATATAATTTATTTCTTTGGTAAACAATATATATATATATATAAATAAGTAGTTTTATGATTTGTTTTAAGTATACAAAAATTAATGAAAGAAAATGACATTTTAATGAGATGGATTTGCTTCTTTTTTGCTGCATAACAAATTAAATCTTGGTGAAATATTTGATACTGCAGGACATAAGCATTTTCAAAATTTTTCAGCTTGAACGATATTTGAATTTAATATACATTATAGCTGAAAAAGTCATTTCACGTAAGTATGTGGTGTGGTGTGGTGATTTTATTGATTGCGCTGTACAGAAAATGTAATATATTAAATTAAAGATAATAAGGGGATTGCGACTAATATTTCTTTAAAGTCATGTATTTGAATTAAATTTTCGCGACTCCAACTTTTCGCTTTGCGGTCCACAGTTTAAGAAACGTTGATCTAAAATATAAAACTCCAATGATTACTACAAAATGATTACTTACAAATGTGTTAATCATACAGCAAAAGAATAAGCATATAAATAAAAATACTGATATAGCTTATCCATTTGAACTATTGAATCATCTAATCACAGAATCAAAGCATCAACATGGGGTTATATTTTGTAAAAATATTTATATTTACATTAGTATAAGTTTGTGCACTCCAGAAAAAGTAGAAAATATATTGCTAATTGATAATTAAATTTAATTTAGAAATTTACGTTAATTGCGATTGATAAATTTCAATAAATATTTGCTGATTACAAATATTTTTTGATAAGAGACTAATTAATTAATGGAATAGCCTATAAATTACCTTATATGGAAATGAATTCCTAAGATACCAATTAATTAATTATAGACTTAAAAACATTACTGTATATGGAAAAAAGTAAGTAATTGTGTGAGTAATTAAAAATTATAAATAGCATGAGCAATAAAGTGCATCATTCATTTTCCGGTTCATGTTGGAGAGAGATGTGACAGTTGCTACAGAGAATGTGCAGTGCTCTCAGTGAAAATGTGTTCACTGGTGATAACTGAAATAGGCCCAATGTGTTTGAGAAACTAAAGCCAGAGGAAACCGTTTGGATAGCAGCTAGATGTAAACAGTTGATTTTCCAGTGGATTTACAGTGAGTTTACCAAGCAACAGTTGCCAAGAAATGGAAATGATTGTAGCTAAAAGAAGCTTATAGTGATGGTCGCAATGCTCTACAATGAAGCCAGATGTGTTCACATGCAGCTGAACTGGACTGGGGTCAAAGTGTTTGGGAAACAGAGACCAGTGGTAACCACCTTGAAAGCAGCCAGTCTTAAAGTGCATTGGGGGAAATGAACCAAAGTGAACTATATGTACAGATTGTGTTTGTGTGTATCAATACCTCATCAGAAGTTAATCAAAGTGAACTATACATGTTTATAGTATGTTATGTGTATAGCAATACCTCATCGGGGGAAGTTAACCATAGGGAACTGTATATATATTTGTGTTCCGAGTCTACCAGACTGTTCGCTATTCTTGTTATGTATTATTTTGTTTGTTGGTTTTCAGAATGCTTACATTATGAATACACAGGAAGTTGTTATTGGAGTTTAGTTGATAAGCAATAAAGCAGCTTCTTTGAGCACTTTTGTGTTGTGTGTTCAATCATCATTCCACACAGTCAAAAAAACTTTCTTGCTTTTTTCATTTTATTTTAGGCAGACAACATATCACTTTGTTTCTGAATATTGCAAAACTACTAAGAACACAGCTTGAATACCCAAATATTGTCCAAATCAAAAGTTTTATTCTTACCTGTGTACAACTCCATGTGACACACATCATTTGAACCCTATTCATTATTGCTGTCTGAACAGACCCATCATTTTAAATCTTGATTTACTGATTTTGAGTTATCAAATTATTTCATGCTATTCTGATTGAGGAAATTTGTAATAATTTCGTTGTTTATTACTCTATATATCTAATATACAGCTTTAAATTTTACATTATGATTGGCCTAATTTTATAAATTTTATTGCAATTTTTATTTTTACTTTTAATATTTGACACTTTTTTATTATCATTAAAATATAGTTAAGAAAATTTACGAAAAAAATTATAATGATATCTTTATTTCTAATCAAAAACTCCATATAACTTTGCTACAAGAAATGCATAATATGCTACTTCACATATTCAAACTTGAACTTTTGTTATACTTGTTAATATCACAAATAACTTTTTTTATACAATTTTCTATCAAATAAAAATTGAAATAAATAAATAAATAATTACTTATGAATGATTTAAAACTGTGAGTTTTGGTAATATTACCCATTTCACTCATTATTCAATAATGTTCAATAGTAAAAACTTACTCCAATCTGATCAGGAAAAAAGACCATGCAATAAAGACAATTGCTGCACTTATGGACTTTGATTACTTGTTACTTTTGAAAGCAGAATTCTACAAGAATGTGTGACATGGAAAAATCGCTATCATTGCTTGAATCTTTTGAATAATCCATTATTCTCTACTATTAGATTTTTGAATAAACATTAAACCATAACAACATTGAAAGTGAGGAAAAAATACATATACTTATTGGAGAAATCTTCACAAAATCATTAATTTTTATCATAGAGAAATGAAAATTACATTTTCCGAAAGTAGAGGCAAATTGAATGATGTAATTTGCACATGCTTCTTGAAACGAATGATTGCTAATTTCATGAAGAAAGTGTATGCTATGTACTGAGTGCTTAGTAATGGTTAAAAACTTTTACAAATTTTATCAAGTTCATAAAAATTTTATCCTTGCATTTAAAAAATATTTTATTAGTGAAATACTATACACATTAAATTTGTGGTGCAGAAAATAAGAAAATTTGTAACAATTGAATAAACTTAAGAATAAAGTGTATGTGCTTTCAGTTTAAGTTGAAAAAGCATTATTAATAAACATGATCACATACAGTAGCCTGAGGTGGAAAAAGTACTCATTGCTGTATCTTAAAATTTATTAAAATTTTAAATTTTAACATTCTTTTGTTTATTTACATTTTTTTAGATTTTATAGAATTGAAGTAGTGCCTTTTGATACAGCTTATATTATGACTTCAATATATATTATCTACTTACTCCAAAGATTTATCAAAATAAAGGCCTGTTGATCTATATCATGTCTAAGATACTTGTACTATCTTCAGAAAAGATTTCTCTCATGTTATTCCTATTTGCACCTTTGTATTTTTGCTCTGTGTTCCAATTGCTTGTAGTTAGTATTTGTAGTCTAAGAACTTGTTTTCACAATTTCAATAATAGTTTATTGTTTAATAAACATTGTTGTGTTTTGATCATGTGCATAGTTTGAATTATATCATTTGATATTTTTATTTACGTGCATGCTCATTGGAATATATTTATATATAATTAATTAACAATTACACACTGTTTACTATTTCCCAAAGAGCAAAAAATATTACAGTATTATGTATTTCTATATTGTTAATTAGACAAGTTTTATTATTTGTCTATCCTCTATTTATTTATTTATTTATAATGAATTTATTCTATAAACTTAAAGAACTTGAAAAAAATTTGAATAAAAACTAAAATTGGATTAAAAGATTGAAATCTAGATTATATGACCAAAGACAATTTTCTAGTCCTTTCATTGATTTTTTTTCTTTTCATATTTTCATTTTAATCCTCCTCTTCCGACTCTTTTCCAAGTTCTTTCTATTCTTAATTACTTTATATATGCTTTGCACTTTTCTCTCTTTCACATAAATATTTATTAATCTCTCAATTTCTATTTTAGTATTTCAAAGTAATTTTTTTATTCAGCTTTTTTTTTTTTCATATCAATGCTGAATTATTTTCAAAATATATATCGGAAATTTTGTATACTGACTGCTAAAAGATGAAAATAATTAGGTTTTTTTTTTTTTTTTTCAGATTATTTTTTATTATCTAAATAATATTCTTTTTTTTTTCTTTAAAATTTAATAATGATTTTATTAAAGTGATTTTTTTTTAGAATTTCACGTATTCTACTATATTTTTAAAATTTAATACTGAACCTGAATTATATTTTAAGTTGACATACTAAGTCTGAAAAATGCATTTTACAGTAAGGACTTAGAAACCATGAATCATTTAGTAACTTTTTACCCATAAAAGCCTATTTATTAGAATTGTTATTTTGATATCCATATAATATGTTGAGTTTTCAGCCTAAAGTAGATAGATGAGAGTTTCATTAAGTTAAATTATTAAACATCATTTCTTGTGGAGTGTATAGAAAAATAAAAACTTTATACTATGTATTCTTTTTTTGAAAAACATGTTAAAAGGAAATGGACATGGAGGCATCCAAATAAAGCTACAACAGAATTGGATTATATTTTTAGCTTTCAAAAGGACTTTATTGCATATAACAAGAAAAAGATTATATTAATAACTATTTTACCACATGCAGATAAATTAAAGTTAATATAAACAAATTGAAAATTGTAATGGGGGGAGGCAACAAAAACGAGGGATATGCATGTGGTTTACACATTTGAGTTTACATTTTTTTACATACACATCCAATCAGTTTTATACACTGATAAGGCTCTTAGTTTTCTCTTTTATTAATCTGTATTCATGATATAATTTTGAGCATTGATGCAATATAGATCAAGTAGCTGTGTACATCTCTTGGAATACTATTTTTCTATCCCTTAAGCAGAGTAGTTCAATTTCATTCTACAATGTATTGAATGTTTTCTTGGTTTATTGTTAATCTTGACGAAACATCTTGTACACCATAGTGAAAATAATGTATAAGTACTTGCTTGAATATGTGGATAGCTACCTTTAACAAATGATTGTAAAAGAGTTTGAATGTCACAATTTCTTTGTTTGTACATTGATGGTATGGATGAATGAATATTATCAAATGCAGGGCAGGTAAAAAGAAAATGTTCTTGAGTCTCAGTCTCTCTATGACTTAACCAGCACATTATGTCTTCTGTATTTATGTAATGTGTTCTGTATCTATAAAAGTATAATGTTGGTCGTGCTTTAAGATTTAATTTGAGCAGAAAATCATAATATTTGGGGTCTAATGACCAGAATTTGAATTTTCAGGTTAGTTGTCTATTGTTAATGTGTTGAATTCATCTTTTAGCATTTAACACAAAGGGAGAGCAAATTATCTGATATATATCTCAATATTTAAATTTATCTTGAGGTAGAGAATAAGTAAAGTTTGGATTGTTGAGAATTAATGTTAGCAAGATTTTCCAGAATCCATTGATTGGTGACCTCTTAGGAGAATCTTGAAGAACCCTTTTATGTATGGGAATAAATGAGCACAAGCAGAAATAACATTTAATTGTCCTTTGAATGTTAAAAATATTAATTGAATATAGGCCCAAACCATTTTGTATTACAGGAGCTTGAATACATTTTAGTGAAATTGAAATTTTTACTCCAGAAAATACATATTCCAAGATTATAATATCCTTTATAAATTCAACATAGGAAGTGATCATTGATTAGTGAGATATAAGATACATGTTAATGCAAAACTAGAGAGAGAAAAATTATTAAGAAAAACAATATTTTCTAATCTTCAAAAACATTCTGATGAATTTAAATTAGAACTTGCAAATCGATTTTAAGTATTAGTAGATTTTGAACATGATTCATATTTGCATGAAATTAATAGGAGAATAACTGATACACTTTTAAAAACTGCAACAAAGGTAGCTGGTAGAAAAAAGCGGCAATTAACCAATAAATTTTTTACTGAAACTAGAAAATTTATGAAGAAAAGAAGAATATAAAGATATATAAAAATGATGCATTAAGTATGATTGAATATCTTGAATTTTGTAAAATGGTGCAAAAAAAAGTTGATAGTGATATAAGAAAGTATAATTGTGAACTATAAAAGTCTCAAGACTGTAAAACAACATTTTGGTATTGGTAGGAAACATATCTGCAATAAGAAAAAAAGATGGAACTATTACTAAAAAAGAGGTGACATCATGAAATGGGTAGAAGAGTTCTATCGGAAATTATATAATAATAAAGAACAATACAGAGAGCGTACCAATAGCTCAAACAAGCTCTTAATTAATAAATGCAGTATGAGAAAATATTTAAAATCTCTATCCAGAACACTCATCTCCAGACTAACTGGTTTCGAGCTTATGGCTCATGTCAGTGGAGAGCTAGAATATTCGGACACTAGATCTAAAATATCAACTCAAAACCCAACACTTATTTTCTATGTATATTTAAATAGAAACTCTGAAATTTTCGGACATGAAAATGTCTTTAAATCCAGTTATCTAACTTAAATAGCTATATGGGACTGAACTAATTTCAGATTTACCATATTTTAATAGCCTCAGCATAGCCAAAGCCTTAGCGGTAAAATTATAATAATCAAAAAAGAAAGTCATATATAACATGACATTACTTTTATAAGCTTGTATTTACAAAAAATGCAATAAAGAGAGCTGGGAGTGTTCTGGATAGAGATTTTAAATAAGCTTGTTTGAGCTATTTGTGCACTCTCTGTATTGCATTTTTGTAAATACAAGCTTATAAAAGTAATGTCACATTATATATGATTTGATTTTTTTGATTATTATAATAAAGAACAAGTACCTCCTACATTTATTATATCTTCTGAATTGCCCAGAAGTTTAAATAAAGAAGTGAGACATGCAATTAAATTTAAGAAGAATGGAAAACCTCAAGGTAATGATGGAATTATAATTGATATATTAAAAGAAGCAAGTGAAGAAATAGAAAAAATTTTGGCAAAGTTATACACCAAATGTCTAAATGATAAAGATGCATAGATTATTGAAAGAATGCAATATTAATATTCGAAAAAAATGATAAAGAAGATATTAGAAATTACAGCCCTATCAGTCTTTTATCAGTTTTATGCAAAATTTTAACCAAGATAATTACAACCCATCTGAGAGAACATTGGATTTCAACCAACCAAAATAACATGTTCGATTTAAAAGTGGTTTTAACACAGTAGATCATATCCAAGTATTGAGAGGTTATAGAAAGGAAGAATGAATATGAGTTACCATTATGCTTTGTTTTTGTAGATTATGAAAAGGCATTTGATTCTATAAGCATTTCTTCAGTAATTAAAGCATTGGATCATTAAGGTTTAGACTCAAGATATTGTCATATTCTGAAGAATATTTATAAAAATGTGACAGCAACATTTAGATTACATAATGATACTAGGAAGATTAACATTGAGATGGGTGTAAGACAGGGTGACTCCATATCTCCAAAACTTTTCACAATAGTATGCAAGAATTATTTTGTGGATTGAAATGGGAAGCTAAAGGAATAAAAGTAAATGGAGTTTATTTAAGTCATGTAGATTTTGCAATGAGGTAGTTGTTTTTGAAAATAATGCTTCAAAACTTCTAGAAATGTTGCGAGAATTATCAGATGAAAGTAAGAAAGTAGGACTAAAGGTAAATGTTAAAAAATCTAAAGTAATATTAATGGATTTTCTCAAAGGATAAAAATAAAGATTCATTATGATGAGTTAGACGAAGTTAACAACTACAAACACATTGGTCAGATTATTATGACAGATGGAAGCATAATGGATTAAATTAATCATAGAATTAAACTTGGTTGGAGTGCTTTTGGTAGAAATAACTTAATATTAAAAGAAAATATGCCTATGTGTTTAAAAAGGAAAGTTTTTAATAAATGTGTTTTACCAGCTCTTACTTATGGATCTGAGACTTGAACACACTTAATAAAAAAACAATTCAGAGACTTCAGACCACCCAAAGAAGTATGGAGAGATGCATGTTAGGAGTATCAAGAAGAGATCAAAAATGCAATACATGGGTAAGAAAATAAATAGGTGTTATTGAGATTGTTGAAAGAATTAAAAGATGGAGTTGTACTGGACATATTGCTAGAAGAGATGATAATAGATAGACAATTGAAATCTTAACCTGGATTCCAAGAGATTGTAAAAGACCCAAAAAGAAACCAGATGTGAGATAGATCAATGAAGTAAGAAAGTATGTGCAGGTAATGTGGAGAAGGGAGGCTAGAGATCAGAGAAGATGGATTGAACTTGGAGAGACCTTCATCTTGCAGTAGACTGATAATGATGGACGATGATGGTGATACTTCAATAGGGTTGTCTTATTGAATTGGGGTACAAATTACAATTACTTTTTGTTAGCAGAGTTTTAGAAAATTCCAAAAGGAGTAATATGATTTGAAGTAAAATATTGATATTCTAATACCATGTTAATAAATAATAACAAATCTTTTCAGTTGTTCAATTTTTTTTTATTAAAAAAGTTAGCATTTGTTTCTACTCAAATATAATGTCCCATTTGTTATAGGTATATTTTTAATAGAATTTTTCTGATTATTGTTATGCATGTATGGCTTAATCATAGTTGAATGCAATGGTAGAGTAATAGATCCTAGAATTCAAGATCTTGGATTACAATCCCAAAACTCCCATTTATGGTTTTCAAACTTCTCATGAATATCCAAAACAATAAGTCATTCTTTTTTTTTTTTATTTATAGTTAAAATTTGCAAATAAATTAAGAAACTGGATCTATTGATATTTTTCAAACCTTAAGACCATTGAAAAGCATTCATAATTTAACTGTGTTCAATCATCTATATATTATCGTAATATATCAGAAGAGATTGTTCACTGATAAATGCATTCATTATTTACATTTTTTAGAAATTGAGTAAGAATTAATAAAAGCAATTGGATATTGATATTCAGAATTCACGTGCAAAAAATGATAACTTGAAGAAAAACTGAATTCATCATGAACCTTTTTTATTATTCCAATGTGTATATGTCTCTTTGTAATGTAAAGAGTTTGTCATTTTATAAATTAGCTCTCAATATCAAATCTCATTAAAATTTGTGATGTAGTTTTGATATATTCTTCAATAAACTGGGTTCAGAAGTTAAAAAATTATTGTCATATCTCACCTGATATTAGTAATATGTTTTATTATTAAAGGGAAGAAAAAAGCATAGTCGTTAGCAATTATTCTTTAAATCTCTTATTGTTTGAATAGTTTTATTGCTCAGTAATTCATAAATGTTCAAGTGACAGGAGTAATCCATGATCTATGTTTATGGAGGCCCAGAATCTGTGGCTTTATCATTGCACTAAACTTTATGGGTTAGAGCAATGCTGAAATAACAAACAAGGTTCAAAATCTATAGATCACAACTTAGTTGTGTCACTTCCAGTTTTCAAATTTCTTGTGAATTTTTATATGAACTCTCAAAACAATTCATCATTTGATTATTTTTTATTTCTTATGTGCATCTATTATTTTCCAGAACTGATATTAACAGAAAAACATCATTGCAGGACATTAAAAATTATGCAGAAGGTAAGTTAATTTAAATATTGTTTTGCTTTATGTCTTTAGATTAATTAGTATTAAGTTATGACTTCTGAACAGTGAGTTAAAAGTTTTAGTTTTAAATTATTTTATTTCTCTTATTCAGTTTTTTTTTTTTTAAGAAACTGAATTTGTCAAATGTTAACAATTTGGGATAAAAGTTTTTTTGCTGAAAAGTGTAAGATTTTTGAAATTCAATATTATAATTTGGGAAAATGTAAGGCAAAAAAATTTTTGTAACAGTTTATATAGAAAACCATTATATGTGGGTGATTTATTTTTATAAAATACCTTTATTATTGCCCTGAGTCTTTTTATACAATAATAGAATGATGGAAATAGAATCAAAGATTTTTGGATTTATTGCTTGCTGAGAAAAAAAAATTCAGTTTGGTCATGGCTGTGCTCAACTTACCCATTTAATGTGTGAATATCATATCTGATCCTTTGGTTATATAAATATCTTTTTTTTTGTCTATGCCATTATTTAATAAATTTAGAATAATCTATTTAAATGCTTTTTAAAAATTATTTGAAAAAGACATTTCTTTATTAATTTTCTACTTATTTATTTTGTGTTTCCTTCATTTTTACACTTATTAAAAAATAATATTAAAATTTTATTAATGTCAATGTGTGATGGTTTTTTATTTTCAATAATACAGAACTCAGTTTGAATGTTAATTATTACTGAATAGTATTCACAACAAAATACAAATATGATTTATTGTTAAAGCTGATAGTGAGTCTGTAGTATCATCACTGTAATTATTGAACCACATGCACTGTCTGAAATATTACGACTGGAAATAGTTTGTGCGAGTTTAGTTTTATTAAAATAATTAAAACTATTTTGTGATCCGATTATTTATAAAATTTTCTTACAGTTAATTAAATAAAAATGAATTTGTGTATTCACTATTTAATATTATCTTTGATTGTTTTGCTATATCACCACTGTATGTATGAGGCAGATATTGTCTCTGGGTGTATGATCATTTGACTTAATATAAACAAAATTCATATTTCACCTATTTCAAAAGATTTTTTTGATTGTAAACAGTCTGTTTTTTTTAATAACCTATCTATCAATTTTGATAAAATTTATTCTTTATTCCTTTTAATATGATTCTAAATAAATTTTAAACCCATTTTATATGATATTTAATATCAAAGCTTGAACTATAATTGGTAATGTTACTTTACTAGCCTATACACAAATAAATTTAGAAAGATGTTAGCTCAAATTGTTGTGTGTAATGCATTTGTTTCAATTGCTGTACCACATAAAAAATTGAAAAATCACATATAGTGCCTTTGTATGGAATATTGTCAGTGCTCCAATGACAACCATAGTGAATATATTAGGTATAACATTCAAATCTGAACATATTTACATATAATACAAGTTATGTTCGCCTATTTATTACATAGACACAAATATTTGAATAATTGATTCAATGTTAATAACAGAAACTATATATTTTCCAATCCTACTTGGAATTTGTTTGAAAAAGAAAAAAAAATTGGGAGATTTTGTTTGCTTAATGAAATAAAATACTACACTAAAACTTTCTGAGTTACTGCTGGTCAATACTTTTAGTGTATATCTCTTCATTACTTGAGATATTCTAATAATATAAAACAATGGTACTTTTTAATTATTGAAATTTAAGTATGCTTCTGTATAATTTCAATTTTTTTAATTCATTTTTGTTACATGTATATTCACTATAAAACTTCTGCCTTTTTATTCTGAATTTTTAAGTTTCTGAATTCATTGTAAAACTTGTACTTTTTATGTGTGTTCTATATAAAAATCTGTTGTTTGTTTTAACCATATTCATTTCTGTTATAATCACTGTATAACACGTCTACTTTTTAAACATTATTTTTTTTGTTTCTGAAACTGGCATAAATTTATATTCAGTTAATTAATCCATGTTAATGAATAGTTTTTTTGAGACATTTTATACTTGTATATGTTCATATATTAGGTCTCAAATAAAATAAAAAAACACAAATAGCATTTCAATTTGAAAGTAATACAGCAGAAACTATGTGGACATATGTTTTTTATTTGTAATTCTAAAAACTGCAATATCAGGAAATGAGGTAATTAAAAAACAACAGCTCAACATCTGTAACAACTGTATAAATAAAGAATAGAAAAGACAAAAATATATAATAAAAATAAAACAGATATGATTAGAGTGAAGATATTCCTGAATTAAGATACATTTTCTTTTTGGAGAGGACTGTGGATAATCCGATTTGAGTATGTAGTTGTTGCCCATGCTGTATGATAGAGCGATGACCAAAACTATTGTATCTTGATAAAATGCAATGTGACAAAGGTACTATATGTGTGCATTGGTTTAAAAATAAAGAGATTGAAATTATGATTTCAATAAGTTGCAAAATATTAAATTAATGGATATTGAATTAAAATAATTTATTTTTTAGTAAAAAAACTGTTAAGCTATTTATTCTGATTTTATTCTTTGTCTTTTTGATTTATTAATCACCTTAATAAATATTTCAAAACACTAACTTGTTTAATTAACACTTACCTGTTAAAATCTAGTTCTTAATTTTTAAGTTTTATTCTTTAATTAATTCTTTATAGTATTAATTGTATATTTGTGTGTTGATTTTCATTTAAACTCTTTACAAATTTTAACTTTTAAAACATAATGTCACTTTCTTGTCCAGATTTTTTATTCAGGCATGGCACGGGAATTACATATGACCCCAGAAGTCATTAACAGGATATTTCCTAAGCTGGATGAGTTGATAGACTTACACATCACGTTTCTGCATCGGCTGAGGGAAAGGCAACGGCAGACATTAGTTGTAGAAAATGTTGGTGATATTTTAACACAACAGGTATATTTAGATTTAAATCTCTTAAATTTTTATTTTTATTGATTGTCGGTTTTATTTACTCAAACATATGTCTATTTTAGTATTAGATTATATTTGTAATGCTGCCATTTTGTTTTATAATAGTATACCAAATTAATAGAGCTGATTGTAATCATTATTCATGTGGATAATATTCAATCTCTGAAGCAAGAGAATGAAAGGTGGAAGGATTAAGATATAAGACAGCCAAAGAACTTCAGCACTATATAATACTAAATCATCCATGCATTTTACTACAGTATGTGCCGCGGCGATTCTAGGATTGTATAGGTTGACACAATTTTATTATCATTTGATAAGTCATAGGGATTCATGTTTTGTAAGTAACTCAGATCATCAGATAGTAAATAAATAACAGTCATTAGTTGCCACTTTCCATTAGAATATCTCATTTATTATTTACATGGTTTAATCTTATGAGAACATTCTTTGGTGACTACACATTTGTGGAAGGTACACTCATACAAATACAAATGAGAGCGTTGAAGTAGTTCCTATAAAAGGGAATAGAATGCTTAATAAATACCTCATAGCATGGAGTTTTTATTATGATTATTATTACATTCATTTTCAGATTGGTCAAAAAGACATATTGATGTCATTTTATTATTTATCTTTTAATATTTAAATGAACTTGATCAATTTATTTTTTATGCTTATACATACATCACATTACATACATTTATATCAATTGGCATAAATTTTCTATTGATCTTTCAATTTTTTTTTAAATTCAGTTATGCTTATTTAAATATTCTTGGCTGAAAATATATTATAAAAGAATATTTATTAAATGTTATAATTTGATGATTTATTTGTATGTTATTTGCTAAAGGTGGGGGAGGGAGTTTGCAATGCAAATAATGTTGAATTGTTTTCAGCAGCAAGTTATATTGGGTAATTAGCAATGCTTCTGACATAATTATGAACATATTAAGAATAAAACATTAACTACTCTAATTTTCTCAAAGCAATTTTGTATTATGAGTGTCAATTTTCGACCTATTGAGAGAAATTAATAACTTTTTTTAAAGTATCAGTAATTGAATATACATGATTCATATTTTAATTTCAAAAAAATTATATAGATCTATCTGAGAATTCTGCAAAATCTCACCTTGATTGGTTTCTACAGTCTCTTGGCTGTCTCTAACTTTGTTAAAAATAGAATGTTATATTTATGAGAAAATCAAATAAATTGCAGGAAAAAATGGTTATATGCTATTTCTTAACAGTAATCAGTGATTGTCTGCAATATTATAAAAATTATTTTAAAAATTTTAACTTTAAAACATCAGATATTGATATATATTCATTCACTTTTTAAAAACAAATGTCAAATACATAAAATTTTATCTGTTTCTAAAAAAAATCTAATTCTCTTTGATAATTAAATGATGAAGTAGTGGTTTTGTTTTGATCATAATGTAATTTCATAAATATTTAAAGAAATCATATGTACTTTTTTAAAATTTATTTCATTTCTAAATAAAAATGTCTATCAAATGAAGTCAAATTTATTATATTCTGATAAATAATAATGGTTTAAACTTATTGCCAGTAAAAACAATTAAAACTGTCACAGTGGCTAGTGCATTTGCAAGAGTTATTAAAACAAAGTATTATTTAGTATTAAGAGAGAGGAAGAAATGAGTGAATATTAATCCTTTTGCATTTAATTAAACATAATTAATATTCAAACCATAAAATTACTTTTTTAATGTATAATCTTCAATTGGAATAAAGTTTGTAGCAAAATTAAATTATTTTTTGTATATTTATTATTAAAAATTATTAAATAAAATAACAAAAACCATTTTACAAACAATGAAATTATCAGTTGAAATTTTAAAAAAGCGTTTGCATTTCTGACTTTATTTGAATAGTGTAAAAAAAGTACTATATTTTTTACTACCATAAATACTTAAAACGTGTTATATTTTATGTTTATTATTAAAACAATTTCAATTTTAATGTAATTATTTTTTTAAATAAAAAACAATTCCTTTTAAAATTTGCAAGTTGATATTTGTGCTTAAGAACTTTCATATTTTTTAATTACATCTATCGTCTAAGAACATTGAAACCATTGAATGCAAAATTATGACGAAGCATTCAGAGTTGATTCATAGCATATCATTATGGGATTAACTTAATTATACCTTGTATGTTTAAATATAACATTCAGATTTACAAGATACAATTTAATTCATGTATGTAGTTGTCAGTTTTAATATAGTTTATGGCTAAATAAAACTATTTTAATATAAAAGTAAAATATGATTTATATTTATTATTAAGAACATCTCTCAAAATAATGAAAATAGTTGTGAAACAATATATTGAGCCGGTCACTTCTTGAGTAACCACACACAAGATGGCTGTAGTGAAGCTACAGCTCAATTATATATATTTAGAATTATTAATTTTATTTATCTATTATATAAACTGTATAAAGTGGATGAAGTTGTCTGTATATATTTCTTACCCCCACACACAAGAATATTAACTTTCCAAAGTGTAAATTGACGCAGACGCATAATATTTTTGATTCATTTTATTTTGTTATTTTAATAAATGTAAATGTATTACATTTATAATTTTACGTTATGGTTTTTTTTTTTTCTGTAAAAAGATGTTTATGTGTTGGAACATGTTCTAAAGGAAATAAAAATCGATAAAATAATTAGAAAGTAATTGTAAATGTTCCAACATGTAGATATATTTTTTTTAATTAGCAGATTTTCTATTAACGCATTAAGAAAAATCATGTGGCTAATGTGTTACCAAATGTAAAAATGCACTAATGTATTTTTAGCCATTCTGCTTTGTACTCTTATTTTTACTCACAAAGGAGTGCAAAGATTTTGTACTCCAAGATAGAGATAGAAAATCTTGTTAATTTTAATCCATAGCAAAAGAATTTTTTTTCTTTGTATCGTTGTCAGTATAGTGGTCTGTGTCACCCAGATAAATTAAATTAAAAATATTGTAAAATTAATTAAAAATAACATTCTTTAAGAAACAAACTATGTAAATTATTTTTTTAAATCAATTTGCCGCCAAGGTAGAAGTTTGGGGCAATGTTCGAAGGTGGGGTAAACAATTTCACCATGTAATGGATGTGCTATATATAGTGTTCACTCTGTGCTGGGCGATCATTCTTTCTCTGATTTTTATTCATTTTCCCAGAGAGACTTCAAGAGATCCTTCTGCTTTTTTTATTCGCTTTTCCAGTGAGACTTCAAGAGATTATGATTCTTATTATGCTTTTTAACCAGAGAGATTGAAAAAGCAAGCTATGCCATTTTAGAAGTTATCTTGCGTGATCATTGCAGGCCGACTAGTATTATATTTTAGTCCCTGCCGATATTTCATGACCGCCAACTAAAGCTGAGGTTACACAGAATACCACAGCTATGGGGTACGGACCTCAAATTGAATGGTGAGAGCCACAGTCTGTTCGGAGGAGAATTATGTTGCCGAAATCTTGCAGTGCTGAAAAGTTTGTCGCTGTCAATTGCATGATGTGCTCGCCTCACATCCAGGTCACAATTTAAAGCACATGAACTGTCAGGAAAGAGCCTACAGCCGAATCTTCATGGAATTATTTCCAAGAAAGTAAATAGCAGTGTTCGTCTGATTGCCACAGTATTAATAATTGCAAAAATGAATACCCTTTCTACACCAACCAACAAGATGATTATGGGGTAGAACCCTGCTTCAGTACACCTGTCCAGCTCCTTCCAAAGTTGTTAAAATATAGCCATTCAGATCCAGCAGATATTGATGATGAACATTGCCAAACCACCATAGTGAAATAAAGAAGTCCTTGCCACCCTGATGAACAAAGGTATATAGCATGTTCAGAGACCCCAAGTCCGGATGAAGTCCCAAAATACCGGAGGGTAAAATTTGTTTCAGCCTTTTAATAATATTATTTTCGTTTTGTGTTTTAAAATTTGTTCAATCTTTTTAATATTTTTTTTTTTTTTACTACTTATATAACATTTTTAAAAATCTAATTATGCTAGAGATCTAATTTATATTTCGGTAGTGCATGTATGTAAGTCATTTATTCGCTATGTCCTGGATTCCCAAAGTTAGTCATTCATCCACATTTGTTTTAAAATATACATAAACTGTAAGATGAGTATGTGTGTCTTATATCGTATAGCAATTATGCTCAAACCATTTAAATGCGTATACATTAAGTTAAGTCAATGCGCATAAAAAGAATTGTATTACTTTATTTCTTTATATTTTTAACTGTATGTAAATGCACTATTTTAAAATATTATTAAACTGTGGAATGAATGCACAAATGAGCATACATGTACAGCCAAATATTTAATGGTCTCATATTATTTTTTATTATTACCTAATATTTTCGTGTGGGTATAGAACTCAGACCACTTCATCCAAATATTTTTTATGATTTATTTAAAGGAAATGGATTAAATAATTTATTTTCTTTTATTTATGTGATTGGTGGTGGGATAATGGGATTTAAAATATATTAATTGATATGTGGAATAAATATTTTATAACTTATTTAGTGGTATGCGTTATATTTATTTTATTTCTGAAAAGATAACACAAGTAAATATATTTCTGTGAGTGACATTTAAATTTCTTTTATATCACCTGAGATAAGAAGGCTGAGTCTAGCAAATGGGATGCAACTTTATCGGGCCTTAGAGAGTTGTTATATGTTAGGTAATGGGTTGGGGGTTGTATATCCTTCCAGTCGGGGATTTTCTCTGTCTGGGAGTGGTACACAAAAATGTGTATTGTTCACGCTCTTTCAAAGGTATGCAGCCATTAACATTTTGACGTTCGTTGGCATGGTAATGAAATAACCATGTTCAAGATCTTGCTTAATTTATAATCTGTTAATATAAATTAGATTATTAAGTGTATATTTTATTAAAATAGTATTTATATCTCACCCTAAAAGCTACTATCACCTCATGCCTGATATGTACGCTAAAAGTTAGAACGGAGTTGAGGTATGGCCGGTACAATATATATATTTAGAAATAACCATTTTATTTTAACATTATAATGTGAAAGAAAAGGTGCCATTTTGTACAAGTTGTCTTTTGCATTTTAGATCTTTCTTGTCTGTTGAATAATTGTGACATTTGGAGAGAAAAATGAAAACTAGAACATAGATGTACAACAATCATTTATTGTAATATACATAAACTATTCAAATAACATCACAAATGATTTTAGAATTTAGCTAATGAATGGTCCCAACTGAGGAGTGTCAATATTGCCAAGAAAAGTTAAAAGAATAAACCTTATATTATTATTTTTATTTAAAAAAATATTTTTTGTGTGTTTCTACGATTAATTCTTTTTTACTATAGAACACTTACACTAAAATCTACTCTATTAATATTTCATTTACTGCAGTTTTAATTGATACAAAACATTTTTGTGATGCATTATTTATATTATATATTTACCACACCAGTCAATCTTCAATAACTTTTAATAAGTGAGTTGGTGAAAGATATTTTGGTTCTAAATTTGACCAGAATGTGCTAAAAACATTGCCATGTATAATAGTAATTTCAAATTATTATTTTTTAATTATTGATTTATATGTGAAATGGTTCCTATTCAATAATGAATTAAGTTTGAAACATTAATTGAGAAATTTGAGATATTTACAAGAAAAATTAGAGAAGAAATTAAAATGATAATTATGACAATTATTTGAAAGGAAATGATATAAAACTAATATTAGAAAGTATAATATTGGTTTTTGGATATATAAATGTTAATTTTATAATGGTATATATAATTATGTCTATGTTAGCTAGTTTATAGATATTGTTGGAGCTGTTTAGTGATAATGTTTTAGTAAACATAGTATTGTAGTAAAAGGAAAATGTTATTTGTTTTATATATATATAGTTCAAAGTAGTAGTGGATTGGAAGATTTAGAGGAGTCATTCTCAATCCAACTTGTCATTTTGACGTTTAAGAGTCATGCACCACACACTGACAATTAACTGTACAATTATCATAAGGCAATCAACATTTATAGGAATATGTATGTCAATAATTATAAAAGTGGAACTTTTTTTCCTCTGCCTTTTTTGCAATAAAATGCTTTATACAGAGTTGTCCACTTTCATGTTTTTGAATTTTTTAGATCAGAAAAGTAAAACATTTTAAATTAATTAACAATAGTTTTGCGAGCTGGGCTATCTTTAAGTTTAGGAATATAGTAAATTATTTATGAACACTAAATTAAAAAGTAGATAAGTGATGATAAACTAGATTCAAGTGTGGTGCTGTCATTAGGCAAACTTCTACTGTGCAGAGCTAGAGAATCTTACTGATGGTTATTTAAAGGTCAAAGATTTATATAAAAAAAGTATTTTTATAAAATATAGATGTAATCACTTTTGTGTTTTTATTGGGGGTGGGGGGCAAGTAATTGGTTTTTTTTTAGGGGCAAAATAGTCTGGCACCGGCCCTGACTAAAAAATTTATTTAACTACTCTGCATAAATGATAATGTAGTATTGAAATGGAATTTTTTCTTTTTAATTATTTAATTTAAGTTCAACAAAATAACATTATAAATATTGGGGATTTGAACTCAGACTTTCAAGAACCCTTCAACTATCCATACTATCTCATATCACTGATACACATACATATATGTAGTCATGTGTATCAGTGGTATGAGATAGTATGGATAGTTGAAGGGTGCTTGAAAGTCTGAGTTCAAATCCCTTATATTTACAATTAGGCTCCAGGTATGAGAAGAGTGCCTGTATTTCAAATATTTAAAATAACATTATGTAAACTAATGTAATACCAAGTTAGTATAAGACAAAAATTAATTTGTTCTTTTAACAACTTACTTCACTTTCAATATGTTTTTTTATTGTTGTTGTAGTTGAATCAGCATTTAAACGGATTTTTAATCAGCTTTCTGCTACAATCTTAATAATAGTTATTATCTCATACAAATATAAACAAGAACATTTCTACTCTAAACACATCTATTGTAAACTTGATTTGTCAGTGGTTAACAAATTAATTCCTAAATCAATTTCTATCTAATTTTCTTTTATCAATGAGAGTTTTGGATTCAAAATTAAAACACCAATATATATATTTGATAAATGTGATTTTTTTTTTTTTAATTTCTTTTTAGGTCTGTTCTTTTTATTTTTTCCAAATAATACCACTTCTTAGCTATGCTCCTCTCTATTTCTAAAGGAATACATACTCATTTACATTTATATTGTGTATATATATGTGAGTGTGATTTACAATAAATGGTTTTTTCTAATAATATCAGATTTTTTTGTTGTTGTTTTACTTCTATAAGATTTTGTTTGTTTTCGTACATGTGTAAATGACGTTGAATGTGTTTGTAAAAATATATATTTTCACAATTTATATTTATAGTTTGAAGGAGAAACTGCCGAAAGATTCAAATCTGCCTATGGAGTGTTTTGTAGCAAGCATAAAGAAGCTGTACATTTGTATAAAGACATATTAAAAAATGATAGAAAGTTTCAAAATTTTATAAAGGTAAGATAGTTACTTTTGTAGATTAATAGTGTTTATTTTGTGAACATTTATTTTTATAAAATATACTTAAAGGCAGTAAATAATGATTGTAGAAGAAAAATAGTATTAGCATATTTATGTAATTTATTAAATGCAATCTGTCAAATTAAACTAATAATAATAATAGAACAAAGAAATTAACTCTGTACAGATTAAACAATAGTAATTCAGAGACTAATATTGAAATTAAGAGAGTATTCAAAATTTTGATACTCACTAATGGACCTAATTATTTTAGATAAGTTGAGATTTATCTAAATAATATTTTATTATTTGTTCTTGAATAAAGTAAACACACATTTAAAAAAAAATAAATGAAAACAACACAGTACAGTAAATAAATTAACAATTACTAGAATGGGTTTGGGGGGAGGGGAGGTTGCTTAATTTTTCACTTTATGATCTGCAATTTTTTGTAAATAAATAATCTTTGATGTAGATTGTATATCAGTTATACATCCAATGATTTTTCAACTATGGCATAAATAAAATACATTATTGTAATTGTTTTATACATTGATTATGATAACCCATTTGTATTTCTTTTAAATGATTATAAACATTTTAAAAATTATTAATATATATATTTGAAGAGATATAGTTTGAAAATAATTGCAACTTCTAGTGATTTAAATATGTTAAAGTATGGATGAAAATTGGTATTAAATACATAAAATTTATCATTACTTACATTAATATTAATGGGTTTTTTTTTACCTTTTTTTTTTTTTTTTTTTAGAAATGCAGTATGAATGACCTGTGTAAGAGACAAGGTATTCCAGAATGTATCTTATTAGTGACTCAGAGGATGACCAAGTACCCATTGCTAATGGAATCTCTGATTAAGGCTACAAAAGGCAAGTTAGAATTTGTTGGAGTTAATTCTAAATGCTTCTACAAATGATTTACTAACAAAAACAAATCTGTTTACAGTTATTAAATACTGGTAATATAACCTACCTGAACAAAATCCAAAAACTTTACTATGATAATTCACAAACCAGATTACCAAATATAAATGAAAATTGCAAATAACACCTGTTATTATGTCAATGGCCATCCATTTCTCATCTAAAAAAATAGATTGGCGTAGATATAAAAAAGAAGTGTTAATCGCAAATTCATTGAAATGATTCTTTGTGAATCTGGCTTGTGAATTAGCATAGTAATATTCCAGTCTTGGTTGTTCCATGAATGAGTTTACAGATAGATGATTTAATAACTTGACTTATAATTGTTTTTTTATCAAAAGGAAATTTATTTATTTTTTTATCAAATAGGAAATAGTTTTTTTTTAAAAAAAAAGAATATTAATACCGTATTCACAGAGGGTCTCTACCCAGTTGTAATAGCATAACATTAAATAAAATAACAAACAACTTTTATATTTCAGCAAATTTATTCTTAAGTTGAATTGCTAATAATAATATATACGTATATCTGAAATAATCATATTAACAAAAATAATTATTTCTTCCCATAGCAATTTGGGAATAACTACAAGCAGAGAGAGTTTACATTCCTTCACTCGCTACTATTATTTACAGTTTGTTAATAATTTGCACTTAATATACCTTCATTTAGTCCTTTTAGATTATATTTTTTAATATACTTTTCTCCCCTTGATGTGAGAAACTTTCAACAGAGCTTTGTTTTTCTTATAGCTACTGCTGCATCAACTCTTGTAAAACTTTGAGAGTTTTTTTTATATCTCATTTGCATAACAGATTCATACTTTTAATTACACAAATAAATACAGTGCTTTATTTACAATAATATCAACACAGGTCAATGTAATTAATTAAAAGAAATATCATTAAAGAAAATAAATGTTACTATTAATTGAGTGTAAATTTTTGATAGTTTGCAAAGTAGAGTGAAGAAAACTATTTTTGGAGGGATCTACCAGTAAATTGGCTTTGAAGACCACTGAAATTATTATCATTTAATTCTTTGAGCCAGGTGTTAAATGTGCACTATATACTATATATATGCCTATATACACATCTTATATATTTGCATATGCTTACATAGTTGCTATTATTGTACACCAGATTGAACCTCAATAAACATTATTGTACAGCATATGTATATTTGAGTATTAGGAGCCTTCAGAGACATCTATTGTAAGCCTAAGTAAATAAGTATATATTGGATGGTATTGCTTTTCTATCCACATCCCCAGACTAGTTTCTGGCTTATGTCCTTTATCAGTGAGATAGGTAAGGTGTATGTGTGCAGTCACAAATAATGCAAACTTCTATCTAATAATTAAGTATTAATTCTCAATACTTTGTTGCTTTAAAAATCTTTTGAATCAATAAAGCTAGGACAAATTTCTTTTTTTTTTTTTTTTTAGTCCCTTTTTTTCTGATTGCCTTTTTGATCTTAAGTTAAATATTTTAAACTAATTTACATGTTGTAAAAAATATATTTTTAATATATATATACGCACAGTGCATTCATTGAAAAGGCGACTTATTTTTTCTTCAATCTGCCTGCAGTGGCCATCTCTTAAATTAATGCATGTATATCATAACAACATAGTTTAACTGTTAACTATAAAATTTTACAATGCTAACATGTCTGAATCTTGAATTACAGCATAAAATGCCATAATGTGTAGTATACCTTTGTGGATTATCTTCAACGCTCTCCCTATCTTCATAAAATTCTACAGGTTTGCAACTTATGATTTTACTGTCGTACACAATTTAAATTATTTCAAATGTTTCAGAAGCAGTTTTGCTCAATTTAAAACAAGATTTAATGTTAGTTCATTGTTATCCCACTGTCTCATTTTATGTCATAACTCATGATCTGGATATGCTAATAACTTAAAACTTTTTTTGATGAATAACTAAATTATATCACTATAAAACACAGGCATTTATTCAGAGGTGGCGCTGCAGGCAGTTTGGAAAGAGAACTAGTTATCTTTTCACTGGAACATACTGTGTATATTATAATTTTAAATTATTTTCATACAGAAAATTCTAGTAATTGTGGTATTTGAAAATTTATAAATCTACAAACATCTATAATAAATAAATAAATTCAAAATCTTAAAATAATTGGCTTAAAGAAACATTTTACATCATAAAGTAGGAGATGAGGGAAAGCATAGCATCTCAGAATTTCTAAATAAGCTATAGTCTTTTTACCCAAATTTCATATTTGATGTTGCAGATCTTATTCTCATATATAGTAAGTTTTAATAGGGGGAGGAGGTGTTTGAAAAGTTTCTGTTTTTCAGAATTATTTCATAGTGAGAATGCTTACTCCATCAACTTCAATTGCTTCATAATAAATATGGATCTGAGAGACTACTTAATGAAGTGTGGAGAGATGTAATTTGAAAGTATTAAGAAAATTCAAAAGTAAGTTATTTGAATAGAAAAACAAAACAAATATCTATCATTGACATTTTTGAGGATTCTGGGATGGACATATTGCTAGAAAAGATGATAATAGATAGACAGTTGAAATCCTAAACAGGATCCCAATGACTGTGAAGGAGCTAAAAAGAAATCGTGTGAAATAGATGACTGAAATAAAAAGTTTGTTGATAAAATCTGGAAAAAAAAAAGCTATAAATTTTGAGAAATTGGAATAAACTAATGTTTGAAAATGATAATGATGTTTAAAAAAATTGGAAAATCTTAGATGATTGATAATTCAAACACTTTGGTGCAGTATGTATGTATATATTCATGAAATTACAAAAATCATTAAATGACTTAAACACACAGGCTTATTTTATACCTGTGTCTATATATGTGATATATAGGGTATATGAGCACATACTTTCACATGACCCATCACTCTGCACTCTATCTCATAACACTGATACACTTGAACACTTATATGTTGAAAAGATAAATAATCACCAATATATGTATTTCATGCTAAACCAGCAATCATCAGTTGGTCCAGATTACCATCTCTACACATATATGCTATAAGTGCTCAGATATATATTAATCCACTCCAACCCTTCAACCGTCCATCCAATTGAAAATCTGATGATGGAATGCTCAAAGGCCACCCTGAGGCCGAGATTTTTATCACACCCATGTTGACCTAAGGTCAATCTGACCCCTCATGTACAGGACATAATACACTTAATACATATACAAGGGATGGTCAGGCATCTCTACTACGTAATAACTGAAACACACAGGCTTATTATATACCAGTGTCTATATATGTAATATATAGGTTATATGAGCACAGACTTTCACATGAACCACCACTCTCCACACTATCTCATAACACTGAACACATATGTTGAAAAGATAAATAATGGTTTAGCATGAAATATGTATATTGGTGATTATTTATCTTTTCAACATATATGTGTTCAAGTGTATCAGTGTTATGAGATAGTGTGGAGAGTTGTGGGTCATGTGAAAGTCTGTGCTCATATACTCTAAAAATCATTAAAATAAAAAGGATATTTAGCTTCAAATTAACTAAAATCTCTGATATTTAAATATTATTAAAAATTATAGTTTGTTATTAAAATAGTAACTGTAAATCAGTGATTGTTAAGTACAGTATTCAGTTTACTTTGATATTTTGTTTTGACAAATATCTATTGTTCTCATTAAGATAAATTTACTATTTGAGGTTTTTATTGTGTTTTTATATTGATAACCACAAAGAGCATTTAATACCTTAGTGTATATTTAAATTCTGAAAACTGCTCTTGTATTATAATTTGTTAAGTAATTTATAAAAATTATTAACTGTATTACTGTGATTGCTTAATCATTTCTATTTATATTATTTTTATTTTTTTTTTAGAAAATAAGCCAGATTATAAGCGAGTTGTAGAAGCACTTTCTTTAATAAAGGTAATTTACATTTATATAATTAGATAGATAGACAAATAGATAGATAAATGGTAGTCACTTGTGTGGGTGGCTGTGCCATTTTAATTTATCAAAAGAGATCGTAATTTCATTCTAAATATGCTGATTTTTTGTTTAACTAGGACATTTATTATAATAATAAAACTGATACTTCATTGTTGTAATATTGTTGTGTTTATGCTGAATTGCAGGATTCATACTCAAACCAATAGTAATATCAAAAAATAAGAACACTTACCAAATACAGCTGTACATAGATAAATGTAGTTAATACTGACTGTGCTGGTTGTGCCGTGATGCTGACTCACTTCCAGCTGTATATATTAGCCTACCTTGTGAGTTTTAGTCTTAACTCTTCCGGCTGTTCTTGACAGATTGCCTAGGGTTTGTTAATTGACTCTTCCTGCTGTACTTGCCATAGTCATAGCAGCTTCCAGTCTATTGTGGTCTTGCCTCATTGCGTAGACATATCAATAGTGAATATAGTAGAAACACATCCTTTTCTAATAAAAAAGTTTTGAGATAATTAATAAATTTTATAATCTTCCTGTAACAAATAATGCACTGTATGAGGGATCAATAAGAAAATTAAGAAAATATTTTAGTCTTCATTCATCCCGCCATATAATTCACATTTAAAAAATAGAAAACAATTTAAGGGTGAAACAATGAAGAAATATAATTTAGCCCTGAGGGAGCTAGCAAAAGATTGCAGGTATGGGAAGTTTGTCGAGGAAATATGGATCAATTATTCTGGGGAATGTCTGACAACAGGCTCAGAAAACAATTGATAACAGAGACAGATCTAACTTACGAATTGCTATCAAGAAATGGGAGAGTTTTTAAAAAATAAAGACATCAAACACTTCTCTGCACTCTCGTACCATCTTGAATCAAACAGCCTGGCTGAGAAAGCCATTCAGTAATTTAAAAAGGCTCCGAGGAAGACAAATAATACCAATATGCAACAAGCTTTATGTGATGCTATGCTATATCAACATTTCTCACTGTTGATGATTACAGGTGAATCTCTGGATGAGTTACCGATGGGCAGGAAATTGCATATAAAACTTTCAATGTTACGTTCAAAAATGGACGAAAACAATCAGTATGATAGTTGAGAAGATGTATATATGAAATAAGTGATAAAAATGGATTGAAGGTATAATTACTGGTGAACTATCTAAACAAATTGTAATCTTTCAAATACAAAATGGAACAGAATGTCAGTGACTTATAAACCATGCTCATCGATAAATCATAGAAAACAGTTTCCAATGGCATTAATAGCAGATAGAGAAAAATGACCAAACCTGTGAAAAACAAGAAATAGTTGATGTAGCACCCTGACAAAATTCAAGAGAAGCAACAAACCCAGTTAGAACATAGTGAAGCTGAAGCAGTAATAAAATGCAAAACTAGGTACCCATGGCAACAACAGAAGAACATAGATCATCCAAGCCCCAAGTAAAAGACGAGCCTAAAAAATTATGAGATTATATGTAAAACATAGTAACCTGTTTTCTGGAATAAGGGGATGATTATTGAAATATATGTCTTTAATAAGTTGTGAAATTAATTCACAGAGAGAGGAAATAAAAAAATAAAATAGATAAATAACATATAGCTGGAATAAGATTAATCTTAATTATTGTAATCTAAAATAGTTAATTAAAATGTATTGGGTACAGTAATTATTATCAGAAGGAAAAAATAAATATCAGATAATGGAACAGATTTAATTAGTATGAGTTAAAATGCTAATTAAATTTACAGAGGCAAGATTAAATTGATAATACACCCACAATCCGGATTCTCCCCAATGATCTTAATTACCTCAGAAAACAAAAGGACTGAAAGTATATAAACTGGGGGAGGGGGAGCAGCACAGCTCTTCTTCGCCATCTTCAGGATAATTATGACACGAGTGAAGCAGTAGAAGAAACTAATTGGGAACATGTTATTTGCAGGATTTTAGTTCCTGAAGATCAATAAGCCGACTAGGGTCATAACAGATCACCCTGATCTTATTATTTTAAATTCCTTAAGGGCTTGCAGGCTTAAAGGATGGTACTGATGGTAAAGGTAAATGCACTACCTTTAATATATTATTATTAGTGAATTGACTTAGTAAGTAAGTGAAAGAATTTATTCCTCTTTAGCTGCACTCAGATTATAGTAATTTAGAATAGTTTTTGATTCATATACCTATATATATATGTTAAAACGAAGATTTGCACGGGTTAAATATATAAAATACATATTTTGCGGGTATCAATTGATAAAAAGTTTTTAACACGGATGAACCCGCAAAATATGTATTTTATATATATTATACTTGTATATATTAACAAGTATATTAAATTGTATAAATTGAAGTCTGAGTCGTTATATTCTCTGTGTTTTCAAAAAGTTAGATTCCATGCTCTAAGACATAGCAATGTTAATTGATTTTTTTTTAAAAAAAACTTTCATTGTAACATGTATGTGTATGCACACACATTCGTAATATATACACATGTGTATATGCATTACTTTTAGATACATTGCTTCAAACTACATGTAAAAACAGGAAATGCTAACTTTTCTAAATGTTTATATCAATGTGCTTCCCTCTTTGTTCTTAAGCAGATAAATAGTCTGATAAGAGTGTTAATAAAAAAATTTCATACTATCGCTAATGTAATAAACAATCTTCTTTGAAATGGCTAATATTAAATTTCATAAAATAGAATTAATTCCTACTCATTTTAAAATCTTTCTGTATCGATATTGCAAATACAAATTATTTTATATTTGCTAATCTATCTAACAAAGAAGGCACGATATTGATGTAAATAGTGCTAAGAAATGTCATTTCCAATGATTACATGTACATGTATATATGTGTGTGTTGTGGATAAAAATAGGCAACAGTCACTAACTTACGTGCTATTCATTAACCTTAATCATGAGATTGAATAATTTTTGTTTACTTTCTAACTGAGAATAGTTAGTTACCATTTACTAATCCATATTGAACTGCTATAGTCCATCTATTTGAAAGAAAAATTCTAACTGATTAGAATCTGAATAAATAAGTATAAATATATAATGTAATTAAAAGAATGGGTGGGGTTATTTCCATGTTATATCTAGAGAAATTTGTTAGCAGTAATATTGCTAGATAACTGTCAATTAGTATTGATAATCTTTAAACTAAACAATTTGCTCTAATCGTCCACAATAGTCTTTTATCTTGTATTTAGAATAAAGGCTGCCCATAGTAATCGATATAGAAACACTATTGCTAACAAATTTCTCAAATCATTACATGGAAATAATCCCACTAATTTCTTTATTTGCATTCTAATTAACCCATGATAATGTTTAATTTAATATAAGTTTGCAATCATATTTATAGCCAAGATATTTAAAATTGAACCTTTAAACATCACATGATCACTATTTCCCATTCTTGCTCATAACTGTTGTTAAAATAGGCAAAACTCTTTCCATACAGTAGTGCCACTCAAAGCAAGACAGAGTGGCACTACTATATGGAGAGAGTTTTGCCTATATTTAAAATTGCTATATCTAAATAATATGGAAAGTTTTGAAACAGTAAAATCTAATTGCTTTGCTGATAAAATGGATTCTAACTTTTGCCTGCAGCCCAAGCTCTTATATAAGAAGATAATCTAGTAATATCATCAACAGCAAATTTATTTTCATCAGCATAACAATTTTCCAATAGTGCTAATTATTTAGATGTGGTGATTTAAAATATCTTCTTCATATATGGTTATGTAATATTTCACAATGTGAAGTTTTTGATATTTTATATGTTAGTATAAAGATCATCACATGACTACCTCCTCTTATGCTTGTGTATAACTGTTGTTAAAACAGGCAAAAACTCACTATATATATATATTGCCACACACAACAAGCTAGAGTAGGCACTAGATGGGGATTTTATGCACAAGCCTTCTGGCATCCATTGATTACTCTAGCTTGCTGTGTGTGGCAATATATATAGTGAGTTTTTGCCTGCTTAGTATAAAGATACGCACACTGATGGAAATTATTTTAATTAAATATTAATTGAACAAATTCCTTTTTTCTATAAAAGGCAGATTACGTAAAAAATTACTCTCTAAAAATGAAAGTCATTAAGAAGAAATATTTCTGATATTAAAAATGGAATATTTTCATTGTATAATCTTTAGTAGATTCTTCGAGGCTTCATTCTCGCAAAATATTCTAAAATGTTTTAAATTAATACTAAAAAATCATTGTGCACTGTGGAAATATGTGTATGTTTCAATTGTATATACCTATATTATAGTTTTAAATACCTGTCTTTTATTTGCAGAATATCTTAGTAGTATTTTAAATTTTTTTTTTTCAGAATATTCTTAGTAGTATAGATACGCATATTGCTAATTACGAGAAAGAACAGAGGCTTTATGAAATATACAATAAGATTGATGCCAAATCGACAGCAATCTACAAAAGTAAAAAATGGAAAGTAAGTTAATAGAAATATTATGCATATGTGTGATGGTTGAAAGCAAAAGTACAAAGAAATAGTCAGAATGTAGTTTTTTTATGAAGCAAAAATATTATTAGGTTATACAGTATAACCACTTGATAGTGATCTTCACAGTGTAATATAAAAGTTTTATCTTTTGTTTTGTTTTTTTTTTTTATTGATGAAATGAAGGTATTAAGAAGCAAATTATTATTCCAATGGAAAATGTTTGCAAAATGAAAACCAAACAAGAAATTAGGTTTTAGAGGAGCCCTGATGATATTAATGAGATAGTTGTTAAGGAGTTTGTGTGCATTATCTCTGATTGCTCCTTAGGGGAGAATAACTCTATCTTAGCAGAATATCAGTTTAGGGATAATTTTTAAAGTATGCTAAATAGAGAGGCTGCTAAGATAGTTAAATGTATTTAGCTATATCCTGTGATCAAAATCTCAGAAAAAATGGTAGCTATTTAATTCAATAAATGTAGATAATTTGAATACAAAATATATTTAAAACATGTGATGTGAAAATACATAAATATGATGAAATATCTGACAGCAAAGATGTCTGAATGAGCTGTATCATGTGAATCAAAGCTGTAGTGAAATTGTGAGGTAAAGTTGTTGGAGATATTCAAAATTGCTTTCTTAATAATGGAAAAAAAAGCTGAATATGGAAGTAAAAAATATTTCTTACCTTCTATTAATTAATATACCTGAAGAGTAAGGTTTGAAGTTGCAACATATCCATCTTTATTCTCACTCAATTCTAAGACTAACGAATTACAATTGCTGAAATTGGCTATTATTTGTAAAATTTGATAGATCTGTATTGATCAGTATTGATGATAAGGGTGTTTTCTTCTTTACAAGGAGATTAGAGAAACAGTATAGTATATATTTATGTTTTTCACTGATAGAAAAATTGAAATTTATTCGTTTTTCTATGAGTGTTTCACACATAAATAATTCACCTTATAGAAGTGTTTAAGCTCATTTTGGGCAGAGCAAAAACAACTCCAGAAATCTTAAGTTAACTACTAGTTGGTATACCATATTATTTATTTGCCATTCATTTATTCATTGATCTATCATATCACATTCCTAGGATTATTCTCCATAAGTCATTTTTTTATAAGTGGAAGACCTGTGAAATAATTTTTTATCTCTACAAATTTCATTAATAGATTTTGCACTGCTTATTGGAAGTCAAATTACTTTGACTTGAAGTATTCTGGAAAGAAATCTCAGCATTATACATCAAAAGAAAAGGTTTGAATATACTAGAGGTTTTTATTATTATATTCCTATATAGTGACCAAATTACAATTGTTAAAATATTTTGAAAAATTAAGTTTTTAACAACTCTCTCAATGGTGAAATCTTAAGCCATATCATAAATGCTTCCATATATAGCGAATGACAGTAAAGATTTGCTTTATATTCACATGTAAGAAATTAAATAAATAAAGAGAATTTTACTACAAATAGAATACAGCAATTTATTTATATTTTTAGTTTATAACAATTTTGAGTTCATAACACATATAAGAAATTATATACATAATCGCGTGTCCGATTTCCCCACTAACAGTTCTATTCTAAGATGGCGACTGTGCCAATTTGCTTTATATTCACATGTAACAAATTAAATAAATAAAGAGAATTTTACTACAAATAGAATACAGCAATTTATTTATATTTTAGTTTATAGCAATTTTGAGTTCATAACACATATAAGAAATTATATACATAATCGCGTGTCCGATTTCCCCACTAACAGTTCTATTCTAAGATGGCCGGTTTGCCAAAACCTCTTCTTAAAGTCTATTAATATTTTAATTATTCTGTATTCTTAAATTTGCCATTTTAGGCGTACAAAAATAATAATAAGATCGAGAAGATCTGTAATTACCTATACGGATCTTGGAACCTTCAGACTCCGCTAGTTCTGGGTTATACCTCCGTTGTTCGTATATCCCTTTCTCTATATAAAGATTCCCACTCCGGTCACACAGCAAGCTGGAAATATTCTGTTTTTAAAATTACCCGGCTTCGCTTTCTTTTTTTCCTTTGTTCTGCTTTCGCTTGATCCTTATCAGTCCTTTTAATTAATTAATTGTACATTCGTTTTTAATTAGAAATCGTTACTTTACTTCAATTAGTAAATCCTTATTTTAGACTTTAATTAGTGAATGTTTGATTTAGATTTTAATTAATGAATGTTATCATATAAAACAATCTATCTTATTTCCGTATTTTAATCAAAACCCCCATAACGTTTTTTACTTGTATTTTTAAAATCTGCCTTTTTATTTTTACTTCTGGAGTACACTATTATTATTATTATTATTATTATTATTCCAAATACTATAAGATTAAATTATTATTTAAAGAGAACATAGTCTTTTAACCAACAAATCAAAATTCTATAACAATTAATTAAAGCCACAGTGATAGTATTAGGCTGAATTTGCATTTTCAAAGTTTTTATAAATGTGAGTATCGATATAAATTTTCTTGTAGACAAAGGAATAGGGTTAGTAGATTTGGTATTTTTATTGTTTAAGAACCATTTTATTCACTGTTACATGCTATGTAGTCTAACAATTGTTTTTAAAAAATATGTGTGTCTGACTAACAATCTGTACTCATTATATTGTAATATTGCCCTTTGAAATGAAATTATACTGATAATAACAAGAGCCATATTCTAAATTTTGATACATTTCTGATTGAGATATCCTTGGTTCAACAATTGTATATAGCCTAGTTCAGGGGTCCCCAACCTTTTTGCACTTAAGAGCACATTCTATAATCCCGGCCAGGTGGCGGTCACCATTTATTTTTTCAATGTAAATTTATAGTTGGATATTGTTAATAATACACATAATGTACAAAAAAAATATTTATTTTAAAAATAAAATTTTAACGTATAATTAACGTTTATATTTTTACGCTGTAAAAGTATAGTATGCCCTACAATTTGATTACAATATAATACAATAATTTATAAGAAATTTTAAAAATTAAATTTATTTGTATCAGATAAATAATTTTTTATTGTGTTCGGATAGCCGCGGGCACACATAAAATGGTCTGCGGGCGCCATGGTGCCCATGGGCATAGGGTTTGGGACCCCTGGCCTAGTTTATTAGAACAGCTTACTAAACTTTATGCAAGAAAGGTTTGGTTTCATCAACACTCCTCCCTCCCCATTTGTCCAAAATTTTCATTCTGTCTCATTAATTTATCATGCTTTGTATGATCTGAAATAGTAGACTGGAGTTGTGTTTAAATGGACATCCTACTTTAATTGCAATGTAAGTTTGACTTCAATTGATAGATGATTTTTTTCTAGTTATTGATTCTAGATTTAGCAAAATAATACAAATTTAAACCATCTACAAATGTAGTCAGTCAATTTTTCATTTAAATGAAAACTTATATTTAATGGAAACCTTAAAAAAAATGCTTTTTTTTTTTTTTTTAGTAGTCACTAATGGCTTAATAATCAGTTTTTGAATCAGCATGATTAACTATATAAGTTGGTGATTACGTAAGCAGGATCATGGAAAGTATTCAAAAAAGAGGTGTTGGAGATACATCTCTATGCAAGGCATATAAATAATTTTACTAGTGTTCGATTACTTATTATAATTGGTCCTGACATTTACTGCTAATCTACCCATTGGCTGGTCTAAAAATATGAACTTTGAACAGGTTTATGAAATTCATTTTTTATGGATTCTTGGTTTATTGGATTCAGAAAGTTAGAGGGTATATGAATCTGAAAACTAAACTAAATTCTGTATATTGCTGCCTTTCATTTGTATTTGTTTTATATTTTGAAGAATGTTTTTGCCTGTATGAAAAATTAATCAAACTTTCTCTCAATTAGTGACATGGAAATTTTTTTTTTTTCTCATATTATTTTCTTTCTTTTCATGAAAGTATTAATCCTAAACAATTTCTTCATATTATAGCAGGATTTTAGCATTCATTAATTTAAAATTGGTTTTTATTAGTGTTGTTGTTTACATTGTATTGAGATTTGAAATTTGCTATTCTTAAATTGTTTAAAGTCTGATAATAATTTGTAATAAAATTGCCTTAATTTGAATGTTGTTGTATGGTTTAACTTGTAGATAATTAAAAGTGTAAGCGTTTATTAAATAGCTTTATCAAGAAGTGCATCCCCATTAAAGTTTTGACACAGTCTTGGAATGAGGCTTCAAGAGGAGAATTTCCATATGCAGGTTAAAAAGTGTTTTTTTTTTTTTTCAACATTGTTCATGATTACATTTCATATATTATGTAGAAAATTCTCTATAGCAGTTGGAATTTTGATTGTCTATCTTTAGTTAATGATTTGACAATGTTAAAGCAAACATCTTCTCTATATATATGCTTGTGGTGAATTGTTCCAAATGTATAAAATTGCATAGACTTTGCCTTTGATTTATGTAATATTTGTAGACTCTTGTAGGTTTGGTGACCAACCTTTTTTTTTTACTTTTAAAATTTGTATATACAGTATTGTTATTACTATAATATTCATCTTGATATTAAAAGGAATCCCCCTTCTTTCATGACATTTGAATCCAAGCTGCATCTTGGATATTGAAATTTGCAGATAATTTGCGAACCAAACTTTTTCTTCTTGGATTGAATTTACATTTATGCTAATAATTGCATTGTTTTTGCTTATTAAATGACAATTTACAGAATGTTTTTAAAGGTTTGAATGCAACATATAAAAACTTTGGTTTATTAATTACTATTTTAAAAACTCAAATTCTTGATCAGCAATGACAAATAAAATCATCAATCAACTTTTAGCTGGGATGGTTACTTGAGGATATAAACCAATTTAAAATCTTGATACTTTTATAAGTAGGTGCACTGTGGATTCCAATCTACTGCTGCTGCTTTTAACAAGTTAAAATAATAGGGTGTTTTATTACAGAGAAATAAGTGCTACTTACCTAATTTATCACATCGAAATGAAACGTAGACATAACTACCAACACAATATAAGGGCATTAGAAAAGTTTCATTAAAAGACACTAAAATTTTAAAAGTATAATGCCAAATCATAAAATCAATTATTATGTTGTTTTGCTTGCTGGATGTGATATTATTGAGTCTACTATTGTATAATCAAACCATTGAATTATTCATGTAAAATGAATGAATATTGGAAGTCTTCCTAAAAGTGTGTTTTATGATAAACTTGAGCATAGTTTTTGTGGGAGATATCGATTTCACCTACATTATAAAGATTATCTCAAAAACATTCTAAAGCAGTGTAATGTCAATTAATCTCATTGGGATGATTTGGCAGCAAAGAGAATACATTGGACAGCTTTAATTAGATATGATATTAAAGTATAAAAGTTTTCTGCTAAGGAAACTAAATGACAGCATTGTAAAATATCAAGAAAACAGAAAAATGTACTAGCTTGTTCTATATGAGAACGTATTGCAAAACTCATTTCAAGAGTAGTTTTTCTCTCTCCACCCCCCTTTTTTTAAGAGTGTTTGTTATAATTAATAATATATATGGATATGAAATTAATATATAAATATGTTGAACGCATGTATAACATATATAGGGTAGGTGGGGTGTAAATACTGTTGTCTGCGCTGTGAATTAAAAAACAAAAATGTAAAATATATATATTTTTTTTTATTTAATTTTTTTTTTTTTTTTGGGGGGGGGTGTGTCGCAATTAATTAAAACCATGAATAAAGGGCAAATACTATATAATGCAATTTTTTTTTAATTACATTTTTATTTCATATTGCTATTATTTTCGCATTTACATATTATTGTAGTTATATGCCGCTTATCTTTTTATTTGTTTTCATTCACTATTCAAATGTGACTCATTTGATTAATATCGTCTTTTGATAAACATGTTAATGATTATTACTAACCGTTTATTAAACTAGATATTAATATTTAATTTTTAGTCTTATAAAAAATTTAAATTTAATTAAAAATTATATATCTGTTATTAAATACAAGAATGAATATATCATCAGTGTCTAATTATTTATTTGTAATTATTATTGGAACTGTTTCGTGAATTCCTTTTTTTGTTTTATTTTATTTAGATAATGTTTGTAATTTAATTAATTGTTATTTCACTGCATTAGTATTAATTCAAAATTTATATCGTTTATATTTGTAAATATTTATTTTTAATGTAATATATTGTATTATCTTAGTAATGCTTTAATATTTAAATTTTAATGTAATTATAAGAGATCATAAATTCAGATTTTTAAGCTTCCTACATCTATCCAATCCATCTTATACAACCGAAAAACATGACCACACACTTATGCAAAAGATAAACCATCTCCAATATTCGTATTTCGTGCTGAATCAGCATTCAGTTGGTCAAGATCAACATGGGTATGAAAATAATATTGGCATTAACAACAGTTTTGAGCATTTTGTCCTTGGATTTTCAATGAAATGGATAGCTGAAGAGTTGGAGAGTAGAGTAGATTGAAGCCTGTCGATTAAAGCTTGAAGATTTGTTATTATAATATAAACTGAACACTGATAGTATATATGTATGAGAGATAGTGACTGACTGATGAGTATTGGCTCAGCACAAATTACATATATTGGAGATCATTTAGCTTTTTCACATGTATATGGTTATGTGTTGGATTGGATCGGTATATTGAGTTTGAAAGTCTGACTTCAAATCTCTTATAATTACTAATATTTTAATAAATGTTTTGTTTAGCCAATTTTTTTTTTTCATTTACTGAAATTAAGCAATCACACATCTTTTTTTTTTTTTTTTGATAGGAGTGAGAGTAAATTGCTTTTACAATGCAAAGAAATTAATTATATTAGGTTATTTTCTGAGAAACAATTAATTTTTATTAAAAATTGAATATTCATTAGGTTATTTTCTGAGAAACAATTAATTTTTATTAAAAATTGAATATTCATTTGTAATACCTTTGTCTGCTAATTACTGTTGATATATATATAAAAGACATATTTTGCGGGTTCATCCGTGTTAAAAAATTTAAATATTGATTTACCGACGTTTCGACTTGACACTGAGTGATAAATATATATATATGCAACCCGTGAAAATCTTCGTATCAATATATATATATATATAATGCAATACTATCTAAATGGGTCTTTTATTATGAACTTGAGCATGGTTTTCATAGAAGAGGTATACCCTGTTTACATTACAGGGATTAGCTCAGATATTCTAAAGAGATGCAATGTTGATTGTTTCCATTGGGAAAATAAGACAGAGAATAGAATTGTTAGAGAGTTATAATTAGATACAGTGTTGAAATATTTCAGAAAGAAAAATTTTTTTGTTGAAGAAATTTAAAATACCATGCAAAGTATCAAATAACAGCAAAATAAACCAGCATGGTTCTATATGTGGACAGTTGGTTTGCAGATAGTTATTAAAATTTCCATAATTATCATAAAACTCATATCTAGAGCTGTAGTATTTATATAATTTAGAATAAACAAGCATTATTTAGTATTTATTAAGCTTACATACAACAGTATTTACAGATATTATAATCACTGGTATCGTGTCTAATAATTCTAGCTGTTAATGATAGCTTGTCTTATGTTAGATTTAAATTCTAGTGGCTTCCAATTTAATGTGATCTTGTCTCACTGGTTTAACTATATTAAGCCAACATGTGCACTGCCATTCAGTTCTTACAGTTATTTACTGTTGCTTCAATTGACTTCCAAAATGAAGGCCATTTTACAGTTAGATACTTTTCCTTAATGAAAGAGTGGATTTTTTAAACATGTGTCATTGGTTAATTCATATTGTAACGGGCACATACGTACGTTACATTGTTTTTTTATTAGTAAACATGAAAAGAATAAAAGTTCGCAAATAAAACTTCCTTTTTAAGAATTAAAAATTGAAAATTAAAATTCTATACTAAACTCATATATATATATAAAATCGCACAGATAAAAAAAGTTATTAAAATAAAACTTTATTAAAAATAGAAAAGGTATTTTAAAAACAAAAACTTAAAAAGATTTGGAGGTAAAAATATATCTTTAAGTTTGAAAACAAATTAATTGGTGTTATCGAAAAATGGGAATGATTGTTTTAATTAGTTAAATGTAAACTAGCCTTGGGCATTTAAATGTATAAGCAACGGTCAGATAGGAGAGGAAAACAATGGAATTGGACCTCAGCGAAAGGACTATCACATCGATGACGTAATGTAAATTGAATCCTTAAAATTAATATAAAAGGAAAAGTTTGGAAATTATTAGAGAGTGATTACAAGAGGACAGATATGTATTAGTGCGGAGTTGAAGGAGAAGGGATTGAAAAGACGCACTCTTCAATTCCTTCAATTTTATTAAAAAAAAAAAAAGAAATGACATCGTTTTTTCTACATTAAGGACCAGCTAAACTAAAAGACCTCTGGATAAATAAAAAACAACGGCTAACTGGATACCAATATCTATTTAGGACGGCATGGGAATTCACGTTCAAATGGCAAGCCACGGATAAAGCTGGACATTTTAAAAATTGTAAGAACTTTAGATAATTCATGAACATTAAATTAAAAACTTTCCATATTTAAAAAAAATAGAAATAGATTCCTATCTGACCAAACTAAATTATTTATTAATTAGTTATAAATTTATTTGATGTATTTCTTTTTTGTAAAATCATTTCCATTTATTTATTTTTTTTGTTCTTTAAGTTTTATTTATGATTTTTGGTTTGTGATAAATTAAATTATATAAATGTTAAACTTAAGTCGGGCGTGAACGGCTATATAGATTTGTAAAGTCATATTAGGGGAGGGTAATCTTAGGTTATTTGTTTCGTAGTTGAATTAGGTCAATGGATTGGATATATTGGTGTAATTAGTAGATGTAGTATGAGGTTTGCTATGGGCAGAATCGCTTTATACACCGCACACACTCGTTTTGCCTATGGAATGCAATTCTTAAGTCGGCAAAATGACCGCAATCCTTTCCTATGGAGTTTTTTTTATTGCTCTTCTTATCAGATAGATGTAGTATTTCTATCTGATGAGAGGCAATTTCTTCTCTTAACCTTTTGTGCTGCCGTATTTCGTATTACATTGAATGCATCAATATATCAGATGAATTGACGTTAGTTTGACTGAGAACTTTTGGCCTAAGGTTAAATAAGGATAGAATTTTTTTTTTCAAATGCAAATCTATGTAATCTATTCATACTCGACACTCTAAATAAAAATGCATTAAATTTAAGTTGGGTATAGCCGTTTGCATGGGTTCATTACTGGTTAATCATGTTTTTGGTTTTCATATTTGATCAAAATATATAGACATTCGGTAAATACTGATACCTTACGGTGAGTATCTAAGATGTATTTATTTCGGATGTCTTTTAAATTATTGGTGCCAATGCGGTATCTTATGATGAATACCATTGGGTTTCTTGTATTCCCTATGCAATTGGCGGTATCAATAACTTTGTATTGTGATCATTTATGTTTATTTTGAAATGTTTTTTGACTGTGTAATCTATGTAACCGATCTATATTCAACATTAAAAACACATTTTATAAAACAAACTTTTAGAAATCCATCTGTGCGAACTTATAATAGCATAAAAATTAAAATATAAATTTATAAAAATTAAAATGTAAATTAAAATCAAAGTTAAAAATGTAAGTTAAATTTTAAAATGTAAACTGATACTAAAATAATTTTAAGTATATATGTGCGTAAATAAATGTTTGTGTGATAATTTCTGGCAGTGGCTTATTTTATTCTTTTTTTTTAAATTATTCTTAGATAAGAATGAATGAAATATAAATCTCTGCTGTTCCACTGAGCTAGTGACAATGGGCTAACGACCGGAATCAAAATATTTAAAATAAAATAAAAAAAAATTTTTTTTTGACTTACGTATCTGCCTACTTTATAAATTTTCTAGGTTCAAATACCTAGTGGCGCCCTGTAGTGCAGATTACGTTAAGTTTAATCTCCGGATCGTTATAATATGTTCCTTCATTCATTGGTCAGTTCTGATGATTTCTGAATCATGGCAAGTCCATTGTTAAAGTTAAATTGAGCCATAACAAGAGCAGTTTTTTGCCCCCTAGAGTTGGAATGGCTCATTTTTGTATGCATGTATATATTTTTCTAGGATGCATATATATGATTTTAATATATCTAAATTTTTCTTTGCTTATAGTGGTTTTTTTTTTATTATTTTTTTTAAAGAAATCTGATCTTCTGTCCAATAATCGCAAACTAATTCATGAAGGGCTAATAAGTTGGAGGAATGCACGAGGGAAACTGACAGGTATTTAATTATTTTTAACAAGCTAATTAATTAACTTAATTATAATTCTGAAACAAATATTAATCATTTTTATTTCCTTCTTTTTTGCAAATTGCATTTTTAAAAAAAACAACTAATTGTTAATTTTACTGAATTTAGAAATTAAATTATAATTATTAGATGTGTTTGAAATCAATTTTGGTTTAAATCTGTCTACAAAAAGATAATATATTAAATTTTTATGCATTTTATTGAAAAAAAATTCATAATAACTTCAGATTATATGATGCAAAGTTAAAATATATATTGTCATAAAGTTTATCATGTCATGAAAAGACAAAAACTGAAAATAAAATCATTATCATAAAATAAAAAGTGTAAACATTTTTAAAGTTTTTAATTTTGTTTATTCATAAATTGTGAATATTGAAAGATTGTTTTTTTAAATAAATATTTTAATGTAAAGTTTATTACATTTCTCATAAATTTATATTTAAAATGGATGTGTCTGAGCCATGAATAGTGCAGTCATGAGGATTGTGTTACGCATGCAGAAAGGAAATAAATACTATTTACAACTAGATTAAAGTTTATTTGATTTTTAAATATATTAGCAAATTAAATTCAAAGATATACACATGAACTAAAGGTACATAGTCTTTTGGGCTTAAATAATAAAGCTGTTGAGTATATATAAGTAAGGTATATTTAAGGGGAGCATGAGATCCATGAGAGAATTCTTCAAGAGATCAGCCAGCTAACTCAGAAGAGCAACTACAAATATAATTATACATCAATCATATATCAACCAGCATTATAATAAAAGTAAGTAATACGGAAAAGAAATACCAAAAGAAACCATTCATCATCATGAATGTTCAATAATATCAACTAAATCAGTACAATAAATCAATAGTCAAACTTGTGACTGAATTGGAAATGGGTCGTTTGTAGAACAGTCTAACTATTGAACCTTTGTTAGCTTGGGGCAATTGTTTAACCATTAATTTGGAGGCACAAACTAAGTGTGAATCCATCTGAATACATAACCAGAAAAATCTAAAAAATAATGCTGGAATATTAAAACATGCTGATCATCATCAATACTCTGGCCACTTAAGTACCATTAATGTACTTGCCAACTATAAACTTAAATTTTTAATAAGACTAAACTAAAATTAAAGGTAATGCATGGGTTTAAAGAATATAATCTTACATGCCAACCAGGATGATGATGATTGATCTTCGCTTGATGCCCCAAAAGCACTAATATACATCCCCATTTATATATCCATCCTGTGCTTGAATCTAGCTCAGAGAACATAAGTTCTATTACTGTATGTGACCAAGAAATGATGATTTAATACAATTTTAACAATTAAATACAAGTTTTTTAATAACAAAACAATAAATGATATTAAGATCTGCAGAATCAGGCTTCTGATTTTGAATAATATACAAAATTATATACACAACTAAAATTATTATATTGATTTACAATATTTCTTAATAAGTTTCTATAAACGCATATATATATATATATCCATTACACAGATGTGCGTTTTATGATAAATACATTTTAATTGATATGTAATAACAAAAAATGATGAAATTTTATATATCCTATTTTAATTTGTTACGATATTATATTTTTTAATTAACTCCATTTGGAAAACATACAGAAAATTTCACACATATACATGTTCATAAACAAAATATAGATATAATTTAAAATCAGTTTTTAAATTGTATAGTCAATTTTTGAGAGGTTCGAAAACTTTTTATCAGATTACTTATTAACTCTAAGACTGTTTTTTCGGGGCCCTTTCCCCCCCTTTTTTTAAAAAAAAATTTGTTTGTTTTGGTTGGGGGTTTTATTTTTTTATGTGGGGTTCCTTTTTTATTAAAAAAAAAAAAAAAAAAAAAAAAAAAAAAAAAAAAAAAAATTTGGGCAAAAAAAAAAAAAAAAAAAAAAAAAAAAGAAAAAAAAAAATTAACTAATTATAAATGTCTTTAAATTTAAAAGTATAGATTTAAAATATCTTTCAAATGAATTATTGAAAAATAACTCACTTTTGTATAGAAGTATATCTGCTTTTCTACATATAGACACAGTGGCATATGTATACCTACTTCTTTATTCAGCCGGTGTTTCTCTTGGGCAAGTTGGTTTTTTGGTCAATCCAGGCAATTGTCATCATCATGTAAAAGTGTATAATTCAGGTATGATTGGCTTTCTCCTTTCTGCAGTTGGTTCCACTTAGACTTGGATTTCATAGGCTTGAAGTCAGCAAGCTGTTTTCCAGAACACTTGTAAGGCAATGAATTTCAACACAAAGAAGTCAGTCATTTTCCTCCACGTGAATTCAAACTCCACTATTGAACTGAAGAGCAGCTATTTCATTGCATTCTTACATCCTCATGGCAGTTCTCTATATAATTCTACTAGCCATCTCTGCAGCTAGCTTTACTGATGCCATTCTCTGCTACAGTTACCAACTCTCCACAAAATACTTTAGTCAATTTTGCAGCTAGCTCTGCAGTTAGCTCTTCAGCTAACAACTTCTCAGAAAATTGACTGATATTTTTTATCAGTCCTTTTTATAATCCCGGTTGGGTCCAGCAATAAAAACATAGTAACTGTTTTCAATCAACTTTACCCCTTTGGAACCTGACCAAATGTGTGATCTATATACATGTTTTTACTTTGATACCAATTAATTAAAAGATTTCAAAATAAATATTTTTATAATTATCAGTAAACATGTTTATTTTTAAATTTTCAAGATCAGAATAAAAATATTAATTTTTATTTATCAAACTTTTTTAAATATTTAATTTTATAATAAAATATTGGAATCAGTTGATTGCTTTTTGCAATCACTTAAATAAAATAAATTTGCTTTTTATTAGGTATTGTAATATTTGTATAAAAAATATTTAGAAAATAGCTAAATTTGCGAAAAAACAGAAAATTTATTTGCATTTAGACTATAAAGTATGAGATATTGCTAAATCCGAAAAAGAATCATAAAACATATACTATGTGAACTAAATACAGGCATACCTAGGAATATCCTGAAATGGACACCTATTTAATTATAAAAATTCTATAAAATTAAGGCATATGAAAATTTATAGCAGTATCACATATTAATTGGAGCCATTGCAAATTAAATAAGGAATTAGAAGTGCTAAATTCAAGTTAGTTAAAATGCATTAAAAATCAAGTTCCATCACTTGGAATGTATTACTAGGCTAGAGAACTTAATTGAAAGGAAATATGATATCTTGTGCTTCACTGGATATTAAAATTAATGTGGAACTTCATAATATATATAAGATTTAAGAGTAAAAATTCCACTGACAAGATGTAATAATCATTCGTGGATTTGATTATTCCAATCAAATCTACAAACTTGACAGTTGTTTGTTAATTTGGATCTTTGGCTCTTTTTATTTGAGACAAAAGTAATGTATGTATTTGAAAAATACTGATCTATTAAATGACTACATATCACTGATAATAATAATGTATAAGAATTCAGAATACTACATGTAATGGAATTTTATATCCATAAAATTTGATAATACCAGACCCCCTTTTGTACTATTAATAGTCTAATAGGTGTGAGTCCTGAAAGGGAGCCCCAAAATTGTAAAAATATACTGTTGATCTTCAAAACTTTGTTATTTTTTTAGGATTATATGGACCTGTGAAGAATTACTATCTAATCTTAAAAATGTATTTTTTGCTTCAATTTATGAAAATAAAGAAGATAGGAGATCTACAATAATAATATAATAAATGTGAATAATTTATTGCTTATCAATTTATATGAAGTTTGGACATTAGCAAAAAAATCTTTGGATCTTGATTTCCATAGTCTACTACATTGTTGCTGTATTCAACATAGTGATGATATGTCATCTTCAAAACTATTGTAATTTTTTAGGCTTATATTGACTCATGAAGAATTTCTATCTAATCTTTAAAATGTTTTTTTTATGTTTCAATTTATAAAAATAATGAAAGTGTAAAGATCTGTAATAATTATTGAGGAATATTTTTATTTATTATACTCAAAGTTCTTTCATTTAAAAAAAAAATTGAATGGTTTATTGCTCAGGGATTCAGAACTTCAAGTACCAGAAATGACAGTTGGTTATGATCCATGGACCTTGAGCTCCAAATCTGTCTCTCCGTGATGCCATGTTGAAGTACTTTTTTATGAGGTTTATTGACTCTCTTACTTCCAATCATATGTGACTAGTTATCTAAGATTAGATATTTTAGAGAATTAATACTATTGATATGATTTTTATTGGTAAACAAATCTTAAGAGTGCATGATTTATATAATTTGCTTTATCAAAAAGGTTTGTGAAGTTGTTTGAAAACATATTTTGATTATTTGCAGTAGTTTATTCACATTATGCAGCTTTCATATGAAGAAAGTATGAAAGGAAGTATTATTATTGGTAGTGAAAAATTTGAATCGTTTTGAAATGAAAATCATTGTTACACAAGAAATGATATGTACTCATTTTAATTTCCATTTCTATAACAATAATTTTTTTGGGTAGTTTATATGCAGTTTATTGAAATATGTATTGAAACATAATATAAGTTTAATAGTGAATATGTGGAATAATTGAATATAAAACAAAAGCTTCACAATTTCTGGATTTACATTGTGCTGATGATCTCCAAATGGTCTTGATATTTTGAACAAAACCTGTAAAGTCTGATTTAATAATTACTGGTTTTTTTTTACATGCTTTAACTGCTGTGATAGAAAAAAGATTTTCAACAATCTTTAATATTGTTTACTGTATTTTTAATGTATATACATGTTTGTGTGTATATATATTTGTTATTTGTTTTTTTGTTTTTTTACTATTTATCTTACTTGAATATGGTACTAATCACTTGAGTAGTTATTTCCTTAGGATTGTGCATGTTTTAGAAATGCCTCACAGGTTCCTATGTGGTTCTGTTGCATTCAACAAGTTAAAAAATATGCTATTTTAATCGTAATGGTTTGAGTAGTTCAATTAAATTACATTATATGAAAATTAGATGTGGATCTTTTAATGATGCTCCATAATATTTTAAAAATATGACCAGTAAGATCCTAAGACCAAAAATATATTCTTCAACATACTATTTGTGATATTTAATCTAATATTGTAAGAGTACTTTGTTATTGGATTAGGTATGTGAGGTGAATGAATAGTTTAACAGTGTTTTTAAGTGTTTTATGATGAACTTAACTTAATTTTTTATAGGAGATGTAGGTCATTAAGATATACTTAGGGATAAAATACAATGAAGAACAATAGTTAGCAGTTTTCTCTGAAATAAAAAATTGCTGTAGAAGAAATTTAAAAGCATCACTGGATGTAATAGTAGTTCGCGAATTTGTAGTCTCAAATATGATTCATTTTAAACTTGTTGTTTTTTATCATTACTACTTTCTTTTCTGAAATTAGGATAATTATTTTTTATTTATGAGAGCTGCTGGTGTATGTATAAACATCAAGCATACATTAGAAAGGCCTGAAGAAGATATTTGGGGTTATTGTGCGGTTGTTATGTATATAACTTATATTTACTATTACTGTTTGAAATGCTTTTATTAAATATTTTTTTCATATGTCGTATTTTTTTTATTTTTTACCTCCTCTTCCCTCCCCTTCTTCTCATCTTGCAGAAGTAATAGCCGTCATTCTCTCAGATGTTCTGTTTTTTCTTCAGGAAAGTAATCAGAAGTACTCTTTTATTTCACAGGATAATAAGGTATTGTTATTTTTAATCTGTATGCATGCTGACAGCATTTGCGTATTTTTGTGTGTATTTTCACCCTATATGAAAATGATGTTTTGTATATATTTTGACATAAAATATAACAACCAAAAAAATATATATTTATTGTCACACTTAGTGATTATGTTGTTGATGTGTAAGAGAGAACGAATAAAAAGAAAACATTAATTATTATTATTGTGGTTTGTAGTGCATAACATTTTTCTCCATTTCTAAAGAATAAAAAAATAACAATTACAATCAAAGGTCATATTTTTTATAATATGTATAAATTATTTTTTATATGTACTTTCAAATTTTTTTTTTAACTTTATTAATTTTACTTTTTTTAAATAAGAGGTACAAAATCAGGTTACAAGGTTTGCACTGCAAATTCACTTTTTTTGAGTATCATACTCACCTTTTTTGCAAATCAAATTTATTCTTCTGCAAATAAACTTTCTACAAATAAGTTTTTTTTAAATTATCGTGATAAAAAAAAAAATTCAATGTAAATCTGTTCAGAAATTCAAAATTTTATTGCATGTGATAATATAAAATAATTCTGTAATGGACCATGTAGTTTAGTCTTAAATAGTTATCCTGCAGATGCATGTGGTAATTATGTATATAATATATTCATGAATAATTGAGACAAATCTATGGGACTAACAATTGCAACAGTTATTAATTACATCTACAAAATGTTCATTATTTGAAGGATCATCTAGCATATTACTTGCATATAATTTAATTTTTGGAAAAACTATAAAGTTTATCAATGGAGAGTATGATGATAAAAATAGCAGAGTGTGTCTTGTCTGATGAGCAAGAACATGCACTTCTTGGCTCCTAGGGATGTTTACATTGTCCAAAACCAACCACATTTTTCTCCTGATTATTGTCATTCAATTTTTGTAGTACTTTCTGAAGAAAGTCACAAAAAATAGAAATGCACAAGTTTTCTCATGCCATATCTTGAATGTTTATTGTGCAATTATGTAAACACCATTGACACAATCACCCAAGCTAGTATATGGCAATTAAACTGATTCATCAATGATTTTTTTTTTTGTCTTGCTTCCAAGGCATTTCAAGAAAAATTTAATATATATACTTTGCATTCCTCAATTGTTCTTTAAGAATTTTAATAATCAACTTGAAATGATGCACATTTTAATGTGATCTATAACTTGTTTAATCCACTTTTAATGGATGTTCTTTAAAATTCCACATATTCAGATTCCAGAATCTTCTAAGAATGTTCTTTAAAGTTTTGGATGCATTTCTTTCATTACAATACCATACTCAGTTTGATATATCTTTTAAATACCTTTTTTTTTTTAATCAACACACCACTATTTTTGTGATAATTATAAATGATAAACAACTTTTCCTAGATGAATGCAATATAAATTATGTGCTGAAATGCAATCAAAAGAAAAGCTATAATTGAATAATGATAACAGAAAGGTAGCTAAGCACTTTCGAGGGCTTTCTATAGTCTCATAGCATTAGAATGACTGAAATATGGGTGTATATGTATATATAGTTGAAAAATATTCATAAGTTTTTTTAGATTAGTTAGTCCATTTCTTAGAAAGGGGGAAGCAAGAGTTCCTTTTGGTTAATAAAATTATAGTTTTTAGCTATATGCTAAGCTTCCTTGATCTTTTGCTTAGAGTCATCATTTCTCTTGATGCATGCGATGGTGGCCAATGATGACTCAAATGCATGACCAATGATATTCTGGTGCTCCAAGAAAATTGGCTTATGATCAGGCTTATCTTGAGCTTTTCCTTACAAATATCAGTGTTTTGAAAGCAGAGGAATGCACGTTACTTACCATGATACATGGCATTGCACCTGCATGTGAGCATATATTTTGTGTACGGTATTTGATCTATATCAAGACTAACCATGGAGTTGTTTATCAATCTGTTAGTTGAAGGTGGGGTAGGGTAACTTACATGATATGTTGGTGAGAAAGTTTTGTTATTATTTTTGGTGATTGAATGTTGTAGAGAGGTAGAATCTAGGATCTATCATCTTTAGGCAGGTTTGAATTCATCTTACAATAAAATTAAAAAACTCTTATTGTAAGGTGATTGTATTTAAAGCTTATTCTAAGTAGGTCTTTCAAATATTGTTCAGTATTAGCTTTTCGTGAAATGTCAAACTTATATAAGAGATGATTTCTGTAAAGAAAAAAGACAGACCGATAAATTTATGTGAGTTCAGAAAGATTGATTTGGAGTATATAAAGCCTCTCATTTCTAGTTGTTTACGGTACATTAATTATATGAGAAATATCCCTCTGTAAGTGGATATCAAAGTATTTCAATTTCCTATGGTGCTCTTCCCACTCTATGGTCCACAATAATGCTGATTTTAACTCTTAAGTTTATTTGATATCAAAAATCAAAAATTCAGGGCCAGCTATAAAGACATCATCTACATATCGAGTGTAAATGAGGTTGCGGGTATGTGTGAAGTAAATAGAGAATAGTATACTTTCAAAGTGATTAAGATATATACTATACATGGTTCTGCTAACTAACACAAGCTTTAAATACAACCATCTTACAACAAGAGTTAAACAATTTTATGGTAAAATTAATTTAACCTGTTTAAAGATGACAGATCCTGGATTTTACATCCCTTCAATCACTAAAAATATTAACAAAATCCTCTTACCAAGACATTGATAAGTTACTGCATCTCTTTTTCAACTAACAGATTATAAACAACTCCAAGGATAGACTTGATATAGACCACACACTGTATATAAAATTATATGCCCACATGCAGGATGTAACTCCATATATTATGATGAGTCATGTGCATACCTCTCCACTTAGCTTTCACAACATTGATATCTTTATAGAATAACCTAAGATAAGCCCAAACATAAGACTATTTTCTTGGAGCACCAGAACATCACTAGCCATACATTTGAACTTTCATTGACCACCATTGTGTGCATCGAGAGAAACAACTGTAAATAAAAAATCAAGCAAACATGGCATATAGCTAATAACTAGAATTCTATCAATCAAAAGGAAAATTGCTTCCTCCTTTTTAAGAAATGGACTGCATAAACTCTGAATATCTTTCGACTATATTTACATATACACCTATATTCCATGGCCATTCTAATGCTATCAATATGAGTTCATAAAAAGCCCTCAAAAATGTTTAGCTGCTTTTGTATTATCATTGCAATTATAGCCTTTCATTTGACTGTGTTTCAGTGCATAATTTATATTTATTTTATGTTATACTGATTAATACAGTAGTAATTTTCTCCATATAATATTGTCACCTAGTGCAGATCGTAATTCAATGGATACTAGGTTAGCACATCCATATCCCTATCTAGTATCTATTCATCAAATATTCCCAGACTAGTTTCTATCTTATGGCTTTCATCAATGTGGAACCTTGAATCTGAGAGGACTGTACCCAGATTTTTGGGTCTGATGTATCTTTCCAGCAGCAACCTTTTATTTATTTTTTTGTTGACTGAAGCTATGATCCCAAACTGTGACAACAATAATGTTTTTAATTCAAGTTAATTTGCTTGTATAATCATATAGATCTGAGCCCAGTTCAGTATCTATAAATTTTGATGTCTTTGGTTTTTAATAACCATAATCACTAACATCCTTTGGCTAATATTGATATTAAATCACTATAACATCACGTGACTACTATTTCTTATGCTTGCACAATCTATTAACACTGTGGCTACTTTCTCTGTACAATATTGCCACCTCGTGCAAGCAATAATAATCAATGAATGCTGAAGATTGATGCATTAAAATTTTCTATTTAATGCCTACTTATTCAATATTCCCAGACTAGTTTCTCACTTATAGCTTTCATCATTTATGAGCTTGGGATCTGAAAACACTGCACCTAGTTTTATGGGGGGATCTAATACATTTCTTCAGCAGCCACCCTTTTCCTTTTTAGTTAATTGTAAAGCTATGAGCTCTAACTGAAAATGCAATAGAGTTTTCAATCTAAGTTAATTCATTTGTCTAGTTATACAGACGTGAATCCAGCTCAGTATCTATGTATTTTGATATGCTTGTTTTTTTAAGAACCATACCAAAATCCTTTGGCCAGGACTGGTATTAAACCACTATTGGATGAGTTGGCATTAAATAAGGTTTTGAATGCAATAAACTTCTAGCATCCATTGACTTGTACAGCTTTCACTAGGTAGCAATATTGCATGGAGAAATTCACTATTGTATTAAGAGATTGAGTGAGCGTAAGAAATGGTTGTAGTGAAATGTTTTGGTGGGTTTTATACTGATTTATAATAGACTTCACAGTGTTTTTATTAATTTCACTGATTTCAGCTGATTCACCCATTATTTTATCATCTTCATAAAATTTCTATTAAAATGTTTATTATAAATCATATGATTATAAGTAGATGGCAGATACTTAAAGAACAGTTCTCAAAGACTTTGATATGATTTGAATTCTCTGGCATGAACACATTGGAATAGTCTTCCAGAACTTGACTCAGTAGTGTATCATAAAGTCAAAGATTTGAGTAAATAGGAAAATGTGGTGATGTATTGCAGTAGCTTTCTCATTGAGTACAGTAATCAAAATTGGAGCAATTTTTATTTTATACTAAGTAAGTAGTCTCTAAACTTGGCTCAATTATATGTATCGACATTTAATTTGCTGTATATTTTAAAACTTATAGAAGAGAATAACTTTCTATAAATATGGGATCTAAGGTTGTGAGTCTTAACTTTGATATTGGACTTGCCTTTCAAGTACTGAGCAACTTTGAATAAAATCACAATTGCATAACTTCAATTTCCAATCACCCACAAGGTGAATTTTATTTGCAGAATGGTAAATTTGACTTCTAAAAGGGCATATTTAATTTGCAAAAGGATGAATTTGATTTTAAAAAAAATAAATATGATTTGCAAATGGCTGAATGTGGAGTTCAAATCCTCTAGTATTCCAATAATCTTTCTTCATCTGCCTTCTATATACATAATTTCCTATGCATCAACCATTATTTGCTTTTAGATCTTGCATGGTTACTAGAAATTTGTGAATAGTAAACTGGGGTATAAAATATATTTAACATATATATATATAATCAATAAAGCAAGTCATTTATAGCGCAAGTCATTTATAGCATGACTTTGCTTTTATGAGCTTGTATTTTCATATATGTAAAATAAAATTTCAGAGTTTCTACTTAAATATTATGTATTAAATAAGTGCTGGTTTTTGAATTGATATTTTAGATCTAGTCTTAGAATATTCTAGCTCCTCACTGAGATGAGCCAAAAGCTCAAAACCAATTGGTCTGGGGATAGGAATGTTCTGGATAGAGATTTTAAATATTTTCTCCTATTGCACTTATCAATTAAGACTTTGTTTGAGCTATTGGTATGCTCTCTCTACATATATATATATTAAAAATATCAACAAAAATAATAATAATAAAATGAAATAATGCAGTTAGGAAAAAACAGCACAGTAATAAATTGATAGTGATTGAATACACATCCATATACAATATTTTATGAATTGATGATTTGCTCTTATTAATCATCAAACTTTTTTTTATTTTTTCATAAGATACAATTTTATATTTGGTGCCAAGATTATTTTAACCATATATTTCTAACCATATATTTTCAATATTATTATGTAAGTAATAAAAATTGAAATCATAGAAAACTAGATAATTCATACAATAATGTCAGCTATAACAAAGTCTTATATAATGAATCAATTGGTCAACAAACACTTTTTCTTACTAAATTAAAATTTAATTGTAGAGGATTTGAACAGAGACTTTTTGAGCACCCTTCAGCTATTGACTCTATCTCATACAACTGATAAAACATAAGTACAAACATGTGAAAAAGATAAATGATCTCCAATATATATATATTTTGTGCTGAACCTGCAAATATCAGTTGATCCAGATCATTATCTCCCACACATATATGTAATCAGGGCTTGGTTTATATTAAGATAGCAAATTTTCAAACTTTAATGGATGGGCTTCAATCTACACCAACTCTTTAGCCATCCATACCATTGAAAATCTGGTGATGGAATATCCAAATCCTTTGTTGATGTTAATATTATTGTAATGCCCATGTTGGCCTTAAATCACTTTGACCCCTCATGTATATTCTCTACAATTATATCTAATTTCCAGGCATCACCAAAGAATTTGGGCATTCCATCATTAGATTTTCAATGGTATGGATGTTTGAAGCCTGTCTATTAAAGTTTGAAGATTTGCTGTCTTAATACAGACTGAACACTAATTACATATGTGTGGGAGATAATGATCTGAACCAAATGATAAAGCTGCTTCAGTACAAAATATGTCTACTGGATATCGTTTATGTTTTTCACGTGTGATGTCCATGTGTATTGGTTGTATGCGATAGAATCGATAGCTGAAGGATGCTTGAAAGGTTTTGTTCGAATTTTCTACAATTACATCTCATTAATATATTAAATTATACTTATATTCTAATATTAAATTAACATTTGTACCACGAACCCTAGAGCAGCTGACATCTTTGTTACACAAGGCTCTGATACAAATTTAATTCAACTGTTTCTGTTTTGCAGTGAAAATATTATATATATATTTAAATATTCTTCTAGGTATATTTACTGTAATAATTTAGGCCATGAGCTATAAAAACAGAAATTGAAAATTGATCAATATTTGATGTGGGAAAAAAAAAAAATTTTGAAGCAAATATAAGGTAAAAAGGGTCATTTAAATTCTGAATACTACAAACTTAAATAAATGAAACTGCAACATTTTTTAAAAAATATGAATTTAAATGTACAAAGACAGCAAAAAGGAGTGATCCACAAACTGTCCTCAATTCTTCAACGCCTGCAGTAATTAACCATCCAGATGAAAAGACTTATCAAACACTCAACCCGAAAGTCAGCATAATTAATGTTTCACAACAGTTACAGCAAACCGAAAATGACTCAGGTCTAAAATTTAAACCAAATTCTTATAACAATAAAAAAACACTTTCATCAAAAGAACAGGAAAAAGAAAACAACACTACTAAACTTAAAAACCCCCAAAAAACCAACACAACAAATTCCCAAAATACAAATAAGAAAATTAAAAGAAAATCAATTCGCTCAGATAAAGCGAGCTCTGATGATGACAGCTCCCATCCAATACATTATTCACCACCACCCGCTAGCAAACAAATCTCAGATATATCCAGCACAAAGCTTCACAAATCCATAGAAAAAAAGAGGAAAACCATGGATCCTATAACCATCGATACCATTGATCCATCTGACGAATCTCAGTCAGATTACACTACTTCATCAGACACCGAAGACTTCATGGATGCGTTTCCTCAACCAACAAATATATCACCAATCCATCCACAAGTTCGATCACAAGACTCTAATTTCCAAACAACATCAGAACTCACTAACATGGAGATGCCCCACATTGACTTGGTACACTTTGCTGAGGACGGTTTGGATTAATCTATCATGTTCTGCAAAATTGCTGGCATTAATATTCGCGGCATCAACTCAATTGATAGAGTTCTAGCTATTAAAAACTGGCTCTCGCTCTGCTCCCCTCATATACTTCTTATGGGTGAAACTAAATATCACCATAAGACTGATCATAAAATATTATCTCTTCTCTCAGCTCTCGGATTTACTAGATTTTCCATAGGACATTCTGCTTCAGGTGGAGTCGGTATTCTTCTCAGCAAGTCAACACCACCAAACAGTTTTAGTATTCTATTCCTAGATTCCAATATTATTGTCATAGAAATAGACTATTGGGGTTATCCGATCATCATAGCTTATATATATACAGCCAAAGACACCTCTCAATATCTAAAAATAATCCATATCCTAAATGCCATCAACGCTAACAGAGCCTCTCCTACTATTCTTCTGGGAGACTTTAACACTACATACAATGACTTCAACAAGAGATTTTTGCATCTAATAAATCACAGATTAATGTGTGGAGAGGGTTTCTTCCCTCCTGAAGCCTACTCTTTCTATACTAAAACTAAGAAGTCCCTGATTGATTTGGTTTTCTACACCCCAGACCTCCACTTCAACCTTGATGCAGCCTTGGCCCCTGTTGCTTTCTCTGATCATTTGGCTCTAATATTACAACTTACACCTATTGCAATCCCTACACCTATTGAGGACCTGGTAAAACCATGTGCATGATCACCCAATCAAATATGACCGAAGCGATAGTATCTGAGGCATACATCCTTTTCCAGAAAATAAACATCCTTTCCCTGCCTGCTGAGGAGGGCTGGTTTTCCTTCATTGGAATACTTCAGTCCATATTAAATCACCACACCAGGAAAATCAAAGGGCCTAATGGCCTTCTAAATGACCTAACAGACATTAATATACAACTTCAAGCATCACAGCAAAATTTCACAAATACAGAAAAAATTATCTTCCTTAAAAATCTCTACAAAATCAAGCAAAAGTCCCTTGCAGAATATATATCCATCAGAAGAGCCAAATGTTTCTTAGCACAACAACACTGCTGGACAAGAGACTATCTCAGATGGGCACTGGGATACAATAAAAAACAAATCACTCCCTTATCCATTAATGCTAATGGAACCAATCTTATTGGCTTTCCAATGATGCAGCACATCAGCAAACAATTCTGCCAATTAATGCAAAAAGATGGAGCTCCTCCTATAAACAGCTGGTTGGATCCTGGTGACCCCGGCGAACATGGCATCACGGAAATCCAAATCAAAAAGAAGATAACGTCTCTCCCTGACGGCGTTCATCCTGGCCTTCATGGCATCCCAAATTTCCTTCTCAAACACCTCAGTCAATTCACTGTGCCAATTATTAAAAAAATGATTGATCACCTAGCCTCCGGCAACAGAAACATAACAGATCTTTACCCAGTGGCACTCGTGCCTTTTATTAAAAAAGCAAAACCACTAAACGGCATTAACAGTATCCGGATAATTTCCATGACCCCATTGCTTATCAAGATAATTGAGTCAGTCATTAAAGATCAAATCCAAACTCAAATTCTTAGCCATATCTCGTCAAACCAATACGGAAAAAAGGGATCATCAACCTCGCATGCTATGTCCAATGTAACTGCACTGTTCAATTACATCAGAGGACATCGTAAATCAAAACCTATTGCTGTCCAGCTGGATGTTGCGGCAGCATTTGATTCAGTCCAGATAAACATCCTTCTGGATATTCTGTTGGAATGCGACATTCCAGCTGGGATTGTTCAGATGGTCAGCAATCTGCTCAATAACAGAGATTTTTCTCTCTCTTGATGGCAAGATCACACCAGGCTTCAAGCCATACAAGTCGATCCCTCAAGGATCCCCGCTCAGTGCCCTTTTCTTCACAGCATACATCAACCCTCTTCTGATGGATATAGAAAAAAACCTCCCTGGAATTTTCCTTCCCTCTCTCAATAAAAACTTCAATGTATTTGCATATATAGATGACATCATGGTGGTGCTTCCCACCATTAAATACCTTCCTCATCTCATGATCATATTAAACAGAAATACAGTGAAACTTGGCCTACAAATAAATTTTAACAAATCTTCCATCTGGAAGATAATGTCTGGTAAACAAATTAACTCTCCCTTTTCTGCAAAACCCCAAAGATACCTAGGTTTTCCAATCTACAAAACTCCAACTGCAATGGCAAGAGAGATTCAAGATGCAATCCTCCATTCAACTGAAGCCATCACCACTTCACTCTCTAGAGTATACCTTTCATTATATGGAAAGATTGGCCTCCTCAACATGATCATAATGCCAAAAATCTCATATTATCTTCCATTCGTTAAAATGTCTAAACAGTTTCAAAATAAAATTAACCGATTATGCACCTATTAGCCTGTGAGGTATCCAACGACCACGCAGATTCAATGGACTGTCATTCCACTCAATACAAGCAATCATTTTACAGAAAACCCACAACACTCTACATAATCTGATCCTCTCCTGCGGATACTCTAACATTATTAAAAAAATTACACCGACAGATCGTCCTCCACCCTCTTCCAGTTCATGGATAGCATCCCTAATACAACAACTACAACTTTATAACCCGATAATATCCTTTAACCTTAACCAAAAAATCACCTTATGGGAAGCATACAATATAATCAACTATAATCAACAACCCATTAAAACCAGCCTAAAAATAACCAACCAAAGACTCATTACACACTTCAAAAGATGGAGTCTGGAACCCAAATTCCTTGACTTCATCATTAAAATAAATCTTAATGCGCTACCCACGAATTGGTTTCTTTATCACCGAAGAGGTTTTGCCAGCATTGACCCTATATGTGGTCTGTGTGCTCGTGAAGATGAAACCATAGACCATATTATACACCGGTGCCCAAGACTTAAAACTCTGAAAGATATAATTATAATCAATTCCAACATAAGACCTGATATGATTTTCTCACTTGAAAATGCCATTCATAATGGATTTTTTTCAATAATAAGGCTTTCTACCTTTGTCCTTTATTCCATATGGATAGTGAGATGCAAAACTCTCATGGAATTACCCCCGCCACAAATCATACCATTGTTTTATCAAACGCTCAAAAAAATCAAGAAACGTGACCAGCTCCTTGCCTCCAGTAAAGTCTTTGCTGACACCTGGTCTTTAATTGCTCTTTCCTTTTCCTGATTATCAATTCCCAACTACCCAGCATTATAGAATAGTCATTTATAAAAGAAAATATTCATGTTTATATTAAAAATGCTAATACCATTAAACAAGTTCTTAGAATCTCTTCACTATACCTAACCACATAAGAGCTCTCATAACATAATCTAAACAGATGACATATAGAACATTATATAATCATATTATTGTACAATTTATTCATTTATTTATCCTTTATTAGTATGTAATCACTATTTATTGTTAATAAAATTTTTATTGAAATGAACTTGTTTAGTTTATATTGTGTCATCCTGGAACAAATTGAATTTTTTCCTAAAGGGAATTAATCGAAAGCAAATGGCAACTGATAATGTTAATGAAATGATAATTTATGAAAATGCCAAGCAATTATGTGAATGTAAGCTTGTTTACATTTTCATTTTATGCTAAAAATTTTATTCTAGTTTTTACAACAATTAATTTTATATGCATTTTTACATTTATACTTGTTAATTTGTATGTTTTTTTTGTTTAAATGCTTGTTGGTCGGAACAACTTATCTTGGACATATTTAATTAAGCTGTAATAAATGGATAATATAACTAATGACCTTACTATGTATTGCATTATGTCAAGATATTTCCCTTTTTTTAAATAAAAGTAAAACAGTATCATTTCTTTTATGTAGACTTCCACTTTTGTTTATAATCCCAGCTGAAAACCTAGGCACAAAATAAAATTAAAAAGAAAAGATGAAGCCTTAAAATCAATCCAGATCATTATTTCCTTTTATATAATAATGGCTTCCTTTTATAAATTTAAGACAAAGTGCTTGTTTAGATCTATTTCTTAGTTCATGTTGCACCTCTCTTCAAAGCCACTTCTTTATCATTCTAATCATCTCATTTTAAACAGAATATTAAAAATTCTAAATAGGTTTGAGTTGCTGTAATTGTTTGGCATTACAGTTTTCAAAATTTCTAAATGAACTAAAGATTAATATTCGTAAGAGATCGATAGGTCAACAGACATTTGAATATACCATTAATTTACTGCTTACAAAAAAAAAAAAATAAGCATGGTTAATTAACTTTAATTTATTGATAATATTTAGTTTATATAAGAATAACAATATACTATTTATTGTAACCCTCTCCCAACACCTCTCCTACCTTTCCTATCCACAAATACCCGGGGGCGCCAATTCTATTGATCATATAATAAATCACATCACATGAGAGATGCAAAAAGTAAATTGAAAATGTTTGGTAGATTGCAGTTTATGGATAATAAAAGAATAGCTAAAATAGTATTTAATTAGGTTATGAGTAAAGGGCAGGTAACAAGATGGGTGAGAAAGGTAATGCGGTATGCAAAAGATTTGGATAAAGAATTTATATCAGTATATTTGTACAAAAGATGGGATGATTGTGTTAAGAGTATTGTTGAGGGTTGTAGTAGTAAGGAATGGGATAAAAGAATAGATTTATTAATAAAGAATAGGGAGTTAGAGAGATGGAGAAATAGTATGGAGAGTAAAAAGAGTTTAAATATATATAGAAATAAACAGAATATTAGATGTGAGTTAATATATGATAATAGTAAGGAAAATAGTATATTATTTAAGGCTTGAATGGGATCTTTAGCTACAAGAGAATATATATGTAAATGAAAAAATATGGGTGATTTATTTGGTTAATTATGTAAGAAAGGAATAGAAAATATTAGGCATCTGTTAATTGAATGTAAATGCTTGAAAACAGAAAGGGTACATATAATGAAGTTATGGAAGAATAAATATGAAAAAAGTGATTATGCAGAAAGTGAATTGTTGGTTTTTATGCTGGGTTTGGGAAAAGATAAAGGGGATTTAGATATAAAGGTTATAGAGTTGACGAAGATTATGTTGTGGAAATGTGATGGAGCAGAATATGGGAAAATTTAGAGTGGGGAATGGAAAATAAAGTGGCTAACAGGTTTATCTGGGCATAATTGCCGAGATATTCTTGACTTCATTTAAGGAGAAGCCACAATACATCACATCACATAAACTACTAGTCTGATCTTGCTTTAAAATTATTAATGAGATTCTTGAAATGCTATTCTACCTTAGCTTAGCTCAGATGGGGGCTACAGATGTGTATAGGATGTAAAATGTATATTAGACATGGGAAGAAACATTATGATTAATAGGAACAAGGCATCTATTAAGTTCTAAAATAAATAAAGAATTAAAATTGGTAAAGTTCTACCATTCAAATGTACAAGTTAAAGCCTATACCTCATCTCCTCCCATCATCCACATGCATTAAACAACCTCTACTGTGTGATAAAATTAAATTAATAAATAAGCATTTATTTTTATAGCGCTATAAAAATAAATGCTTATTTACATATGTTTAAGTTTCATTTGAGAGTGACGTTTAGTAAATTTTAGATAATTTCGTCGACGTCATTCATTCAGATATTGTAAACACGCTTTCATTTCCAGTACTTAAGATTTGCTCATATATAAGCATTTGGGTTGGAAAGAATAAGTGGATTCATTTTATTCTTTCATGAATACTATATCTTGTGTTGGGAATGAAAGTATTCATTTATTATTAACACTCGTAAAAAAAGCGCATGCACAGTAGCTTGAAAAGGCTGATCTTTGATGTATTAAATTAATAAAATAAAAATGTAATGCTGATCACCTACACTGCATGGTGAGTTAGGGTTAAATATAAAATAAAATATAATATTACTTAACTTTTACTTGTACAGTAATTTAAACTAAATAACTGAATCAATGTCTAATCTAAATAATAAGTGAATATCTCAGGGAATTAATTTATTGCATGGCTTAATTTTAAATCTATACTTTGCCAACAACTACTAATTAATATTATAAAAATAATGATACAAATCAAGCATTATTCTGATAAAATGGTAGCAGTTAGATAATGAAAGAAATAGGGTGCATTTTGATTTCAATTCATCATCTAAATAATAACTGAATGATAGAATTTTCTGAAAACCATTAAATAATCAACATTTCATACAGTGTTTGCATCAAGGAAAGCAACATCGTCAGATCTGGACATATTCGTCATTAAATTATGGAATAGTGCAATCATATCATATTGGATATGTAAATGTGTGTTCATGTGTGGAAATATAGAACACAAATGCATGTCATAGAAGAATTCTGAACACAACTTTAAATAAATAAAACATTTATTACAAGATAATTTAAATAAACACTCGCTTTTATAGTTTACGCATATACACCTGGGTCTCATTTTATGCGGTAGATAGGTTCCACAGAAAACCCAAATTAAAAAAATTGCACAAAAATAGACTTAACCAAAAGACTGTTTTCTACGAAGCTCCTCGTTGACATCTGAAATCACTTTAACTCAGCCAGTTTTTATACGAAAATATTCGTTAAACATGTATTGAATTCGTTTTTAAAAGTTCTGTACGATGGTGACATCTTCCGATTTATTTTAGAAGTAAAAAATAGAAAAAAACGCATTTTAAACCTAAACAAAGAAGGAACATTATTTGTGATTGGTTCTTAGCATGCTCTCAGCCGAAAAAGACATTCTGATTGGCTGGAAAGAACAAAGAAACTGCCTGATCAAAGAAAATAAAGAAAAACGCTGAGATTTTCATTTCGAATACGATTTAAATTATTATTAAATAATATTTATGGAAATTAAACATAATTTTCAGAGAGAATAATAAAAAAACAAAATTATTTTCGAAAAATATTGAAGATTTTAGTAAAAATATTGAAGTTGTAATAAAAAGAAATATTTACTTTTCTATAACGTAAAAGTCGATCTTTTTGTTTACATTATAACTTTTATGTTCCCGATATTGAATATCTTAGAATAAATAAATAGCAATTTATTTTTGAAAGAACTTTCGTTTTTTTCATGACCTGAAAAATTAATTATATACTTTTTATAAACGTATCTGAGTTGAATTTAATATTATAGGCGAATATGTTTTAACAATAGGCTTTGTCTTCAGTTTGTGAGTTGGCCAATTAAAAGATTTGATTTTTATCTGATACAACCAATGATAAAATTAGCGGTTAAAAGGTTAACTTACCTTGAAAAATGGGGGATAGGTGCTGTAGTTTTCAGAATTCACATAAAAGCAAAGCAACAAGGAAAAATTACTTTAAAATTCGCATTAAAAAAATAAGCAATTAAAGTATGTCTAATAAAAAATTTCAAATATTTGAAAAAAATTAATACAAGACAAACTTTTTTTATTACTACCGTATCTAATTTTTCATACATATTTTAATCATTACCGTTAGCGTTCGTTTGTAAACTGGTAAGAAATCAGACTCGTTGTGATGTATTGTAGCTTTTTCTTAAACGAAGTCAAGAATCTCTTAGCAATTATACCCAGAGAAACCTGTTAGCCACTTTATTTTTATTCGTGATGTGATGTTCAACTAGCGCCACTTTCAGTCTTATGCTGTGTTAATGGTTTTCTGTTTCTATATTAAAAAAATGAGATGGCAATCGAAACAAATATTATACATTATCATTAGAAAGATTATTTTCAGTTTATAAAATCTTCGTTTTTTATTTTAAAAATCTAAAAAATTGTTTATTTCTGTTATATATAACAAAATACGTTTTAAAAGTTTAAATTTTTTGAATATTTATTGCGATATTTTTATATGTAAGTATAAATCTATTATTATTATTTACTCATTAGTATAAATAGGTTATTTACATAGAAGCTAAGAATCTAAATACTGCTTCCGGCCATATTCACATTAGCTGCTAATATAATGTTATATTTTTGAAAAAAAAAAAAAATATTTCAAGTGAAAATAAGTTATTAATAATTTAAATTTATTGATATCTAATAAATATAGTGAAATATGAAATATATTAAGAAGAAATATGAATCGCATAACTTCAAAATCGCATTAAAATAATCCGCATAAAACGAGACCCAGGTGTACATGTTTTAGGATGTTTCTAACATCAATGGTCTCCATAAGAACAAATAACATAAAGATAACTTTCTGTAATTTATTTCAACATATCCCAGCTATCAGTGCATTCTAATAGATGTATAAAAGAAACATTATCATGCTATTACTAAAGTAATAACACAAAACTAAACTTCTTTATATTTTACTTACAAAATTTGCTCAAGCTATCAGTCAATTCTGATAAACATATGACACAGAAACATTATAATACTACACTAAGATAATTAAATATAAAATTATTCCATATTTGGTATTTTATTTTCAATACACTCAAGCTATCAATCACTTCTGATATGCTCATGAAAAATAAAACTATTAAACACTGGCATTAAAATTATAAAGTGAAACTAAAGTTCTTGGCATTTTACTTCAAATGCACATCAAAATAATATTAGAAGCATTTAAATCTGAGAGTAAGAGGTCAAGTTATCCTTGACAAATCAAATAAGTAATTCTATTAATTAGCTACACTTTTTTTTTTTTTGCTTGCTCATTCAAATGAGGATGAAACATTATGAGAGTTGTTGGTATAAAATCTAAATAATTAATATAAAATGATTTGAAACAATTATTAAAAGAGTTACACATTAATGATGGATTTCTCCATACCTTCCAAATTAATACTATGTTATGCATGCCCATTGGTTTACTTATGAAATTGGGATAAATATCATGATATGGATGATGACAATGCCAAACAAGCTTTAATACTAATTCTACTTCAGCTGTTCCATGAGAAAAATCAATTCTATCTTTTTTTTCCTTTTTTATCAGCAAACCATCTTACACTTGGCTATGAATAAATAATGGGAAAACATTCCACAGAATACATGGAGATAAAAGACTTTCGTAACTCTAATCATTTAAATAACAACACACAATAGCTCTCAAGCCTAGTTTCTGAGGCTTAAAACAAACTGGTGTGGACATGGTCTCGTCATTAAAAAATAAGGGAAATACACTACCTGGCTTTTCATACTATAATTCATAAAAGACAACTACTTAATCTGGAGGATATAATCTACTAACAAATATTTCAACAAGCTATGGGAGAGCTTTCTCAATCCCCAACCATATTCTATACAATCCACTCATGGCAAATATTCAAATAAATTAAGGGAGAGTTATCTCAATCCTTATACCATATAACATAAGTAATTTCATTCTGCATAGCCACTAAATACATCTCAATCTAAGCATAATAAAGAAATAATAAATTCACACTTAAATAAATCTTTAAACTTTCCACTTCTCTTGGCACATTTCATAAGCAGAAACCTATGGGAATAAATTATTTCTACTTTCCATTCAAACATTATTATAACTGGATTAAATAACAGACACGTATACATAAGCATAATAACACATAAAAAATTCCAAATCACATTTGATAAAGAAATACTGTAATGACATTAATTAATAAATTGTAAAAGTAATAATGAATAAATCTCTCATTTCTGACAAGTAAAATATTTTAACTTGGAAATATACTAATTATTATTAAAGAAGCCATGCAAAATAACTTCGAGCAGGCAAAGACAATATAATTCTTTAGTGCATTTGGCATTAGCACAAAATTAAAATAAAAGTTTGGTTTGGGATAAACCACAAATCTTTAAATTCTAAGCAAAACAATTATTAAGAAATAATTATTTGATAACTTCTGTTATTCTTTATTGTATCTGAGAAAACAGGGCCCCAGAGCAATATTTTTATTTGTTGTAGCCTTTATGAATAACTAAGTTTCTTTATGCAGCTTTAAAAAAATTAATATTGGAGGAAAAAATATTTTGACTCTAATTTAAAATTATAAAGATGTAATAATATGAAATTGATTTTTTTTTTTAAAAATTATGGTTCATGATATTGCTTGTGGTAGTTTATTCATTATTAGGTTTTCCCTGTGTGTTAGTACTTTTCATTTCAATTTTTTTAAAAAAAAAATTGAATTAATAGTGCGGGAATATTGTGCTTAAAACTGACCATATGAAAAGCAAGGTTCTGCTAGGTTAAGCCTTAAGCTATAAAGTACAGTAATTGCTATTTCAAACCAAGTAATAATCAGTGATTTTTTATTAATTAAATCAAACTTGAATTGGCTCAAAAATGTTTTTCTAGACCATCTATATAAAAGCATTTGGTACTGATTTTAAAATGACATCTTCAGTAGATAGTAACTAATTATGTTCAGACTAAAAAAATATAACACTAATGTATAAAAGTAAATAAAGTTTCATGAATGTGTATGTATATATATGTATATATAATTAATCAGAAGAAGAGATTGAAAGTACTCTAGAAAAATTGGTTATGCATAATAAAGATTATATTAATATGAAAATTACTTCAAGTATGCTAATTGGCAAAGAAGGAAATGTGAGAATCAATTCTGCAAATTAGAAAATTAAAACGAAACTGTAAAATCCTATGTATGTGTATGAATAGTGAAGCATATATCAGAAGTGACTAGAATGCAGTTAGAATAGAAGAGTTATCAGTTCTGAGTGTAAGTGCAGTTAAGTACACACAGTGTTATAATTCAATAATATGAAAGTTGCATGTATAAACTACTGCAGAGAAATGTATAAGTTAGTATCATAGTAGGAAAATTTGTATATGCTAGTTAATTAAAGTTTAAACTTGATTTGTGTATTCATTTTCTTAATTGTTATTAACGTGTGTACAGCTGGCTTAGGTCAATTTGGCCCCTGTACAGGTCAGTATTCATATTCCAAACCAGTGAATAACATTAGCAGCTACATCCCAGTCCTTGTAACAATTAATCCCTTCACTGATGAGAGCAAATCAACTTGAAATCAGCTGATCTGAGGGTGGAGCAAAATGAAAGAGACAGTGAATATTGACTCTGACGTTTATGTAAACAAATACGCTTGTTTGGAGGTCTTGGTAAAGCTCCATCTATTGATCATTAATACAAGCGATAGCAGGTTTTTACGTATATAAAACTTATTTTGTTTTTCATAAATGTACTTTTAAAGTTTTCTTGCAATGATATAGATTGCAGAAGCTTTGATTATGTGGAGAAACTGAACTGTTATCAGACCCACATAGCTATCTAGTTTGATAGGCTGAGTTTGAAGACATTTAGGTGTCTAAAAGATTCATGCTTGCAAACTGATAGAAACGTTTTGCATAAACGTTTGGAGTTAATATTTAAGTTTAGTTTCTAGCTCCTATCCCTTCACTGATGAGAGCAAATCAGCTTGAAATCAGCTGATCTGAGGGTGGAGCAAAATGAAAGAGACAGTGAATATTGACTCTGACGTTTATGTAAACAAATATGCTTGTTTGGAGGTCTTGGTAAAGCTTCATCTATTGTTTATTAATTAAATTAAGTTTTGAATTAATATCATACAAAAATATTTTTCCAAATTATCTTCAAAATGTATAAAATTAAAAATAGATTATGGATTTTTATATATTAATCATAGACAAGGAAATTATGGAATTAAAAATGATTTTAATTCATTTTTCATCTGATTATATTTTTTTTAAATCTAATTTAAAATTATGTTTTTTCTTCAATAAAAAATAAATGCAGTAATGAAAACTATACAAATAATTGTATTAAATATTTTTCCAAATTATCTTCAAAATCTATAAAAATTAAAAATAGATTATGGATTTTTATATATTGATCATAGACAAGGAAATCTTTATGGAATTAAAAATGATTTTAATTCATTTTTCATCTGATTATATTTTTTTAAAATCTAATTTAAAATTATGTTGTTGTTTTTTTCAATAAAAAATAAATGCAATAATGAAAACTATACAAATAATTGTATTAAAATGTATTTAATTTGAAATTATAATATAGTCACTAAAGGGTTATATTTTTTTTTTAAAAAAAAGGCAATTTAATAAGCTTCTTACTGTTTATTTGCAAACTAAAAATTCTAAATTTAAGCAAGTTCATAAATTATCTCAAATTAAAAGTTAATGTTAAGTAAAATTATAAAACAGAAAAATCAATGACTCTAGCATTAGATAAATGTCAAATGCAGAATTAATTACAATATAAATCACTCACTCTCTTCAATCCATATAATGGTTATTTTTTTTTTTTTTTTAGAGAATTTATTTAAAACACTTTACTGCAAAATAACATTCAATTTAAAGTTTACCATAATTGCAAAAATTACAATACGCAAAAGTACTTAAAAATAATAATAAATAGAAGACAATTATGTAAAGCAAAACCATTATTTAATGTTATAAAAATTAAAAATAGTTGATACAATAAAATTGATATATGTGTTCTTTTTATAAAATTTAGTAAGATCAAATCAATGAAGAATATCATATTTTTATGAATTGATTTTCTGTTTTCATCATCAGATCTTTTTAATATCTATTGAATTTTGAAACAAATGTAGTTATGTTACAAATGTATTTTTGTTATAGTTTTTATTGTGTAGTATTATGTTTTTACATAAGTCATTTCTTTTCCCTAATAACTATATAACATCCTGTATTGTAAGTGTATAAACAATACTTTTCAACACACACACACACATATATATATATGTATAATAGACATTTTTGTTAAAGTGTATGTTACACCTATTATACAATGTAAAAATTATAGTACATACACAAATTAAGATTGTCAATAAAATATTTTTTCCACAAAATACAAGGATGCATAGTAAAGTTACAAATTAAGAGAGTGTGTTCACTCAATCATGTTTGGTGAAAAAAAGGAATTTTAATAATAAACTTATTGTATCTTTTATTATTGTAGTGAAAATTGATGCCATTAAATTGTCAAAAGGACACTATTTTGTATACAATCTAATGCCATTATTCCAAAAAAGCATCATTTTTGTGTGATTTTAAATTTATATTGATTTTTGAATTTGTGTAATCATTCTTTGCTTGCAGTTTTAATAGCAAAATTATTTCTTATAATTAAATAAACCAATAGCCATTTCAGGAACCTAAGGAATAATGGCACAGCTTTGATTTACAATGAAATTCGTAATTTTATCATTTAAAGAAAGCAGTTAGCAGATTTTTTATGATGACTAGTTTTACATTTTGAAGCCATTTCAAAATAATTTTTAATTGTTTTAAAGAAATAAGTGAAGAAATAGTGCACCTGTGCCTTTTTTTAACTTAAGAAATTCAAAAACAAGGCTGATTGAATGTGTATAATTCAATAAGAATGCATGAATCTGAGACAAGAAAATGGCTATTCTAATTATTGGCAAGTAGTGCATAAAATTGTTCTATTTATTGGAGAGTAGTTTCTGTTTAGATGTTATAGTGCTTGATTAATACAATATTGAGAGATGTGTTGTGGTTTGGAGTTACTCAGATGTAACAAATAGGTTACATCTATGATTTAGTCTTGACGAACTGAACAGCCATGTTATAAGTGGACATAAAAGTTCAATGTTGATAAATTTAAAACATTATGTATAAATTGAAATTTGTTCATCTAGAGCAATGGAAATTATGTGGACAAGAATTTAATTGAATTGTGTATAATAGTATTTTGTCTAGACAGTTGATATGACCCATAGAGGGAACACTGGAAGGTGTTATTAAAAGAGAAAACTGTAATTTTAAAATTTAACATAATAGAAACACTCAATGTTATTTTTTATGTAATTCCATGCTTGTGCTATGTATCATGACTGAAATTTTGTATTTGATATGTATATTCTGCAAACCCGTTTTGGATGTGAATAAACTTCAATTTTGAAAATAATAAAAAAAAAAAATGTGCATCTTTCTAATTATTTTAAGAATTTTGTTGATTCACTATTTTATTTTTGATTAGCATATAAGTGGATTAGTGTATATTGTTATTGATTAAGACATAAAGAAAAAGTTAACAAAACAAACAAGAAAAAGATGGACCCCCTCCCCCCAATGAAGATTGTTAGAGGAAAGAAGATGAAACTCAATACAATATAGATTTTAACATAAGAAAAGTATAGTCAATATATGGAAAAAAAATAAACCCAATATTATTGTGGTGCATTTTTACTCAAATTTTTTTAGTTAAAATACAAAAAAAAGGAGGTATGTAGATATATATTGAGTGATGAATTAAAGATGGCAAATAAGCAAATCATGATGAAATAAGATGGACTTGTCTTTATTAAGAGAAATGAGAAATAAATTTAAAATGTTTGGAAAATTTCAATTTATGATTGAAAATAGATTAGTAAAAATAAATTTTAATTAAATTATATAGAAAAAACAACAAACACGTGGGATAAAAAAGCTTTACAATCATCAAAGCTAATTGATAGATCGTTTATTTATATAAGAAATGAAATAAATAAATGTAAATAATGTAGTATAGGTATATAATTATGAGGGATGAGAAAAGAAGATAGATAAATTGATTGTAGAAAAATAATTACAGTTACAAAAAATGAATATGAATAATAAAAAAAAACTCGGTTGGAGTTATATAAGAATAAAAAGTATGTAATACAAAGGGATGTATGATAACACTAATGAGAGTTTATTGTTATTTTGTACAAGGGAAGGAATTTTAAATACCAGAAAAAGAAGACAAGAGTGGCATAAGGATTTGGCTTATAGATTTAGTTTATGTGGAGATGGGCATGGGGAGAATTGGACTTTTATTTTTACAGTATAGATTGTTGAAAGAGAATCAAGATAAATTGTATGATAGTGAAAGAAACTTAAAAGTAAAGTGAGTGAAAAAGAGAGATTTGTGGTTTTTTGTTTAAGTCTTTATAATGAAATTTGGAGATCTGCCCAGAAAGGCATATAGCCAAGAAATTTGTGACTTCATTCAAAGAGCCATTTTCTATCATATCATTTTCTAATGTGAGCCTATAAGGAGATTTATATGCGTTCGAGCGTTCACTCATATTTATACATGTAACTCTTATTTTATACTTTCATACAATTTAATCGATTAAATTATTACCTTTAATTTTTAAATTAAGAAATTAGAACTGTTTTTTTTTTAATTATTCTTTATAAAAAAATTTATGAAAAGAAATTTCAAAGTGAACAAGCTATTATAAAATAGAATTGAGTTGTAGTATGTAGCTAACTTGAGTTTTTTTTAAAAAAAAACTGGTGAAAAATGTAGTCAATTTATTTTCTTATATTTAACAAAAAAGTAACTTTTTCTATCGCACATGCTTTTTTATTGCTCTAATTATTATTTATATATATTGCATCCCTTCTCCCTTTTAATATTTTTTTAATAAGTTTGGAATGTTCTCACATTTCCGAAAGTGCACCCTGAGGAGCAAAAGAAACAAACATAAGGAAATATAAAGAATCCTGATTCCAATTAAGTTTTAATGTGTTGAAAAAATTAAAACCGTGGAGGAGGTAACAAGGAAGATCATGTTCACTGCAGTGAAATTACATCCAGTAATTAATTTTTAAATGTGCCCTTAAGAAGATTAATGATGAAATAGTTGCTATGTATACGCACATTATTAATGCCTACGTTGATTTAAGAATAACATGCGAAATTGCACGTTCTGAAATGTTACCTTTTTTTAAAAAAAAAATCAAACCAAATAGTATTACACTGTTTTATTTAAATATAACATATATATATATTAATTTGTTTAAGAATGAAAATTTATATATATGTAGACATTTACTGAAATGTTTGTTTCCATTACCTAGATAGAGAGCTCGTAACAATGAATACTGTTTTTAAGCAATAAAAAATATTTGGTTATTGATAAGAGTTTGTTGTGTTTTTTTATTTTTTAATTATTATGGAGTTCAAAATGCTTTAATAAAAATATGTCATACTGTATAATAATAGTTTTAATTTGAAATGTAAATTCAAATAATGGGCAAATATTTTACCTAATAGACAATATTTGCCTGAAGGTTTTGTGATGATGATATCTTAGATGTAATAATAGATTTGACTATTTCCATCTATCATTAAATGTTGAATGTCTGGAAATTTTTAAACTTCATTTAAACTTTGAAAATACAAACAATTTGGTGTATAAGATGAAATGGCTGACTAAAGGGGGCTTGCAAATCTGGGTTCAAATCCCCTCTAATTACAACTTGTTAGTAACAACACCCAAATAGACAACACAAGTTAACAATTATACAACTTTGAGTAATTAATAACCTGTGTTGTCTATTTGTCTGTTGTTGCTAACATGTTCAAAGTTTAAATAAAGTTTAAAATCTTCTAGACATTCAATATTTAATGATAGAGGATGGAAATAGTCCAACATAATATCACTTCTAATAATTAGTGTCTTGTTATATTGTTGATATTTAATTAGTCTCATATCACTGAATGTATCTATTTTTGCTGTAATTATTTTTTCATTTTTGCCATACAAAAACTAGTAATAGAGTTATATCAAGAATTACTTCAACCAGTGGACTTGTGACATGCTATCGTTGTTGATTAATTTTCCACGACTGCACAAATCGTCATTTAATCTAGCTTCTATTTTTAACTGCATTTATAAACTATGTGGAACTTTGTTAATAGCTTCAGGATAAAATAATGAAACTTTTTTCCACTTGAAATATAATATGATATCAGAATATCAAAAGTAATAGGTTGATCTTCAAATTAGGAGAGTTTAAATCCATCTTTTTCTACCACTTCTAAACCAATCGGATTAAATTTTTAATCATTAAAAATGGTAAGCTTTTTTTAAAAAAAATCAAATCATTTAACTCATTGTAATATTTTGTACTTGTTAATTTTTAATCTTACGTTTAATGACAAATTCTTAAGTTCTCTTTCTCTTTTTTTAATTGACGGTTTAAAATGCACTGACGATTCAGGGAATATTTTTTAAATATATATTAAAATCTTACATTTTTTCAATAATTTGAACTGTGGATAGCCTTTTTAATTTTTTTTATTTTAAAAAATGTGTAATGCATAAATAGTAGCTATCTCAAAATAAATACTTCATGAGACCCCTAATATATATAACATGAACAATGTAGATTTAATTGTTGAAGAAACAAGTAGCTGCAAACAGATTAATCTAACTAGAACAACTAAATCTTCAAAATAATTATAATGCAACTATTCATATAACAACAATATATACTAATTGTTTAATCGTATATATTTGAATATTGTAGCTCTGAGGAAGACTGCTGGTTGATTAAAAACGTAAAATATCAATGAATAAATGGTATTTTGAAGATATATAATAATATAAATAAACACAATAATGTAAATTCTTTCAGTCAGAAAGACCAATAGAAAATAATCACAACTTTTCATTGTATTCACCATTTTGATATATATGTCTGGAATTTGTTTTTGTATACAGAAAAATGCATCCACAATAAATATATAATTGCACAATCGATTTGTATCTAGCTTATTTTAATATCTGGGATTAATAATGAAGTAAAATAGTTTGATTATGCATTTAGTTACTAAAAGCAACTTCAAAATAATATGAGAGTATAATAATTGATACCTAAATCAATAATTAAAGCTTACCATATGCCTTAAATAAATTTAATAAAGAATGTGTTTTACTATGTTGAGAAAGATTAATTAGTCTCGACAATTCCATTAATGTGTGTAATCTTAATAAAGTATATATCATCATCATCAACCATTATCAATCCACTGCAGGATGAAGGTCTCTCCAAGTTTAATCCATCTTCTCCGATCTTTAGCTTCTCTTTTCCACAACACCCCTGCACATTTTCTTATTTCATCCATCCATCTCACATGTGGTCTCTTTCTGGGTCTTTTACAATCTCTTGGAATCCAGTTTAAAATTTCAATTGTCCATCTATTATCATCTCTTCTAGCAATATGTCCAGCCCAACTCCATTTCAATCTTTTAATTTTTTCAATAAGGTCAGTAACACCTGTTTGTTGTCTTACCCATACATTGCATTTTCGATCTCTTCTTGTTACTCCCAACATACATCTCTCCATACTTCTTTGAGTGGTCTGAAGTCTCTGTATTGCTCTTCTATTAAGTGTCCAAGTCTCAGATCCATAAGTAAGAACTGGTAAAACACATTTGTTAAAAACCATCCTTTTCAAACACATAGGCATATTTCCTTTTAGTATCAAGTTATTTCTACCAAAAGCACTCCAACCAAGTTTAATTCTATGATTAATTTCCTCCATTATGTTTCCATCTGTATTAATAATCTGACCAAGATATTTGTAACTGTTAACTTCTTCTAATTCTTCATAATCAATCTTTATTTTCATATTTTGAGCAAATCGATTAAACATTACTTTCGTCTTTTTAACATTTATCTTTAGTCCTACTTTTCTACTTTCATCTGCTAATTCCTGCAACATTTCCTGCAGCTCTGAAGCATTATTTGCAAAAACAACTACATCATCTGCAAAATCTAAATGACTTAAATACTCTCCATTTACTTTCACTCCTTTAGTTTCCCATTTTAATCCACAAAATACTTCTTGCAGCACTGCTATAAAGAGTTTTGGAGATATGGAGTCACCTTGTCTTACACCTTTCTCAATGTTGATTTTTCCAGTATCATTATGTAATCTAATTGTTGCTGTTGCATTTTTATAAATATTCTTTAAAATATGACAATATCCTGGATCTATACCTTGATGATCCAATGCTTTAATCACTGAAGAAATGTGTATAGAATCGAATGCCTTTTCATAATCTACAAATCCAAAACATAATGACAACTCATATTCATTTGTCCTTTCTATGACTTCTCTCAATACCTGGATATGATCTATTGTACTAAAACCACTTTTAAATCCAGCTTGTTCTCTTGGTTGGTGGAAATCCAAAGTTCTCTGTAGACGAGTTGTAATTATCTTGGTAAAAATTTTATATAAAACTGATAAAAGGCTGATAGGTCTGTAATTTCTAATATCTTCTTTATCACCTTTTTTAAAAATTAATATTATTACTGCATTCTTCCAATCTTCCGGTACATCTTTATCATTTAGACATTTGGTATATAACTTTGCTAAAATTGTTTCTATTTCTTCACCTGCTTCTTTTAATATATCAATTATAATTCCATCATTTCCTGGAGCCTTTCCTTTCTTCATACACTTAATTGCATGTCTCACTTCTTCATTTAAAATTCTGGGCAATTCGGAAGATGTAATAGATATAGGAGGTACTTGTTCTTTATTACTATATAATTCTTGATAAAAATCTTCTACCAATTTCATGATGTCATCTCTCTTTTTAGTAATAATTCCATCTTTTTTTCTTATTGCAGATAGAAATTTCCTACCAATACCAAAATGTTGTTTAACATTTTTGAGACTTTTATTTTCTTCTGCAACTTTCCTTGCTATTTCACAGTTATACTTTCTTATATCATTTTCAACTCTTTTCCGTACCATTTTACAAAATTCGAGATATTCAATTCTTTTTAATACATCATTTTTGTATATCTTCATATTCCTTCTTTTCTTCATAAATTCTCTAGTCTCAGTAGAAATTTTATTAGTCAATTGCTGCTTTTTTCTACCAGCTATGTTTGTTGCAGTTTTTAAAAGTGTATCAGTTATTTTCATATTAATTTCATTCAAATCTGAATCATGTTCAAAATCTCCTAACACTTGAAATCTATTTGTAAGTTCTAATTTAAATTCATTAGAATGTTTCTGAAGATTAGGAATATCAACTGTAAATATTGTTGTTCTTAATAATTTTTGTCTCTCTAGTTTTACATTAACACGTAACTTACACCTTACTAATCGATGATCACTTCCTGTCTTAAATTTATTAAGAACATTACAATCTTGAAATATGTATTTTCTGTTAGTCAAAATATAATCCAATTCTGCTGTACCTTCATTTGGATGCTTCCATGTCCATTTCCTTTTAACATTTTTCTCAAAAAATGAATTCATAATATAAAGTTTTTCTTTTTCTGCAAACTCCACAAGTCTATGTCCTCTCTCATTTCTATTACCATAACCAAAATTACCTACAACAATTTCATCTTTCATTTGTCTACCAATTCTAGCATTAAAGTCTCCCATAACAATTTTAAAATGTTGTTTACTCTGATCAAAAGCCTTTTGTACATCCATACTATATATGTATTGGAAAAATATTTATCATTTACACAAACATTCATTCTGCCTTATCAGGCACTGAGAAGAAAGACCATGGTGTTCTTGATCTTAAACTCAGAGGTAAAAAGCCAATAAACTCACCATGCTGGCTAATGCGTGTTGGTGAGCAGCCCATCCATGTTCGTGTACTATATGAATAATCACATAGTAATAACAGCTGCAACGACAAGAACGTATGGAGTGGACATTAGGAATTTGCCCTGCTCGGTTCCTTTAAGGCCTCCAAGAGGAATCAAAGGGTCTCCTTTCAGTTAATAGCAAACTCCTTTCTGCAGCCTAAAGTATATATACGTTTGTTTAAAGGAAAATGAGAAATTATTAAAGACAAAATTTACTTATGTTAATCTGGAATGACTTTCATATTGATTAATTAAGTAATAATACTTTTGATATTTTGAAATGTGAATTATTTATTTAAAGTTAAAAAAGTTTCTATTTGATTTATTTCTGATTTTGACAAAAATGTAAAAATTTTAATGATCAAAGAACGAAAAACTTTTATCAAAACAAAGATATGTTTTTTTGTTTTTAAAAAAGATACATCTGGTTAGAAAAGTTGATATTTTTCAAATCTATTTCTGTTTTGTTGAACTTCAGATAATAAAAAAAAAACATTGTTAATATAGCTATAATCTTGTTTTGTTTTTTTATTAATTAAGAAGGAAAAAAATTTACTTAATCTACTGATTATAAATTTTATAGTATGGCTACAAATAGTCATGTCAGTTTAGCTGAAAATCGAGAGCCTCAAAAGAAGGGCAGTTACTGCTGGAATTTAAGTTAGTCGAGTTTGAATTCCCAGAGAAGTGTAATGGGTTTGGCTTCTCTATGATGTCTTATGACTCAACACATATGGAGCAGAAACCACTTTTTGTGCATAATATTTAGTTATTATTGAAACAGGAGAGGATTGCTAAAGGCGAGGATTGCTAGCGTTATTATGTTTATCTTTTAAGTAGCACATGAATTTATAGGCAACTATCCTAATTTTGAGAGATTCCAGTGGTATAGGATTTAGATATTGAAGTAGAGCAAAAAACTGACTATAGCTCTTTTGGTGCTGTTGATATTTTTATATATACATAAAACATAATCTAGTGAGTAAAATATATATTAACATATGAAAATCTATTTCTGTTTATTACAAAAAGAAAGAGTAGTTAATCTGTAGTGTACTAATTTGTTTGAAAAATAAATAACTTTTGATTGAATTGAATAAATTAACCAGCAGATGATAAAAATATTTGTAGAAGTCATGGGTAATTTTAAAAGCCTCCAGAGATAGAAAATTTTATTACGTCATTCATAAAAGATTTGTTTTAGCATTAGAAAAATATAATGAAATTGCCATGGGTGTGTGTTTTTTAACTAATGATATATAAAGTCCTGCTTTTTTAATCAAATTAATATTTTTGTATTTTCGATAATTATATTATGAGAGTAAATTCACTTTATAAAAGAAAGAAAATAATATATATAAAATCAATTACTATTTATATTGATTTAAATAAAATAACATTAGCCTATATATTCTAATGATTTATTATTAAAGATTGAAATATTTTAATAAGCTTATTTGTCCATGTATACATATGTGTAATATCTTTGAACATTATTAACACGGTTTAGCTTTATAAAAGTTAAATGAAATAATAACTCATGGGTATTGTATTTATGATCTCTTTCAATTATATATCTTTAAACTACAATTTAAATAATATTACAATTATAATCTTTTTTATCAAACAATGGAAATAATCAATATTTGTTTTGTATAACCAGAGGTTAATCAAATTGCTAATTTATTGTTAGGCGAATCGCATCTGACTGGCTCACTACTGGGTAATGTTCGTAATACCTCTTACAAGTAATTAATAACACTAGCCTATAGTTCTTGGTGGGATTGTTCCCATATTCCGCTGAGCCTAGTTTATTAACACGTGAGTAGGATTTACCATAAGAATCAGTTTAATTACCAATTACAATAATACTCTAGTACCTATTATTATTATAAGTAGGAATTAAATCACAATGAATCTCTAGTGATTAATTATTGTAAAATGGGAATAACGTTACCAAATACTTCGTCTACCGATTTACACTGTTGACAACACATCTGCTCTGATCTGTACACCTGTTTTGTTCTATGTAATCTCATTAATATGGGTGATTGTGATTCGCTAATAGTATCACTAGTATATCACACTTTTCCCCCACTACAGAGAACTAAGAGTATCCATGAAAATGAATACATTTTTGTATATATATAATTTGGAATAGCATACAAAATTTTCTTCTTCTTCATTTAACAGACATGGTCTTTTAAGAATTTGGGTGACTGTTTCTTTTTTTGAGGTTTTGATGACCTTTTTTTAATGTTCTCCATGTTTGCTGCTTCTGTTGGCATCTCTTTCCTTTTGTAGTGTATGATTGTCTACCACTTGTTTGCTTTGTGTATCTGGTTGTCCCATTTGAAATTTATCTCTGATTTTGTCTCTGTCGGTTCGACAGTTTGGTTTTCACTGGAGTTATTATTCTCCCAGCTTGGAGAACTGTGATGTCATATGTGATTGATGTGTCTCTTGTATACTACATCATCCTCTGTTCTCACCATTGCTATAAATTTGGATGTTAAGTTGATGATTTTTCCTTTATTCATGTTTTATATAGACTATCTCTGGTTCACCCTTTTTCTCCCACTATGAATGCTTTATGTTCTGTTTCAACCCATATATACATGTTATTTGGCAGCAGAGTCCTATTTCAAGAATAGTTCAGCTGAGGACATTCCACTCACTGCTGTTAGTGTAATAATATGCAGTATAGTGTTTCTTGCATATTTGTTAACTTTTCTTTTTTCAGTGCAAGTTTAAGTTGGTTTACTGCATTTTCGGCTTTTCTTGGGATGATATAGTGGTGAGTACAATTGTTTAATGCCTCTGTTCTCTAAGTATTCTTCAAACTTTCCCAAAGTAAAACCAGAACTGTTATCTGTGATGAGAGTTACTGGGTATTCTTGTATTGCAAATATTTTATTTAGATGATGAATGAAGTCCTCTGTCCCAGTGTTTCTCATGATTCAGTATTCTACTTGGTGGGAATAGGCATCTACTAATTTTAAGATTGTGTATCCCATGAAGGGATCTGCATGGTCCATATGTATGTGTTCCCATGCATTTTTATCTGATGGACACGAATCAAGCATTTGATTGGCATCCTTTGCAAGTTTTTGTGAATGACTCGACCTCCTTGTTTATCGTAGGCCACCAGACCTAGCTTCTTGCAAGTGCCTTTGCATGAAGTACTTACTCCTGGGTATCCATTGTGCAGCATTTTTAGCACCTGGTTTTGGCCCTGCGAGGGTATATAACTCCATTTAGTATGCACCAATAGGCATTTCAGAAGACCAATTGTAAGTTTTTTGGTCTTTTACTGGGCCAACCTTTGCTAATCCATTTTATAAATAATAGATATCCTGGATTATTATCTATTCACTCTGCTACTTTTTTACTATTTATCTGTAAATTCCAATTATCTATGTTGTTAATCTCCACATTGACCTTTTTTATTTTGGTTGTCTCTGGCATCCATGAGAGTGCATCTGCATGTTGTATCAAACTTCCTCCCTTATAGTTTATGTCATAGTCATAAACTGAAAGCAGTGTTATCCAGTGCAACAGGCATGTGCTAAGATGATCTGGAATTGGTTTTACCTTTGCCAATATTCCCAATAGTGATTTGTGGTGCCATACACATATTGATGGAAATTTTTAATTCTAGAAACTATGGCCAGGGCCTCCTTGTCAAGTTGACTGCAGTTTCTTTCCATGTTGGTTATGGTTCATGATGCATATGCTATTGATCTCCCTCATATGTGGAGTGAGTCAACACTGCTCCGATTCCATATTCTGATGCATTCACTGTCAATACTATCTTCAATTTGCTGTAGTAGTGAAATTGGCAACTTTTCTGATGTTAATAGGGATTTTGTTTTACAAATGCATCTTCTTGGTCTGTTGACCATTGCCAGTTTTTATTTTTCTTCAAGAGTTTATATAGAAGTTGAGCTACATTTGCTTTTCCTTTAAAAAAAGGGCTCAAAGTAATTAATCAGTCCCAGAAACGCCTTGTTTTGAATTTTTTGATCTGGGTGCATTCTTTACTGCCTAATTTTGTCTGATGCAGAGGCTTTTCCATGATGTGCCTCAAAAATTTGTTTTTTGGTATTCCGTATGCAATCTTCAGCATTTAATGTCACTCCAAAACCCTCAAGCCTACTGCCCACTTGTGTAATTCTCTCTCTGAGTGTTTCTTTAGTGTTAACTGTAATCAGAATATCAAAATATGGACATTACCACCCACTAGTCCATTGAGTAACCTGTTGATTTTTTGTTTGAAAAATGTTTGGTGCCATGCTGATTCCAAATGGAAGATAGTTGTATCTTAATATTCCTAAGTGAGTTGTAATTGTTAGTATTTTCGAAACTTTCTTACATACTGGTATCTGGTGAAAAGCTGTATGATCAAATTTAATGAAATATGATGATTTTTACAATAATGCTAGAATTTCTCGTGCATTCGGAACAAGGTACACACTTTTACAAAGATTTTTATTAACTGTTTTTCTATAGCTCTACAAATTCATATTTTCCCATCTGGTTTATTAACTATAACAAGTGGTGTGACCCACTGAGGGTCTTCTGTTGATCTTCTTATTCCCCTTTGCATGAGTTCCTTTAGTGCTTCTACTATTTTTGTTCTTTGTGCAAAAAATACTTTTCATGCTTTACTTATGACTGTTGTTGAGGAGTCCTTGAATTCTAATTGCACTGGTGTTATTTTTATCTCCCCGGTTTTGCTTAAATGGATTTGGGAATTTATTTGCATTACATTCTCAATATTAATTTTTTTAATATTATATTTATGGTAATCGTGAATGGTCTGAACCAATTTCAGCCTATTACTGGATTTATTTGTTTATAGATTGTATAGGGGTAGTTTTTTTAATTTAATTTTACCTGTACCCTTACTATTTCCACTGTATTTCCATTTACATTTTTAGCACTTACATTGGTTTTTGCCATTTTTTGTGCAGTGACAACTTCCCAACCACTAAGGGACATTAGTGTAATTCCAGAGCCGCTGTCAATTTTCATTTTAATACATTTTCCTTTGATGAGTATTGGCAGTTTAAATTCTGCTTCACTAAGAGTTTGGATTTTTAATACTATTAAAGTTTCTTTTCTATTTATACTCTGGTTTTAATTTGCAACAGACTTTCGCTAGATGACCTTTCAATTTAACAAATTTGTACAGCACTCTCGATTTTGCCTACAATTATGAGTATCCCGGTTTACCACAGCAGTAACAGCTGGTTTTATTATCATTTATTCTTTGTTGTTTCATTTCTGTTTCACATTTTTCTGAATTATGTGGTAATAATTTGTTGCTTGGTGTGCTATCAAGATATTCTTTAGCTTGATTCTTCACTAACTCACGTGCAATTTCTCTTTTGATCACATCTTTATAATTTAAATCCGAATTGGCTAGTAGTTGTTCTTGAAATTTAGTCTCATGTATGCCAACTGTTCCAGCAGGGCCTCTTCTAGAAATTGTCCTTTGACACAATTTTTTGCCAATTCTCTAAGAGCTGTATCGAATTCTTTGAAGCTTTCAGCCTTCATTTGTCAATTTCTAAAATGCAATCTCACGATGTGTTTCGAAGGGAGGTGGCAAAAATGTGCTTTAATTTTTGGACTATTTCATCATATAGAAAACTTTTGGGTTCTGCCAATTCACATAAATGGTTTGCAATCTCCAGCACTTTTAATTCGTAAAACTCTAGCAATGTGGCCACCTTTATCTGGTTTTCTTTAATGTTATTATTAACAAGAAAGAATTTCTCTATGTGCTTTGATGTATAGTAACCAGTTGGTAGGTTCTCGACATCAAATTCTCCTATTGGCATTTGCACCATGGTAGCCACTGCTGACATTAAGTATTACGGGTTTCTTTTGTTTTTCGCAGATTCTATGCTGTTGATTGCGCCAAACTGTTTTACCACTGAGGTTAATCAAATTGTCAATTTATTGTTAGGCAAATCGCATCTGACTAGCTCACTACTGGGTAATGTTCATAATACTCCTTACAAGTAATTAATAACACTAGCTGATAGTTCATGGCAGAATTGTTGCTGTTAGTATTCCGCTCAGCCTAGTTTATTAACAAGTGAGTAGGACTTGCCATAAGAATTAATTTAATTATCAGTTACAATGAATACTCTAGTACCTATAGTTATTATAACTAGGAATTAAATCACAATGAATCTCTAGTGATTAATTATTGTAAAATGGGAATAACGTTAGCAAATACTTTGTCTACCGATGTACACTCTGACAGCAAACCTGCTCCGATCTGTGCACGTCCTTTGTTCTATGTAGTCTCATTCATATCAGTGATTGTGATCAGCCAATAGTCTCGCTAGTATATCACAATATTTTATATCTGTAAAGTCTACATCAGAAATAATAAATCTGTATTATTGAAATATTTTTCAGAGATCTTTAATTTCATTTTTTATTATAATTTTTTTAATCAATCAGTAAATTTATTAATCATTATTTTAAGTTATTCTAGTGAAGCTATTTAATATTGGAATAACCAAATATTATGCATCTTGGCTTTAGTTGTATGTTATCACATAGCCTTGAATCAAAAAACTACCTCCAGACTAACAGAATGGGTATGTGGACATCTGTATGATTATCTCCAGAATTATTTAGCTGGGGCTAAATGTTACCTTTAAAAATCACACATTTCACTTTGATGTTTGATGGTAATGATTATTAATTTGTGACTAATAAATTCATGGTACCAGATGGCCTTAAGCATTGATGATGGTCAATGCTGATATAATGATTTCAGCATTTTTGATATATTAGTTTTATAATTATCAGTAGTGCGCATGCACATGCATGGAGCTAAAAGTATTGATGGTAATAATTACTATTTTATAATACAATGCCTCATGATTAGCAGTAGCTTGATGATTAGCCTGAGGTAGATCCAGTTACAAAGAATAATTGTTGTTGATAAGTGGTGCCATGGTTATAGCCTGTATTCACTTCTGATTTTTTATGCTCTCATTTATTTTATTGCAGTCAGTAATAATAATTTATTATTATTATCTACTTTTTGTAAACTAACTATTACACTTTTTTATAATTTTATGCCATTACAGTATTTGGTTGTTTTCTCATCCCTGGTGTTCGCCTTGAGATGTTGCTATTTCTAGGAATTGACCTAGAAATAGCGACAATTCCTAGAAATATACCATTTCACCGGCATTCACCCAACAAAAGAGGAAATTTTCTACATTATAGATGCAGAAAAGAGTCCATGTTATGTTGGACGGCGGTGACAGAAGCCAACACAAAGAGACTTCTTTCTATGATAAAACACAGAGTTCCCAACGGCTGCCGATTATGGCTTTTTTCTATGTCTTTAAAGACACACCCACAAACTAAAAAACAATATAAGATTAATAAACATTTACAAAAATGAAAGACTAACATCATATAATAGTATTAGTTACTACAATATTTTATTACAAATCTAATAAATCAGATCTTTTAACATCAAATCAATCACAAGTCCAGCCTGGAATCGTTATATGTTTATGTTTTTGATTAGCATCAACGCCATCCTGCGGTGAACACCGGGGATGAGAAAATTACCCAATATTTATATATAATTATTTAAATGAAGATTTTTTCATAATTATAAGATGAAAATAAAAACTTTTTGGGTCATACTGAAATTTTTCTGCCTAGCACACAAAAAATCCTGTATAAAGTTTTTAGAATCTTCAAAAAGGTCTTCTTCATTCACCAAAACAGGAAATTTCTTCACTAACTTAGATTACAGAACATTTCGATGAAATTGCATTCATCTTTATCAAGGCTAAGGTTGTAATGAAGAACTGTTATGTTTCAAATAGTAATGAGATTGTGATTGTGCATAAATTTACATTTCCTTTTCTTTTACAATCAGCTGAATTATTAAAAAAGATTTTAGAAGATGAATGATATAAAATAATGGCCTTCCATAAGACTGGTCTGTACTTGGTCTTTTTAAAATTTTAATAAATTCTCTCATAGTTCTTTTAAATCATATTTTCCATAGTAGTTAATATTTTACATCAGGGTATGACCAATTTTTAAAAAATGCAGTGTAAAAATTGATGTATTCAATTTTTGATTGAAGGCTTTTTTATGCTCCCTAACTCTGACACAGCATGTGTATTTATTTAATCCAAAAACTTCTTGGGTAGTGTAAACATGGAATTTCATAGATACCTTGCTGGTCTTAAAGTATTTGGTTTTTAGACTTATGAGTAAATTTTTTGTTAGTGGAAAAAATGGTCTTATCAGTGACCCTTAATATAAATAAGGTAAAATAGTTGTGAAGAATTTTTAACTTCATCATTTTTTCTCTTCTTGGTATCAATATTATATAAAGTTTTCTATATAATGTTTTCACTGCAACCATTAGAAAGTAGAATATTTTTTTAATTAGTGCTATTTCTTGAATAAGTTGATTTTATCAAACTATGTTTTCCTATACTTTGGGTGCAATTTGAAAATTATAATTGCAGTTTAATCGATTATTTATTAGTCTGCATTCAGAACAGGTTATATTTACCTGTTCAAGGAAATTTATTTAAACTTCTTTGTATCAATAATTTCACTCTCTGTGGTCAAATTGCAATCTTTAGTTTCTATATAAATATATTGGACCATAAATAAAGATGGGATTCTACCTTTATTATTAAAAGGAGATTGCCTTGATAACAGTTTGTAATTGTTAATTTATATTGGGATTGTCTAAGTGTTGATTGGTTTTTAATGATATATATTGTACCGTTTATTTATATATGGTATAAATATATTTGCATTTAGTAAATGCTAAAAGAAAAAGTAAATTTAGTGATCTTATTAAAAGATGCAATTTTAATTTTTTCTTAGTGTAATTTTTTTTTAAAAGTACAATGAGAGTTGATTTTTTTGTTTCAAATTAATACTTTGATTTAAAATGAGTTTAAATTGGAAAGCATAAATGACAAGCAGATTACTAATCCAGACAAATAAAAAGAAAAATTCCGAAGTAAATTATTACAATAATTAAAAATTTTTTTTTTTTGGAAGCTAATTAAAGGTGGCAGAATTATGCTGAAAAAAAAAAGACTTTGTAGCTTAAATTTAATAAAAAATGTACTAGATTATTATCTGCTATTCTGATAAAAGAACAAAAGAAAATAGATGCGTAGAGAAGTCTAAAAACTGATCGTGAATATAAAAGGTCAGAAAAACTTCAAACGAGGTCTTACTCTTGTCTGTTTTTTTTTTTTTTGGTTGGTCCTGGATCATTCATGATCCACGACCACTACGCTGAAATAATTTGTCATGCTGGAGTGGACCGAAAATTTGACATCATTCATCATGGAGATGTCGACCCCAGAAAAGCTTTTGTGACTAACCTTTAGAACGGACCACAAATAAGTTTAATACTAATAGTCACAAGCTCATTCTACCTCATAAAAAAACCATGCATGGTAATCAACTGTCTGTGCAAATTTGTTAAACTTACCCATAAGCTATGATTAATTAATCCTGATTGTGACTAAATTAAGCTTATAATATAGTACTAATACACACATTTGCAGAATTATCATCCAAAGAACTTCCTGGAAGAAACTTAAGTGAACTTTAATTATTAAACTGTTTTAGTTATTTGATTTAACATGTGGATTAGCATGCGTGTAGTCTTTCCAACTTATTAGTAATTTGTGTTTTTAATATTTTAATTTGTTGGAATAAAATATTTATTTCTAATATCAACTATGCAATGTGCATTATTAATGATAGTTTTTAAATTTATTAATGTTAGTTTATTAGGATTTGAGTATAATTTACCTTTGCCAATAGTTATTAGCTAAGCCCTGGGTGTAACATTCTCTGAAAAATAACTAAGTTACGGGAAATCAAAACCCCGATCCTTTAAATTATTTTATTCTTAATTTATGATGTGCGACACGGTGGATTTCAGCGGATTCTTATATGAATCCTGACGCCCTTGTTAAAACAAATAAAGAAGCTGATTCCGCCAGCAGCATAAGTTGCAATAATTAATAGGCCGGTTAATCAGGAAATATAGCTATGTTTTTAAAAATATGAATGAAATATTTATATTTTCCATCTTCATAGCTTGATTAACTTTCACTTCATAGTGTGTAAAAAAAAAAAAAAAAAGACCTACCAAAACGTAACTAAAATGGGAAAAACGTTACAATATATATAAAGTATATTTAGGCTACAGATAATGTCTAATTTTAAATGATCAATTAAATCTTTTAATATATTTCTATAAAGTGTTTATGTCAAAATTGTGAATGCAAAAAGTTTGACACTTGTAATCAAGTTGTAGTAAAATGCTATCTATGTAATATTAAACAAATGATAAAAATGTAAGATATTGTGATCTGGACTAACTGATATGTACTGGTTCAGCATGAGATGCACATCTTGGGAAATCATTTATCTTTATCACATATCTTAGGAATTGTGATGAAATAGAAGTTTGAAATATATATATGAAATTAAAATATATCTAATTATAATATGAGCTATGTATCTATTAATCATTTGAAAAAAGTGGCATGGATGTTTCTAAATGCATCCAGAATAAGAGATGTTGATCTGCCTTCTGGGCTAATGAATCATTGTGATATGATTGAGCTATAGTGAAGAATGCACGGATAAAAACAAAATTTGAATATATATATATATGTAACATCTTGATCCATCAGTTGCAATTCTGCTAAACATGAAAATACTTTTAAAAGAAATATTTTTGAAGTAAATTTTATAATAACTTACCTATCATTTATAATTAAACTTAATAACAGTATGTTCTAACAAGGCTAACAATTTAGCAAAGAGATCATCACATCACATTACCAGAAGATTTTAGCAATCTTTCCCAAATGTTAATTGGCCACTTGCAAACTCAATCCATTTTCCTGATGTCATTATATTCCTTTTCCTTCTCTTGCATTACTGATGATAAATATTTTACAATTTTTAAACATATATTCTCAACATTTAAATTCCTACATTTTCTCATTTTCCAGTTTGTAGACTTGCGCTTTTTATTTCTATCATCATTTTCAATCATTATCAATTCATTGCATGGTGAAGATCTCACCAAGTTTAATCCAGTTTCTTTGATAGATAGCCTCTTTTTTCCACATAGCATTAGCAAACTTTCTTATTTCATCCATCCATCTCATATGTGGTCTCTTTCTGTTGTTGGTTTTTTTTACAATCTTTTGGAATTAAATTTAAAAGTTCAATTAGCTATCTATTATGATACAATATGCCCAATCCAGCTCCATTTCAGTTTCTTTAATTCTTTCAATGTCATCTTGATACCTATTTGATCTCCTCTTGGCCCTGCTAACATATATCACATCATGCTTTATGGGAAGATCCAAAGTCTCTACATTATTCTTCTATTAAGTGTTCAAGTCTTAGATCAATAAGTTAGAACTGACAAAATACATCCATTAAAAATCACATTTTTCAAATACCTATCCATATTTCCTTTTAATACTGTTAGTTTTACCAAAATGCTTCATTGAAGCTTAATTCTATGATTAATTTCATCTATGTTTCTATCTATTTTTATAACTGACTAAGTTATATCAACAAATATGGAAAAGAAACATATTTCAAAACTTATATAACTCACTGTTGATATTTAGTTTTTTTTTCTAAACTTGTTTTGATGTCTTTAGATATACCGAGTGCAGTAGTGCAATGCAACATGTATTTAATTGACATTTATGATAGTAAATAGTTTCCTTGGCTTGGCAAAGAATGTTCCACATTTTTTTTGATCATATTAATAGTAATCATTATCAAAGAATCAGTCAAAATTCTTTTTAATAAAACTCCATTTTATATACATATTCAAAATACATTTTTTTTAAAGAGTCCCAAGTTACAATGATATGATAAACTAAAAAAATTCAAGTTGATCATTTTGCTATGTAATAGCTGCCTAAATTTTTAGTCCAGGAAGAATTGTTCTTAAAGAAGCTGTGTGACATGCAACTTTTTACAAGAATTATCAATTTAGTTTTATTAATATCTTTGTATTAAAATGTAACAGTAAATTATTAACTTTTATCTTGACTCAAAATTTTACAAAAAAACAACTTGGGCCATTGTGGTTAATATTTCTGCAATGTAATTTTCACTACATCATTCTCATACAAGGTAGGGACTGATTTCTATCCACTTTTAATATATGTAAGAGATTGTGGGCTGGGCCAACTGATGAGTGCTGGTTCAGCATGAAATGTGCTTCTTGGGAATCATAGATTTTTTTTGCATGTCTTTGATCATATGTTTATGATTACATTCTCAACAAGGTATTAAAAGTGGATACGAACCAGTCCCTATCTTGTGTGAGAATGATGTAGGGAAAATACACTACAGAAATATTATTCATTATTGGATAATCTCTAGTCTAATGAATCATTGTAGTGTTTGGGAATTTAAATGATAGTAAGTTTTTTGCTTGTTTCTTGTATATATATATGTAAATATTTAATTATATAATCTTTCTTAATTGTTAATCAATTTTCCATCATTATTTTTTTAGTCATGTGTGATATCATTGCATAAGTTACTGGTAAGAGAAAAAGCTGATCGTCAGGATAGCAAAGGAATTTTTTTAATCAGTTCCAACCCCCAAGATCCTGAAATGTATGAATTGGTATGTCAGTCTTCCAAAGAAAAGAAAACTTGGATTGAAGTGATTAGGAATGCAGTTCAAAATTGCCCTGAGGATGGTAAAACTCCTTATTAAAATTATTTATTACCCACTTTTATGAATAATAGCTGGTTGGATTTTTTTATATTTAAGAGAAAATTTTATACAGTTTTTGAGTCGACATATTGTACTCACTTCTTTTATGGATTTTAGTTGTGAAAAATATATTGATTTTTTTTTTTTCTTAGGTACAAATAAATGAAATATTATAAATGTTGGATATTAGTAGTAAAAAGTATACTGATTTTTTTGGTTATAATTCAGTTTATTTATTTAGCATAAAGATTTCTTTTTTTTTTTTAGATAATTAATTTATTAACAAAGGTTATAAAGAAAATTAAAGATTATTTATTCTGCCATTGTGGTTTGACAATCATTAACTGCGTGGCTCACAGTTTTATGTCCATCTTGTCATGTTCTGGACCATTACATTCAAATACTGTTTTGTCTCTAGATTTATGCTCATATATATGATAAATAATAATTCAAATTTGTGTACTTGTTAAATAAGAATGATTTATTAAATAATAATAGGAACTATTATTTGACTAATTACAAAAATATATTGGTGGAATAATAGGGAGTTCAGATACACTTACAATAATACATACATTATATAATAATACTGGTGATTTTTATATTAGTCCTATAAGGACTGTGGTACATGCAAGTAATAAAGCCAGAATAGCCTGTATCAATCCTTAGATTCACATTGGTATTTACAGTGGCAGAAATTCACTGATGCTATTTGATCAGAGAAGCCATTCAAGGACTTTCATTTGGTTTCCAATCATCTGCTTGCTACTATCTATTAGTTCTGTCACTGGAATTTTACTGCCTCTTCTGTCTCTGTGCTTTGAGATGATATCTGCTCTCCTATTTTTAGAAAGGAAAACTTTTTATCTTGAGTCTTTTTATTGTTATCTAGAGTCTATTTTGCAATTTAAATTGCTCTAAATTAGTATTACAAAAGTAATACAATTAATTCATTTGGCATAATTATATATATATAAATTAATTATTACTATTTTATTAATTAAGTTGTATTAATTAAGTTTTACTTTTTATACAATTTTTTATTAAGTATTTTATTTAGAATAATAAGCAATATATGTATTTATTATATGATGCATTCCGACATAAATATATATGTTAGTGATGAATCCATATATAGTACTATATCCACAAAAGTCAGTAGTTGCTAAATTCCATTTCTAAAGTAATTAATCGTAGTGATTACAAATTTTATTTATGAGATTTTACTATTGGATCTAAAAAAAAAATTTTTTTTTTTTTTTGGTATGCCATAAGAACTACATTTTTTATACCATAATTCTATTGTGATGGCATTCTTGATTTGAGATGATAACTATATTTTAAAAGACATGGAGTCGATAATGGAATAAGTTTTTCAGAATTGTATAAATTAATTTTTTGAAAAAATATTATGGTTTTATTTTTGTGAGATTTTATTTTTATAGATGGCATAGTATTAATAATTGAATGAAAGATGTGGTGTGAAAAATTGGCTTTATGTTGGACTTTTGCATATTCATAGATTTATCATATTATATTTATATTTTATATTACTTAGTCTTTGATTAAATGTCTATACATGTCTGTATCATTTTAATTCAAGTAATTTATGCCCTTTTTAAATTCTGTAGTGTCCAATAGCTTATCTGACTAATACATGTTTGTGCTTGTATAGATAATAATAAAAAATAGTTATTTGTTCTGTATATTTTGAAGAAAAAATGGATTTATTTTCATGAATGTTAAAGTTTATTGAAAGATAAAAAAAAAACTGCTATTGTCATTGTTATTAAGTGATTCAGGTTTTATACAATAATTTAAACACACATTGTCTGTTCAGCATGTTATAGTGGACTGGTGGACAAACTTCATAATGGCATAACAGATCATTTTGTAATGAACTGACAGACACTTTTTAACATTTACATAGCTGAAATATATATAAAAACTAATACCATTTTAAAATAAAGCACAAAATTAAAGTAAAAATTTAACTTTTCTATTTATTTATGCTGTTGCTATATTTGCTGTAAAATATTTTAGATGAAGGAGTTCCTAGTGAAACTGAAGAAGAACGAAAAATTCAAGAAGCAAGATCTGCAAAAGTTAGAGAATTAATAGGTAGGTAAAAATAATTTGTAAAATCTTTGAGGCCAATTGAATTATTATAAGGTTATTTTTTTTATTTTTTTTTATTAAGTATATAAAATTGTATTATATGAATAACAAAGTTTGTATATTATTATTCTGTGTTTTTACTTGGTTTATAGCATAAAAAATGCACTGTGTAATGTTTGTTCTTATTGTTCTGTAGAAGATTTTGTTGTGCAACCAGGGTTCAAATTTAGCTTATGTAAAGTAAAAATTTTTATCAATAAGCTTAGGATTTTTCCCCTGCAGCAAGATCATAGACATCTAGCTAACTATTCATTTGGGTAAATAGTATTTAGCTATTTTTGGCTAACAGTTAAAACGTGGTTCACCATCATATTATTGGCAGATCTGCTAAGTATTGCCTTCACTGAATCTTTAAGAAGGGCTGCTGTAGAGACTTTTGTCCTACAGTGCACTACCATTCCACTGCAGAATAAAAATCTCTTCCAAATTTAATACAATTTTGATCCTTAGTTTCGCTTCACAACATACCAATAAACTTTTTATTTGATCCATCCAAATCATGATCTCTTTTTAGATATTTGCTATGTCTGGAAGTGTAATTCTTGCTCTGCAGATAGCATGAGATCTAAATTTATCTCCTGAATACAGTTAAAATTTAGTATTTAATATATCTATATCAGAGGTTTACATTATTAAATAACAGATGTACAATTTAACAATATATATATATATAGACTCATAGGCATATAGATCTATATAATCTGTTAAGTCTCTCGTCTTGCTTTGGCGTGGCATGTTGGGAGGCAAGTTTCTCAGCACTGAAAGCTTAAGATACATATGGTGACCTCCAGCTCCGAGGTTATATGTTCATCTGCACACCACCTTCCTGCAGCAAGTGTTTGGTTGTTTTTTTTTTTCTCACTTAGCTTCATCAATTGATAGTCCATTTACTCTTCTGATTGACTCTTCTTTCAAATCCTGCCGATAATATAATTATTTCATTTATTCGAGATACATCCTGGATCGGAGAATTTTATTTCTATTAAGTTCTATTAAAAAGTTATTTGGGGATTTCTAGAGTTGTTATCAATGAAAGGATCAGGAACTGACAATTCTTTAATTGTTAATGGTATATATTTTTACTGAAAGAATTTCATTACTTATCTTCAGAGATTTTAACTAATTGTTCTTTTTATCTACTTCGAAATTAATCTTTTCTGATCACATAATATTTTAATTTATTTAAGTTTACTAATCTTAAAAAGCTAATTTTTTTAATTGCTGTATATGTATTTTACATACACGTATATCCACCGTCCTATGTGTTTGATTTTTCACTCGTATATCTAATTTTGAGTCTCTTTTTTATTATTTGCAACGTTCATCACTCCATACTTTGTTGAGTGATCTGATGTTTCTTTATTACTCATCTGTTATGTGACTGCTGAGTATGCGGAGGGGGGGTGTCTAAAATCCCAACTATATCAATGAAAATAATAAATTAATCTCACAAAACTTTATTTTACCAAGTTAATTTCTCTATACTGAAGATTATTAATAAACGAATAAGTTAAGTAACAATAAATTATAATATAACCACAAGAATTATGCCTCAAATTTGCGACAAACATTTGAATAAATGTGTGTCTGAAAATTCTTTATTTTAACATACTGCGAATATATATATATAATTCATTAAGTTAGAGTTACTTTAACTCTAATATTTTAAAGTTCATACATGAGTATCCTTAACTTTTAGTTATTCACCATTAATGGTATTACATATACTACTTTAACTTTAGCACAGTCATTTCTCCTTTCGAGAAATGCATTATCAACTTAACAACTCTCTATTACTTAGTTAGTTACTTAATCGCTTTTAATTTACATATCGCTTGCTACTGCCGCTCTCTCAGTTCATTATTTTATTAGCGATGCTAATTAGCATAATTAGTATTCAATTTCTTTTGACTACAGTTTTCTAGAAGGTCCTACTTTTTGGGGAGAAAACAATATCTCTACATATTATACAGACCATATAATAAACTTGTATTTACATAATTATAAATACGTGTACTTTATACTATTACTACTAAATTCTTATTATCATCTAGTGTATCTTTATGCATTTAGACATTTGATATATAACTTTGCCAACAATTTTCTAGTTTCTTCATCTGCTTCTTTTAAGATATCAATAATAATTCTATCATTTCCTGTAGCTTTCTTTCCCCGTTTTTATAGATTTAATTGCATGTCTCACTACTACAAAAGATATACTTTGTTTTTTTATTACTATGTAATTCTTTTCAGATCTCTTCCATACATTTCATGATGTTATCTCTCAATTTAATAATAGTTCTGTCTTATTGCAGATATAATTTTTTTTTATAATACCAATAAGTTATATCGCAATTTTGTGACTTATTTTTTACTGCAGTTTTTTTTTTTAGTCAATTCACAATTATATTTTTTTATATTAGACGTAATATGTGCCTTATATACATTGATAATTCTATAAAAATTATATGGCTGAGCACTTTTGAGAACTTAAAACGTTCTCATATTTATAGCAATATAATCTTGGAAAAAAATGGAGAGGTGAATGTGTATGTATATACAGTTTATGGAATTCAAATTTATTTAAATTACAATGTTAATTATGTATATTACAGCATCCATTCCTTGGAGAGGAAAAGGACAAATCTTTACGAGTAATAGTGTTATTATTGTTCTATATATAGCATGCTTCTTTGATTTTCTTTTTCAAATCATTTCTCTCTGTATTTTGAATAGTTGCAAAAGAAGTAATAAATCAGTGTCCTGTCACCTTTTGATGTTCCAGGAAGGTAGAGCTGTGTTCTGGTTTGTCTGAGGTTTTGTATAGCTATTGATGCTATGTAGGGCATGCACGTAAGGATGCTCAAGTTTCACCATAATAGATTGATTGACATCCAATTTGGTGGCATTTAAATTTATAAAGTGTTAAAGGGTGAGTTTAGGCTCAAGCCTATTCTTGGAGTTGTTGAGTAATCTATTGGTAGATTTGGGGGGGGGGGGGTATGGCAAGCAAAGCAATAATTTGGAAAGTGTTTTATTAAAAGTTTTTGTTAATGTATGAATGTATGGCAAGAGAAACCATGGTCTCTCATCATTATATCATTATTAATTCTTTTTTGTATGATTTTACAAAACTAGATATTCTTTTTTAATCTATCATTTTATAAAAATGTTCATATTTCTTCTCTTCATATTTTCTCTTATCTGGATAAAAAATTTATTAGTAAATTGCTGCTTTTTAAAACCAGCTATCTTTCTTGCAATTCTTAATAAAGTTTCATTTATCTTATTGATTTCAGTCAAATTTAAACCATCTATCTTCAAAGTATGTTAATATTCTAAAATTATTTATAAATATTTAATCTAAATTCATTTGGAGTGTTTTTTGAAAATTAGGAATATCAACTGCTAAGCTCTAATTTTGACCTAGCAAATATATTATATCTCACTAATCAATGTTCGCTTCTTGTGTTGGATCTATTAAGAACATTAATCTTGAAATACATATTTTCTTTCAGTCAAATATAATCCAATTCTACTCTATCTTAATTTAGATGCTTCTATATTCTTTTCCATTCAGCTTTTTTTTTTTTTCAATGAAAAACAAATTCATAATCTATAGCTTTTTGTGAACTCCACAAGTCTATGGTCTTTATCATTTCTATCACTATAATAAAATTTATCTATAATACTTTGATCTTTTTATCAATTTAAGCATTATCTCCCATGACATTTTTAAAATGTTTGGTCTGATCAAAAGCAATTTGTATATCCATATAAAAATCCTCTCCATCATAATAAGAAATTATTGGGACATTGCTCTATGTACCTTTGGTAACTTCCATTAAATTGAATAGTTAATTTTGCCACTATTCAATACTTTTTAATTTTCACCTGAAATTAATGGTAATTCTGATTTAATATTTTAATGGGGTGGGGGGTTGTGGTGGGGAACAATTGCATATTATTTTATTTACTTTTATTATTGTTTTGCAGAATATCTTCACACCAAAGATATGGAGATTAGCAATATCTGTGATGAAAAAATGAAGATTATTAATGAAATGTTGGTAAGTATCTTCATTAATTTTGAAAAATTTATTATGCATGGATCATTCATTGTGTTTTATTTATTTTTTAACTATAATACTTAGGTCATTCATTGTGTTTTATTTATTTTTTAATTGTAATACTTAGATTGTCATAAACTATTTCAGTGATTTTTTTTTTTTGATTTTATATATATATATCGATTATTTAGAGAGATATAATAAAATTAATTACATTCAAAATTATACATCAATTTAACATATATTTTTTCATTTTTTTTCTTTCATTGAATCACAAATTAAATGCTTTTTAATAACAGTGCACATATTAAATCACTAAACATCACATGATCACCATTCTTCATGCTTACACAAGTTGTTTATACAGAGGCTAAACTCTCCATACACTTAATGAAAGCCAGTAATCAATGGATGCAAGAAGGTTTATGCATAAAATCCCCATCTAATGACTACACATCCAATTTTCCAGACTAGTTTCTAGCTTGATCACAGATCCAAGGCTTCTCACTGATGAAAACCAGAAATTAGAAACTAGTCTGGACATATGAGATATGTAGATACTAGATAGGGATTTTATGCACAAACCTTCTTGCATCCATTGATTATTCTAGCTTACACTGAGTGGCGCTGCTATATGGAGAGTTTAGCCTCAGTGCACATATTCACATTATTTCTTTAAATATACAATTGCAGCCCAAAAAATATATATATAAGACAATAATCAAATTAGTGCTTATCCTAAAAATTATATCCAATTTTAATTAATACTTCACCACAATATGATCTTTTATCAAACTGATATCATTGCACAAAACTTTCAAAGATATTAGAGATAAGGATAACATATCTTTCCATCATGCCTATGACTTGAGATTATAATCCAGATTGAGTGAAGCTCAGAAATAGATTTGAGATTTTTTGCTCAAACTCAGCCTAACTAACCGTCTTGTCATTGTGTGATAAAAAGGTATCTAGTTGTACTTAGCTAGAGAATAGACAAGGAATAAAAACACTCCACCTAATAATTGGCAAATTTTTGCTCTATGGTGGGCTATTTAACTGCCATTTTATTTTTTGATATTTATTACTTTGATGTTTAAAAAACATTTACAGAATAATTGCCAAATTATATAAAAATGAAAAAAGAAGCATAGGAATGGGGATTCAGTATTTGTAACTATTTTTGTTTACTTGTGAATACATTTTTGTAAATCAAACTAATAAAAAAAAAAAGTTTATTGGGCTTTAGATAAATTATACATTTAAATATATATATACGAGCCACTTTAAATTGTAAATTTTTCCTATAAATATTGTTCAGTTTAAATGCAGAAATAAATTATTAATTTATAGTAATTTATAAAGTACAGCCTTAGGTAGTTCAGCTCATTAGTGATATGATGACTCAAAAGCTAAAAGTTTCTAGATTCATTTTTAATTAAAATTAAGTAAACTAAAAAAAAATCTTAACTTGATCGACTGAATAGACCAGTTATGTTCAATCTGCCATGTGGGTTCTTAATCATCACATAGTCTCCTAATCAATTATTCACAAAGTCCTTATATTTATCTTCAATTTTAACCATTATCAATCCATTGCCGGATAAAGGTTTTTAGTCTAGCTTTGCTGATCCATAGCATCTCTGCTTCACAACTCAATAGCAAACTTCCTTATTTCATCCATGCACTTCATATATGGTCTTTTATAATCTCTTGGAATCCAATTTAGGACTTCAACTAACCATCTAATAGCATATCTTCTAACGATATTCTTTCTCGGCTCTGTTTTAGTTGTTTAATTCTTTCATTAATATTAGTGATATCTGTTTATTCTCATCCATTTCATTTTTGATCTTTTCTTGTTATTCTTAACATACATGTCTTCATACTTCATGGAGTGATCTGAAATCTCTGTATTGCCCTTCTGTTAAGGGTCCATATCTTAAATCGATAAATAAGAATTAGTAAACCACATCATTAATAACCTTTTTTTTAATACATAAGCATATTTTCTTTTAATATTAAGTTATTTCTAGAAACAAGTTTTATTTTATAATTAATTTCATCCATTCTATTTCTATCTGTATTAATAATCTGACCAAGTATTTATAGCTGTTAACTTTTTCTAATCATGATTATCAATATTTCTTTTTTTCTTGTAGGAAAATCCATTGAATATTACATTAGTCTTTTTTAGCATTTATCTTTAGTCTTACTTCCTTACTTTCATCTTATAACTCTTGCAACATTTCCTGAAATTCTGAAACATTATATTTTAAAAACAACCACATCGTCTTCAAAATGTCTAGATGATTTAAATAATTTACTTTTACTCCCATAGCTTTGTATTTTAATTCTTGAAGTATAAACTGCTGAAGTTTTGGAGATTTGGAATTATTCTGTTTTTCATCCTTCTCAATGTTTATCTTTTTAATATCACCATGTAATCTAAACGTTACTTTTGCATTTTGATAAATATTTTTCAGAATATGATAATATCCTCAATCTATCTCTTGATATTCCAATGTTTTATTAATCCTTTTAAAATGCTTATAGAATCAAATGCTTTTTCATGATGTATAAATCCAAAACAATTGTCAACTTTTATCCATTGATCCTTTCTATAACTTCTCTCAATACTTACTTGGATGTGATTCATTATACTAAAATAATTTTTAAATGCAGCTTGTTCTTTTTGTTGATTAAATTCCAAAATTTACTGTAGACAAGTTGTAATTATCTTGGCGAAAAAAAATTATAGAATTGATGGAACAATAATAGGTTTATAGTTTTTAATATCTTCTTTATTATAACTTTTTTTAAATATAAATATTACTACTGCATTCTTCCAATTATCTGATAAATCTTTATCATTTAGATATGTGATATATAACTTTGCCATCAATTTTTCTAATTCATTTGTTTTTTAAGGTCTCAGTTATAATTCCATTATTTTCTGGACTTTTCTTGGTCTTCATATATTCAATTGGATGTCACACTTCATCATAAAATGCTAGATAATTCTGTAATAATTTTATCAGATACTTTATTTTTTTATTATTATTATTATATAATTCTGTACAGAACTTATTTACATATTTATGATATCATTTCTAGTTTTACTAATAGTTCTATCTTTTTTTATTGCAGAAATATCTTTCCTTGCTAATTCACAATTGTATATTCTTATATTGTTATTGACTCTTTTTCACACCATTTTACAAAATTCTAGCTATTCTATTCTTAATGGATCATTTTAAAAAAAATTTCATATTCTTTTTTTTATACGTTATATTTGTTTTAATAGAAAATTTACTTGTATTTTGCTGCTTTTTTTTGTATCAACTATTTTTGTTGCACTTCTGATTAGTTGCTTTCTGTATTTCATTTAAATTTGAATCATCTTCAAAATGTACTTTTAAATGATTTACAAGATCTTCATTTACATTCGTTTAAGTATTTCTGAAAGTTAGAAGTCTCAACTGTTAATATTGATTTTTTAATGAATTTCATCTCTCTAGTTTTGAATTAGCATGAATCTTATATCTCAATAATTGATTACTTCTTGTGTTGGTGTTGAATCTATTGAAAGCATTACAATCTTGAATACATATTTAATCAAAATATAATTCAATTCTGCTGTACTTTCATTTGGATGCTTCCATATCCATAAGTATGTTTCTTCTGTCATTTTCAAAAATAACCCAAAGCATTTTGTACATCCCTATAAAAATCCTCTGCATCTTCATGACAAATAAGAATTTGTTAGAGCATAAACCTGATTTATGTACATTTCATATCTTCTTTTAATTTGAATAGCTAACCAACAATCTCCACAATACTGTTTTTACCACTTTTTTATTCGTAATAAATCTCACTTCATTTGTTCTTCCAATAATTGTCTTTGTTATAAAGTGCATATACATTTTTTTTAATCTGTTGTCTTTTTTTCTAACATCACAAATTCCAACAATATTAAATGTTTTTTTTTTTTTCAATTCATTCATTGTTCCTTCAATTGAAAGTGATCTGCAGTTGTAAGGTACTTAATTAAATAAAAGATCTATATCAACTGGCAGAACTTGTTTTACAATCAGAGTATAGCTCTCTCCCCCTTTGGCCATCAATCACTCCCTTGGCTGGGGATTTTATAGTCTCTTGGAAATAAATCCATAATTTAATTTTTGTCTTCCATAATTGTACATATCTTTTTTTTAAATAAAAAAAAGTTCATTTACATATAATTTCATCCTGCCTTCAAAAAGCTCAACTAATAGATTGATTTAAAACTATTAAGCAACTAAGAAGAAAAACCATGATATTTTTTGGTCTTAATTTCAGAGTTGAAAATCCAATAATTCACCAGACAACCCATCCACTTTCATTTTTTTTTATGAATAATCATATAGTAAAACTGCTGCAATGACCAGAATGCATGGAGTGGACATTAGAAATTTCTCCTATTTGGTTTCCCTAAAGTAGGGGTGGGCAATTATTTTGGCTTGGGGGCCACAGAGATTGGCAGAGGGCCACTTTATGGAAGCGAAGGTTAGCGGAGGGCCGCATTTTTTTTTCATAACACAATAAACACACTGCTTTATTCCCTGTATTGCCAAAGAAATATTTGTTTGTCCATGCTTCATTAAACACACAACATTCATCACCGATTTTACATTTTTTTGGAGGATTCATGGTTTCACTAAAGTTGGAAATGTATATATTTGTTAATGCAAAGATAAAATTGAAATTATCCAGTTCGACTGGAAAAGCACCACATCGTATCTACACTGAGCATGTGTATTGATGTGGCCATCCTAGTGGAAAATACGAGATGAATCTTCGGTTGCGCACGGGAAGGAAATCTCAATTCAACATGGATTTTTCTAATTGTCTTGGTGGGTGACATAAAAACTCTTAGCAGGCCGCATGTGGCCTTCAGACCGCCATTGCCCATCCCTGCCCTAAAGCCTCCAAGAGGAATCAAAGGATCTTCTTTCAGTTAACAATAAACACTTTTCTGTAACTGCTATTGTATCAATTTATTATATGTAAATATAATGCTGTATGACAATAAATAGATTAACCACACAATTAATAATAACTAATCGAATTTATAAAAGTTTGAGCACTGGAAATGATGGACTTGTGTTATGATCCATGGGTTGTCTGTCACTCTACCATTTCACCAAGCCATATAGGGCTATACAAATAATGAATAGAATTGTTTTAAAGGTTAAATTTAGAAAGAAAGAAAAAAACCAATAATATTGCAAATAGCTTTGTTATTGCAATCAATAAAAAATGGGTCTAATACTGTCGTTATATCGAATATTTTACAGACAGTGATTCAATTATTTATAAATATGTTTAATAGCGTGTGTAATTCAATGATTTATTTAATTAAACTCGGTTAATAACTATCATGATATGTATCTGGACTTAACTTTCTTCTTCATTGTATAGTTAAATTTAAAAACATAATTTTATGAGTTAAAACTTATTTTTTAATATTAGGATTAAGTTAAGTGTTATTACATTATCTTTGATAGTTTTCCTATTTAACATAGAATTTAAATGTACTCCAATGTTTATAAATTACATCCTCCATCCAATGCTTAAATATATATATATACCTTTTTTCAGTTTGATATATAGTTCTATAAGATCAAAAGGCATTCAGTAATTTAATTGAGGTATATTATATCTAATTTTTAAGCATTAGTAAATTTTGCATCTTGATGGTAATAAATTTCAAATATCTCATCCAACATTTTTATATTGTGACAGTTTATAAAATTTAATTAAATGAAGTAATTTGTTTCAACAACTATGACCTTTCCTGAGAAAAACTGCATTAGTCAATAATTAACTACAGCTGTGGCTAACTAATGTACAAAGAAAAATTCTTTGAAGTTAGTTTCATCTTTTATTATAGACATTTTTTTAAAAGTAAATTAAAGTATTGATTACATTGTATGTTTTTATGCACCTTTAATGATTAGAATGAATTAATTTAATTTTTTTTTTATTTTAATACAAACTATATATATAGGGATACTTCTGTTTGTTTGTTTTTTGTAATATACTGTGTGTGTATGTAATTATTTGTTTCTTTTATTTGTAAACTTTTAAGTATAATCTGTGATCTGTTTATTAATAAAAGAGTCATGTTATTAATTATTGAAGTATTATGACACCATATGCTTAAAAACACTAATATAAAATATGTAGACAAACAGAGTTGTCAGAATACCAGATTTATAATTGATTCATTTCTCAAAGCTGTGTAGGTGGATTGGTTTTATATAAAATACAAGTAGTTGGGATATGCTAGAATCATTTGTTTATAGAAAATCAATATATGCGAAAATTATAATTAAGCACGGTTAACTTCACTCTACTGTAGAGCTATTTATTGTAAACTTGAGTAGTCAATTGTAGGTAGTATAGTGTTATAAATATAAAATCCCCATTTCCAGACTGGCTGAGTTTGTCTTTGCTTGGGTTATGAAAACTAAGATTGAAAACTGAAACTAATATAGTTGTGCATCTAGAAAATATCTTAATTTTTTATTTCTGGGTATTAACTTGAATAGCATAGAGGAGTAAAAGGTTGTTGCTAGATACTTAAGTGCATTAATTTTAGCTTAGAATTCTAGTCTTCATTGAGGAAAGCAAAAACGAAAACACCTGCAGATGGGGATTTTACAGTACTTTACTGCCTGGTATCCATTAATTATTGTAGCTTATAATAAAGGACTCTATAGAGTGAAGATAACTGCTCTTGGAAGCACATGAGAAATCGTATGATATTGTTAGTTATAAATTGACAAATATAATATTATAATTTGAATTATATATATATTTGATAATTATGTTGAATAATATAAATACTGACTCATTTAATTGCTATTTTACTAAAGTTATGCATCAGCTGACTAATTTATTAATTATTTATATTTTATGAAATAATATCAGGTCAGAATCCCTGAACATCTAATTTTTCTTCTGATTAGAACGTTTTGATATTAAGCCTTAAGTCGAGCAGTTTTTGAAATTCGTACTTAAGATGTTTTTATATCTTCTGATCGTACTTAAATGAAAGCACTGTTGATAATAATAGTCATGTGAGTCGTCATTTGCCATTAATCTACTATGGTTTGTTGTATTCTAAACCTATTCCAGATCACAGTACACTTTATATCATACATTTCAAGTTTGACCATTACCCCCCCCCAATGGTCATTAAGATTTCTAGTATTTCATTTATAGTTTAATATTTAAAACTAATCTAATAAATAACAGTACAGTTCGTATAAGTATATTTTGTATTTTTTTGGATTAATGTTAAATATATAGATTTGTATTATATTATTATTGTTTGATTGCTTAGAACAAAGTAATTTTGTAATATGTTTATATTCTCACATCTATCTAAACACGATTGTGTGTTTATGGATTCAGCAGAAAGGGGGTTGTTCTGTTGTTGTTGTTTTTTATATCATTAAAACAAGTGAGATATTTAAAAAGTACATTACTAGCAATAAAATTATTCATATATATATTATGAGCAAAAAAATCTTGACATTAAAATTACATTCATATTGATTTTTTTTTTTAAATGAAGAACTGGTTTTGAAACCAGCTTAAGGATTTGTGTTAATGTTACTGATATACCTTACTTTTAGTGGATTAAATATTTTTTTTATTAATATGAATATATGAGAGTGTTCTTGCATTTCGATGAGAACGATGAAATCATGTCATAACTTCATATTTTCTACTTATATATTCTTCTCACGTTTGTATCTAAATTGTGATTATACAACAAAGGCATGATTTCCTTTAATGATTCAGATGTTGGTTTTCAATAATTTTATATTATGAGAAATATTTAATTATTATTTTTTAAAATTAATGTTAAGGTGGATTATTTTGAAGATTTTATTTTATCATTTGATTCCTAAATATTATATTTAAAAATTAAATTCTTTTATTGATTAATAAAGATAGATTTATTTATTTTTTAATTGTATTTATGTTGACTTCATCTGTAAAGTCAATTAAACCATTACTGTACACTATTCTTATCTCTATGTTTTTTTTTTCGTTTTAGGAGTTGGTAGGAGGAGATAGTATGGAGTTGGTGAGTATATTCGATTAATCATTATATCCCTCTCCAAGTTTTTCTGTGATTCTCTTAACATAACTTATTCTTTCATTATTGATTTGATCTAATTTGTATATATAATAAACCTCTTTTAAAAATGGATAATAATACGGTTTATAAGTAGTATTTTTTTTTTTAAATCATTATAATACTAAATTAAAAATAGTATATTTTGCTTGAAACTTTCATACAGAACACTCTGAAGCTCAAAGTTCACTGTCATTTCAAGTGCTGGACCTTCTTATGAACTCCTAAACAATAATCATTTGATAATTTTAACACTGCAATTATTGGAACAATATATTCGTGTTAGGAAGAAGAAAAAAACTTATAAATAGTTATCCTTTTTCAACCTTTGAGATTTATGACTGTTAAAATGTGAATATAAAATTACTGGAAAATTATTGCAAGAAAAGCTTAGTATAGGTTAAAAAAAAATATGAGGAAAAAAAAGCATAAGCAGGAATTAGTGAAAACAACCATCACAAACAGAACATCCCAGCACATATATATGTATAAAAGGGCACTGAATAACAAAAAGACTACATCAGCATTCTTGGAGCATGAAAAGATCACCGGTCATAGATTCGAACCCTCCAACTCCAGAATGGTGTGCAGAGAGAGAAATGATCATAGGCGTAAAATAAAGGAAGCATACTTCATAAATAATGACACTCAATCTATCAATAGAAAAGACACCTGTTTTGCCATTTCAAAAAGATGGACAAACTAATCTAAACAAAATTTAAACAATAAAATATTAAAACATAGCACCTAACCAATTAGCATAAATTAGAATACTTCCCCTCATTACTATCAACTGCACACAGCTATGAATATGAAGCCATGGAGCTTTGAAAACGTTAAGCGTAAATAAATATTAACAAATATAGCTTCTTTAACAAGCGTAAAAGCGCATAATTTTTGGGATTGATAGGTTAAATAATCTAACAGAAAGAAATAATTATTTATGGTTTAAAGTAGTGGTTCTCAACTTTTTTTTTGTCTATGGCTTCCTTTAAAACTTCATTTTACATCATGCCCCCCCCCCCACATACCCCCACTATATATGTTGGCAATTTTATAACTGTATTTATTTTTCCAAAAATATACAATATCCTCATGGAAAAAATAAATTACTACTACTTTCCTTGCTGCAAACACAAACATTGGAACTGTGATGCTTGATTCTTCCCAGTTAAAGATATATTTCAACCTAAATAGTACAGGTAAACAATAAATCAGGTAAAATTTTCTTACGTTTAATTGAATCTGATATATTATTTTAAAAATTAACATGTTATTCAATGACACCAACAAAATAACAATTTTTTTTTTACTAATGTGACCCTTGTGCCTGATGAGATTTAGCAAGATATTCAATCTTAGGTACAAGTGATGTCAATGATAATCTAAGGTCATCTCTCTTCACAATATTCAGACGATTATATTGTTTGGTTAAAAGAAGGAGGACTTAACTGAATCTGCATTCAACTAAATAGGAAATGCTACAATAAATAATTGTGCTTTTTCTTAAAGTTGAGGATATTGGTTTGCAATTTCACTAATTATACAAAAGCCATCCTGGTTATTTTTAAATCTAACCTGAACTGCACTATCATTTTATAGCTCAATAATTTTTTCTTGGAGCATGATCTTTATGTCAATTGCATCTACTCAAAATGTTGCAAAATCAAGATTTCATGTCATTCCATAAATTCTCAAGGTGATTCACATATATAATAATGTCATCATCTTTCATTTCTGCCTTTCGAGATTCGAGACAGAAACTGAAAAATTTCACAACATTTAATATTCATCCAAAACACTTTTAGTTTACTCATAAATGATTGAATAATTCCCTTTGCTGTTATAAAGTTAGTATTTTTTTCTTATAGTTGTTTGTTAAGAACATTCAATTTTTCAAAAACATCTGATAGGTGAAATATATCATTTTTGAAAACTATAATTTGTTCTTGAAATTGGTCATCCTCAATGAATTAAGTAATACTGTCCCAAAGAATTACAAAACATCAGGGACAATTACCTTTCGATAACCATCTGACTTCTGTGTACAGAACCAGAGGTTTGAAATCTTCATTATTGTCTTCACAAAATTGTTGCAACAATCTTGAAGAGCATTTGATTTAATGCAATTAACAGTTTTTATCACCATGGACAGTGTATTATGCAATGTATCTCATAACTTTTTAGCAAGAAAATGTTTTCAGTGAATTACATAGTGTAATTCACTGAAACATAGCTGTGTGCAGTTGATAGTAATGAGGGGGAGTATTCTAATATATGCTAATTGGTTAGGTGCTCTGTTTTAGTATTTTATTGTTTAAAAGGGCAACAAATCCTTTGTATTTGCCTGTCATGGCAGCAGCACTATCTGTAGCACAGGCAATTATATTTCTTAATGGATTACTCTTTTCCATGTAGTAATTACTTACTTCAGCAAAAGATGATCCACCTTTAGTATCTCCTTTCAACAAATGAGCAAAAAGCATTTCTTTGATGAGGTGATTATCGCCCATAAATCCGACATAAGCCAACAAAAGTGGTTTATTGTCTCTTAAAGTCAATTCATCTATTTGAAGAGCAAACTTCTTAACTTTTAATTCAGCATTAATTGTTCCTCCACATTAATTACCATTTCATCAATACATCTTGTTACAAATGAGTTACTTAATGGGATGTTTTGAATAATTTTGTGTGCACTTTGGCTCATAATAGTGGAAAGTACAACCAAAACAGTAATAATAATTAATGTTTCTCCTACTCTGTGAGGTTCTCCTGTTTTTGCAATCTACTTTGATATTTCATACAACACAACTAAACCTTTATCAAACTTATTTGCTTTTTCAATAAACATTTGTTTTATCGTTAGTATCTTCTGAAATTCATCACTTAGTTTTTTAAAATATTCCTATGGTTTCTTCTTTTTATCGGGATGTTTTGTTTCCAAATGATGTAGCAACATCGATGATCACATGCTATCATTTGTTAATGTATTTTTACATATTAAACACATTGGAATTACGTTATCTTGCACTAATGGGTAAAACCATAAGAAGGTTACTCCATGGAATTCTGTTGGCATTTTTTCTTTACTGGAGTAACCATCATTATCCTAATAAGAAATTATAATTTTAATTATGAAAAAAATTTACAAAAAATATTTAAGATATTACAATTTTATTCACAGTAGACTTTGTATCATTAATTTTCTCCTCTGAAAAATAAAATACAAATTTATGATAATGTTCTCATAACTGTCAAAAAATGTTTTTTAATTTTTTAGGAACTATATTTAAACAAGAAAAAATGTAAAAAATTATATTATTAAAATTGTTTTGTTTGCTTTTAAATCGCAAGAATATGAGAGAGATAAAAAATATAAAAGTTTCACATTCTATTTTTCTATGGTTTTTAATTGACATTACCAATTTCGTTAAATATTTTAATGAGAATAATAATCCTTAAAGTAATGAATTATAGATGTTATTAATTTGGTGGCTATGTATGACTTTTAAATTTGTTTTTTATTATTATTAATGTTTGAAAAGTTGTCAAATTCATATGTATTTTATTTAAAAAAATATAATTTATTTTGATAAAATTTATTAATATATTTAATATGGCTTGCTTAGAAAGCCATATGGCTCCCCATTTTGAATATATTTTCCCATGATTCTCTCAGATTTTCCTGTGATCCCTTAGATATAAACAAACGAATCAAAGAGTGTGACTGAACTTCATTATTAAAATAACAAATGTTATCCAATAGATTATGAGATTGAGAACTTTAAAGAAATATTTTTTTAAAAAAACCATGAAATATGAAAGGTCTCAACCTATTAAGATTTTATATTTACACACACATTGTGAAGAGATAGTTTGCTTATTATATTATTGTTAGTTTATAGTGAAATATTTTTTTTTAAAATATATATTTTAAATGTGACTTCTTTATATTAGGTGGATTAATTTAATTAAAGTTGGTGTAGAGAGGATTTGTTAATTATGAAAAAAAAAACCACTTTGTTATCTATTTTTTTGCACCGTATACTGATTTTCATTTGTAAAAAATTTAAAATATCATGTAGATATTATGCAATAAGCTTATTTAAATTTGTTCTTAATTTAAAATCATCCACAACAGTAAAAAAAAAAATTCTCACTGTTTCCTGTTTTCTGTATATTATTTTAGGTAAAACCACCCTTTTCTACTGGTGATAATACTGAGGTGAATGAAGCTAAAGAATTACTGCTGGCAGCGATTCAAGAAGGTAGGACCTATTTATTAGCCTCCAGACATATTGCTTATATATTTGTTGTGTATCATAAGTCATTTAGTGCTCTAATTAATGTGCTTCTTTAGATGAAAGATAATTTAGAAATACATTTTTATTGACAGGTGATATTCAGTTAGTTCATTGAAAGTGGTTGAAATTATATTAGGCTAATTATCCATTTACCAGTACTTTAGAATGACAGTTCCTATTGTTTCTATTTTTTTAATTGTATAAGGTCAGGTTTATCTTGATTTTAATTCTCGAAGATTATTGAAAATAAAATTATTAAAAATTATATTTATTTGCTTGCTTTTTTTAACTTGTTTCTTTTAGGTGAGAAACAGGTGATTTGAAATTATATGTTTCCCATATTTTAATAAATGTATTGATTTAAATTTTAAAAAAAAAAAAAGATTATCTACACAAATTTGTCATATATTATGCAAGAATTTTTAAGTTAATTTTTTTTTTTTGTCAAAGCACAGACATTTCTCAACTTATACTTAGTGATTTTTTTTTTTTTGATTAGCGAATTTTGTGGAAGTTAAATTTCCTTCAAGTTCATGTTTAATTAACATTTAAGCGTGGTATACAATATAAAAATATTTTTATTAATAAATGAAAATAAAAATTATTATTAATAATGAGAGATGTTCACAACCTCAGACACTTTTTTTTGCTCTTGGGGGGGGGGGGGGCATAAATCTGTATTTTTTGTAAGTCTGGTTTACATAGGTAGAAAATTACAGCACTTTGTATACAGAAACAGTACTATATTTAAAATCAAGGATGGCAGCCTTTTTCAATGGCAGGCTAACTCAAACATATCTGATATAGATGAGGCCATACTTTTAGCGATTCAAAATAAAAGGATATAAAAATGATATAAAATTATTTTGATATTTAGTATTCCAATATTTATTAATCACAGCAAGGTCATAATTATTATTATTGTCATTATATTTATATATTATATAACTGCAAACAAAAATAAGAAAAGTATAATATTAATCCAAAATTTAGTGAAATATTTACCATTGCTTTTTTTTTTTGTAATCAATTTATATCTAGTAAATTTTAGTAGTGGCATTTGGGCAAGATGTACTCCAAATTTTTATCATTTATTTACACTTACATATGCTGCAATATTTTTTTAAATAAAAATTATAAACACATTGTATCAAAGACTTTTTTTAACTATAATATTTGAAAAGGTAAGCGGACTAGATTATAAACTTTCAAAGGCTAGATGTTGCCCCTCATTGCTCAAAACAATTCAAAATAAATTGTTTGATTCAATAGCTAAAGGTTCTTGGATTGATTTCCAGCTGGGGCAAGAAATAAAAAATTTCAGAGCTTAATATATCTTTTGTGCTCATTCAGTTATTTTGATGTTTAAGTGTTAGCAGTTTTTAAATTAGCAATCACCATTTCATTTTGTTTTGACATTTTTTTGTTTACATTTTTTATATCTAATTCTAAAATAATTGATAGTTCTGGAAACTGTCAAGAAATTTTTTTTTGAAACAAATTTTTGTCCCAAAGGAAAAGTTTATTCTAATCTTATTATAATCTTTGAAATTTATTATTTGTGATACGTTTTTTTTTTTTAATTAAATAAAAAAAAAATTTATATGAAGTTAATTAATTATATATTAGATTTAGTTTATTTTCAGCAAGTACATTTAAAAAATATAAAATAACTTAAATACATACAAAAATTATTGATAAGTACTTCATTTTTCTTTATCATCTTGGATGGTTTGGCGTAGTTGATAGAGAACTTGAAATTTGGAGGTTCCAGGATCAATTCTGGCACTCAAACTTCTCATGAACTGCCAAGCAATAAAGCCATTAGCATTGTTAAGCACTCAAGGCGCGTGCACTGAGATTTTAACCTTATATAATAAGTATTACATGCTGACACGCACTTAATAAGAATTAATATTTACAACTTTAAATTGATTCAAAATATTTCTAAGTTTAATATCTGAATATTGACTCATTGTAAATCGAAAGATTTCGTGAATGTTGATGTTTAACAGAGGACTTAATCAGTGAAGAATTTATTAGCTTCATGCTCCCAAATCAAAATGCTTTAGATTTGCCTATATAATTAAGAAAATAGGTTGAGAGATAAGAGAGTCCATTCCTCTTATCTTTATAAAATCATATCTTGCTAAAATTAAGCACTCAAGGTGCATGTACTGAGGTTTTAGCCTTATATAAGTATTCAATAGAAAGTAAAATATATGTTTTTCATATTTATTTTTACTTTTTATTAATATATATAAAAAAATGTGTTGCTTTGTGTGTATATATATATATAATTAGCCATTATTAAATACAGGAGTTAAACAAAATTTTGCTTAGAGATCAGTAAGCAAAAAAATGTTATAGAAAAAAAAAACAATTTGCAGATAAAGAATTTTGTTGTGGAAATAGATGCATATATTTGATGTACAGAAGATATATATTTTGAGTCTTAAATTTTTTTAAATGTTAAAAAATATAAAAGAAATAATTTAAAATATTATCTACACAGTTTTTCTTTTCAAAAATAGTTCACAATTTTCCATATATATAAATGAATACACCAAGCTTTTTTTTAAAACTTGTTTTTATATTACTATTATAAAAAGAAACTACATGACAATGTTTCGACTATTTTGTAATATAGTCTTTTTCAAAAAAGGTATTAAGTGTTCCTTGAAAAAGACTATATTATAAAATAGTCAAAATGGCGTGTAGTTTTATTTTTATAATAGTCATATAAAAAACAAGTTTTAAAAAGAAGTTTGGTGTATTCATTTATATATATAAAAGAAATAATCCCAAGTTAAATAATTATAATAAAAATGAAGCCACATTGGGATATTTGCAATTATAAACCTGACATTTGTTTATTATATACATATAAATTGCGAATAATCATAGCTATGAAGATATTATATTCAAAATTAGAATTTTATAGTAACTACTGTTAAAAATAATTGGCATGCTCTCTAGCTTCAGTATCCAACAATATATATATATTGTAACCTGCCCGTCGGTCAATAGCAAAACTGATTGCGTACCAAAGATTACAATATTACAAGTGATCCAATATCATATATAATAACACAGCAAAGGTACATCCACTTTTTTTTTTAAAATATATATGTTCTACAATAATATCAACATATTAAAAATCCTTTTTCTTTTCAAAAACTTTCTTTTTTTTATCTCAATACTGAACATATATATATATATACATTTATATAATACAAGAACTCCAACGTTTCAACTGTTTTTATCTCATACAGTCATTTTCAAGGATATCTCTCTCCCACTGCTAGCAGTGGGAGATTAAAAAAAAAAATTTTGAAAAGAAAAAGGAGAAGGATTTTTAATTTGTTGATATTAGTGATCCAATATCTGACCAGTATTAGGTCAATAATTTGCCAATGAACTGTAACTTTCCAGCTTCATGTACTACTGTCATTTACATGATAATTTGAAGAATAACAAATATAATAAATAAAAAAATTAGATGTTTTTATATTTATCTTTATATCTCAGGATTATAATTCTGTTAATCTATCTCAATTCAGGCACAGTTAAGTTAAGCAAGAGAGTTATTTTTACTGCTACTTAATGTGCTCACGCACCAGCATACAAGAAGACATTATAATTTACATTATGGTTTGGCTATTTATCTAGTTATGATATTAAGATGATATACTTTATGAACAATATAACATCATCAGTCATCTAATTGATATGAAGCTCATTATATTTGTATTTTCTGTTAATTAATTGATATATAAACAAACTCCAGTGCTTAAACTGAATAAATTACGCATTGGATGGTAACAAAAAGTAATGGATTTTATTTATCCTTCATCACATCATTTAAGTAATCCCATTCCTCAAATATCAAAGATTACAAGATAAATATACCTTATGATTTCAATAATGGGAATATCAAAATTTTAACCTTTCAAATAATACAAATCTTTATTAGACTGTAATGGATAGAAAAGAATTGAATTGGTGATCAGTGATTTGGGATGAACTATGAATGCAAAAGCAATAACTAGTATACAACAAAATTACATTGATATTTATTTACATTAATATTTACAATTTATTTACAGATTACATCAACAAACAAAAAAAAAATTAATACTGAATAATAATAGATTTTATAAAATAATACATTGACCAAAAAAAAAAAAAAAGTATTCCTTGTTTATGGATTTCCCAAAACTTTTCATCAGATGTTTAGTTATATTATTAAAATTTACTATATTAATAAAGTGTAACAAGTAGCTACACACCCTTGAATTAAGTAAAATAAATTGATTATGCGATTGGTTTCAACAATTTTACCAACATACTACTCTAACTTATATTATATTGAAGGCTATCTGGATTGCCAATACTCCATCAACAGGTAAGAATATATCTTACGTACCTTCCTAATGATGAACAATAAGTGCTTTTACAGCAATGATTCACCGTCACATATACCAAAGTAGCATTAACACATAGAAATTGAAGAGTCAAATTTGTATCGACAATACCAATATAAGTCTAGGATCACAATCGAATATGCCAAAACTAAATATCCAGGTGTCTTTCGGCACCTATCTGGATATAAGAAAATTACACAATAAAAGGATAACTTTCTTCATACATTATGTCATCTAAGCATACTCATTAAGATCATGACCCTATTATACGACTTTGTATAATATATCTTCATTACAATGCATAATACTAACAACTCCGTAATATAATAATGCTAGCATAGAATGAAAACCTGATAGATCCACTGCTATAAAATGATCAGCTCCATCAATCATCAGTCATAAATAGATCTAACATGTATATATTGGATCTAATAACATCCCTCGCCAACCTTCATCAATTCATAAATTGATTTTATTCAAATAGCAAAATGTAAGTAATTACACAAACTTTAGTTTCAGATGATTTAAACTTCTTTTACTCTAAACTCTGCATAGGCTAACAATGTTGTTAAACCATTTGGAATCACAATATAAAATTAATAAACCAAAATATAATATTGTTTACAATATTTTAAACTAAATACTAATAATGAGTTTTGTCATCATGACATTAAATTTAATATTATGATAATAATATTAATAAATACCCTTGAAAATTAGTACTGATGAATTTTTAATCATATATGATCTTTACCTACTCCTTTAAAGATCTTATATTAACATTATATTATTATCTTTTAATTCAATCAATCGTTATCCAGCTTACAGAAAATGTATGTATAACTATTACATATATGAGATATAATATATATATAAAATAAACAAACATACACATCCGGACATAATACCATCTTGTGCAAGATACCTAAATAATTATTAACACTTAAAATACATTTAGCATTCCTAGTTTGAATACTATTAGGATCTGGCTATTAATTTCCATATTCTAATTGCATCATCCGAATTCCTAGGAAAACGTTAAATATTTAACAGTCTTTCGTTATCCATATAATATTTTAATATAGAAATTCCATTGCATATTTCACAATATCTTTTAATATAATATCCCAGGGTCAAGGATTCTTCTATAACAAATTATTATATTACACCATTCTAAATAAAAATTTATGTTAAGATAACATGATAAGTAACTTTGGTTTAATCATTTGTCTTTACTCAATGTACAAGTCTACAATTCTATTCGCAGATACAATTCTAGAATAAATTATAAATGTTTCTTTTATAATTTATATATCCATGTAAATTTTAATTGTGCCATTTATCAGTTAATGAATAACTTACTATCCAAAGCACAATTTATCAATTTCCAACTTCCATGACAATAGTAATTTATGATTAATTATAAGAGTTGTCTATATTCCAAGTACTTTCAGCAGTTTCATTAATTAATGAATATGTAGATTTATCCAAATAGTAAAGATGTCTAAACATAACATAGATTAAATAGGATAGTACATTATTTAAGTAATAACACTCCTTTTAACTTTTAACAGAGAATTGAAACTTTAATTTTTGTATTCTGTTTTTTTGTCCTTCTATTAATTTACTTGGTACTTCTGAACATTGTAATACATTTTTTTATAATGACAAATATTGCTTATCCCAGTTATAATTATGTGCACTCGCACAAACTGTGCAAGACAAAGCAAGCCATCAATACAACAGAAAAAAAATTTGTGGCTATTTGGTTTGACTGTGGCCCACTAAACAGCACAGTTATATTCGTTTGAATGGGATCACCGCCATCAAGTAGTTCCAATTACGCTCATAGAACAGTACCAATTTTATATTTTCTCTTTTAATAATATTAATTTAAAATTACCAAATTTAAATTATACATTTAATTTAACTAAATATCAGAAATGATAAAAACATAATTAAGGATATGATTCATTTCAATTACACAAATTGACCACACCTTTATTCATGTCATAATAAAACATCAATCATTATAAAACAATTATATCAAATAATAGATGATAAGCTAAACAAATAAAAATATAAATGACATATTTTGAACATACATATGTAGTAAAATATATATATCAGATTTTCCTCACAAGGAAATTAATATCATTTATAAAAATTTAAAAATTTTCAAAATATCACCGTTGACCATCAATCTATTTTAATCAGAGCTGGGTAATAAGTTAACTCAATGTATAGAGGCCTTTAATTAATATTGCTCTTAGGAAAAATATTAAACAATAATAATAATTTTTTTAAAAGAAACTACTTAGCCTTGCTCATATAAAAAATAAAAATGAAAGACTCAAGAGGATTTGAACCAACCCTCGTATATAAATATATCCAAATTTCTACTATATGTTGCCTTTGTCAGAATAGCTCATTTTGGTGGAGCGTTTGCCTTAAATTCAATATTCAAGAATCTAAAGGTGCAAGTTCAACTTCTAAGTGAATATTGTCACTGTGCATATAGGCCAGCAACACCTGAAGAAGAGTGGAGAATAATACTACTTGAAATGTGTAATTACTAACATATGTCGTCTATTTGTGTGTTTATTACTTAACAAGTTGTTTGTATTTAGAAAGTTTAAATAAAGTTTAAAATTTTTTATACATTCACTCATAGATTATGGAAATAGTCCAACATATCACATTTAATAATTCGGTATCATATATATATAGTACAAGAACATGAAGCAAGGTCAAACCATGCATGTAAAAAAAAAGAATAGATAACCTCATCTGGGAATGGGATTGGGGAACTTAATTTCGTATCACAGGAATGCCCTACAATTGACATGCACATAAATGAAATAAAAGTAGGGTGCTATTTGATTCTGGCAGTCAAGTATTAGTCATATCGGAAAAGATATTCAAGAAGATGATTGAGCAACAAACAAATGTCAAAACCTTGGCAGGACAGGTCATGATGGTGAATGGGAGGAGAGCCCAATTGGAGACCAAGCAAATACGGGCACAGTTAAAAATAGCACAGAGATATGTATATCATACTATATTGATTTTAAAAGAATTAGTGCATGATGCCATTTTAGGTTCAGAATTCATGCACAAAACTGGGTGTTTATTAGATTATAAACACAGGAAGCTTATATGTGTTGGTGAAATAGTACACTTTGGATTAAAAGGTGAAAATCAAAAAAAGGGGGTATGTAATATGAATTATAGAAAGACCTGATCATAAAGCAAATAAAGGAGTTGAAACAGACAGGGAATTTCGAAGATCTTCTGGGTGCATTTAAGAATGTTTTTAAGGATGTTTTCGCAGAAAAACTGGAGGTAATAAAACATCTCAGACATGGTCTTACCCGGTGCCCCATCAATATAGGACTGAGGCAGAAAAACAACTCAACCAAATGGAGGACTAGGGAGTTATATCAAAAGCATATAATAACGCTTTGGTAATAGTAAAAAAAAAGATAACTCACTGAGACTATGCTTAGATGCTAGGCAATTAAATTAAATCCCATAGCCCGACCAAAATGTATTTCCGCTGAAATAATCTGTTGACAAAATTTCAAGGCAAGAAAGAGTTCTCAACATTGGATCTGACTGCCAGCTGTTGGCAGATGGGGCTTCTTCCGACAGATTGTAAATATACAGCTTTTCGATACATTGGAAAGTCATATCACTTTAATAGGGTACCCTTTGGGATGAAGAAAAGTAAAGCAGGGTTATTAAAATGCTTGGACCATGTATTAAATAAAGAAATAAAGGACTTTCTAACCATATATATGGATGATGTATAAATCACCTCAAAAAACATGGAAAAACATATATAGCAGCTTCAATTACTCCTGCAGGATTAATCTGCAGAAAAGCCAGATAGCAGTTACAGAAATGAATTTTTTAGGACCTTGGTCAGTGATAAAGGCATTAAACAACACCTGGAAAAAAATCCAAGACCGTTAGGGACTATGCACGTTCTATAATAAATTCTGTGAGAATTTTGCCATAGACATGGAAACATTAATACAGTTATTATGGAAAGATATGCCATTGAAATGGGGAACAAAATCAAGAAATAGGTTTTAGGAAGGTCAAAGAGATTTTTTTATAAGTGAAGTCATGTTTGTATACCCAGATTTTCATAAACCATTCATCATACAGGCATATAGTAATGGATATGGGCTGGGAGCCACTTAAATGCAGAAGCAAGAAGATAGTAGACATGGGGTATTGTATTTTAGCAGCCTTCCGCTATGAGGACCAGAAAAAAATTATTCAGTAATGGAGAAAGAGGCCCTTGCTGTGGTTTGGGCATTTTCCAGAAATTCAGGCAATTTCTTGTTGGGTCAGAGGTGATAGTGAGATCGGATCACAAGAGTTCTTGAACCACAGTTACCTCTCAAATAGTCGGTTAATCTGATGGAACCTTTTCTTCCAAGAGTTTAATTACTCCATTTCAATATTGTAGAGGGGCAGAAAATGTAGCAGCTGAGTTAGGTGGGAACCCAGGCTCGGCATTGTTGAATCATTTACAGATAGATAGTCAGTATAGCAACAATGGGGATGATAGTAGATAAGTCTGTAGATGGGATTGACAGAGATAGGATGTAAAGTGCAGGCACATTATGGATAGGCTACAGGAAAAGAAACGCAACAATGGTGGACAGGGAAAACAATAGAGAAGAAACAGGATACAAGATATCATTTGAGAAAAGGGAAATTATGGTACTTGACAGATGTAAAGGAAGTCACATGGAGAATGATAATATCCGAGTAGTTACAAGAAAGATTAATTAGACATACTCATTGCATATATGGGCAATATGGGGTAGACAAAGTGGAATGTTTATTAAAAGACATGATTCTACTGGGTGAGTTTGAGACCACAGGTGATATGGGTAATAAAGGGATGTGAAACCTGTAAGAAGACACAACCAAACATCTTATGAGGGTCTGTGGCAATCCATTATTCCTCAGAGACCAAATGACCTGATGGTGGTGGATTTTTATGGTCCATTACTCAGGTTTCGAAGAATGAGATACATCTTGGTAGCTTACAATGTATTTTTAAAGAGGGTAACTGCATTCCTGATAGCCCAAGCCAATACTAAGAGTGTCATTAAAGTACTGGAAACCCAATACTTTATTTAATAAGGTAGGAAAACCAGAGGCCATAATGTCCGATCATGGAACCCCCCTTTATATCTTCAGAATGGCAAGACTGATTGGAAAGCATTGGAGTATGACATGTCTTATCATCTATCAAAAACCCTGCGTCTAATCCATGGAAGCAGATTATAAGGGAATTGGGGCAGCTTTTCACGGTTTATACCTCAACAGATCACAAAGGGTAGATGGGACAACTTTCACAAATTTGTAAATTATATGAATTGGACAAACAGTGGATCGATGGGCTTTGCTCCAATTCGGCTTCATTTTGGTCATTCTGTGCCAGAATTATACAAATCATGATTGCCAATTGTTCCAGAGCAAATAGACCAGGAGGCAGATCAGAAAAGGGCACAAATGACCGCATTGTCTAGAGATAAGGACATGAAGACAGGGCATAAGGACACCTAGATTAGAATAGGGAATCAAGTATAGTTTAGGAGTAACCCTGTCAGCCATGCAGACACACATTTTCAGAAAGTTCCAAAAAATATATACGAAAGCCTATATCACATAGTAAAAGAAAACATTTTAAACGCTTTTACACTAGTCAATGATAAAGGAGAGCAAAGGCACTTATAATGCAAAGGCTTTAAAGTCATCATCCAAGACAGTAAATTATGATTGGGGGGGTAATCAGCAGAAATATACTATAAATAAAAAAAATAATAAACTAGCCAAAACACCTAGTTTATTCTCATGATTAACCATGGTGGGGTATTGCCACGATGCAAGATGTGTTAGTAGTTGAATTTGGAAGATTTTGCTGAGAATAGAATATAAAATATATATATATCTTAGGTGAATTTAATATATATATAAAATAAATCTGTTATTTGAGTAAACTTAGAAAATTTATTTTTATTGAGGCAATATACTTTCAATAAACTGTTAGGAATTTTAAACTTCTCTCTCGATATTATAATATATAAAATTAAAAGCATGTGAAGTGCTTGAAAGAGAGCTCTTTCAAGCGCTTCACACGCTTTTAATTTTATATATTGTACCAGTTGAAAAACCACCACCACCTGAACACAAGTCGGATCCAAACTCAGCTGAACCAAACTGAATTCAAACCCAACTCAGCAGCTCAGATTAGTAGAAATCTAAATCGATGACACAGTGCTATGCGCCAAGAAACTAGCTCAATGGTTGGTGAGGGTTAGAGACCCCTGAACTGACTCTAACATCGGATAATTAATTAACTTAAAGTACTTTTAAATTGAATCATATGTATATGTTCGGGTTGCCAACACAGACAGCGAGTATTAACATGAAATAATTATAAAAGAATTAAGAACTAAGAAACCAAGTGTGTTTAGAAAATATTTAATATTGATAATTTGTTTTGTTTGAATTTTAAATAATGATTATATTAATCATCTCTAGCCTTTAACGTAGTTTATAATTATAATAAGAGTGGTGGCCCTTATTATATGCCAATAAATATTACGCAATATTTGAAAGTCTATGTCGATGCCCCCAACAAGGAATAAAATGCAGATAAAGGTATTCATTAGTAAAGGAAATTATTACTCTAATTTTATACGAAAGAATGTGATATTTATTTTCATATTCGTAAATCCATTTATGAAGAGCAAGATACCTATTTTAGGGCATAACTTTAATCTTTATTGGAAAACTTATTTACTGAGAATTTGTTGGAGTTTAATTTAAATCACGAACTAGTCGATAATCAAAGTCCTATGGCGGCTTGCATCTGACAAGTCTTATGTCCTTTGACTAATATGAACAGGAGAGGAAGTGCTTTCTTCCTCGATAATTTAAAATAACAGAAATATTATCACCGACCAGCCTAACGGAGCGGCAGATTGCCCTACGTCAACAACGTTGAAGATCATGACTTACTAGTCACCGTTTGAGAACCAAAACCCAATTATAGAATGCTCTACATGATGACTTGATCAAATGAATTAAAAACGAGCTTTTAAGTAAAACTATTTCAAAGTATTTATAAAATTATATTAGTTATGCCCCAAACATCGTGCCCCTCCTGAATCTAAATAGCAATTAACTGAAATTTGAATTAGAGTATATTTAGTTGATTCCTTTATCAACCCTTTTGCAGAAAACATTTTAAGATTATATATGAGTAAATACATATTGGTGAATATGAAAAATAGCTGGGGCATAGATTAAAAACGGAGCTAATAATTATTAGCCAATTATAAAAATAGTAAACATGTAATAATTTCTTTCGACTCGATGATTGATAGAACTTATAAATTTAGTTCTAATGGGTGAGAACTATTATTAGAATTAATATTATATTATTTGCGTGAGGCAAATAGAACAAAGGAGCTCATCGAGTCGAAAGATTATTGGCATATAATTAAAAATAAACAGCATTAATAAAGCACACAAATATATATATAACATAATAAATGAACTGCCAAGTAAGAAAAGAGAAAGTTTAAAGACTAGAGATTGAGAGAATTTATATAAATTTAAAAATAGCATAAATAAAAGGGTTTCACAGAGTATTACATTTATAGAATGAAAAGAACTCTTAAGGGAAGTGTAAAATAAAGTTCGGAAACTGGCCAGAAAGTTTAAGGTTCATTATGGAAATATATTACCCATTTCTTCCGGGACTGGTTCCCTTAGTTTACACGTCCGGGTTGGTAAAAATGTAGACATGCATTTGGTCGATTACTTGAACAGTATTTTAATGAATTTTCGCAATTTTAGCAGCATGATTGGTCTGGAAAGAATTTAGCAGCTCCATTGAAGATTTTTAGGGGACTTCAGGAACAATAGCCAGATTCCTGACGTTTAGCCCCTTACCATGATAGGAACTTTTTGAATTCATGATTTTGAACAGCACATAATTTACTGGCACTTTTCTGCAACAAAGATGACTTCTTTCTTTCTCCAAACATTTCAGAGCTATATATACTGTCCCCTGATGCCTTCAGGCTAGCGCTTCTTTTATTATAGTTGTGTTTAGATATATTCCTTTGAAGAGGCTTTCAAACTCATCAACTTGAATTCATTTTCTAATTAGAAAATGAATTCTTAAAATCAGAAAATGATTTTAATTAGGAAATCCTTATCTTTTTTTCTAATTAATAAAACTTTAACTGTTGTTTTTGGAAAGGGAAAATCTGAAAGCTTATCGAAAGAATGTAGCTTTTAATCATTAAAACTTTAACAAATTATTTAAAAGTAAAAACAAATATTCCTGATGCAATGAAACTTTCAAACAATTATATATATATATTTAAATATTTACAAATATATACGCACAATCCACGCAGTTGTAATATATATAAATTCATGAATAATTTTATCATGAATTTATTAATAGAATTGATCAATTTAAATCTGAAAGAATTAATTTTAATATGTATTTATAAAATGTTTACTTTATGGAAATTAGCGTGGATTGAGCGTATAAAGCCCCATTGCATCGGAAATTTAAGGTAAGTACTAGGTTTGAAGTGGGTTTATGGCTAGATGTCATGAAGCTAGGATCGAACTCAGATCCGACTGCTTCATTTCTTTTCACTTCAAAAAAAAAACAATGAAAAAAAAATCTCTTTACTTATACGTGATACAGTCGCATAAGTGTACTCGACTAGTTGGTAGACTATGGGAGAACAGCATGAGCATGAATAATATCATCTGTACAAACTACAAAATTATACATGTCTCACTGCGATCATTTTTTTTTATATTATCTAGCTTATAATAAGCTTATAATAAATCGGTCTGATAATCAAGTCTCATTTTTCCTATGGTCATGTCAGTTGGTCATCTTCATATATATCTGTCTCTTCATTTAATGGTTGTCTTATTGTTTCCCTGGATCAGGTGGCACATATGGTTTTAACTTCTGATAATGGTTGTAGACTTGGTCTTTTCTGGTTGGTGTCAAGTTCCCATAGTCTATTGCAGTCAAAAAGTCTATGGTCTTTTCTAGTGACATAGGGCATATCCCAAGCATGATTCTTTGGATCCATGGGGGTAAATGATGCCTGATCGTCCGGATGATGTGTTGGTCCTCGTATTTGAAGGCTGTGAGGGATTTGAATGTCGTTACTTGCTGGATGAAGTAGGCTGCGTATCCCTGTCTGCAGTTTTTTTGATATGTCTGTGTGTTCTGTCTATGCAAAATACCCTCCTGTCTTTCTTCACTCCAATATTTTTTTAAAGTGGCATTTTCATACCCTTGGATCGTGGTAGGTGGTTTTTTTAATAGCTTCCACCATGCCTTGGCAGCTTCTCTTAAGTAGTGGCTGTCTAGGATAACCTTTTTCTTTTCTGCTACAGAGTGCAGACAGAAAAATTCTTTAATGCTGTCTAGATTATCTATGGGATTTTCTCCTGGGTTACCCCTAAAAATTTGAATTTCTACAGAAAGATATAAGAAATGGTCTCTGCAAGTTCCTTAGACTCATTTCCGGGTTTATTGTCTGTTCCATTTCTACTTTTGTTTTTATTTCACTAGTGGTCTGAACATCTTTTTCCTTTTCTGTATTTATATCGGCTTCTTCCACCGTTTCTTGATTTGACTCATCTTCTTTGCTGTCCACAACTTCTTTTGGTGTTGTCTGATCATCATCTCCTCTTGGAGCTTTGTAAGTGTCTATTTCTTGAGGATGCCTTACAATCTCTGGGTTGTTTTGGGTGCCTCATGTTTCCTCAAGCTTTAAAATTCTTTCCATCATCATCAGCATTAACTTCCTGTCTTCTCTAATTTCTCTGAGGATCATATGAAAAGTCTCACAATCGTCGTGATCGTCTTTAGCCGTCTTTCTGCTTTGATGGTTGCTCTTATTACTATTGATCTGATTTTTAAAAGTGATCTCTCATTCACTGGAGGTGGTTGAAGGTGCATCACTATCATCAGTCAATCCTTTATCTAATTGTTCTTCCATCTTTGAAAGTGAATAAATAATATAATAAACAATGTGAATCACAAACTTATGGCACTCTCTGTATACTTAAATAATAACTTTTTTTTAGTACATTTAATTAGGTCTCTGACTACTGGTCCCATTGTCCCTATCTTCATTAGCTGCTGCATATTATTTCCCCAATCTATGTAATCTGCCTTTTTTAGTTTAGTTTTAGTTTACCTATGTTTTCTTGGTTAGCTCTTTCTATTAATTCTTTGAATGAGACATGTATTTTATTTAAAACTATTAGATATGAGAAAAACAAACATTACTCACTTTCCCTCTGTTCGACTGTTCTCCCATGTCTGAAAAAAAAAACTATACAAATAATTAGTGATATACAAATATTCATATATATATTAGCAGGTTGTACAAGTAATTTTCTGTATTGGATACATTTGATTTTCATTATTTAGATAACTGACCCTCTACTGTGCTGACAATCAAAATTGCTGACAAATTTATCTATATGGGCGCCAGTGAGCAAAATGAGATCAATAGAGCATGTGAAATAACCCATTGACCCCCAAACCACATATGATTGACTTAATTTTTGATAAAACATTTGATTGATGAGTATTTTATTATTTGTTAACAACTGACGCGTTCCTGACCTGAGTTTAAATATAGGAGTTCAAATATTATTTTCGCTGAGCATGAGGCTTTCACACACAAAAAAAAATGTCAAAATTAATATTATACAAGAACTTTTATTTGTTGATATCATTTTTAATTTTGTTAGCATGAAAGCGTGTAAACCATTTAAACATTTTGCCAACTGCATCTGGCTGCTTGGTGTACACAAAAGGTCTTCACCTGCTTTGATGTTACTCTAGAAATTATTGTCACTAAAGCGTATTGTCACACTGCATCGGACTGCAAGGTCTTCACCTACTTTGAGGCTACTAAGAATATGGAGTGAACATTAGATATATGTGCTAGCAAGCAATACTTCGAAATTTAAAACTTTTAACATGATATCATATTGGATATTTTTAATTATAAGACTGAGATACATATAATTAATTTTGACACAGACAAAATATTTCATTTATTTTTACCCCTTGTTTAATCTATAGACTCTTACCACTTTTCTAACAATAATTTTCCTACTGTCACGAACGCGTATAAACAAACATATAATATATATACTGATATAGTACACGTATAATTAACTATACGTATATTTAAATAATTATTCTAACTAGCAGTACTATTACGGAATTTAACAAACAAATTCTATTACTGACTGAGCATTTAAAAAATCTTGAAAACATTTAATTGTAAGAAATAGAATTACAAAATGACATTTTAATTTATTAAATCATTTCAGTTATGCATTATAAATTGCATAACTTTTCTTCAAATATATATAACATTCTACAAAAATATCACTTTCTACTGAAACATTTACTTTATCGAAATCTCAATTGACTGAGTAACTAAAATCATAATTACTATCTACAGGGTGTGTGGGGTTTATAAATCGAAGCTCCAACGATTGGGTGGCCAAAAACATAACCATGTACCAGTTGAAAAACCACCACCACCTAAACGCAAGTCGGATCCAAACTCAGCTGAACCAAACTGAATTCAAACCCAACTCAGCAGCTCAGATTAGTAGAAATCTAAATGCACCAAGAAACTAGCTCAACAGTTGGTGAGGATTAGAGACCCCTGAACTGACTCTAACATCGGATAATTAATTAACTTAAAATACTTTTAAGTCGAATCATATGTATATGTTCGGGTTGCCAACACAGACAGTGAGTATTAACATGAAATAATTATAAAAGAATTAAGAACTAAGAAACCAAGTGTGTTTAGAAAATATTTAATAATGATAATTTGTTTTGTTTGAATTTTAAATAATGATTATATTAATTATCTCTAGCCTTTAACATAATTTATAATTATAATAAGAGTGGCGGTCCTTATTATATGCCAATGAATATTACGCAATATTTGAAAGTCTATGTCGATGCCCCCAACAAGGAATAAAAGGCAGATAAAGGTATTCATTAGTAAAGGAAATTATTACTCTAATTTTATACGAAAGAATGTGATATTTATTTTCACATTCGCAAATCCATTCATGAAGAGCAAGATATGTATTTTAGGGCATAACTTTAATCTTTATTGGAAAACTTATTTACTGAGAATTTATTGGACTTTAATTTAAATCATCACGAATTACGAGCATCAGAGCGGGCTTTACCGAAACAGAGAGGCAACAATGCTGACTAATTATGAGCTATAAAATGAAATTGAAAGACGATAGCTAGTCGATAATCGAAGTCCTATGGCGGCTTGCATCTGACAAGTCTTATGCCCTTTGACTAATATGAACAGGAGAGGAAGTGCTTTTTTCCTCGATAATCTAAAATAACAGAAATATTATCACCGACCAGCCTAACGGAGCGGCAGATTGCCCTACGTCAGCAACGTTGAAGATGATGACTTACTAGTCACCGTTTGAGAACAAACCCAATTATAGAATGCTCTACATGATGACTTGATCAAATGAATTAAAGTCAAACGAGCTTTTAAGTAAAACTATTTCAAAGCATTTATAAAATTATATTAGTTATGCCCCAAACATCGTGCCCCTCCTGAATCTAAATAGCAATTAACTGAAATTTGAATTAGAGTATATTTAGTTGATTCCTTTATCGACCCTTTTGCAGAAAACATTTTAAGATTATATATGAGTAAATACTTATTGGGAATACGAAAAATTGCTGGGGCATAGATTAAAAACGGAGCTAATAATTTATTATTAGCCAGTTATAAAAATAGTAAACATGTAATAATTTCTTTCGACTCGTTGATTGATAGAACTTATAAATTTAGTTCTAATGGGCGAGAACTACTATTAGAATTAATATTATATTATTTGCGTGAGGCAAATAAAACAAAGGAGCTCATCGAGTCGAAAGATTATTGGCATATAATTAAAAATAAACGGCATTAATAAAGCACACAAATATATATATAATATAATAAATGAACCACCAAGTAAGAAAAGAGAAAGTTTAAAGACTAGAGATTGAGAGAATTTATATAAATTTAAAAATAGCATAAATAAAAGGGTTTCACAGAGTATTACATTTATAGAATGAAAAGAGCTCTTAAGGGAAGTGTAAAATAAAGTTCGGAAACTGGCCAGAAAGTTTAAGGTTCATTATGGAAATATATTACCCATTTCTTCCAGGGCTGGTTCCCTTAATTTACACGTCCGGGTTGGTAAAAATGTAGACATGCATTCGGTCGATTACTTGAACAGTATTTTAATGAATTTTCATGATTTTAGCAGCATGATTGGTCTGGAAAGAATTTAGCAGCTCCATTGAAGATTTTTAGGGGACTTCAGGAACAATATCCAGATTCCTGATGTTTAGCCCCTTACCATGATAGGAACACTTTTTGAATTCATGATTTTGAACAGCACATAATTTACTGGCACTTTTCTGCAACAAAGATGGCTTCTTCCTTTCTCCAAACATTTCAGAGCTATATATACTGTCCCCTGATGCCTTCAGGCTAGCGCTTCTTTTATTATAGTTGTTTTTAGATACATTCCTTCGATAAGGCCTTCAAACTCATTAACTTGAATTCATTTTCTAATTAGAAAATGAATTCTTAAAATCAGAAAATGAGTTTAATTGGGAAATCCTTATCTTTTTTTCTAATTAATAAAACTTTAACTGTTGTTTTTGGAAAGGGAAAATCTGAAAGCTTATCGAAAGAATGTAGCTTTTAATCATTAAAACTTTAACAAATTATTTAAAAGTAAAAACAAATATTCCCGATGCAATGAAACTTTCGAACAATTATATATATTTAAATATTTACAAATATATTTAAATATTTACAAATATATACGCACAATCCACGCAGTTGTAATATATATAAATTCATGAATAATTTTATCATGAATTTATTAATAGAATTGATCAATTTAAATCTGAAAGAATTAATTTTAATACGCATTTATAAAATGTTTCCTTTATGGAAATTAGTGTGGATTGAACGTATAAAGCCCATTGCATCGGAAATTTAAGGTAAGTACTAGGGTTTGAAGTGGGTTTATGGCTAGATGTCATGAAGCTAGGATCGAACTCAGATCTGACTGCTTCAATATTACTTTCAATAAAAAAGGGGAAAAAGCAAATTTAAATAATAAAAGTGACTTGATTTTAAGTATTGATAATAGTTCTACAAAGCGTGATATTAGTAATTAAATATGGCCATGATAGTTACAAGAAAGAGAACTTTGAGAACAAAAATCTAATGAAAGATAAAAGTCTGAAGAAGAAATTTGGGAGGTGAGTAAACTTAGAAAATTTATTTTCATTGAGGCAATATACATTGTATTTTTTTTACTTTCAATAAACTGTTAGGAATTTTAAACTTCTCTCTAGATATTATAATATATAAAATTAAAAGTGTGTGAAGTGCTTGAAAGAGAAGATGTATAGCTTCTCTTTCAAGCGCTTCACATGCTTTTAATTTTATATATTACTTCAATAAAAAAAGAAGGAAAAAAGCAATTTAAATAATAAAAGTGACTATTGATTTTAAGTATTGATAAAAGTTCTACAAAGCGTGATATTAGTAATTAAATATGGCCATGATAGTTACAAGAAAGAGAACTTTGAGAACAAAAATCTAATGAAAGATAAAAGTCTGAAGAAGAAATTTGGGAGGTGTTCAATGTACACATGCATAATGAGTTTTCAGGGGGGTATAAAAGGGATGGTCATGAATAAAGGAATTCTTTTTCTTTGATTATTTTTTTTTGGATGCACCGCAAAATACAGAAAGGGATGGCTAGAACACCTGTGCATCACTGGTTTTCCTTTCTCTTGGATGTCTTTAGAAGAAGGAAATTATCTCCTGTCTGAAATAGAAGCATCGCATCAATGCTGGAACCTAATATATGGATCGCATAGTAATAGCCGATGATTATATTTATTACCAAGGAACTATTTTTCTGAACAATCTTACTGGTAAGAAATGAAACTTTGAAATCATAATATTTATTGAAATAACTTTTGAAGATATTACCCCTGTCATGTAAATTATAAAAAAAAAGAAAATGATTAATGGATTACAATGAACTAGAAATATAATCCCGGGATCGTTATAGTTATTATATTACTTTTTTATTATTATTCCTTAAATTGAAATAAATATGCTCTCAATAATAAAAACAAAAAAAGAATTGCAATGTGTTATTTGTTTATGCCTTGTAAATACCCTCAGCGATCTTCTTCGAAAATTTAGCTGTTGATGACAACACACTTTATTGTATTTCAGGTTTATTATTCAGGGTATTAAGATATATATATATATCCCACTTTCATTGTCGATTTAATAGGGATATCTAAATAGAATCCTGGTGCCTAATAAATATATATATATATGTAAACTATTAATGGCAACAATATGAATGAAGGATAGCATCTATTTTAATAAGTCAAATTGCCCTTATGTATGTTAAGCAATAGATTGCTAATGCTAACCATCACATATAATTGCTGGTGGGTTTCACAAATATATACGAGTTAGTTCATTATAATTAGGACTATATTACCCGAAAATAAACAATGCTTATGCTAAATCTTAATTGGCTATATGTAATAACATACATTAGGTGTGTGTGTGGTAGGTAACGGATATATTCTTAACAGTTATACAAACCTAATCATGCGGCCGTCCACATCTAATAAAATAGATTAGGCCAAAAAATGGTACAATAGTTTAAACGTTTGCAAAAAAATGAGAGAAAATATGCCCTTATTAATTAATAATGCTTTTTTTGTTGTTGATTATTTGTAAATATTACTTTATAAGTAAATAACAATTAATATTTTAAAAAGATTTAAATAGATCTATAATTTATATATAAATTTATTTAATTATAATCATGTGCAATTTTTTTGTTTTGTTATACCATTATTATTTATCAGTCAAATAGAAATAAATCTGTAATGAATATAATTTTAAATAACTAAAACTAAATATCTTTATTTTTTACTCATTTAAGTATTTATCATTGTCAATTTTAATTAGTTATATAATCCATAGGTTCAAACTGCATAATTCTCTCAGTTAAATTGAAAGTTGTTTATATCAACACATCTGATAGTTCTATTTAGATATTTATTTCACTCTCTCCCAAAAAAAATAATAACTGAAATCTAGATCTGATCTTACTTAAAAAAATTTCAGTTACCTAAAATAAAATAATTCACTCTTTCTTTGAATTTTTTTTCTGCGCCAAGTTTATATGCCGTGTCTTGCATTGATGGTCGAGAGGTCAGCGCGACTGCTTTGCAGGCAGTTGCCCGGGTTGCGGGTTCGCGTCCCAGCCGATGCTATGACACTTAAAAAAAAAAAAAAAAGTTTATATGCCATTTCTTTGAGGTAAATAAAGAAAAGGATTTATTTCTCTAGTAATCTATTATACGCTTTATGCTTAGGTTTCTGTAAAAAAAAAAAAAATATTCTTTGGAAGACTGAATTTTTTGCATTGAAGGAAGATAAATGTATAGCTTGCAAAAAATAGATCTTTTTTAGGTTTATAATTTGCATCCTATATGAAATTTTAAAATATAATAAATTTTTAACCTATAATAATTAGGTGATAATATTTGATTTCTTTCTCTCTCTCTCTCTTTTTTTAAGCATTAATTAACTTTATTTACATATTTTTTAAACAGCTTTTTATTAAAATGAAAATACAGAAAATTTAGTTTTTTTAATATTTTAGCTAAATATTTAAAAAACTATCTTTTCTGTCAGTATTTTCATTTTACCAAATATTATATTGACTCAGAAAAGAAGAAAATTAGTAACAATTGGATTACAAACAGCATTTGATTTATAGCTTTTTATTTATATTTATGCTTTTTCTATTAGATGTTTAATTAAACTGATTGACTCTGAATTAATTTATGGTATTTGTCTTAAAATATACGGCAATATTATTTTGTCTTTATACTAGTTTTATGCTTTTTGTAAATTCTCAAAACACTTCTTTCTATAATATGTACACTTCTGTTTATTGAAGCTTCCAAATTGTCCTCCTTTGTGTATGGCTCGGGGTTGAGCCGCAGTGTGAGTAGTGTGGGAGAACATGAAAGCGGTATTTATATGTCTCCCTCTTTACCAAAGCGAGCAGAAACTTTTGGTGGGTTTGATAGCAGTGAGCTGGACAAAAGTGTGCTGTCTAAAGGTAAATTGATTGCAATTATTATAATTATTTATACATGATATTAATAAATTTATTCATTATTTTTATTGATATCAATTTTACTATAATTTTAGTTTAAAAAAATTTAGCTTACATTCTCTGGATTATTTATTTTAAAAATTAATACAAAAGGGCAATACCATCACTCTTCTATAGATATAACTTGATAAGTCCACTATTTTTTTATATTTAGATTGCCAAAATGCTTGACATTTTCAACTAATTAGTAGCCTTCCTCATAGTTGTCACAATTTTTATAAATATCATTATCATAATAAATTATCCATATAAAACTGTCTATACACATTTAAAAAATGATTTAATTTCATTCAAATTTGATATTTGTATTATTTCTAATATTTATTTTACGTTAAACACTCAATTTTTATTATGTTAATTTTAAATTTAACAAACTTCAAATGTTTCATATATATATAACTTATATTTTATAGCTTTTATATTATATATTTTTGAAAAATACTACCTTTAACATACTATTATAAGCTATCATTAAACCTTTTTTACTATGAAAATTATAAAAAAATTTGAGTAATTTGAAATATTTTGTAATTAATTGGTAGTACAATAACTGAGACTATGTTATAAATGAACTTTGAGTACTTAAGAAATTTTATCACATTTGTTAAAATCAAAATTAAGAGACTTAAAACCAGACAAGTATTTATAAACTTTCACAGGAAACTATCAGTAGCATAAGCTAGTTTTTAATGTAATATTTTATAACATAATTTAAATTTACAAATATATATCTATTTAAGTTTTATTTATGATAAGATAAAATTAAGTAAAAGCAACATAATTACTAGGGTTATTGGTAAGACTTTATAGAAACCTAAGGGAATATATTTTTTCATCCATTATATAATTCTGATTTGCCAGTTTATATTATCATATTTTTTTTGAGATGTTGGTAGAAGGACTAACAAACAAAAAAGAACATTATGTAATTACTTATTTATATTTAAAATAAAAGAAATGCATGACTTTTTATTTTGTTTTTGTTTTTTTTTTAACTTCAGTCATGTTGTGTTTTTTATATGCAGTAAGGTGAGGATTGGGGGGTGAGGTGTATGTTTTTGACAATTGAGAATATTGATCATGATTGTATATCAAATGCAGATTTCCTAGCTTTTGGGATTTTTTTAATTTTAAAGTCATTATTATGAAATGTGTTTTTTAAAGAAAGTTATCAAGAACTTAGAATATATACTGCATAAATATGGAAATTACTCAAATGTATAATATATTTTAATTTTAGTTGCATTTCAAAATAAGCCTCAATGATCTTGGAAGAGTTAAAATAAATTAAACATTCTTTGTTTAAAATGTAAGAAATTAATACTAAAGTATAGAATAGCAGGCACTTATAGGCATCAGGGTGCCTTTTATTAATTGCTGACAAGGCAGTTTTTTCAGTTTGTGTTGTAGCACTATAACTATATGGTGTATATTTGATGTATTTAGAATTGAAGTTATACCAATTAATATAATTTTAAGGTCATATCAGAATGTGCTGTAAAAATGCATTCTTATTGTGTTACATGTTTTTAAAAATTGTTTTTTCAAATATGGAAAATTTAATTACTGAGTACAATTTATTGATTCCCATTTAAATTAAGTAATAGCTGACTAGCTGGATTATATAATGATAGATAAAAGATATGCAGTAAAAAATATATTAATATTTTTTTGTATAAACAAAGTTTAAAAACTAGAATTAAATGGCTGGTTTTTGACTAAGGTGCACTTCTCCATATAAAGATTTCCTATTGCTATAGATCTTTTTATATAATGTCTGTTTAAAATATTAATGTATAACAAAAATTAACATGTGTTCTATATGTGTCATTAAGATATAAAAATTTCTGGAAATTTTATTAAGTAATAATCAATTCTGTAATTACAATATTAAATATATGAAAATACTTATTTATGGGTAACAAATGTATAGAAATGTTTTAATATAAGTGTAGTTCTTTAAAAGTGATAAAGTTAATTATCAATGCTTTAAATGAAAACTAAAAATTATTAAATATGTTATAAGTAAAATATTTATATTCTGATATGTGCAATTATAATTCTATTTATAAAAGAATGCTTTGAACTTTAATCATTTATAATTAATGTTTATGACTTCGAATTTCTGATCACTTTGAATTTTGAAGTTATTATACACAAAAAATTTATTATGAAATATGTGAAAAAATTTAATAAATTTTAATGTAATATGTCCATTCCATCAATAATAAATGAATCATTGTATAAAAATTCTAAACATGATAGCAAGAGAAGGGAAGCAAAAAAATAATTAAATATGAGTAATATTGAATAATTTGTTTGAATTCTTATAAATAAATAAAACTAAACAGGTTATACAACAACAAAAATTATATTTTTTAATATAAATAAGCCTCTTTCTGTAATATTTTACTACTCTTTTCGGTTTAACTTGTATATTTATTGAGAACATTTATAGATCATTATACACAAATGACACTAAGTCTAATGATCTGTAAACATTCTGATATTATATATGGTAAACTGTATGATAATATAATGTTGCCAAAAGAAGATTTATATATATTAAAAATATACAATATTTATTGTATAATCTTTTTTTTTTTTTTTGTGGTTTTATTTACATGCAAAAAAAAACAATGCAAGGAATTGAGCCTATTTTACAATTGAATTATTATTATTTTTTTATGATTCTGCAAAATATATAAATATTGTATCCAGTTAAGTTTGTTTTTTATTGTTGTTGTTTTTTAATTGAATGCCACAACTTTTTAAAAATGCTCATAATTTATTCGTAATTACAATGAAGAGTTTTGTTTAGAAATTTTATTTTTATTGCCTGTTTTAAAGATTTGCATTAATTTCATTATTTATTAATAAATATCATTTTGAAATAACATTTTTTTGATACTTTTTTCAGTTATAGAAATTATTATATTGTTGATATTGAAGTAAGAAGAAAAAAGAAATATATTAAATTTTATAAATATTTGAATTAGACGTGTGTGCATGCTATAAGTCCCTTATATATACACATATATGTTTAAGAAGGTTTAGTAATATTTTGTAAATTATAAATAGAACTCTTTCTTTTTTTTAAAAAAAATCTCAAATCGTACCACCAGATTATCCTGTATCTCCAGTATCATATAGTAAATATTTCTATTTATGGGAAATTGAATTCAAAGTTAAGCTGGTATATATGAAATTAGCTTACTTAATGTTGTACATGTAACTAAGAGGAGTAAACCAGTCTCCTTCAGGCTATGAATTAATAACATCCTATATGTTAACATGTAGAGAGTATTTTTTATCTTAATCTGAATGAGAATGGTATCTTCCTTAATTTAATAGAGTACACATAAACCACGAATCATCCGTCCAGAATTGTAAAAGCAGACTTGTTGCAAAGTTTTTAAAAAAAGGAATAGTGCATTGAATTTGTATATTAATAATAATAGTGAATGCATTGAGTAAATCTGTAAATAAGCGCCCCACCCCACTACTTTTTTTTTAATGAAATTGGATTTATGGAATACTGTAAGGAAGTGTGGAATTGGAAATATTTCTGCTTCTAAATTAACATTTACTTAGTATAGAATTAACTCTACATTTTAATAAATCATATTTAAATGTTTTAATGTTTCAAAATTAGTAAAAAATCATTTTAAAATGCCAAGCTTAGTAGTTATATTGTGGAGTATTTATTTCTTAGGCTGTGACTTTATTCTCTCTTCTTTAATTACAATTATAATTGTAGTATGTTAAGGCTTTAAGTAAAATCAATGCCCATCCACCTACTCCTACATGTTGTAATTATTTATGTACAGACTGTTACCAGAGATTTTTTTGGGAGGAGGAAATACATTTTAAGCCTGACAAATGGATATTGTTTAGTAAAAAATAGAAATATGTTTAGATGCTTAAACATATTTATAAATCGAGAAATACATAAGTAGATATTAAATATTAATAAGAATGATCTTAGAGAAGATATGCAACAATGTGATTAATAGATTTTTCCACAACATGGGATTTAAATCTAAACCTGAACTCCAAAATAGTATTTTTTTTTTCAAGTAAGTCTGTAAATATAGCTATTACTAGGTAGAGGTTAGCCCTTGTTAGTTTGGATTGGTCATTTGAATTCCAAGTCACTGGCTATCAAAATGAAAAAATACAATTGTAATGTCTGTGGTTTTCACTACTAGTAAGGTGTTGTTAGCCCATGGTTGTCTGACAGATATTGGAAGAGAAATCTTCAGATTGGCAATAGTCACTCATATTTTAAAGAAAATCCTAAATTTAAAAAATGCTCACAATCCATCTCACCATTTTTAAGTGTGCGGGGTGGGTGGGTGTAGTAAACAATAAATATTTAAATGTAAAAAAAAAAGATCAAATGATTTCTCATTTGAGAGGTCATAAGACATTGAAGCAAGGAAGTGACAATGTTGAGCTGCAATAACAATGTCTTGCACTCAGTTGGTCATTTTATCACTGCACTAACCACATAGGACATTTCTATTATATGTTATGTAAGAAAATATAATTACTACACCTGCAGTACTGTATATATGTAAAGTTTTTCTATTATATTCTCCAATTACTCTAACTGTATAAAATTTTAAAAGTTGTTCACAATTCCACTTGTTTTCATCAGTTGAAAACTAGAATGAAGTAAATAACTTAGTTATATACCATGTTTTAAAATTTTTTTAAGAAATTCAGAAAAAATTTTTTAAAAGACAGATTAATGAAAAACAAATAATTTAGATGAAATTGTTTTACTAGAAATAAACAAAAGTTTAATGTTTAATTTTTTTGTCTAACAGTGAGCATGCTGAAAAAAAAGAGCCAGCCTACCATCAAAGAGCAAGATGGCAGATGCTCCAGTCTACAGAGTCTCACACAGGAGAGCGATTCTGATTCACCTCAAAGCTCAGACCCACCCCTCAGTACCACTAGCAATAAGGTGAGTTGTACTTTTTAAGTGGATTTTTAAAAAAAATGTAACTAATATTTAAAAATTATTATCATGTATTTATTTATTTTGCAAATCTTGTTTAATCAATTGGCTAAATTTCTCTTTATTTGTATGTTTATAACTATATAATTCCACCTAATTTTCAACCATATTCTATAGTCAATTTCAAAATATATTTTCAATTACTTCTTTCATCATTAGGTAAAAAAAATGGAATTAACTGGATAAAGATATAACGGAAAATGAACATAGAATATAGTTGAAAAATAGGTTGGTTTATAAAATGATGTATATGGATGAAGAGAAATTTGATTTGTAGAATAAACAATGTGCATAAAGAAAATAAGTATGTGGCTAATGTTTTTTTTATATACATTGAAATTAATTATTTATTGAACAACTTTTGAAACTAAAAAAAAAGAGTTATTTATTGATTTAATAATATTTATTTTAATAGTTAAAAATTCCTTGGCGGGCCAGCACATCAGCATTACCTATTGATTCTAATCGAATAAGTGTTTTACAAAAGGTAATACTAATGCTAATAAGATCTAGATGTAGATTTCTGTGAATGTGTATTATAAAATTCTGAAAATTTAAATTAAATATTTTTAAAAAAAACTGAGAAAAAATATTAGTGGATTGATCTATTACCCAAATAAGTTATTGAATATCAGATGAAAACCCATTCATTTTGCATTTGGTTAGTAGATTGCATTGATACAACAGGGCTTTAGTTGTACTTTAGAAAAATGTGAAGATTATTACTTTATAAATATTATTGTGTATTTTCAGCATTATATATTTAATAGCTGTTATTGTATTTATATGGTTGTTATAATTTTTAAAAAAAATTAAACAAATCTGGAAAAAATTGGGAGAATAACTTTTAGGTAGATTACTTTCAGAATTTTGCAGTACATATATATATATATAATTTTGTGTTATTTAATTTTTGTAATTTTTAATTATGATTTTTTTTTTTATTGTTGGCATTATGTATTCTAATTCTTTTTACTATAAATATTTTTATGGTTAATTTTTTTTTTTTCTGTTATTGCATTATATGGTGAGATACTACTACTATAATCACTAATGTTTATTTGGGCTCATTAATCCTAGAATGGTGACGTGGTCAAAATTATGCTATGCCTAAGGATAAGACAAATGTAAAAAAATTATTAGCGAAGAGAAATAAGGCAGGTCAAAGAGTGTTTATTATGTTTAGTAAAGAATAATTTAAGTTTGATAATTTGTGTGTGAGAAATTAGTTTGGGATGAAGTCATTGAGAAAATTTTTATGGTCATTTTCAGGTAAATCAATATATTCATAATAAACAGTTTTTTACATTGTTAATTACTGCCACTATAATCATAAAACTGTGTCTCTTTTGCAGGTTTTAATGCTTTTCAGTATAGATTACTTTTAACAATTTTTCATTTCTTACCCGCCCAAATTGTGTTTTTTTGTTGTTGTTGTTTTAAGAGTGCTCTCTTTGACCATTAAAGCACAATGTGATTGCTTTGTATATTTATTATACAGTAAAGTTTTGAAATGTGCCATAAGTTCCATTATATATTTAGCTTATGAATATTTTTTTCCCCCTTAGCAATGTTATTATTAGAAAATAATCATAGATTTAACAGTCATTAAGTGTTTGATTTGTGTTGTTCACATTAACATAGATCACTGGCTCTAAATGCCAGTTATGAAATAGATAATGTCCTGAATCATTTGATGAGACTCCAAGTGCATCTAGGAAGATCACATCTAACCAGCTTTAGTGTTGGATTTGGAAAAAAAAAAAAAATGGAATCTTATATTTTTTGTGCCATAATTCTTCATTTGTAGTTTTTTAGTTGAATGTCTAAAAATTTAGTATCTTGATTTGAGACTGCTCTATCCAGCGGCACTCTATTGTTTGCTGGATTGCAAATATAAATAACACAAATAATTGCTAATTAATGAGGCAGCTCGGCAAATACATTTAAGTAACAAGAATGTATTTACAGAGTTATACAAAGATTATCAATCTTGTTTAATATATGATGATTATATACACTTGCTATATAAATAACAATAAGGGCCGGAAGGCGTAACCAAATAATAATAAGATCAATATGACCTGTTTACAGTTTCTAAGTTTACTTTTGAACATCCGGAGGTAAACTTCTCTGCAAGACTAAGTGAAGGAGGGAGCTGACTGGGGCATCCAAGCAAATGGCACATCTGCCTTTCAAGAGCTTCAGTTAGCAAGTGTTTGGTCTCAGTTCTATTCTAGATCTGTTTTTTTTTCTCTCATTGTTTTTAGAGTAGACTCCCTTGATTGGCCATCCACTGTCCATGTGGTGGTCATCTCTTTTGTTACACTATTTGATCCCTGATCAGATAATGCAATTACCTTCGAATTGTCTATTTTAAGCAATGGCTTTGTTTACATTATCTTAATTCTTTGCTTGCATTCATCTAACTTTTTTGATAAGTTTTGATAGTTTTCATTAATTAAACTATTTAATTAGTCTAATGCTTTTATAAAATATTGTGAATGTCATTGGCATCCACACACATACTTTTAGTTCACTGTTATAATATCATTTATTATACTTATTTTGTGTATATATAAATATACACACACATTTAGCATACCTCCCCCAAGTTTAGAGATTCGTGTTTTACTTTTTTCTTATTCTCTGAACTTAAAACATAATAAGTATGGTAGGGAGAGGGATATTTTTTCCAGGTTTGCAATAATTTCGTTTGGGATTGCATTCCTGTTACAGCTTTTCCCAAATGTCCACTTGCTGTTGTCTTTTTTCTGAAACAGCTGCAGCTTGTGTTGACTATATTCATCTTTCCGCAACTGGCTGGTGTGTTTGCATAACATCTTCCATCCGCCATTCAGATGGACACAACTTGCTTGGTTAAGTAAACTTATTCCAAAATCTTTCAATTTTGTTTCTAACCCATACGTGTTCTCTAGATACAAATTTGTAGTTTGTGACTGGTACTTCGTACTCTTCGAGTGACCTACTTTCTGCAAGCTTGGTCTGCAATCTACGATCTAGATTTTTCTGTGGGGTTGATTTCTCGACTATGGCTGGAGATGTTTTCGCACGCGATTGACAGTGTTTACATTTTTCAATAAACATTACGAGGTCATTATTTTTGCCCATTGATAATTTAATTCCCATGTGATTGAACCAATCGTGGCCAATGAGGGGATTTATCAGGGTGTGAATTATATATAATGGCAATTTTAATTTTTTGCCAGTGTAAGAAGTAATTGGAGCATGAATTGCTCCTTTAATCTTTATGGTCTTGCCATTGATATCCCGTACTTTAAATTTGGTATGCATAAGTCTAGATGGCTGTGTCATATCTGCCACAATGGTTTTCCAATCTTTAAATAACAGTAAGGACACCTATCTACCGCTGTCAATTTCCATCAATAAGATTTTTCCGAAAATTTTGACAGTCATTTCAAATTTCGGCGATTGGTCCAAAGACACATTATTATTCACCGAAAATTCCTCTTGCTTAGGTTTTTTAGTAAAACGCTCTTGGTTACTATTTTTTGTATAATTATTGACCTTTTTTATTTCAGCACCTTTTTTGCAAATGGCCAACTTTATCACAGTGTTTACAGCATTGGTCCTTATAAAAACATTCTTGTGCCGTGTGACCTAATTTTCCGCAGAAAAAGCATTTAATTCAACTTTTTTTAATATCAATTACTCCACTTCGATCAGGCAACCTTTCGGGTTTGTCGACCCTGTGGATTTCATAAGGATCATTGTCAGCTATTTTCATGGCCACAAATTCTTTAGCTTGCTGTAACACAAGTTCGTGAGGTATGCCACGTTTGATAGTTTATTTATAATTGATATCCTTGTCTTTCAATAACTGCTGATTCAGACTGTCACTGCTCATACCACATAAAAATTGTTTGAGGAGAGCTTCCTCCAGGTATGAATCGTAGATGCAGTTTTTTGCGAGTTCATGCAGGGCAGTATCATAATCTTGTATTCGCTAGTTCTTGCCTTGTCAACAATTTCTGAAGTGGACTCTGGCAATGTGTCTAGACTCACATGGATAAAAATAGTCAGCCAAATGATCTTTAATCTGTTCGAATGTTAATTCTTCCAGGGTTTGGGGTTTGCAAAGCCTGTTTGCAATTTGGATGACCCTTTTTCCAGCAAAACACAATAAAGTCGCTGTTTTACATTTATCGTCCTTTACTCTGTTAATAATTAAGTTTCTTGATTTGTTGAACATACAGGGGCCACTCACTTGCCTCTGATGTCGAATTCAGATATTGCCGGCTGCATTATGATGACTTAGTCAATTTAGCAAAAGAAAAAGAAATATCTTTTTTAGTAATTTATCCACTCATGAAATCAATTAATTAGACTCCCAACATATTTGGCTGTCAATGCGTTAATTGTTATTACTGACAATTTGCTGGGGATTAAGAGCGTTGAGGTTTGTAATCAAGACTGTGACTGCACCAATGGCCGAGTCCAGCTGCACTCTATTGCCTGCTGGATTGCAAATATAAATAACACAAATAATTGCTAATTAATGAGGCAGCTTGGCAAGTACATTTAAGTAACAGGACTTTATTTACAGAGTTATATGAAGATAATCAATCTTGTTTAATATATACATATATAATGATTATATATACACACTATATAAATAACCATAAGGGCCCAAAGGTGCAACCAAATAGTAATAAGATCAATACAACCTGTTTACAGTTCCTAAGTTTACTTTTGAACGTCTGGAGGTAATCTTCTCTGCAAGGCTAAGTGAAGGAGGGAGCTGACTGGGGCATCAGAGGAAATGGCACATCTGCCTTTCAAGAGCTTCACTTAGCAAGTGTCTGGTCTCAGTTCTACTCTAGATCTGTTTTTTCTCTCTCATTGTTTTTAGAGTAGACTTCCTTGATTGGCCATCCACTGTCCACGTGGTGGTCATCTCTTTTGTTACACTATTCGATCCCTGATCAGATAATGCAATTACCTTCGAATTGTCTATTTTAAGCAATGGCTTTGTTTACATTATCTTAATTCTTTGCTTGCATTCATCTAACTTTTTTGATAAGTTAGTTTATAGTTTTTCATTAATTAAACTATTTAATTAGTCTAATGCTTTTATAAAATATTGTGAATGCCATTGGCATTCACGCACATACTTTTAGTTTACCGTTGTAATATCATTTATTATATTTATTTTGTGTATATATAAATATACACACACATTTAACAGAGACTAGTCTTAAATAATAAATTATTAGTAAGTTTGATGTGCTTAAAAGCCTTTTTACAAATTCTCTTTGAGGAAGTTCTGAGGTCTGGCAAAGAAATATGTGAAAAAACACAAAGCCTCGGCATGTGCCAATAGTAATCATGGTAATATGTGTGTGAACTTTTTCCCCAAATAATGGGGCATTATTTACCAGCTGACTATTCTAATGCTAAGAAAATCACTCATAAAATGGTTATCTCACAACCCTAAGTATTACCAGCCAATTTTCAAAAAAGTTTTTCCTAGAAATGAATTTTGATTTAATTTTAGGCAAATGAGGAAAATAAATTGGGCTACAATCCCAATGTTACTCCTAAAATAGCATGGGATAGAATTATGGTTTAGTGCAAAAGATTATATTCAGATGAAAATTGGTCATAGTATTTTCTTTGGATTAGAAATAAATCTCTGATCCTCTTTTCAGAAATCAAGCAATGCCCTAAGCATAGTTGAATTTTTTGCATTGTTTCTGAAAGATCACTGGTGAATATAAAGTAGGTCATGGAATTGTACTCCGGATAGACCATTCTATAAAATTCTATAGTGATGATCATTTAGTTTCATTTGAATTTTTCTGTTGGAGAGCATTTTGTCAAATAAATTGTTTCCCTATACACCTGGGTCTCATTTTATGCGGTAGATAGTTCCTCAGAAAACGTGCACAAAAGAAATCGCACAACAATAGACTTAACTTACCTTGAAAAATAGGGGATATGTACTGTAATTTTCCAAAAATCGCATAAAAGCAAAGCAACAACGTAAAATTACTTTAAAATTCGCATAAAAAAAAAATAAGAAAATAAAATATGACTAATAAAAAATTTTAAATTTGAAAAAAATTGATACAAGAGAAAATTTTTTTACTTTTTTTATTAACTACAGTATTTAATTTTATTCAAAACAATATATTTTTATATGTAATTTACATTTTTTTTATACATGTACAGTATTTTAATCATTATGCTATTTGAGACATCATATTCGTCACAAGAGGAAATACAACTAGCGCCAACTTCATTTTTTAAAATTGCTCTTATAATGGATTTTCCCAAACTAAAACGTTTTCCAATTGTTGTTGATCCTTCCCATTTCGCTAAGCAATCTAAAATTGAAAATTTTGTTTCCAAAGAAATTCATTTTCTTGCGTGTTTTTTCCTTTCCATTAGGATAAACTAAAAGTTTAAAATAAGAACTTAGACTTACGACAGTAAAAAGATACCAACTCACCACTGTTGGACAAAATTTAATTAAAACTAACAATTAAAAATTAAATTCTTATTTTTGTCTTTAATTTCTTAATTTTCAATTCCGTTTAAAAATCAAATTTCATTGTTTCATATCATATTAATTTCAAATCACATTACATAATTTTTAAATTGTTAATTACAATTAGAAGTCAGATTTTAATTGTCAAATTTAATTGTGCCCACTGCTGCTACTCACCTTTTAAAAATAAACTTGTAGACACTAAATGATTAATTGATTACATAATCTTTTTTTAAAAAGCAAAAATAGAACGTGATTTAAAATGCAAAAACAATTAACATAGTATAGGCATCTATAACGTTTGAACAGATTTACATTATAATCGTGTAAAATTTATTACTTGCGGACACTAATTGATTACATACTCTTTTTTTAAAAAGCAAAAATAGAATGTGATTTAAAATGCAAAAACAACAACTTGCATGATATAGGCATCTATAACATTTGAACAGATTTACATTATAATCTTGTAAAATTTAATGTGTGCATATAAAATGGGGAAATCATGATTTTAAGTGAATTATGAACTTATTTTTTGCATAAAATCTCTTACAGTACTATTATAAAGCGCTGAAAATATTGAAATTATTAGATGGAAGTCGAACTCCGATAATTCGCTATTACTTTAAATAAGACGTGAGTGCGTGAAATTTATAATATTTAAAGTAATAGCGCATTATCGGAGCTCGACTTCTGATCTAATAATTTTTATCGCATAAAAGAAAAGTGCATACAAAGATATTAAGAAGAAACATGAATCACATAACTTCAAAATCGCATTAAATAATTCCGCATAAAATGAGACCCGGGTGTATTTAAGAATTTTAGAAATTTTTAGAAAATGATCATTTTTCCAAATGGAATCATAAACAGGTTAAATCAATAAAGGTTTTATTTGAAAAGCCTTTTTCAATATGAGTGCTTAAAGATAATATTTATTTACGGCAGCATGTTATTAATTGATTCTACCATAGATGGCTCTTAATTATTGACAAAGTAGAATCTTGTTAATATGATTCTTCCAAAAAGCTTGTAGGGAACACATAATAATGATTAGTATTTCATTTATATTCACAAATTTTAAGTGGAGTTCATTGTATTGATATAAAGAATATTTCACACAAATTGATATTTAATATTTTTTTTTTTGCTAAAATATTTACTTTAAGTAGATCTAATGAGATATTAAACCAAGCATTCACATATGTTTTTTTATTTAGTAGTCATTATATTGTTTTTTATATGACTTTTAAACATTTTATTAGGTGTGGTATTTATTGATTAGTTTTGATTTTCAAAAATTAATTGTAAATATTTACTTGTTGTTTTTGTTAATTTTGTTTGTACATTAGTATAAATTTAATAAATGCTTATTATAAACTTCTTATAATTTTAATAAATGCTAATTGTAAAACGTAAATAATGTATCTATATATTGAGTATATATCAGTTTTACAAAAATAGTATTTTGTGAATTCATAGAGCAATGACAATAATTTTCTGAATTTAGATCATTCAAAATACAATTTGGTTTGCAGTTTTATAATGGAAAACAATGCTATGTTACTAATAAATATTGTGATTTTGTTATGGTAGCAAATTACAAATCATTGCAATAGATTTTACTATTTAGATACTAGCACATAATTGTTATTAAACAAAGCAAAGCAAAACTCTCCATACAGTAGTGCCATCTAGGTGCAGTGCTCTCAGATCCAAGGCTCCTCACTGATGATGGCCACAAGCCAGAAACTAGTATGGGGATATTGGAGGAGTAGGCACTAGATAGGTATTTTATGCACAAGCCTTCTGGCATCCATTGATTGCTCTTGTTGGCACAAGATGGCACTACTGTATGGAGAGTTTTGCTTTGCTTTGTTTATTATAATTGTCTATTTTAGTGAATGTGACTATTACACCTTAAGATTGATAGTTATAGCTAAACAATATTTATTAGAGAATTAATGTGATAATTCGAACATACAACCACACATGGACTTAATATTATTTTAATAATATTTCTGTAAATAGTGATAATTGCTCCTATTCATGTAATTAAACGATCAACTACATTTACCATATTACAGGTTAAGCTTTTCTAAGTCATTCACCATTTTATTTTAGCATATAACAAATTGTTTGCATGAAATAATGTGGAGAAACCAAGAGAATATTAGGAAAACTCTTGATGAAATTTGTACGATTGTCCTAGAAAATATATCTTTATTTGAAAAGAAAGCTTCTAATTTATCCTAAAGTCAATCTGAACAATATAATATCGGTTAAAGAATTATATTTTTTATTTTGTTTTTGTTTATTTTCAAAGTTTTAAAATATATAACGGATTATCTTATCAACTTATCGTATGGAGAAAAATGAGATCATTAATTTATTTTTAAAATAGTATTGGAAAATATTTTTTAACTGATATTTCCTATGGAAATGGTGTATAAATTGTTAGCTGGTAAAATGTATGCATCCTTGATTTTTGTAACTAAAAAAAAAGATAGATTAAAATTAAATGCTTATTATTAGTTCGCAAACCTGATATACTATGACTATATAACTGCATTGGAATTTTTTTGTTATTTATGTTAATTATTTCAGTTAAGATAATTTGATAAGTTTATTTTCAATATATGTGAGCAATTAATGAAATAAATTGTTATTCTCGGTTTTTACTTTTGTTTATTTATTCATTATATGTTAACTAATAAACAATGATAAAAATTAAAGCTCTATAAATGAAAGATTATATTACTTTAATTTGTGTTATGTTGGACTGGTTCCATCATCTAGCTATCATTAAATGTTGAATGTTTAGAAAATTTTAAACTTTTCCAAATATAAACAACTGTCAGTAATAACCCACAAAGACAACACAGGTTATAGTAGATTATAGAATGTTTTGAGTGGTATTATTATTCACTTTTCTTCAGATGTTGCTGGCCTGACTAATGACAACTCTAGCATAGGAGATGATCTTACACTTTTAGATTCTTGGAATATCGAATTTTAAGAATATGCTGTAACTAAGTTATCTTAGCTGTGCTGAACTACACAATGGTAAAAGTAATGGAATGGCTCATAGCTTGAGAAGTCATAGTATTTGAGCAGTGAGTGAACTTTCATCCAGGAATCTGTAACTCTTGATTTTGTAATTCTATTACCCCCTAATCCAAGCACATCGCTTGATTTAATCATATTTTTTATGACTTAGTAAATCATAAAATTTAATCACTAAAGTTGTTGGGAACACACAAATATATGTACAGCAAATATTTAAAAATTTGCCTGTTGGCTCGATCTAAATTATCATTAATATATTTGCAAGTATTATAAATTAAGAAGTCACGAAAGATTCCATAAAAAGCAATTGCCTTTTTTTTGTTTGTTTGTTTGACCTTTTTTTTTTTTATTTATTATTATTTTCCAGTTAACTATTTTATTATACTGTATTGAAAAAATATCACGGTAAAATAATTTTTCATTCAATAATTATAGCAAGAGGAAGTTAATTAAATCATTTGATATTATTGTTAATTACATGTTGATTTTATTTTGTTCTTTTTTTTTTTTGCTATTATTTTTATTTCTTTTTTCCTTAGAAGTCCAGATACAAGCGTAGCTGGTCCTCTCCTGGCTTAAGTTTGAAGGTTCATCTGATACAATCAAAGTTTAATTTTAATTATTTTTACTTTCTCACAAAGCATGAGCTTTAACATTATTTCCAATATACTGATTCTCATCTTTTGCTTAGCTTTAATTCTTATTAAAGCTTTCTCGCGTTATTCGCTTGGAATCCCAAATCTTATTAATTCTTCAACAACAATAATAATTTTCTATTATTATATTTATTTTCAATTATTTAAAAATAACATTCTTATATACGCAAAGCTTTGATAGTGGAAGTTATTTTTAAAGACCACTTAATTGAATTGTCATCAGAATTAGTAACTGATTAAAGAGGATAGGGGTGGACAGCAATGCTCATTTATCAAAATTAATTGGTTTCAGAAAAAAATGATGAGAATTGAGTTCATGAATAATAAGCCAAATTCTTGTTGGTATATGAAAGTGTTAAAATATATTTGGTTCAATAAATCTTTCAAAATTTTATATTTAAACTCTATTTTAGTATTGTTTACATTAATATTTAGAGTAACAGAGTATCAAAACGGAATTACGTATTGGTTATATACTATAAATAAGCATTTTAATTTTTTATAAAAGAATATATTTATCGAAAATATATGTATATTTACTTCCAGATTCTACTTATTTTTTTAAAAATCTATTTCTGAAAAGCATAATGAAATAAAAATTTTGTTTAAAGATTAAGCTAACGATACATTTTCTCTCTCCCTCTTTATAGTTTTCAGTTATGGAAGTAAAAAGTTGGCATATCAGTTTTTGATAAAAATAAAAGATCTAACTTTTGATTTAATAAATTTTAATATTGGAAAATGATTGTAGGGGGGAAACAATTAATTTTGTTTGCTTAAACTTCAAACTCGTTGTACATAAATATACTTACTGTACAATTCTAAAATTTCTTTTTTAGATGCATTGGTGAGATCTTAAGAAAGTCTTGTGGAATTGTATATTTAAGAAACTTGTTTACATATAAATATTTAACATTCTGTAGTTTATTTTTGAATTTCTAAAGCTTTAATCCCAGATTAAGATAATCTTTCATAGTAATTTTACAAATTAATGCAGGTTCTTAAATTTAATGGTCTAGAAATCAAAGATATTTCTCTGCACTCTTATAAGTATAAAAAATTAAAATCAGACATGATTATAATATCAGCCAGATTACTTTGGAGAAAAATAACAAATTTAAAGCTATCTTATATAAAATAATAGACTCTGTCAGCAAATATTTGGTAAATATTGACACTATTTCCTTATATAATATTTAAAAAAGACCCTACTCTCTTCCTTCCCACTTCTTTCAAACAAAAAAGATAATGTGCTACTTGAAATCTAAAGAGTCTATTAAATTTTCCACCAGATTATAGTTGATTTGAATTTATAATCAGGTTTCTGTAAAATAGATAGCTATTTTTTTCCTTGCTATACACACTATAATCATGAAAATTTATACAATAATATTACCGTATAAATTTTTATTTTAAAAACTTTTTTTTTCCATCACAAAAGACATTGAAACACGTAAAAGATGCAAACTATTGAAATAAAAAGATAAAATTATTTTTTATTTGGAAGCTTCTATTCATTTATAAAATTAAGTTATGATTTTTACATTATATTTTATAATTTTGCTTCATTTTATTTTCTGTGTTTTTTTTTAATTGGTAATTTTAATTGCAATTGAATTTATTAACTGTAAATATAGCTCTGGCCTCACCTTTGGAACTTAGTCACCCCTGTCCTGAAGAAAATAACTATTATAATTAAAGTATTAATGAGAAATCTTGGTTAACATGTATAGATATGGTGGTGGTGATGAGGACTATTTTAGGACATTTAAGCTGTTAATCTTTTTCTACATGAATGGTATTTTATTTAATCTTATTCATTGAAAAGTGTGTAATAGCTTTTACCTGTGAAAATATTCATGATAGTATATATAAATTAAATCATCAATGCTTAACTTAATCAATAGAATATTAGCAATTTGTTGCCAAGGCAAATTCACTGGATTACTAAGAACCTATTGATTAAATTTAAACATTGGCTTGGGTGATGTGATATATAAATGATAACCAATTAGCTATGTGCACTTATAGTTTAATATAGGGATTGGGAAATTATGACCTGTAGGCTACATCCAGCCCATGAGGTGTTTTTTTTTTTAGCTCATGATATGCCACACTGCTCAGAATGAAACAAGTTGTTACAATAACCAAAAGTAAAACTTTACTTTTCGGTCTTATAATCAACAACTCGAGCAAAATGTTTTGTTTATGTATGTTGTCAATCAGAAAGTGAAACTAAAAAAACTTTCCATACCATAAGACTCATCTTATTTAACCTCAAAAGATGAATAACAAATTTTTAAAATTAAAAATGGATTAAAGCTGAATGAATGGAAAATGTTATGAAAGAGATACTAGAGAGAAAATTATTTTTTATAAAAAATTTTAAAACTTGGTGAACAAACAACAGAAAATATCAAAATCAAGCACAAATATATTATTTATCTAATTTCATAAAAAGTATGAAAAAAAATTTTTTTTTAATGTTATACAAATTTATAAACTTTGCCCTGTAAACAGGGTAAACTTAAAAGTAATTTGATGTAGTGTTTTTAGTGATTGCATTGGTTGCCCATATAATTTTCATTAACTTAAAATAATTAACATTCTTAGTGATATCTCTCAAATCATTCAAAGCTTTTCAAATTGTTTAATATTATTTTAGCTACTATTCCCAAATTCCACCACATAAAGATTATAAAAATAAAAAAAATGTAATAAAGATTATAAATACATCGTGATGCAAATAGTAGTAATATAAAAATATTGCAGATATTTTGACTAATTATTGTGTGTATATATATTAAACCAGGGGTAGACAAACTTTTTTTTTTAATGTTAAGAGACTTCATAGGTCTATAGAAAAAAAAAATACAGGACAATATGTAAATAAAAAATGTCACAAACAATGCATTCAAAAATGTTTATTAAAAAAAGAAATATACATTATATATAAATGGGACAAATGTAATGACAGTGTTGCTTTCTATTACTAATAATTCATAAATTCATTAGTCTTTCATTCATGAATAAATAATATTTATAATAACCCCCTTTTTTATAAATTAATATTTGACTATGAGTGTTTTAAGTTTTAAATGTCCAATGATTTCCTACTTTATGAGAACTCCAGCATCATATTTTGCAATTGTTTATTTGACTATATGAAATACGTATCATTATCTGTTGTACAATATATATGTATGTTTGTGACATCACCACTTCTATATGGTAGGTAATGTTTATATCACAAGCCAGTAGCTTTAAAATGAAAGCTTGTCTGTAAATATTTGAGTTGCATGTAAGATTTATGACAGTGTTTTAATAGTAATTGACATGTTTAGATTGTATTGATTTCTGTAATTATTTATTCCATTGTGGTTTTTGTCTATATTCCTTCATGTTATATGATTCAAATATATAAATATGATGGATGTTTCTGTTATTTTGTCCAATCTCTAATTTTATGTTTTGTTAATTTTTTAACAATTTAAGAGTATGCTGCTATATAAAGCAGAGGTGTGAGTGACGACACAGGAAAATGAATAGAGATTGTTGACAACAGAAATGAATTATTGGAGAAGATCAAGACTGAAGAAAAGAACAAATCAAGAGATCAGAAAAGAGAAGAGATTGGGGTGAAAAGAAAGGTGTTAAAAATCATTGAAGAATGATAAAAACAGAAAGAGAGAATTGGTGAATGATTGGATAGTAAAGGGGAGAAGAAGCATAGGAAAATCGCAGAAATGATAAATAGTAAGAAGAAGAATGATCTATCAGGGACAAATATTATGAATAGAGGAGAAATATGAGACTTAAAAGAGCAGTGAAAAAATTGTGAAAATTTTGTGTTAATTTATAATTTGAAAGTTTTTTTTTTTTTTAAGATTTGTTTTTGTTATTATTATTATTTTTGTAGTTTTTTAAATAAGTATTCTGTTATTTAGATACTATGCCTATTTCTTAAAAGGAATTCTTTTTACAGAAAAAAAAAAAGACTAAAATTTCATATATCATATGTGCTTTTTTAGTCAGAAATTTGACCCTAAAATTGCCACCAAGACTGTAATGTTTCAAGATACACTTTTTTATTTTCTTATAAGATTGTTAAGTTCATATTGAAACTTTACCTTGTTATATTTATCCCACACTCTTCAATATTTCATAGTACAATTTATTACAATCTGCTTTTTTCTTAACCCTACAGTGTTAATTTGAGTGAAACTATTTTAAGACCCCCCCCCCCTTTTTTTTTTTTTGCCTTTTTTAAAAATAATTTAGTCTCTCTCTCTCTTTTTTTTTTTTGTACATGTGAGGAGTATCCTATAAAATAATCATATTTTTTCCTCACCATGTTTTTTTTTCTTTTTTAGAATATTTTATATTCTTTTTTTAATGCAAACATTTGAGATTTTAATTCTCCACTTTATTTATTTTTTCTCCATATTTGTATTTCATATTTTTTTTTATATATTCTTTAAAAAAGAAAAAAAATATTCAAATATCTTTTATTAATGTTTTATTATTCTTAACTGTCAGTTATGTTTTTCATTTTATTATTTACTATTTTTTCTTCATTTATTTTTAAGTATTTTTCATTAAGAATATTAATGTTATTCTTAGTATTATTACACTTTTATTTTTTAGATAAAATTTTATCCTCAGTAATCTTTTTTTTTTTAAGTTTGTAAACAATATTTTTGGGTACATATGTAGCTGAATAATTATAATTACATACATAGTTAGATTTCACATATTACTTTTAGATATATTGATAAACAATCAAATCTATGGTTTTATAATGAGCTCTTCATCATGAACAACCCTACAGAAAAATTTTAGATCATTCTCTCTTAATGTATATAGTGTGAGTTTAAACCTGTCCTTGTCAGATGAATCAGAAGTTTGAACATCTGATTTCTACCAGAAAATATTGATTTTTGCCATTGTTATTTTAAATTTTCCAATGCCTATTTACTTTTATTATTACCATTTTACTGGTTATTTTATTAGTAAGCTTATTTCAATAATTATAATTTTATTTCTTAGATATTTATTGTAATTTGCACATTTTTATTTTTGAACAATGGAATTTTTGTAATATTTATATAGAATATGAACTGCAATATTTTAGGTATATGTATAAATTTATAATACCTAAGTATAAAAAATATAATTCTGGTATTGTTATTTATATAATTATTATAATGTTTTCAATTTTGCACTTTCTCTCTAAAATATTTTAAAATGCTTTGCATCTTTTATTTACTACAAGCTGATGTATATCTTACATAATATTTTTTTTTGTTTGCATGAAGCATCCATTTATATATATTTAAATTTGAAACTTTTCCTTGAAATCATTAATATATTTTTAATGCTGCTTTTCATTTAATGGTTTATTTATTGATTGATATGTCATGCTATTGTTAACAGTGGGAATATTTGGTTGTTTTTTTTTTTGTTTTTTAATTTTCTATTTTTATTATTATTATTATTTCTTTGTGAAACGTGTATATTTATTTATTATTAGGAGAAGCACGTAGGTCGACGAGGAAGTTATGGGTTTTTGCATGGATTTAGGACTCAGAAGATGTTGGAGAAGGAAGAACTGGACAAGTCACCAGAACATTCAAGTGAAAAGGGATCTTTAGGGGAGTTATCTAATTGTTCTTCTATTTCCTCACATACACTCATTAATCCTTCCAAAGAAACCGCCAACTCTGCCGCACAACTCACATACTATCTCAATGCCCTTTTAGTAAGTAACTTGATTATCTGAAAGATTATATATATTAGATGTTTTAAATATTTAAATAGAAATTATGTCTTGTTGAATATCTGAAGTCTTCCCTTTTCTTTAATACTTTTAGATGTTTTTGTACATGGTTATTTTTGTATGTATATAAACATTGCATATTTATTTTACATAGTCATCAAAAATAATAGTTACATTTTTAAAGCTGCATCATAAAACTAATTATTACATGTAATTTTTTAACAGTCCTTTCATGATTAAAGAATATAAATTATACACAGTATATCCTAATGGATAGTTGAATGGTGACTGGTTCTTTCTCTCTAAGCTGCCTGCAGTGTCAAACGTGTTATATAGCGATATAGTTTATCTATTCATCACAAAAATGTTAAGGTAGCAGCATATCTGGATCATGAGTTACAATGTGAAGTGTGCCAGAGTATTTCCTTTCTTAACCATGATGAAACAATATCCTAATATTTTGGTTTTAAATTATGTAAAACTGAGACTGAAATATTTGAAATGATTTAAACTATATGTGGCAGTAAAGCCATGGATTTCAAGAAGTTTTCAAGATTTTTGTGATGACAGGAAGAGGAGTGAAGACCATCTTCAAAGTACAAAACACCTTATAACATTTTATGCCATAATTCGTAATCCAGATATACTAGTGCCTTAAAATTTTTGTGGTAAATAACTAAACTATGCAACAGGCAACTTGGAGAGAGAACCAGTCATCTTTTCAATAGAACATGATGTATGCAATGTAAATGATTTTTTCAGATTCATTTGTTTATTGTTAGTATTGGCTTTACACTTGCTTTTTGGCGGCGCACACCTGGTATTATCCAGGTACTAGAAATCGTTTAAAGATGTAGCAGTAACCCTGATAATCAGAAAGCTATGTTAAATCTTTTATTCATAAAAAAAATTTTCGTTTTAATACATTATTTAATGTAACAAAAAAATGTATATAACTTCTTTATTTGTAATAGGCTAGATTTTTGATAATATTCTTTATAACTCGAAGTGATGCGAAATATCTAGAATACTTTAATAAAAACAAATTTTAAGTAAATATTTTAAATAATTTATCAATGTTAATTTTTTTAACATAACAAAATTCATCGATTTTTTTCCCTTCCGATTTTCTTTTTCTTTTAAAATGTTAAAATGTTCTTAAGACATTTTCAACTTGAAAGCATTAGCAGGTGTATAATTTTTTTTTTTAATCATTCTTAGGATTTTAAAAAATCTTTACTTTTAATATTTTTAAAAGTCTAGTCGATCAAATTACATTGCTGATGATTGCTTTAATTTTTTATTTTAATAAAAAAAAAAATGCTCATAGATCGTGTAGATTTTATAACTTTTCAAAATATTTATTTAAAAGATTAACAAAGAAAACAGAAACTTAGAAGTAAACCAACAATGTTAACAGTTTTATTTTTAAGACTTTTAAATTAAATATATGATCTTATTCATGCACAGTAATAATCCTTTAAAAATTAAGCCAGGAATGGCCTACTTTTGTGGTAGTATTCAATTTTTTATAATAAATAATAAAAATCATATATAAATAAATATCTATTAATAATTATTACACATCAAAAGCCTTTCTCGCACCTGGTTTCGTGCCCTTTTCAAATGATAAGCATCTATTATTCAGTTTTTATATAAAATATGGTATACTGTAGATAAATAATTTAATATTTTTGGATAATATAATTTTTAAAAATTTTCTTTAATATATTATTATGAAAAAAAATATGTTAAAATTTAAGATTAAATATTATATATTTTAATAAGGCTTTTGAGTAGGTTTATTTTCTTCAGGCTTAAAATGTTTAAAGTTTGGAATTAACAAAACATTTTGCAAATTCGAATCTTTTAGATGGGATACTGTCTTTTTTTATATTTCATTGATGAAAATAATATTCATAAAGAACAAAACCACAAGTCTTACAAAGGATGAATAGTTATAAAATAAAAGTTGAAAACAATTATGGATTCACTCCAGATTAGACCTCAAAATTCATCATGTGAGTGAAATGTTTCCCATACAAAGAGAACACAAAATAATTTTTATTTTAGTTTGACTCACTGAATGTGAATTTTTATTTTTCTCATTATTAAAAATAATTCTAGTCTTTTAATTTTTATGTTTAAGCCTTCAAGTGCACCAAAATTATTGCAACCTATGCCAAATTTGAAGCTTATGTAATAGATTGGCCATTAAATTTTTTAGAATCATTTAATCTACTAGTTAGATAAAAACTATTATTTTTTAAATATAACTAGTAGAAAGCCTTAACTTGTAAATGATTATTACAGAATGTGCATTTGAAGATTATTACTATATTATTATATTGCCATATGTAAATATTCTCAATGCTAATTAATAAGTTAATAACTCTTGTTTAGTAGTATGGCTATTAAAATTAATAGAAATTGAATATGTCGTTTTAATTAGATAATTCTTGTAATGTTATAAACTTTTTATTCAAGATAATTATTTTGGGATGTAATCAGGTCTTTTTTTTTTTTGTCATCTTTTTGTCTTTCCATTTTATATCTAAATGCTTTTCTGGTAACTTTTAATCTCAATTTAAAGATGTCATATATGAAATAAATAACCATTTTGTATAAATTGTTTAGGGTTTTGATAAGTGCCTATATCATTAATTCCCCTATCTAATCCCAGAATATGTAATGACATATGATGATGACAAACATCTACCAATTTCTATTTACATATATAGCATGATTTTTACACTACTTGATATCAAAATTTAAGTACAACAGATGAAAAATAAATTCATTTCTCATCCGTAAGTTCTTAACACACAGTACAAGCAGCGACAAAATTTAAACTAAGCAGATATAATTGAAACTCCATCTGAATCAGCTTAAATTTATACTTGTAAAATAAGGTAAATAACTACTCACTTTAATAACCTTGCAGTTTTATTACTATAATCTGTTATGTGCGTAATATTCTTTAGTGAAAAAGTGATGAATTCTCTCTCCAGACTGTCTGCAGTGTCATCTTTAAATCAATGTATGTGTTATATAGTAACGTAGTTTAGCTATTTACCACAAAAATTGTAAGTTGTTAGGGTGTCTAAATCATGAACAATTAATTACATGTAATGAGACTGTATTTTATATCTTTGTTTTTAACTTGGACAAAACTGCTACTGAAACATTTCAAATGATTCAAATTATATACATGCCTGTGAAGCCATGAATTGGAACAATGTTTTTAAATGGTTTGTGCAAGATTTCATGATTGCAGGGGAAGCATTGAAGGTACTAAACACATGGTTACATTTCATATTGTAACTCATGATCCAGACATTCTAGCATACTAAAAAAAATTTTGGTGAATAACTGAACTATGGTGCTGGATAACTAATGCATTGATTAAGAAATGATGCCGCAGACAGTTTGGAAAGGAAGCAATCATATTTTTACTGGGACAGACTGCATAGCTAAAACTAGTATACTGCTTGAATAAATTTTGCTTTGATATTTGCGATTGTTTGACCTACATGTTTATTTAAGAATTTAAATATCAGATGAAAAGTGAACTCATTTTTCATGTATTAGTAAGATAAAGTTTTCTGGATTTATGAACATTAGTTGTTCATAAAGAATCCAATTTAGCAGTGTGAGTAATAAACCAGTTCTCCATAAAGAATACACTATTTTAACACTTTTTCTATTAGAACATACTCGATCCCAAAACTGCAAAGTTATTCATGGATATAACATTTAATTTGAATATGCATGTGAATATTATTTATATGCTGTGTGTTTTTAGCATGGTGATAGGATAAGAGTTCCTGAATTAAAACTCAAGCTGTGAGTTCTCTTGACTTTCCAAACAATTTATCATTTGATTAAACAACAAAGTTGGTCAATAAGCTTATTGGATCTTCATCATCCACAGTCTTTTTTCCTCCAAATCACATTAGCAAGCTTCTTTATTTCATCCATCTCACATGTGGTCTCCTTTTAGATCTTTTATATTCTTTTAGGATCCAGTGTAAAACTTTAACTGTACATCTATTATCATTCCTTCTAGCAATATGTCCAGCCAACCTCCATTTTACAATGATGTCATTGATATCTGTTTGTTTTCTCACCTATATATTTCTTCTTGTTATTCCCAATACACATTTTTTCATACTTTATTGAACTTTGAATATATTGTTTATATCTGAATATGTATTTAATAACTACATTTGATTATATATTTATCAAATAATTTAAATCACAAAAGAAAAATATAAATGATTGAAATGAAAGGAAAACTTAGATAGTAACTTGAATAGAAATAGTTAAAAAGTATTTAAGTTTTTGAATGATTGTATTTCTGTATATTTACATACATATGTGCATAATATCATTTTAATTAACTTTTTTTTTTTACTTTTTAGTGCTATTTCACTCAACAACTTACAAGTTCAGAAAGGCAAGTTAATTATTTTATTAAAGCAGTATTTTTATTATTATTAAATAAAGGATTTATATGAAAAGCCCCCCCCCCCCCAATCTTTAAGTTATATTAAATATCAGTTGCTGGTATTTGTTTATCATGAATATCCCCTTATTTTTTAGTTAAATTTGTGATTTGAAATATTGTTTTTATTAATTGGAGTTATATAACGTTTTCTCATGTTTCTTGCTTCTTTTTTTTATTTTATTTATTTATATATTGCATTTATGAAGACTATTTAAAATGAACATTTATTTCTAAAAATAAAAAATTAATTTACCAAGAAATGCAAAAATTCTCTATTGATAGACTTAAGGGTATAAGATACTTGATTTTATTAGTAATGTGATGAATGTTTTTTTTAATTTCAATTTTAAATAAGCATTTATGAGTATTAATTTCATTACTTCATCATTATTTGTAATCTCTAACACCAAAAAACTTTCTTGATCCAAGCAATTGAAATTAAGTAAGACTGAATTACAGAGATGGAGTAATATATTCTACTTCAGTTTCATTAAAGTTGTGCTGAAGACTTGTGCAAGAGTCTGTAAAGAGATGGGGGACAAATTTAATTAATGAAGAAAAATCGAATGTAATGATGATAAATGCAGGGGAAAGAGAAATAAAAGAATTTTTCTTGGGGGATATAAAATTAAATGTGATGAATAGGTATAATTATTTGGGAATTGTCTTAAGTAGTCGGAGGAATTGATGAATGGGAAATGAAGCAAAGAAAAGAAAGGGATTAATAAAGAAATTAACAGTGTTTTTATAAAATAGTATGATGTAGCAAGTGGAATAGCAGGGTTAGCTTATGGCAATGATGCATTATATGTTAGTAAAAGATTTTAGATTACTTAGAAGAAGTAGAAAGAGAAGTAGAAAGACATGCATTAGATGCAGATGTGTGGGACAGCAAATGGGGCAATTTAAGGAGAAATGAGATAGTCAAGTTTTTATATAAAAAATGCAAAAAGCAAAATGAAAATGTTCAGTAGATTGCAATTTATGGATAGTAAGAGAATAGTCAAAACAATATTTAATTGAGGTACAAGTAAAGGATAGGCAACGATGGGTAAGAAAGGTAGTACAGTATGCAGAAGATTTGGATAAAGACTTTATGTCTGTATACTTGTTCAAAAGGTGGAATGATTATGTTAGGAGGATTGTTGAGTGTTATAGTAGCAAAGAAAGGAATAAAAGAATATATGCATTAATAAAAAATAAGGAGATAGAGAACCAGTATGGAGAATAAAAAGAATCTAAATATATATAAAAGCAAACAGAATATTGGGTTGAGTTAGTCTACTGTTTAAGGCTCAAACAGGATCATTAGCAACTTAAATGGAAATGTATATGATTTCATCTGCAAGTTATGTAAGGAAGGCATAGAAAATATTAGGCATCTCCTAATTGAATGTAAAAGCTTACAAAGAGAAAGAGTACAAATAATGAAATTATGGAGAATAAATATAAACTAAATGATTATACAGAAAGTGGGTTCTTGGTCTTTATGCTGGCTTTGGAAAAAGATAAGGGGGATCTAGATATAAAGTTTATGGAGGGGACAAAGATGTTGTGGAAATGGGATAGAGCTGGATAGAGAAGAGTATGGAAAAACTTAAGGTGGTGAATGGAAAGAAAAAATAAGGTGGCTAGGCTAACAGGTTTTTCTGGGCATAATGTCAGAGAGGTTTCCTAACTTCGATAAAGGAGTAGCCATATCACATCACACATCAGGGGCATTTCTGTTAATTATAGGGGGGGGGGGGCAATTTTAAAATTAGGAGTTGCAATTTTTAAGATATTTAGCAGTATTGCTTCGTATGATAGAATTATGATTTCTTGTTCAGGGGTTTATAAGAAAATAAATAAATATTCCATATTTGTAGATAATAATTTTGTACCGGAATGAAAGAATCAATACATTTACACTATATTTTTATTCAAATATTTTACAAATTTGAATTTTGAGGGAAAACAAAATGGCAGCAACATTTTTGAAGACATTTTTCACAAATCTACTTTCTGATTTATATTGACAATTTTAAAATTGCTTTTAGATTATTATTTTTAAAAATATATATGTTAAGCTGCTTTTTAAAAATAATGTTCATCAATATTTATATCTGAATATTTATTTGCCTGATTTGGAGTTCATTTTAGCAAATTATTGTAGGCTTAATTTTTATGTTTTAATAGTATTATTTTGATATGAGAATTCTTTGGTAATAGCAAGAATATCATTTGATTGTAACTAGCCAAATTACCAGTTCTTGGTTTATTTATGCTTAGCATTAATGAATTTAAAATTACTATGAAAATTACCAAACAATTATTAATTAAATCTTTAAATGTGTTGTCCATGCAGAGCATTCTTTTGAAAGACAAATATAGATTATGAATATTATTTTAGTGAGTTATACAACATTCATCAATTTAGTTCATTCTTGGTTCATTGTAAAGTGCCAATCTCTTTCTCAATATTTGTGCGATCTTATTTCTGGAATTTAGGATTGAAATATTTATATGAATCTCAGTATTTGTTCTAGTTAAATCCATAATATATTGTAATGTCCACTACGTTATTTAGTGTTTTAAACGAGTTAACTACTCGTACTCTGTGACCAAATTACGTCCTATCTATTAAATTTGTTTCGTCATACAATTCAGTAAGATTTAATGGACGCAATTATTTTTCCTGGTCACACAACACTCTTTTAACTAATGTAGCCACTAAAATAATGGGATAAAGTAAGCCAGCTTTTAATTTATTTGAAAGGCGCCAGAATTCTATATTTAGAATTCACTGGCGAACATCCCTTTTTTATTTATTTAGCTACGACGAAATTATCTAGAAACTCTGGAGGATTGAGTTTCGATACAGCGTTGGCAAGGTAAATTATATTTTTAAATCATAATTAACTTTCATAAATTTATTAATAATCATTAATAACGCACAATGAATAGGGGTATTAGAAATAAAGATTTTTTTATTTTAATAAATTAAAATATAAATAATAATAAAAACAAAAACATTATGATTTAATTAATTGGAAAGATGACACACACACTAATCCAGACATGAATTAATTAATAATAAAAAAACAGTTCAATGATTATAGTTCTTAGGTACACAAGAGTCTCTTGAAGAATAAATTTTGAAGTCTTGATCGGGATTATTTTGATATCAATTTTTATAATTGTTTGCAAACTTTGTCACAATTAGGAAAAGTTACTCTTAACTTACCGGTAAGTTGGTGTGTGTTTTTGGGATCCCTAGCTCCTAAAAATTTCCATCGGTCTTTCCTGCCGGCGTCTTCCATTATTGTTCCGTTCTATAACTGGAGAAAAGGCATGGCTGTCGTGACCCTTTTATTGCAAAAAGCGGTCTTCACAGGGCCTATTTCCATTTCTTGCTTGACGACTAGGTACTGCAAATGGCGTATCTGTGCAGACGTATATTCCTGTCACAGGTTATGCTCACGAAGAAAAGGCATGGTTGTCGTGACCCTTTTATTGCAAAAAGCGGTTTTCACAAGGCCCGTCTCCATTGCTTGCTTGACGACTAGGTACTGCAAGTGGCATACCTGTGCAGACGTCTATTACTGCCACAAGTTATGCTCGCGGAAACCTCCAGCTTTCAGACACGTAACTAGAAGGTATAGAGAAGACCTAGATCGAGGTTGTCCTCCTCCTTTTATACCCCGATCTAGTTTTGAAACTTCTGCGCATATCTTTTGTTCATTCTTTTATCAGCATATAAGATAATAATCTTCTACACTTTCTCTTAAATTTAAGTTACAAAGTTTTTTTTTTTTTTTTTTAGCATAATTCTGCCATCTTTAATTATTAAAAGGTTTTCTAATTGTAATCTTTTTACTTTTGGAATTTTTACTTTATCTGGATCAGTAATCTGTATGTCATTTATTCTTTCCAATTTAACTTTTATTTTTAATTACATAAAAAAAATACGATGACAATTTTAACTTTCATTGTACGTTTTTTTTAAAAAATAAATTATACTAATCAGAAAAATCTAAAAATGTTTTTCTTTTAAAAGATCGCTAAATTTATTTTTTTTTTTAGCTTTTAAATATCTTACCGGATGCCAATATATTTGTATCATATAAATAAATGGTACAATACCACCGCTGCCGGAAGATGAGAATAAAATGGGTGTTTAAACTAATTTTATTCTTAAATTTTAAGTCTCTACTCGGTTTTTCTATACATATTTAAAATATATATTTTTAACTGTATAATCTGGTTTGGCTAGCTCGTTTTTATTTTTTAAAACTATTTTTAAAATTTTCTTATTTTACTCCTATCTCAGGATGTAGTTCTCATCCAAGCCACGGGTTGGGCCGCCATTGTAACGTCCACTTCATTATTTAGTGTTTTAAATGAGTTAACTTCTCGTACTCGGTGACCAAATTATGTCCTATCTATTAAATTTTTTCCGTCATACAATTCAGTAAGATTTAATGGACGCAATTATTTTTCTTGGTCACACAACACTCTTTTAACTAATGTAGCCACTAAAATAATGGGATAAAGTAAGCCAGCTTTTAATTTATTTGAAAGGCGCCAGAATTCTATATTTAGAATTCACTGGCGAACATCCCTTTTTTATTTATTTAGCTACGACGAAATTATCTAGAAACTCTGGAGGATTGAGTTTCGATACAGCATTGGCAAGGTAAATTATATTTTTAAATCATAATTAACTTTCATAAATTTATTAATAATCATTAATAATGCACAATGAATAGGGGTATTAGAAATAAAGATTTTTTTTATTTTAACAAATTAAAATATAAATAATAATAAAAACAAAAACCTTATGATTTAATTAATTGGAAAGATGACACACACACTAATCCAGACATGAATTAATTAATAATAAAAAAACAGTTCAATGATTATAGTTCTTAGGTATGCAAGAGTCTCTTGAAGAATAAATTTTGAAGTCTTGATCGGGATTATTTTGATATCAATTTTTATAATTGTTTGCAAACTTTGTCACAATTAGGAAAAGTTACTCTTAACTTATCGGTAAGTTGGTGTGTGTTTTTGGGATCCCTAGCTCCTAAAAATTTCCATTGGTCTCTCCTGCCGGCGTCTTCCATTATTGTTCCGTTCTATAACTGGAGAAAAGGCATGGCTATCGTGACCCTTTTATTGCAAAAAGTGGTCTTCACAGGGCCCGTTTCCATTGCTTACTTGATGACTAGGTACTGCAAGTGGCGTATCTGTGCAGACGTATATTCCTGTCACAGGTTATGCTCGCGAAGAAAAGGCATGGTTGTCGTGACCCTTTTATTGCAAAAAGCGGTCTTCACAAGGCCCGTCTCCATTGCTTGCTTGATGACTAGGTACTGCAAGTGGCATACCTGTGCAGACGTCTATTACTGCCACAGGTTATGCTCGCGGAAACCTCCAGCTTTCAGACACGAAACTAGAAGATATAGAGAAGACCTAGATCGAGGTTGTCCTCCTCCTTTTATACCCCGATCTAGTTTTGAAACTTCTGCATATATCTTTTGTTCGTTCTTTTATCGACATATAAGATAATAATCTTCTACACTTTCTCTTAAATTTAAGTTACAAAGTTATTATTTTTTTTTTAGCATAATTCTGCCATCTTTAATTATTAAAAGGTTTTCTAATTGTAATCTTTTTACTTTTGGAATTTTTACTTTATCTGGATCAGTAATCTGTATGTCATTTATTCTTTCCAATTTAACTTTTATTTTTAATTACATAAAAAAAATACGACGACAATTTTAACTTTCATTGTACATTTTTTTTTTAAAAATAAATTATACTAATCAGAAAAATCTAAAAATGTTTTTCTTTTAAAAGATCGCTAAATTTACTTTTTTTTTTAGCTTTTAAATATCTTACCGGATGCCAATATATTTGTACCATATAAATAAACGGTACAATATTAAAGCAAAAAGTGAATTCTTTCTCATATTGGTAAACTAAAATGTCTAACTTATATGTTTTCTTTATTGGAAAATTAAAACAATAATATTTGTCTGAATAAAAATAATGAGTAGGTTTGTGATTTATGTTTTATTTAATGTTATATAAAATATTGCTTGGAAAAATACTGAATGATGAACTATGAGATTAAAGTGGAAAAGTAAAATAATGAAGAAAGATAGTATAGCAGACTTTTAGTGCTAATTGGTAAGAATTATTATAACACTCTAAAACCTTTTATGTTAAGAAATTTAAGTACTAATGGATGAGAAACATAGCATCTTGCAATAATGGCACATTATGGATCCCCATTACTGTCACGTTATTGAGTTGTTAGGCTTTTGTTTTACTCACAAGTTACTCCTATAAATATACGTAGCACTATATATAGAATTGTAATACAAGGTTGTTTTTTTTTCCTCATAAGTATAAATTTAAAAATAATTCTATAATTAAAGCATTTATGCATTTTTTCATTTAACTGGTAATTAAGATTTTTTTTATATGTCATAATATTGCTAATTTCTGAAAAGTAACACTTTTTTTTTTTTGACTAATCAATAATTATAACATCATCTACCTTAAATTGTATATTCATAAATGTAAAAGCTAATTTAATTTATATACAGTTTGTACATGGATAATAAAAGGAAGATTTCTGCACTAAAAGTAGATGCTACTTAGTTAATATAAAAATATTTTATGTACAGTATAGGGTAAATAATAATTTTGTAAAGTTTGGAAAATTGTCAGAAGTATAGAATCATATAAGTGCTGTAAACAGATCATTCTTTTAAGGAAAAAAAGATGTTTAATGTGGATTTTGGATTTGAATGTGTATAATTTAAAAGCTGCACTTCTTTGTAGAGTGATCAATACATAAGTAGCTATTATTGCAGATTGCTAATGTAATATGAAAATATTTGTTGAATAATGATTTCTAAATGATTTTTATTTATTTACAAATTTTCATGCCATTGAAATTGAATGTGGAAATAGTATTAAATTGTTGTTTTTTTACTATGGTTGCACAAACCTGGTAAATAACTTTAAAAAAAGATATAAAAACTAGATGGGTAGAAAATTTAGAAATATCGAAAAAGGTAATAAGAGAAAAGATCATTATTTTCAATTTTTTTTTAGAAACTTTATTAAAATTTATTTAGGAAACATGAATAAATAGAATGTTCAAGAGGGGGGGGGGGGGCAGTTGTAATTTTTGAACTGATCATTTAGAATATAACCTGAAGGGATGGGTACATGAAACTATATAGTGGAAAACTATGCCAATATTTCTTATATAAAAGTATTTATAAAAAGTTTATATATTTTTGATTATTAATGAGATGAATGTATGTGAATATATATTGTAACTTTCCAGAATAACTAATATAATGTTAAACTGATTTTCATGAACAAAAGAAAGGTAGTTGTTTTTTTTTTTTTAAATTAAAATCTAACATCATGTTCTTTATGGTTGAATTGTTCATAATTTTATTTTAAGATTATGATATTATAATTAATAATAATTATCTTTTATGTAATATCTATGAACAAAAATCTATACTTTTGATAGATATGTTGACAATTCCATTCTTCCTAATGTTATTTTAACAATTTAACTTTACTATTAAAAAAAAAAGTTTGTCGAAATAGAGAGATCTGAAAAGATTGTTAAGGTTGTTAAAACTGGTAATAAAGTGTTATGGCTTCCATCTATAACAAGTATGATATCTGTATAATCATAGTATTTAATAAATAAATGTTTATTGAAATGAAAGTGTTATTGAAAAATATTGTTAGGAGAGGTTGTAGTTGTTAATTTTTTAATATGTTAGTGTGTGTGGATGTGTTTTATATATTTTTTAATATTCCAAAATAGGTAAAATAATTTATGTAATAAATATGAAAGGAGTACTTAAATTTTCGAATGGTTTTATTGTTAGAGTTTTTAAGACTACTCAAGAACTGGAAATGTCAGCAGTAGAATCGATCTTAGGATCCCACATTCCAGAATCCGATACTCCAAATACTCATCATGCCGATAATTTTTTAATTAATTCTATTGAAAATACTAATAATTATGTTATCTATGGGCTGGTATTTTTTTTATTAAAAAAAAAAAAAAGTAACGACTCTAACAAAATGTTTTCTATTACACATTGTCATAAATGAAAAATAATTTCGCAGTTCTCAGCAGTAATCTCAAGATGAACTTTTTTAAAAATATACTACTCAGTTTGAATTTTGACCCTCTATTTTTTTTTTTCAATTAGAAATATTTATTATTGCCAAATATATTTTTTAACTTCGGCAACATTAAATTCTATTATCATCATTGACACGGTTAAATGTTGGTTATTCCGCTCTCTTAACTTATTTTATGGCAATAAATCTCAAATTCTCCGAGTAAAGTAACAAGGTCAAAGTAAAATCAAGATGAAGTTTAAAAGATTGATTTATGCCTTTACTATATAGAGATCATGTGGGAAAACTTACAAATGTGAAAAGTAGTTTTGATTTAAAAGTAATACTATCTTATCTTGTATACTGTTTGACTTCAAGTTGTAGACAGTTATTAATGATGGCATAACATTTTGTAAAATATTATAAAATGTGATTTATATTTCAATTAATTTTTTTTTTAATTTTACTTATTTAATATAAAATATTATTTGCTTTTATGTGTAATCGCAACCCATTAATCGAAAATTCATACTCTTCATTTTATTAATTAATTGGTTGAGATGCAAAATACATATTTCAGTAGGTATATTTTATTAATTATATGCTAAACTATTTCCATTATCTAATATCAAATACTGAGTTTCTTTAGAAAAAATTTTAAACTTTCCAAATACATTCAATTGTTAGTAATAGCTTACAACGTTGCAAGTGGTATTATTCTCTCTTTTTCTTCAGGTGTTGATGACCTGACTAATGACAGTACTAGCATGGGAATTGAATTTAGCTATTAGATTCATGAATATTGAATTTTAAGATAATACTCTAATCATCTGAACTATTTTTCCAATGGCAGTTGGTTAGAGTATTAACTTAAAATTCAGTATTCAAGAATCTAATGGCCTAGATTTGATTCCCATGTTGGTACCCTCACTGGGGACCAGAAAAATCTAAAAAAGATAGGAGAATAGTACCACTTAAAATGTTATGTTATATACAAATGTGTGTTATTACTAACAGTTAAAGGTATTTAGAAAGTTTTAAAAATGTTTCTAAAGACACTCAATATTTAATAATAGGTGAAGGTAATAGACTAACATATAATTAATATTAATCTTCAGATAAATGCCAAGCATATTTTATGCATAAATGTGTGCAGTACTAAAAAGAAGTTATAATTAATCCACACTTGTGGATAGAGATTGATCTAGAAGGAAATTGGGTTCCCTGAAATGGTTAGATTCATTTTCAAAACTGTCATTGTGTGTTATCAAAAACTGAGCCAATAATAAAAAAAACTTTAAAGATATGGTAGAAATCAGACATGGACAATGTGTTAATCCATGTTTGTATCAACATAATAACTTGATATACGAAGTACTGATCTATTACAGCACCATCAAGTGATGTATGGTAGCTAATAGACTAATACCTATACAAAATTTGTGCAAATTTTCTTAAAAATAATATAATTTTTATGTAATAATATAATAAATAGACATTCATAAAAGACTATGGTCATTCCAATTCCTAAAAGAGGAAAAAGAAACTACTCTAAAAATGAATTTTATGATGATTATACAAACCCATGTGTGAATCACAAATATACTCACATATAGAACATGATATTTTACAATGCTGTCTTTTAATTTTTTTTCAGCAGAAAACTTCTTTTTGAAATATTTCAGCATCATGTCTAATTGTTAACTCTCCAATGTATTCTGTTGTCTATCATATTTCTCAATGACAGTACTTGACATTATATTGCTTTAGAATGTTTTTGAGATTATTCTTATAACATAGATGGGATCTATCTCCTCCACCAAACAATGCTCAAGTTTGCCATTCATTTTATATGTCCAATTCAACAATAATTTTGTTTACAATAGTGTATTCAAAAGTATTACATCCAGAAAACTGAAGAAAAAATAAAATAAGAGCTCTACATATAATTAACTTAGGTGCAGTAGTTATTTCTCTGTAATGAAATATTTTAATTTTTAATTCGTTTAAAGCAGCAGCACATTGGTTGTCTGTGTTGTATCTCAACATTGAAGTCCATTTTTCTAATTATAAAACTACCAAGAGATGGTAATAATCCAAGCTAAAAATTGCTCAGAATATTTCTTCTGTCACTAGTTGATAAAGAACTTGAGATTTTTGAACATTAGTAAACCAAAGTCTTTATATGTTGCATTCAAAATATTAAGAACATTCTGAAAATTTTCTTTTGAACAAAAATAGCACAATCATCAATATTCTGTAAATCCAGAATCCAACAAGTTTTTGTTTTTCCTTTTAATTGATTCAAACTAAAAATTTCACTATCACACTTGTAATATTATATCTTGAATTCCACTTTCTTATGAACAATTCCAAAGACCACTATCATAAAAATTGAAAACAATATTGGAGCAAGTATATATTCTTGTTTAACATCATTTTTCATTTCAAATGCTTTACATTTTCTATCTGCAGTAATTCCATCATATATAAGCTGTATAATGTGAATAAAATTTGGTGGGCATCCAGTTAATTTCAAACAATAAGACCTGTCATTAATTGAATCAAATGATTTGAATAAATCAATAAATATAATATACAAATTGCTCATTTGTTACCGATATTTTTTTTTCCCTTTATTAAGCAGGAAAAGCTATATCTATAGTGCTTTTTCATTCTACAAAACCACATTGATTCTTCATTTACTGTTCATTTATGATTAAAAGGAACCTATTCCACAAAATTCTTGAAAGTACCTTTGCTGTAGTAGATAATAATGATATTCCTTAATAATTGTTGTAACCTTATTTATTTCCTTTGTTTTAAAAAATTGGAACCATGAAAACATCCTTAAGATAGGTTGACAATAGCTAGATATTTATTTACTAACCAATAGTAGCTAGCTAGATAAATTAGTACTATGCTAGCTATCTGAATGAAAAACCATTATCTGGCATGGACTCTAATTCCAAGTCATAGGCTTGTTAATTTGGGTTTTCTAATTTCTAGTGTTTTACATTGCTGAGGTTAAATTTTCATTATTCACTAGATCTTTGTCTAAAATTTCCAATTTCTTTTCCTTTCATTTTTAAATATTTGCATTTCTACTCCATAGACAGTGATTCTTTGAACAAAACATTTAACAAATTATCTTACTTTTAATTCCTTTTGTTATTAAAGATATATTTAACCATTACAATTCTGCCATATTCATAGGGGATCTCCACTTAGCTGCAATCACATAATGTTAAATAAAATAAACAACAACTGTTATATTTCAGAAAATTTATTCTTAAGCTGAATTGTTAATACTATATATATATATATATATATGTGTGTGTGTGTGTGTGTGTGTGTGTGTGTGTGTGTGTGTGAAATAATAATATTAACAAAAATAACTTTTTCATCCTGTAACAATTTGGGGATAACTACAAGCAGAGTGAGTCTACATTTCTTCACTCATTACTATTGTTTACAGTTCGTTAATAATTTGCACTTAGTTACCATTGTCACTAGTACACTAACATACCTTCATTTAGTCCACTTAGGCTATATTTTCCTTCCTTTATGAGAGACACCATTAACTTTCAACACATCACTCACGGCCACTGCTGCACCAAGTCTTGTAAAAATTTGAGAGAGAGAGAGGATTCTTTTTATAGTTCATTTGCATAGCAATTATTCATACTTTTGGTTTCACATTTTTAGAGTGAATTATTTCCAGGAGGAAACTGTCTAAAATGCCGGCACTAATTATACAAATAAAAATAGTACTTGATTTACAATACGTCTATTTTTTTGTTTTAACTTTACTTCCATTATAATTTATTTAAATCCTCAATATTTAAATGCTTTAACCAGCACTGCAACATTCTAGACATTATCTTTCACATGATCCATCATTTCAACAATGAGCAACAGTATGATGAACTGTTTTCATGTCTGTATTTCTTCTATTTTTCTCTATGTTTTTAAATATTCCTGTTATATTATCCAACTATAAGTTTGTCATCTTTTTCTTGACCATTCATAATTCCAATCTTGACATTCTTTTCCAATGTGTTCATCTGATTTACCATATGTCCAAAATAATATAACTTTTTTCAGTTTATCATCTCCAACAATTACTTTTGTGTATTTTCTTTTATTAAAATTTCTTAAGGACTCTTTGTAAGCATTCTAGTGCTTACTTTTAATGTTTTTGTTTTATAACTTTAGTTTTGTTATCATTTTTCATTCTGGACTTTATAAATTCTATCACTCCTATATGATGTTTTGCTAAGCACCTTCTCAAATTTGATATAGTGAACTCTTTTACTTTTAATGCCAACTCAATCACTATCAAACAACTCATTTCAGTATATATTAAATAAATCTGGTGATACTGAACAGCTCTGCCTTTTATCTACAGTTAATGAAAAAGCAGTGACAAACAATTTAAAATGACTACTTATATATATATTGTATAATTTATTCTGATATTTATAGCTTTAAAAAATTAATGAACTTTTCTCTTTAAATTAGTCGTATATATCTTTCTTTTCTTCGATATGGATGCTTATCTATTTACTTATTTATTTGTCGTTTGATTAGCCAATGTTATTATTATATATGTGTGCTTCTTTTTTCCTTAAATGAAATGCAAGTATATCTTATTAATCTTTCCATAGTTAGAAAGATGGATTTTATTAGGTCTAATTACTGAAAAAATATGAAGATTACTGCTTCTCATTAATATTGGGTGAAATGTTGTTTCATAATGTTCTTATTAAAATTCTTAGCCAGTTTAAAGAGCCGCATGCTGAGCGGTATGTTTTTGTTTTGTTTTTTCTAAGAAAAAAAAATCTTGTCATATTTCTCTTATGTTGTATTAAATTGATTCTGAAATTCAGTTTGCCCTTTGTATATTGAAATAAATGTAATAAAATGTATGTGTAAAAGAATAGATTGTAAAATAAAGAATACATTTTAAAATGTATATCAATATAATAAATAGAATTTTAATTTTTGTTACAGACAGTAGTCTTTAATAATTTTTATTAGTCATTCATTAGACTAGAGATTATCTTCTTAATGAATAATATTTCTGTAGTGTAATTTTTACTATACCACTCTCATGCAAGGTAGGGACTGGTTTATATCTGCTTTTAATCATAAATATACAACCAAAGACATGTGAAAAAGATGTATGATCTTCAAGATCCATATTTCATGCTGAACCAGCATTCATCAATTGGCCCAGATCACAATCTCTTATACATATTATTATTGTTCAGCATATATAAATAGCTAATTACTACAGTTTAATTGATGAGGGTAAACTTACTGCCCTCACAATTTTGACACGAACCACCTGATGGAAGTACATTAATAATTTTTATTAGTCATTCATTAGACTAGAAATTTTCTATTTAATTAATAATATTTTTGCTGTGTAATTTTCACTATACCACTCTCAGGTAAAGTATGGATTGGTTTCTAACTGCTTTTCTGTAATACTTCTATTTTGAATTTCAGATCATTTTAATATTACAAAATCATTTTATAGCTTTAGAATATTTTTTATTTTGTTTGTATCTAATTAGAATGCTATTTATTCTTGTAATAATTTAGCTGATTTGGTTAATAAAGATTAATCTTTATGATTTTTTTTTAATCGTTTAATATTATTATTTTTATACAGTAATTTATTTTATGTCCTCTTCGCATTATTATTTCTAGTAAATATTTTTTATATTGTAGTAATACTTATGCTAATACCCCATTTGATAACAATTATTGTCATTTGGGAATGGTTATCGATTACCCTTCATGATTTAGTGTATTTGCTATGGCAGCGTGTCAGTCTCTGGAGTAATATCCTCAGAGTGATTCCAGTTATAGTGCTTTTGGCAGTGAATTCCCACACAGTAAAGTTATTCAATTAATCCATATGCTAAATAAATAATTTAATGATTTTAGATTATCGTGCATGATTTACATACCCATAGTATTTTTGTTTTTGCTTACAAAAATATTGTTTTTTTAATTATCAAAAGTTTTACTTCATTCAGCTTTAATTACTAATTTATATTTTTTGTTACTATACTTTATTATGCTATGATATTTCAATCTGAGATATAATAGATACTTCTTGAAACATATTACATGGTTACCTGTGTGTTATTGTTAACAATTGAGAATACATGTAAAAAATTTGTATATAATTTTGATTTTTTTAAAACATTTAAAACTAGATCATAAAATAGATCCAATATATAATTACAAATCTACCATGTTTGCTTTTGAGGATTTTATTATACATATTATTTTTAGTAGGTATCACATATATCTCTGTGGGATTCACAATGTACTAGATATTGTCCTTCTATATTACTATAAGATGATTTTTGATGCTCGTTGTAGATCTTGCTTATATTCTAGATTTTCTGTTATATATTAGTTGTTTGTCTTATAAATTTTAAATAATTGTATCAAATTTTATCAAGATCTCAGTTCAAAGCAGTTTAATTAAAGCTATTTCTCATTGTTTAATGTGTTTATGCAAGAATGTTCTGTGAATCTAACTAATATCAGTTACTTAATTTCTAAAAGCCAACATTTCTGTTGTTATTTAGCAGAGATAATATTATTAATATATACTATTAAAATAATTCCCAAGCACTTTCAACACTGTTGGCTTTTATTAATTTATAGTTTATACCAGAAGAAATTTGTATTTTTATTTTACTTAATTTCTAAAAAAAAAAAAAAAGTTTACATTATTGTTTATATTGTAACAATCAGCAATTTTTTTTTTTTTTTTGTATGAAGTTTGTGTGGGAGTATTGTTTACTTGTTTTATGAATAACTAGCTAAATGAATGAATAAATTATTGTTGTTATTATTATTAGATGCTATAAAATTAATAATATTTCCTATTGATATCTCTTGCTCCACTTTTTACTATCATGTATAGATTTGAGTAATTAGTATTTAAAATTCCTATTTTTAGTATTTGGATCTTCATCCTTAGATTGGTTTCTGGTTTTTGCATTTATCAATGAAGCCTGGAATTCAATGTTGGAAGAAACACAGATATATGTGCAGCAACTACTTTTAACTTCAATTTCAAATTAGCCTGAGGATTTTAATACAAATACTAATAAGGATTTTATATGTATTGGCAATACTGATTACTCAAACATAGACTAAGTGGCAGTAAAGTGGGGAGATGTTTTTGTTTTATATTATTTTAACTTGGGTGTTCGATAATTTGTTGTCATTATGACGATCTCTCTTCCATAATATTTTTAATATATTATATGTTTGTGATTGTTGTCTCTTGCTGTTTGAAATATTGTTCTTTATATCATTACCTAATATAGATGTAACAAATAAATAAAAAGTTATTAAAGATAAGAAAATGAATAAAATCTTTCTTTGTAAAAGGTTGATAGAAAAGAAGTAGTGAGTCTCAGTTTATTTCTTAAAGTGTGTATATATTTTCATGCATAGTCAAACATAAACCTGTCTTTAAATAACTCACTGCAGGATAGAGTTATTTTTATTAGCCTTCTATAGGGAAACAATGAAAGGAAAGACAATCCTCATCAGAAGCTTTAAATGCCAGGTGGTAGTAAGACTTTACCGTTTTCCTTTTTTGTAACAGCTCTTGGGAAGGATAGACAAAACGTATATATAATAACAGTAATTTTGACTACTCCAAATATAATGGAACAGTGGATGTGCAAAAATCAATATTTATATTTTGGTTAATATACATTCAAATAAAAATGGTTAAATTCAAATATATACAATAATATTAATGAAACATATATGATAATGATGACTTACAACCTAGCAGTGAAGGTTAGACTATTTACAATTACTAAATAAAATGAAATTTTAAGGCACCAAACCTTCTAAATTGAAAGTTTGTTTTTGGAAAACTTATTAGTGCCTGATCATCATCATTTATAAATTATTATCATTACCTCTGCATGTCCCCCAGTGAATTGCATGATTTCTCAGGGTTGTAGAAATAACTAGCATTAATGTTGAGGGTGAGTTTGATAAGTGAACACAAAATAAATTGATTAATAATAAATTAACAATTTATTGGCAATAGATATATACAGTTTATTGCTTATATATTTGCAAGTCTTGTTAAGTATAACAAATACAATATAAAATATTAAAGGTAATAAAAATAGTAATTACTAGAGATATTTTAATCGTAAGGGCTTATCATAATTATATTGATAAGATCTTATTAAGTGTAAAGTTTGAAAGGTTGGAAACCATGATTTTTTTCAGATGTTGTTCTTTTACTATTTATGAATGAATCTTTGTTACTTAATCCATGAAGGTAGTTGTCCTCCTTGGACATTAATGATGTTAGATAGTGTATATTGTAGGTTTTACAGCACAATATACTTCTTTCAGCACAGCATGATTAAAACATGCAATAGCTGGTTTTAGCCAACGTCAGTGCATCATTCCAGGTGTTTTGACAATATCAGGCGTTTTGACAATATGTGGTTTTTGATTGTCTAACCATATGTAGTACATAAGTTTCTGCTAAATAAAAGTCATCATATTTGCTGTTATAAAGGGGGTATTGAAAAATATTTTAAAACCGTCATCTAAGTTATTAGCTGGAAAACTTTTATCCAACAATTTCTCTTTTCTTCATGGGATCATTGCAACACTGCTTTTTGAGTTAAGGCTTGGAATAGATGAGTCCTAATTATTCATTTCTGATCTATTTATACCTCATTTGTTGATGCTTTTCACACCTCTTGCTATACTCAATGGATGTTTTCCAAACAACAGCTCTGTCAGTTCTATCTGAAAATATCTAAAATTACGGGTATAAATATTCATTTCACATGTGGAAACAGATCATTTTACATATATGTTTAAATTATATCATTGTTTTACAACTAAATGAACAAAAGAAAAAAAAAATATCTTGTTTTGTTTTTTAATTTATTTATATTAGTGATAGGAAGAAAGAAAAATCATTACCGAATTTTAAAAATTGAACAATACCTTTTTTAATTTTAATAAGCCCTAATTTTTCAATAACATATTTACATTTGCTATTCAATTTAGTATAAGAATGGGCAAATTATTTACTTAAACCCTCATTCAGAAGGCAAATCATAAAGAGTCACAAAATCCTTTTTATATTTTTATAAATTAATAATTCAAATTCTTGTGTGCATCAAAGTTATTTTTCTTTCTTCCTTTACATAGTTTGAGCTATAATCTTATTATTTTCAGTTTTGCATAGTACACCTTCTTTATAAAAAATTTAATAACATTATTTTTAAAAAAAAAAATCTATAGACCAATTTTTTTATCTTTTAATTGGCTATACCAGTGTGTTTAAGTGACTCACATGTTACATCTACTACACACATGGCAATTCATTTATTTATTTTTGATTATATTGCTTTGTAATGAACTACTTCTGTTACTATATTAGTTTCAAGTTCAATATATTATTGTATTTGAGAATATAGGAAATACATATCATTTGTAAAAGAAAGTCAAAAAAGGCTGAATTTAAAATAAATAAAGTTAGACAAGAGTGATTTTAAGAAGTAATATAGAAATATTGAAAAAATAAAATGTTACAAATTTGATTTAGTTTAGGAAATAAGAGTAAAACAGAGAATGTAGTTTTAGATTAAAGCATACTTCATTGTTAAATTAAAAATATGTTTTTAAGAAAAGATGGCAGAATTTATATGTTTGTAAGAAGAAAATAATAAGATATCATGAATTTGAATATTAAATTTCAAAAGTAATTTTTCGTGAATTTAGAAGTTATTTTAATAGTGTTATTTAATGGCTATATTAGATACATCTTGCCTATAATGGCCTTCAATGAAACTATCTGTGGTTATATAATCAATCTAAAGTCTTGGTTGCAATAGCACAGATTCAGCTTCAATCTAATTGTTATTTTTGGAAGAAGAAAATATAATTGATCATTATTGGTATTTATTTGGAAATGAAAAAATTGTTAGATTTCTCATATTCATCACAAAAGTTATACGAGATATAAATGAAATATACAGCCTCGCAATATTATTTGAAGGATTGACTGCTTGGGGAAAAAGAGGATTGTTACTTGTTTTGCATTTTTAAATATATTATCAAAATAGGCAATATTTTACTGAAATTTTTAATTAGTTTATATATTTTTACTGCCTTACTGATTTACTGCACTAATAGAGGGACAGACTTTGGAATTCAAGGTGGCTTCAACTCTGTTACTTCCAGTGCTCATTCTTCCTATGAAATCCCAAGCAATAAATCTTTAAATTACTTTTTTATTCAGATTAAGAATGGTCAAAAAAAACATTAATGTTGTTTTATAAATTTAGAAAAAATATATTGTTAGACTAAAGAGAATTATTTTTGAAAGATAACAGTGCAAGGAATTAAATTGGGTAAAGTATGAACTGATTCTTGCTAACTTTCTGTCATTCTTGTTCAAAAATAATTGAAAGATGAGATTATATTTAAGGTAGAGGATGAACATTTTCACATTTTTTTAAAAGTACGTTGAAATTTGATCATATAAGAAAATACTAAATTCCATATTATAAGTAATGGAAGAAAATTAATAGATCGACATAATAAATATTAATGAAAACACTGGCCAAGTTCAATTTATTTTCTGATTATATATTATTTGGAGTACACAGAACAGAAAGACAGTTACAAAAAATAGAAGAGTGAGAATGTATGTGGAACTTGTGAAATGTGAATATGAAACACTCCAGAAAAAATAGGAAAACGAAATAAAGAAAACAAGAAGTAAAACTTGATTGAGAATAATGTTTCTTTTAAGAGCATAGGGAATTGAGGCAGATATTTTAAATGAGATTATTAGTCAATGAAAAAAGAGTGATTTATTTGTGTCTTTTAATTTTTCTGATAGTGATAATCTCATCTCATCATTTTCTAAGTTTGTAGTTTTTTTTATCTACTTGCAGCAATATTAGAATGATATTTTCAAACTGTTTTTGGATCAAAACAACCTGTACTTGAACATCACTTGGCACCTCAAGTTTCTAATCATTTGATGATTTTATTATTTATCACTCTTCAAGCTATTTTAAGTCTGCCTGTTTTAGTATTCATATGATGCCTCTTTCTCATATATATATATATCTTAATATGTGGTATAGCCACTGATACTGATGTCTGATCTATTGAATAAATTTTGCACATTTTCTCCCATTAATCTTTTATATAGACTCATGGTGACTATACTTAAAGTACAATTTATGAGTCAATTCAAATAATTTTGCATATTTCATACCCATAGAAAGACAGGTTTTATTTTATTAATTCTCATGGTCTGTAATTTTGTATAACTTCGAGAAGAAAAAAGTTGAAGTATTTTAAAGGATGAATAAGATAAACTTTTGCTTTGGTTTTAATTAATAGTGGAGAATACACACAAATATATGTGAGAATATTAATTATTTTTGTTAGTTATTGATTAGACTAGAGATTATCCAAGAATGAATAATATTCCTGTAGTGTACTTTTCACTACACCACCCCCACACAAGGTAGGCGTTGGTTTTTATCCTCTTTTAACATCTTGTGGAGGGATGTAATCATAAACATATGACCAAGTCAAGTGAAAAGATGCACATGCGTTCAGCATGAAGAACTCATTGTTTGGCCTAGTCTACAATCTCTTACACATATCTTTATCATGGTTCAGTATATATAGATAAATAGCAAATTACTACAGTTTAATTAATGTATCAAATATGCAGCCCTCATAACTTTGACAAGTGATTTCTATCAAAACTGTGAGGGTAGCATATTTGACTTCAATAAAACTGTAGTAATTTGCTCTCTATATATATTGAACAATGATAAAGATATTTGAAAGAGATTGTGATCTGGGCCAACTGATGAGTGCTAATTTAGCATAGAATATGCATTTTGGGGGTCATAGATTTTTTTCACATGTCTTTAGTCATATGTTTATGACTATATCCCTCCACAAGGTATTGATGTGATGTGATGCACTGTGACTTCTCCTTATACGGAGTCAGGAATCTCTCAGCAATTATACCCAGAGAAACATGTTAAAAGCGGATAGAAACCAGTCGCTACCTTGCGTGAGTGGTGTAGTGAAAATTATACTACAGAAATATTATTCATTATATAAGAAAGTATGATTATGTGCATTTATTTCACTTTTTTTTTTGTTTGTTTTAAAGTTTTAAGTGAGCATTTCGCAGTCGTTAAACATTAAAAATTGTTTTTTTATATGGTATCTAGGTGTATGTGATTTATGATTCATGCATCAGTAGGTTTTAATATTTTTTATATACATATTTTTGTTTTCTTTTAATAATAAAAGGCAGGAAGAAATCTTGCTAGGAGTTTAAAGTAAAGCAGACTTTCAATCAGCAGGTCTTTCTGTAATCATTTGTTGATGTCCTTGATTAGCAAGGAAAGTGGAATAATTAAATAAATCTTGATGGAACTAAACGCACCCCCCCCCCTTCTTTTTTTTTTAAAAAAAAAAAAAAAACTTGATTGCAGTTGTAGAGATTTTCACGTTTCTGGTTTTTTTTTTTTTTCCAAGAAATATATATATAAAGAGGTGTGGCAATAAAAATTGAACTGCTTATTACGTTGTGCTGTATTCATTTAGTTGGATTTTGTACTAATCTGTTTAATCTGAAGTTATCATAAGTGGATTGTTTGACATGTTAATTTAGGCAGAGTAGTGAAATGAATCTAATAATTAAGTAATTACTATGAAGGGTCTAAATTGTCTCATTTTGTCTTATTGCAGTACCAAAGCCCAATTAGCTGAGGCCAACGAAAAACTTGGAAAACTGACCACGGAGTCAATTAAAGAATCTCGAGATCGGAAAAATCTCTATAGGCACAATCAACAGTTAGAAGAACTACGAAATCTTCAAGAAGCATTAACTAAGGAGCGGGAATTATGGCATAAAGAACGAGATTTAGAATTAAAAAGCTTGGAAGAGAAACGGCATGAACTGGAAAAAATTCAGGTAATTGTTACGCTACTATTTTCTATGTATGCGTATGGATTTATATTTATGCACGTATAATTTTAAAAAGTGACTTGGAAAGATTTTTAAAATAAATATTAAACAAATTTAAAATAGTCGTTTACTAGTTAGTTAATGATTAGTTTTAAATTTATAAATCTGTTGCATTTACGTATAGAGAAAGAAAAGAAATGTGCAATAATATACAGACATATATTTTTATTTGCAAATAATAATAAATATGTAAAAAAAAAAAAAACCGTTTATGAAAATATTTGATGTGATTGAAATCATTGTAATTTTAATTTTACTCAAATCTTTTATGGATAACAAGTGTTTTTGTCTTTATTAATTATTTATAAATAGTAATACAGAAAGGTGAATTACATTAGATGATAAAATTTCATCAAAAAGTTGAATGACAGAGGAAGAGGGAGAGTTAAGACCAAAATTGTGTGTTTCCGGATATATTACACATATATATTATTGTTTTATAATAATGTCAATGTATGTTAAATCTTACCATAAAGCAAGCCTGCCTTCAGGCAGTAGTTGGAAGGGGGAGGGGGTCATATTTCACTTCGTGAGATTTCGTTGGAGAAAATCCTGATAAATTATAGTAGTATACTATAATATATCAATAACATTTTTCCTGAAAAAGTCTAATAAGCTAGATAAAATATTAATCCCTCTCTCCATTTTTTTTTTTTTTTTAGAGAAAGTGCAGTTTGTATGTTTTTTTATTTAATCTGATTATATACATTGCACAGGCTTAAACCTGTGTTTTTATATATGTAATATATGCAGGATTTGTACTCAGACTTTCACATGACCCACTACTCTCGGTGCCATCTTATATTGCTGACCCGCCTGATCACGCACATATTTATAAAATGGTTATTGCAATGGTAGAGTAATGAATTTGAAAACTAAACATCCCTGAATCAGAACTTAGCATTGGCAGTGATGGAATATCATATGTTCTTTTGAACTAATCTATTATTATTATTATTATATATATAGCTATACTTAGAATAACATCCATTCCCTAAAGTGTTTATATTTTTTAAGGTCACTAAAAACGTATGTCATTCTTGTCATAAAGAAAACATTACAAAGATTATTTTATAGCACTATGTTGTCTTCATTTTAAACAGGCAAAACTCTCCATAACATTAATGCCACTCAGTGCAAGTCAGAGTAATCATTGGATGAAAAAGGGGTTGTGCATAAAATCTCTCTCTAGTGTCTGTTCATTCACTATCCCCGGACTAGTTCCAGCTTGTGGCTTTCAGCTGTGAGGAACCTTGGATCTGAGAGCCCTGCACCTAGATCTTAGGACCTAATGCAACCCTCCCACTATTATCTTTTATCTTTACTTAACTATAAAACTATGAGTCTAAAATTGAAAACATAATATTTTCAATCCAATCTCATTAGCTTATATAGTCATATAGGGCTGAACTCAATTTAGTCCCCATACATTTTGGTATCTTTGGTTCTTGAACAACCATAGCCACCATTATCCTATTAAGCAGGATTGTTATTAAATCACTAAATATCATGTGAACATCATTTCATATGCTTGTTCAAGCTGTTAAAACAGACAAAACTCTGCATAACAGTAATGCTACTCAGTGCAAGCCAGAGTAATGAACTTGAATTGAAAATATATTTTCAATTTTAGATCATAGTTTTGTAGATAAAAGGTGACTTACTGGGGGGTCCTAAGATCTAGGTACAGTGCTTTCAGATCCAAGGCTCCTCACTGATGAAAGTCACAAGCTGGAAACTAGTCTGGGGGTATTGGATGAGGAGGCACTAGATAGGGATTTTATGCACAAATTTTCTTGCATCCATTGATTGAGTGGCACTACTGTTATGGAAAGTTTTGCCTATTTTAACAGCTTGAGCAAGCATATGAAATGTGATCATGTGATGTGTTGTCTTCATTTAATAGTTATATATATTTCAAACAATGCTGTATATGATTGCATATTTTATAGCTGTTAATAATTAGCTGTATCAAGTCTCATTATTTTGCTTGTTATTTATATTGAATTAATGAATATTGAACTCAAAATCAAGCCTTCCCTTGTTGATGGTTTTTCTCCAAGTCTATCAAAAAAATTTATGTAACTTTATAAAAATATTCCCAAAATTATCTTGTTTTTTTTTTTCAGATTTATCTTTCAAAATATTAATATGTAAATTACATCATTCAATTTTTCTTTTTAAATATGTTTATTTTTGAATGCATTTAATATGGATAAATCTTTGATATATTACATCCACATACTAATATTTGAAGTCTTTCTAAATCTTTGACAAGCAAAAATTGCATGATATATATATATGTTTTTAGGTATGATTCAATTGTTTTGTTTTGTTTGTTGTTGTTGTTGTTGTTTTTTTTTTTTTTTGTAGAATATCTTTGTAATTTGAGCATCGACAAAGATTATAATAAATATTCAAAAGTTGGTGTGTGGATTTGATAATGCAAAAACGTCTTTTTATCCAAAATATATTTTGCCTAATAAATCTTAATTTCCGCCACCGTTTGGTATTTTAGTAGAATGAAACTCATGTTTCTTCTAACACGGTTTCAACAGTTTTTAAAACATTTGTTTTATGGAAAAATTTTATTCACTTAATTGATCTTTTTATTCAATAATGAATCGCTCTGATTACAGTATATGGATCTAAGGCAGGTAAATTTGCACTAAAATGGTGAAATGCTTTTGGTGATTAAAAGTGCATTCCAAAATTATGTCATTATTCTAAAATTTATTTCTGAGATAAAATTAATTTAGGTAGAATATGGATATTTTTCTTCATCTAAAAATTACATTTTTTTTTTTAATGTTTACATTCATTTAAATTAAAACATATATATATGTAAAAACTATAAATACCCATTATAAATATACTATATGTGAGTTCCAAATAATTTTAACGGTAAAAATAATAAAATATCTTAATTAATCAATAGCGCTTTCAATTACATAGTAATCCTTATCAACGATAAAGTAATATATAAGTTTAATATCGCATAATTTTCCATGAACTGTTTATGTCAGTATAAAATTTACAAGTGATAATATTATTGCAATATATAATAATAGATTTTATAAAATGGGTAAAGGATAACCCACAGGACTACCTATGGTTGCACAAATTTGTAATTTTACATTGTCGTAATAGATATATTAAATTCTTTTGATTTTGATTGTATTAAAATTGATGCTAGATATATTGATGAGGTATTTGTGGTTTTGGGGAATGTTATTGAAGCACTTGTATATAATTTAAAATGGACTATTGATAAAGAAAAAATAAAATTGTTGGTCTTACATTTATATAAAGGCACAATTTAAATTATAAATTGATTATTAAACTGATTCAAGAAAGAGGCTATATTCATTTTAAATCACATTGCCAATAATGCATAAAATAGTATGTTTGAAATCTTTTTTTATATCATAATGATAAATTATGTAAATATAAACGTGATAAAATCAAAATATTGAACTTTTTACTCATGAGTTTATGAAAGTAGGACAGGATAGAAAACAAATTTTAGGTACATTAAATTTATTTAATAATAATAAAAATAATCATAATACAAAATTAGATAATAATATTTTATAAAGCGCAGTCGATATTGAAATTAAATTGAGAGAGTGCAAATTTCTCAAGCGCTTATGACAACCAACAGCCAATCAAATCTTAAGCACTGGGACAGAGAATTTGCACTCTCTCAATTTAAAATTAGATAATAAAAAATGGATATCTATGCCATTTGTAAATCATGTTCAATCTAAATTAATTAAAAATATATTTAAAGATAAATACAATATTTCATTTTATATTCCTCCTAATGTAAATAGACTAAATAATAATTCTAAGAGTGTTATACCTAAAATACAAAAAACTAATATAATTTATCAGATTATATATGGTTGTAAAAAATCATATATCGGGGAATCAAAATGTGCTCTGGAGAAAAACAATAAAAGAACATCAATTATTATATAATCAGATAAAATAAAACTATAAATCATCAATTAAATACTGTCTCAGTATTCTTCAACATTAAAAATCTTGTAATTTTAAATTATTTTTAATGTAAATGACACAAAAATATTAATGGAAGAAAGAAATCATAAAAAGATAAAAATTAAGGAAGCAATATTGATAAATAAATTCAAAGATAATATAATAAATAGACAAGCAGCAAATACTAACAGGCACAGCTCATGAAAAATCACATGATATTAAACTTCTGTATTACTTTACTGTTGATAAGGGTTACTATGTAATCGAAAGAGCTATTGATTAATTAATTTATATATATGATAGTGGAATATAAATAAGCACTAAACTTAATATTATATAAAAATAATAAGGGGCCAACTTTTGTTTAAGGCCATAGATATGACTGTTGAGAAATTACAAAGCAGTTTCATTACAAAGAAAAAGTGAAAAATTTCTCAAAAATTAAAAAACAAATATGTATTTATTAGTTAATTACTATGTATAAATCTATGTTCTTAGTAAATATTTTTAAAATAGCAAAAACGCAAATTTATTTTAGTAAATAAGCATGGGAGTTTTTTTTTTTTTTTACATTTCCATCATAAAATTATTAAAAATAATTTTTTGGAGAACTTAAAAAGAAAGTTTTAATAAAATATTTATTTCTTAATTATGAACTTAGTTAAAATATTAAATATATTTTTTATTTATCAATTATTATTTATTCTACAATTTAATCAAGAAACAATTAAAATGTCGAAAAACTTAAGAGAGAAATTTGTATAAAAATTAATAGACAACATCATATGTTAATTAAATCAAAATTAAAGTACATTCATTTAAAACATTGTTGTAATTATTAATCCATGTAATATTGGTAGTTGATATAAATTTATTTAGACTTGAAAACTCAAGGTTAACAATTTTATGGTTAAGATTTTAAAATTGTTTTTAATATTGATGTTGCAATTGGTTTATTCATTTATGTTCTTCCAGTGATGCATAATTATTTTTAAGCTATAGGCAATCAACATAATTGTATACTTTCATAATGAATATCAATAACATTCATACACACATGTCAAGTATATAGTTGTTTAATAGTAATTATGCTGATAAACATTTTTATCATTACAGTAGTATTAACTCACAACAGCTATAACATGGTTTAGTCACATAAATGCTACATGCAATATCTTATACTTTTTCTAAAAAGAGTATTTCTTTTATATAAATATTTTAAAATTGATTTTTTTTTTAATTATAAGAATTACTTACAATATTAATTAAAATATTTGTATAAAAATTTATAGTCACAAAAGTGTTAAAATGAAGAAATAAAACTACTTTAGTTTAACTTGATTCAATTAATTGCTTTCTTATAATTAGTTATTATAATGAAGTAAATTTGCTTTTTATTGTTGTTGCCATTAGTTACAATTAGTTCTATAACATTTGTTTTAAAAAATAGCGCTCAAAAAGCAATCATTTGCAAAAGACTGAAAAAATTTAGTCCTTCAGATTTCAGTCTTCAAACAGTATGAGATCTTGCTCTACCTAAAAGTGTGGACATAAAATCTAAACTATATGGGTTAAATTCAAATTAATTTGATTTTGCAAAATAGATGCATACTTAGAAAGGTAGTGAGAGGGATGCCTATTAAATTTTAAAAATAATATGGAATTAAGGTATTGAAAAATGACAGCAGTATAATATACTGTTTGTAACCATTGCAGGTTAATGTAAATTTCATCACTGTTATATTTGCATATTGTTGTTGGTAGCAGTGCTCCAAGACAGTTGATGAATGAAGTTATTACAAAGCAATTTGTCAATTTTATTTTTTATATAGCATGGCAGCCATATTACACAGAATGTTAGGAAGTAATATCTCAGATTATTTTCTATTTAATAGATAGTAGTTAATAGATTTTTTTTTTCCAGGCAGATTATTTTAACATATTAATGAAATTCATAGTGGAATCTTTATTAGCAATTATTTTTTTTAAAAAAGCAATTCTGTGTGTGCGTGTTTTTTGAATGAAATATTTTTATGCTGGGGTGTTATAATTTCCTTAAGCAAATATCATACATGGCACAGTATGAAAGCAGCCTAATTTCACAGAATATTTGAAGAGTAACAAAATAATATTGTGTATCATTAAATATCTTGAAAGCAGTTGACATCCCATTGATTTATCAGTCTTTTTTTTCTCAGTGATGAAACTTTATTCAAAGTTGCTATTTTATATTCAATGTGAAGGATATGTTAAACGTATATGAACTGTGATCTTAATTTGTTATTTGCTTTGTTGTTATTTTTTTATAATAAAAAAATCTGCTTTATTTTAAATTTGCACTTGGATGATTTTTAGGGGCAATTTTTTTTTTTTTTACATTTAAGAGAGATCGAGAAAATTAAGTAATTAATGGATTTAACTTTCTGCTTGACTGTTTTAGACATTATTATTATTTTGATATTATTATTATTATCTTTTCATTAGCTTTCTTTCCACTCTATAAGAATGTTGATGGGGAAAAAAGCATTAACTTTTGATTATTAATTTTTTTTTCTGACTGTTTAGTATAAGTTGCGTGTATATATAATGTATAATAAAAGAACATTTTTTAATCTTATATATTTATTTCATTTCTTTAATATTTAAAGTGAATTCCAATGCAATTGTGGAAAAAAAAAAATATTTCAAATTTAATAATGGTAACTTTTTATGATTACTATAACAGCAAGACCAAGTTAAAACATGATGGGAGAGGGAATCCTTACTTAAGTAAATTTTAAAGTAAAATTTAATAATTAATAATGGTTGATCTAATTAATTATTTTTTAACCTTCATTGATAAATTGTTATGATAAAGTATTTTCTCAGGCTTGTCAAATTTTGAAAAATTAATGCTAAATTTTACTAATTAAATGAATTATTGTCCTAATTCATATAATTAATAATTACATAAAAAATTATTTTCCTATAAATCTCAGATCATGTACAGGTTATTAATTTAATCAAGGATTCTTGTATGTAATCATATGTGATGTTAATAATAATATATCTAATACTTTTATATTGAATTGAGACGATTTTTTATAATTAAAAAATAATAACTCATTAAATTTAAAACACTGATAATAGTTTAATATTAAATTAATACAATTATTTTTATGGTATCTATTCATATGATTAAAATATACCTGAAATGGATTGTTATATCTGTATTTATGCGCTAACATCTTTTTTGACACATTATTAAAGTTTGTAAATGTTTTTAATCTAGAAATCACTATAACATCACACAGTTGTAAGAATTTGGAAAAATAGGGTAATTGCCTCAGTCAGGCCTTTTAATTAAGCCAAGTCAGCCATTTCTCCAATAATCACACTTATATATTTATTTATATGAATTAGATCAATTTAATGTATATATGCTAGTACTTTTAGCCAACTTTTATATATACAACAAAGGTCCTTCATAGAATATATAAATGTTCATTAGTCATATTTTATTAAGTTAAAAATTATTGTTATTATTTTAAGCTTAGAATGATTCATAATTATTTGATTATTGTTTAAAGTTGTAAATGAAGTTTATCCTAATATATTTTAGTTTAGAGATTTGTTTCAAATTTAGTAAAAAAGAAAAGAAACATAGTTGCATAAAACAGGATGCCTTTTGACATAAAAATTATGTTATTAAGCTTCATCTCATTATTATGATTAAATTAACATGTAATATATGTTCCTAGATTTCATCAGAAATATATTGAAAAAAAGAATTCAAATTAGTCAGGAAATATAAGTTAAGCATCTTCTTTTCCTTGATAGAAAATCATGATTCTGTTGATCATTTTTTAATTTAAAGTTGACATATTACTTTATAATATTATGTTTTATAATACTGTTAAATAATAGTTTTTAAGTGTTAAAGATGTGATAGAAAAAAGAATGGGGCATTCGGGTTAAAAAAAAACATGCATTTATATTTAATAAGTATAGAAGATTTGAACCCAGACTTTCAAGCATCCTTCAACTATCCACACTATCTCACACAACTGACACACATGACCACACACATGTAGAAAAGACCAATGATCACCAATATACGTATTTCATGCTAAACCAGCACTCATCACTTGGCCCAGATTATCATCTCTCACACATATATATAACCAATACTCAGTTTATATTAAGATAGCAAATTTTCATACTTTAATAGACAGGCCTCTATCCACCGCAACCTCCAACCCTTCAGCCATCCACACCATTGAAAACCTGATGATGAAGGGTGCTTGAAAGTCTGAGTTCAAATCTTCTATATTTACAATTAAGCTCCCAGGTTTGTGAAGAGTGCGTGGTTTTCAAATATTTATATTTAATAAATGATATACTGATATTCATTGAAGTTTAAAGCCCATATCTGGGCTAAAAATAAAATGTTTAAACTTAATAAATGATTCTTGATAATCATTAATATTTATTTAAAGATAGTGTTAACATTGAGAGAATGCATGGTGGCATCTGATTATCCTAGTGTCTAAATCGTGTTATTTTAATAATCGTTAGAAGAGTAACAAATACAGAATAGGATGTTTAATGACTAAATCTTTCAATCTGCTTTAACTAAGTTGTACTATCATGTAATAGTTATTATTATTTAAGTCAAAGAAAATTGCTTACACAGTTAAAGTTCATTATGATAATCTACAAGTTTTCATTTTCTCTTAGTAGTTAAAAATTATTTACAGAATTTTTGTTTGCATGTAAACTTTTTTATTAACCATCTCTGATTTTAAGAAATAATTTTCAATTTTGCTATTATATTATGATTGAGAATATTATATTTCTAATAGCTTTAAAGGCTATTTTATATGTTTGTGAATAATAACATCTGACTTTAAGAAACATTACAATAATTTTTATTTTCTAAAAAATATTAAGAGCAACATTTCCTTCAGTATATTCAAAATAACACTTTTTAGCATATTTTATAACTTGCTTATTTTTTTAACATAGAATTTGTACTCTTTTAAAATTGACAACTAATTTAGAATTAATCCTTGTTTTTAAAATTGTTTATATATATATTATTAATTGTAGCAATTTATCACTAAATATAAGATTGCCACATAGTACTAAATGCCTGCTTTTCTTTAATTCATATTACTAATTTTGTGTATTAATACAAATGCTTTTTGTATGTGAGTGAAATGTCAACATACTGCTGGGGGCTCTTCATAAAAAACAAATGTTAAAGTAATTTTAAAGTGTTAAGAGCATATCAGGGAATAATTCTTTAAATTTACTTGCTGTACTCCAAACCATAGTTTATTGAACTCTATTGAATTTTTGGTTCAATGTTTTTAATAAACCATGTCTTTTTTTATTCATGAGATTAGGAATATATCTTCAGATGTGATGGTCCATATATTCTTTTCTTTCTATTATTCTTCTAATATATCAGATCTTTTGATAATATATCATTTGCATTTTCTTATATATATATATATACACAGTTGAAAGCTAAACTATTGAATGGTACTTGATGTAAAATAATCATTTATTTCCATTTCCTTTAAAACAAAACTTGTATATCATTGCTTTAATCATATATAATTTTTAATTAGCCGGTATATCTGGGAGTAATCTACTTTTTCTCTCAAGAGATTAATTATATGTAATGAAAAAGGAAAATCTTTATTCTATACTGTGATTTTAATTTCTTGCTTTAATTTACTGACCTTCTGTCAGTGATCTTATGAATAAATTTCAGCCTGCTTTCTTTAATTATAAAATTATCTCTTAAGGTAACTAACCCTTAATTGGGTAAAATTAATTAGATTTTATTAGTCATAATTAAATGACTAATTTCTAAAGAAAATTATTTAACGTGGCTGATTAAATGACGTTTATGCTTTAAAAAGTTTGGAAGTTTTTTTGTCTTAAGAATAACGCTTTATCAAAAACTTTTAATGATAAAAAAAAAACTTATAGTAAAAAGTATAAAATCCTACCTGTAAGACTTTGTTTAAATGCAATGCGTTAATAAAGTAAATTAGTTATATGCTGTGCTATGCATATAATTATATAACTCACAGTGGAAAAGCAAGAATTTTGGGGCTCCTGAGCAAAATTCCAAAAAGGCTCTTTTTAATATTTGTAACATATATATTAATACTTTTTCCAGTATATAAAAATAAAGATCCCTTAGACCTTATGACCTAGCCTTGGTGGTTTGTTTCACAATAATTACGCCACCGGGGGGGGGGGATCAATTTATTCGTTTAAATGTTGAAATATAATAGAATATTTTACAAATATAATATATATATTTGTATGTTAAATTACTTTTTACACTTTTTGTTATCTTTTGTTGTTATCTCAGAACAAACTATATTTGGCAAGCGTTGATGGCCTAGTGGTTAGCATAGCTGCCTTTCATGCAGCTTCCCGGTCAAAGCATTTGACATATAAAAAAAAAGAACAAACTATATTTAACATTATAATTAATAGATTATTTTTTTAAATGTTTTTAATTTTTTATATAATAAAAATGCCATATACTATTAGCTTCTGTTAAACGAGAAAGGCAATTATCATAAGATCAGCATTGCTTCTGCTTCTTGACTTAGGAATTGCAGATTCACAATCCAATAATTATTGAATTGCATGAAAAAATTATTTTCACATTTTTGTTAGGGTCAAATATGAAGAAGACAAATATGATAACTAAAACTGCACCTGGCCTTAAAATTGATGAATGCTTCTTCAGATCTTTGTCATCAAAGGATCCAAAATTCCTGAAATATTTTCCTAGCAGACTGATGTTGACCAAATTTAATCTAAAAATGTGAAAGTAGATTTTTAAAAGCAAATATTAGTATGTGAAAGTAGATATAAAAATTGGGACATTGCAAAAAACGATAGGAAAATATTGTTAATGCTTTGAACACAACTGCTGGCAAGAGTTCTGAGAATATGTCAAATAAATTGATCAAATGGTTGCTCGAGAACAAATTTGAACTTCTGCTTGAATCAGTAATGTTGAAATTGAAAGGGTGTAATTCTGTAAAACGTTGATAGCAAAAAAAAAAAAAGATATTCAACAATGAAATAAATATAGATTTCATCATCCCAGTAATTGTGATGCTAAGTTATTTTGGTAAAATATATTCATTAATAACCAAAATTATTTTTATCCTACTAATAATTTGTGTATTTGTTGAACAATGATTATGGATAATAAAACTAAGTAAAAAATAAGCCATTTATAAAGTAAATCTGTTTATGTATATATATAAATGTTTGTACATCATTTATGTATATTTAACTGGAACTGCTTTCTCTGATAGTGGTGATGGTAGTTATACTGATGACGCATATATTCATACTTATATCAATACAAAGATAACGCTTTGGTGCACATATGAATTATTTAAATGTGATATGTATCTTGTCAGTATACCCAAAGATTAATTGTTATTTTAATTTCAATTGATATATAATTAAAAATGGATCTTGGTAATGATAATTCAACCTCGATCCCTTATCATCCACTATCCCTTTCAACCATTATCGATTCACTGCAAGATGAAGGTCTCTCCAAGTACAATCCATTTTTTCAATCTCTAACTCTCATCTTCACATCGCTCAACTTACTTCATTATTTCATTCATCTGTCTCACATAGAGTCTTTTTCTAAATCTTGGAATCCAGTTTAATATTTCAACTGTCCATCTATTATCATCTCTTCTAGCAATATGTCCAGCCCACCTCCACTTCAGTCTCTTAATTCTTTCAATGATGTCAATAACACCTGTTTGTTCTCTCACCCATGTTTCATTTTCAACATTTGCTTCATTGAATGATTTGAAGTCTCTGTATTGTATTGCTCTTCTGTTAAGTGTCCAAGTCTCAGATCTATAAGCAAAAACTGATTAAAAAATATTTATTAAAAACCTTTCTTTTTAAACACATAGATACATTTTCTTTTAATATTAAATTATTTCTACTAAAAGCACTCCAAACAAGTTTAATTTTATGATTAATTTTATCCATTATGTTTCCACTTGTAGTAATAATCTGACCAAGGTATTTGTAGTTGTTAACTTTTTCTGAACTTATCATCATCAATATTTATTTATTTTTCTTTTGAGAAAATCCATTGAACATTATTTTAGTCATTTTAACGTTTAGTTTTAATCCTACTTTTTTATTTTTATCTGGTAACTCTTGCAGCATTTCCTGAAGCTCTAAAGCATTATTTTCAAAACAACTGCAAAATCTAGATGACTTAATTTTCATTTACTTTTACTCCTTTAGCTTCCCATTTTAATCCACAAAATGCTTTTTGCAAAACTGCTGTAAAAAGTTTTGGAGATATGGAGTCATCCTGTCATACCCTCTTCTCAATGTTGATTTTTTTTTGTATCATTATCCTAATCTAATTATTACCGTTGCATTTTTATAAATATTCATCACAATATGACGTATTCTGGGTCTATACCTTGATGATCTAATGCTTTAGTCATTGAAGAAATGATTATAGAATCAAATACCTTATTATAATCTACAAATCTAAAGCATAATGGTAACTCATATTTCTTGGTCCATTCTATAACTTCTCTTAATTAATACTTGGATATTACTAAAACCATTTTTAATTCTAGCTTAGTTTGCTGTAGATTAGTTGCAATTGTTTTGATAAAAAATTTTGTATAGAACTGATAAAAAACTAATAGATCTATAAGATGTGATATGTCGGACTATTTCTACCATCTATGCATGAATGTTAAATGTATAGAAAATTTTAAACTTTATTTAAACTTTCCAAGTTGTTTGTATTTGGAAAGTTTAAATAAAGTTCAAAATTTTCTATACATTCAACATTCACTCACAGATAATGGAAATAGTCTAACATATCACATCTAATAATATCCATTGTCACAAACCTTTAGACAAATAATAGATCTGTAATTTCAAATATCTTTTTTATCACCTTTCTTAAATATTAATAGTGCATTCTTCCAACCATCTGGTACATTTTTATCATTTAGATATTTGATATATAACTTTTCCAAAAAAATATTATGTTTTCACCTGCTTTTTTTAATATATCAATTATAATTCCATCATTATCTTGAGCTTTTCCTTTTTTCATAAATTCAATTGCATGTCTCACTTCTTCATTTAAAATCCTGGGCAATTCAGAAGATATAGTAGATGTAGGAGATACTTTTTTCTTGTTCTTTATTTCTATATAATTATTGATAGAATTCCTACACATTTCATGACATCTCTCTTTTTAGTTATAGTTCCATCTTTTTTTCTTATTGCTGAAATAATCATACGAAATTTTAGACTCTTGAGACTTTTATTCTCTTATATAGCTTTCCTTGCTAGTTCACAATTATACTAATAACATTATCAATCAATCTTTTCTTCATAAATTGTCTTAAACAAAGACAAAACTCTCCACACAGTAGTGCCACCCTGTGCCAAACAGAGTAATCAATGGATTCCAGAAGGCTTGTGCATAAAATCCCTATCTAGTGCCTACTCATCCAATATTTCCAGACTAGTTTCAGGCTTGTGGCCCTCCATTTATACTCTGGTTGGCACAGGGTGGTACTACTGTATGGAGAGTTTTGCCTTTGTTTATAAAAATTATGTGCTAGTACAAGATGGTGATCATGTGATGTTTAGTGGTTTAATACCAATCCTGCCTAATAGGATAGTGGTGGCTATGGTTGTTTAAGAGCCAAAGACACCAAAATGTATGGGTGCTGAATTGAGTTCAGACCCATATGACTGTATAAGCTATTGAGCTTAGATTGAAAATATTTTTGTGTTTTCAATTTCATTCTCATAGTTTTGTAGTAAAGTAGAGTTAAAAGGTGGCTGCTGGAGGATTGCATTAGATCCTAAGATCTAGGTGCAGTGATCTCAGATCCAAGGCTCCTCACTGATGATGGCCACAAGCCTGAAACTAATCTGGGGATATTGGATGAGTAGGCACTAGATAGGGATTTTATGCACAAGCCTTCTGGCATCCATTGATTACTCTGGTTGGCACAGGGTGGCACTACTGTATGGAGAGTTTGTCTTTGTTTACAACAATTATGTGCTAGTACGAGATGGTGATCATGTGATGTTTAGTGGTTTAATAAATTGTCTTGTCTGTAGAAATTTTATTGGTCAAGTGCTGTTGCCGTTTTTAAAAGTATATCAGTTATCTTATTATTGAATTCATTCAAATCTGAAAACATGTTCAAAATCTGTTAAAACGATTTGCAAATCCTAATTTTAATTTGTTGAAATATTTTTATGATGTTTGTTAAGTAGTTTTTGAAATCAATCAATAATGTCTAGAATAAATAAATAATATTGTTATTTAACTTATCTGTGTGTCATTCTCCCAGTTATTTCATCTCCCATGCTTACATACCAATTCTCCACTGATCCTGAGTACTCATTTTCTGAGCTGAGAAAAGCAAGATTTATTTTTCTTGATCTTCATATATCAAATCCTTTCTCAGAGGTCTTCATTTAACATTTATTTGTAAGGATTTATTTGAATTACAGGGTTTGAACTTAACCTATATTCCAGTGCTACTTTTTTTGTAAGAAGGGATCAGTGTTATGAATATTTTATTCTTTGGCATTATCACCACAGTTCTTATTGTAATAATCCTGCTTTTCTCACCTCAGAAAATGAATAATCAGGATTAAAGGAGAATTGATATGTGAGCATGGGAGGTGAAACAACTGAGAGAATGATACACAGATAAGTTAAATAACAATATTTATTTATTCTAGACATTCTTGATTGATTTCACAAACAACTTAATAAACATAAAAAATATCAAAGATTAATAAAATATTATACACATTTCACAAACATATCTCTCTCTAATAGTACATTAATAAAATTCATTAATGGTAACTAGAAAAAATTTAAACAATCTAAATAATGTAAATTTGTGTCAATACTGAAAGATATTATATTAACACAACCAATTGAAATCTTATTTTTTAGATATGCAGTGCAGCAACATATACTTTGGTTTCCACAAATGTTGTATATATTTCCTTTTCTACTTTCTCTTTTATAACTTTTGCTTAAGCCAGTGCAACCTTTCCCAGAAAGCCTTCACTTGCCTTTGTTCTTATCTTTAAACCCTGTTTTATCAGTAATCTTAATTAGTTCATGTTTTTTTAATTTATTTATTTTTAGATTTTAAATTTAATTGAATTATTAAACCACAACAATATATATAATTTTGCGTTTTATATGCATAGTTTTACAAATTTTGCAATTATTCTTTATGAGTCGATATTTTATTATAATTACATAATTATGTAAATATACAGTAATTTAAATTATACGTATTTAGATAGGTATATGATATCAATGAAGAGAATCCTTTTATTACGTTAACTTTGTTTTATTTTCTTATCATAATTTTCATTTTATTCAGGAATATTTAATAAATCCTCCATTTTTGATTGAGGAGACTCGCAATGCATTCCATAAGATTGCAATATATGGTAAATATATTCAATGAACGGAAGATTTGTAGTGTTTTATTTATAATTAGGTAAATAACAAAACAGCCTTTAAATAGCCAATTGTACGACCAAGGCATTCCAGGTTTGCGAATGATAATGGTCTGTTTTCCCATCCTGTTTTTACTCTCAGAATAATTAGATACTCTGTTACTGACTAATATTGGATAGTTAAATGGGTTGGCTATGTCTATGAGACAGTTATCTGATTAAGCCTGATCAGAATTTGAAAAACATTTCAAGTGCCAAATGTATACCTATGAAATTATTATAAAAATCATATAATATTTATTGTATTATTGTTATCTTTGGCATGTGTGTGTGAATAAGTAGATTTGTAATCTTACTATACTGCTAACTTTGGAATTAATGCCTTTGTGTGTGTGTGTGGTGGGGGGGGGTATATTTATGTTCCTACAAATATAATTATCAGCAATCATTGTAAAAATAAATAAATAACCAAATCAGATCACTGCAGTTGGTATTTTTACAATTTACCCGCTGATGCTTATATTTGTATAAAAATATATAAAATGAAAATAATGTTAGTTTAGTTTAACACTGTGTACATAACTGCACATGACTCCATATATATATAATAAATCTCAAGAGAAATAAACTTCAATCGCACTGTGTGAAACATTTGTTATCTTTTAGCATGAATGCTTTACAAACTGCAATTGAAAGTTACATCTCTAGATTTATTTACTTTATTTATAGTTGCATTTGCCTGTTAATTATATATATATTGATGTAATATGTATTTTGAAATAATCAGTTTGAATTATATTTTTAGGAACAGGTTCGATTGGAAAGTGAAAATTTTAATCGCCAGCGAGAATTGTTTTTCCATCAGTGCAATATGCTTCAAAAACAAGGCATTCCTTTTAATCCTATGACTGTGATATCCAATACTGCTCCTATGGGACCATCAAAAGATTGTGGCAGTGAAGATGAACTTATTGTAAGTCCCGGTGGTAATGGCAATAAATCATCACAACACAGGAGATCTGTGTCATTTGATCTGCAACAAATGGCTTTAGAAGAAAACTTAGCAATAGCAAGGACTGGAACAACTGGGGCTCTGCCATTAGTAGTTGAACGTCAAGAACGACGTGATCCAAAACCAGACCCCAAATTACGTTTTAGCACTTCTATTATTGGATCTATAACTAAGCGTGATTCAGTTCCCATTCACTTGTGTAGTGCAACTAATGAACAAAAAGTCAGTTTGATAAAGCAACAGATTCCTTTTAAATTGGCTAGTAATCCTGGAAGCAACATGTCAGGAAGTAGTAGCAATATAGCAACTGGTGGCACTAGTCTACAGCATAGATCTTCACTCAAACTGGGACCCAGTGGAATCTTTGCTGCTGGTACAGCCCCAATTATTCATGGCTGGAAAAGTGCTTCTTCTTCATCTGCTAGTGCTTCTTCCATGCCAGCGCCATCTAGCTCTATTTTATCTAAAAAATTAATGCAAGGATCACAGCGTAGTGGCAATAATTCACCGGGAGCATCTGATGGGAAGGTCCGAAGCCCACCATCGTCCTCTGACCAAGAAGTTATTTTTTTTTAAGTAAGATTGTTAACATTGGAATAATTTATTTAATTTTTATTGATATTAATAAATTTATAAAATAAATGTAAAATTTTTGAAATTAAAAATATAGTATTTAACAAATAATTGGTTGTGTTCATATACAGTATATATAAATTGATGTTTGATGCTCCATAAAAAGAAGTTTGTGTAATATTTTATGCACAATTCCTCCCGACCCCCATTAATTTTTTTTTTTAATAATTTAGTTTTTTTTTTTAATTTCATCTAAATAATTATTGATGTTATTTATAGTTGTTTTTTAATCGGGTTTTTCTATTTAGAAAAGATCTAACTTAGATTGTTATTTGACTGTCTAGCAGTCTTCTTCGAAGATGTAATTGATAAACGTCTTATATCAATTACTGTATATGATATTTAAATAGATAAGAAAGAAAGAAATTATATATTTTTTGTAAATAAATAAAAAAGTATGAATGTATAGGTATGATATAAATAATGTAATCAGTTATAGTTTTGAAGAAGACAGATACACAACTGTAAGAAGAAACTAACAATAAAATGCACTGTTAATTTAAGAATATATCATTAATCACATATAAAAATAATGTGAAAAAAATGTTTTGCATGTTTATATGCCTTAAACAAAAGTTTATTGGAGACCAGAAATACTTTTGTTATGAAATTTTTTTGTGAATTTATAATAAAAGACATTATTGAGTAAACATTTAAAGTAAACTGTTAATTTAAATTTTAAAAATATAAGATATTTGTATTTTTGGATGGGGGGGGGGATATAAAGGTATTTATATATAACTAACTAAATGGACAGCTTTGAAAGCTGATAATTAATATAGTTAATGATTCATTTAATGAAGTACACAGTTTCTATAGATGGATAAAGAGGTTTTGGGGGAGGAATTGAGCTATGCCTTCTTTGTTTAACAGACTATTTTTATAATTAGTTTTTTAAAATATTGATATTGGAACATGCATTTAAGAATGGTTGTATATATATATTTCCTATGTATCAGATGCTGTATGAAATGTAGGTGGCAGCACTTAATCAAACATGTGGAGCTCATAGCAATAGAAAGACTAGGAAGAGGGATAGAGATACCATTAATGGGTGGCAAGGGAGTATATATTTTGTCGAATCTTTTTTTGACATGTGCAAGGATGGGTAAAGAGATGGGGATTAAATTTAGTGAAGAATAATCAAATATAATGATAATTAATAATGGGGAAAGAGAAAATGAAGAATTTTTTTTATTGGGGGATAGTTATTTGGGAATCATCTTAAGTAATCGGGAAAATTGCTTGGTCGAATGGGAGAAAAAAATGGTAAATGAAGCAAAGAAAATAAAGGGTTTAGTAAAGAAATTAACAGTGTTTTCATATAATAAATATGATGTAGCTAGAATTGTATGGAAGGGAGTTGTAGTAGCAGGGTTAACATATGGTAATGATGTGTTATGTGTTAGTAAAAGGGTATTAGATTACTTAGAGAAAGTACAAAGGGAAGTAGGAAGACATGCATTAGATGCAGAGATATGGACAGTAAAGGAGGCAATTCAAGGAGAAATGGGATGGTCAAGTTTTTATAGAGAAATGCAAAAAGTAAAATGAAAATGTTTCGTAGGTTGCAGTTTATGGATAATAAAAGAATAGCCAAAATAGTATTTAAGTGGGTTATGAGTAAAGAGCAGGCAACAAGATGGGTGAGAAAGGTAATGAGGTATGTAAAGGATTTGGATAAAGAATTTATATCAGTATACTTGTATAAAAGGTGGGATGATTGTGTTAGGAGGATTGTTGAGTGTTATAGTGGTAAGGAATGGGATAAAAGAATAAATGCATTAATAAAGAATAGGGGATTGGAGAGATGGAGAACTAGTATGGAGAGTAAAAAGAGTTTAAATATATATAGAAGTAAATGGAACATTGGGTGCGATTTAATTTATGATAATAGTAAGGAAAATAGCTTATTGTTTAAGGCTCGAGTGGGATTTTTAGCAACAAGAAAATATATATATAAATGTAAAAATGTGGGTGATTTAGTCTGCAAATTGTGTAAGGAATATATAGAAAATATTAGGGATCTAATGATTGAATGTAAATGCTTGAAAGCAGAAAGGGTACAAATAATGAAGTTATGGGAGAATAAATATGATCAAAGTGATTATACAGAAAGTGGGTTATTCGTTTTTATGCTGGGTTTGGGAAAAGATAAGGGGGATTTAGATATAAAGGCCATAGAGTTGACAAAGATTATGTTGTGGAAATGGGATGGAGCAGATTATGGGAAAGCTTAGGGTGGGGAATGGAAGGGGAAGGTAAAGTGGCTAACAGGTTTCTTTGGGCATAGTTGCTGAGAGATTCCTGACTCCGTTTAAGAAATCTCTATACATCACATCACATCATCACAGCTTTCATATAATAACTATGATGTAGCTAGAATTGTATGGAAGAGAATGGCAGTAGCAGGGTTAACATATGGTAATGATATGTTATGTGTTAGTAAATAGATATTAGATTACTTGGAAAAAGCACAAAGAGAAGTAGGAAGACATGCATTAGATGCAGATGTGTGGATGGCAAAGGAAGCAATTCAAGAAGAAATGGGTGGTCAAGTTTTTATATGAGAGATGCAAAAAGCAAAATGAAAATTTTTGGTAGTTTACAGTTTATGGATAGTTAAGATTTTACTTCATTAACGCTTAAATAAATTAATATATATATGTGCTCTGCGCACAGTTAATGAAGCTATTAATAAATTGTTAAAATTTTTACTGCCAAGCACTTTCGGGACAGTACGTTTGGCAGTAAAAATTTTAACAATTTATTAATAGCTTCATTAACTGTGCGCAGAGCACATATATATTAGTTTATGGATAATAAAAGAATAGCCAAAATAGTATTTAATTGGGTTATAAATAAAGGGCAAATAACAAGATTGTTGAGAAAGGTAAGGTGGTATGCAGAAGATTTGGATACAGAATTTACATCAGTATACTTGTACAAAATATGGAATGATTGTGTTAGGAAAATTGTTGAGGGTTATAGTGGTAAGAAATGAGATAAAAGAATAGGGAGTTGGAGAGATGGAGAACTAGTATGGAGAAAAAGAGTTTAAATATATATAGAAGTAAACTGAATATTGGGTATGAGTTAATTTATAATAATAGCAAGGAAAGTAGTTTACTGTTTAAGGCTTGAATGGGATCTTGAGCAACAAGGGAATATGAACATAAATGGAAAAATATGGGTGATTTAGTCTGAAAGGTATGCACTCAAAATATTAGGCATTTGTTAATTGAATGTAAATGCCTGATAGCAGAAAGGACACAAATCATAAAGTTGTGGAAGAATAAATATAAGGAAAGTAGGTTATTGATTTTTGTGCTGGGTTTGTGAAAAGATAAGGTGGATTTAGATATAAAGGCCATGGAGTTGACAAAGATTATGTTGTGAAAATGTGATGGAGCAGAATATGGAAAAACTTGGGGTGGGGCATGGAATGGGAAGATAAAGTGGCTAACGGGTTTCTCAGGGCATAGTTGTTGAGAGATTCCTGACTCTGTATAAGGAGAAGTCATGGTACATCACATCACAGCTGACCCATCCAATTTTATTCTCACTTGCTATCTGTAAAAAATTTTGTCTGCCAATTGTTTTCAGTGCCAAGATCTAACTCATTTATTATTAACACTCGTAGAAAGCGTGTGTGCAATAGCTTGAAAGGCTGTTCTTTAATGCATTCTCTCTTAACATTTCACATTATTACATCTCTGAAAATGAATTCACATTGGTGATCCATGTTGTCTTTAGGCTGAGTACAAGATTGGTAGCATTGTGGTCATTAAGATGTTAACTTTTTACCAAGTAATAAATCTATTGTTTAAAAGATTTCTTTCATTGCAAAAAATGTAAGGATTTAAACATGCTCTTTATATATAAATTAACAAATTTGTTTTGGTATATATTTGTTATGAATCGAATCAAATCTTTTAGATTTGTACTACAGTCTTCCAAGTTTATTGTAAGTGTTGAACGAAATTTTTCCAAGATAATTTATCCCAACAAGAAATCCTGGTTTGATGGATAAGCTAATGATTTGAAAAACTTGAATATCAATACAGAAATTATAGGCTTCCTTTTAATTTATCTACTTAAAACCAATTTGATTAGAATCAGTATTTAACCAGTCTTATTTCCTACTAAGTGGAGATAATTAATATCTACATTGTGACTTCCAATAGGACAGAAGTATGTTAAATATCACATGCATTTATCAATTTCTTACATTATTATACTTCTGTTCCATTGGATATCGTAATTATGATAGTAATTATTTCCATCTATTAGTAATTATGAATATTGAAGAAACAATGCCATATATGCATATGACTCATTTTCAATCTGTAAAATCTAATTGGATGTAATTAGGCACAGAAATAGAAAGTCTCATTTCTTGTGTGAATGTTTCAGGTCTTTAATTCACCAGACAAATGGGATTTCTGATATATTACATATATAGTAAACAAGATGATTTCTAACAATTTTATGCTGAGCAATGTTTCAAGATTATTTAGTGACCTTGTAGGTGTGTGTCACAATTGGTTAAATTAAATATTGTAAGGAAAGTTGGACGATCATTTAATAAAAAATATGAGATGGAAAACGGAATAAAAGTCGGGGGGGGTGGTGACTGGAGGGACCATTATAATGAACTAATGTATAATTTTTTTACAAAAGTGTACATAAATTAAACTAATAACAAACAACAGCAATAAATAAAATAAGTAAGTTAATAAAAATACTTGACATGCACTGAAGTCTCAGGAATTTTTTTTTGCAACTTTAAATAAAAATATATAATTAGATTTTTTTAATGATAAGGACGTGTTTATATTAAACCTTTCTGTAAAGAAATAGAAAATTGTTTAAATGAGTAGTGGCTAGAATCTATTCGTCATCATTCAAGTTCATTTATACATTTAAAAGGCAATAACTTACGGTGTGTGTGTGTGTGTATGTAGTAATAATATATTATATTAAACTTGCGTCTCAGTCACACTTCATGTATATTCCCCTTTTGACATGCGTTTTACCTATGACTTCAGGCTGATATTTTGAATGACTATTTCATATCAGTACTAACAGTAATACTAATTCTATTTAAATTAAACACATGAAGAAAGTATCTAATCATCATTCTATATAATATTTGCTTCTGGTATGCTAATTAAATTCTAATGCAAACACCTTTCTATAATACCATGAATAAATAAACTTCAATTTATGAATGACTTATTTTAAAAAACGTCTTTATTTATACCTGTCTTAAATAAAATATCTAAGATTCGGTTTAGTGAAAAAATGGCTAGTATGTGTCACTATTATTATATAAGTATGATTTTTACTTCTTCCAGCTTATACAGAATCTGGAATAATTCATCTTAAAATAGAATTCAGAGTTTTTTATTCTCCCAATTAAACCAAAAAAAAGTCATAATATAAATGTTAAAGCTCTGCATTTGGATTATTATAAAAAAATAATACTAAAGTAATGATAACTATATGATAATGGTCGACAAACCTCCCCAACCTAATCTCCATACCAGGGCACCATCAAGCCATTTGAACCTGGAAAATTTATACAGTAGGCAGATACGCGTGCGAGAGGTTACCTTTTTATCGAACCGAAAGCACCAGTCACTAGTTCAGGGCGAAGCTGAGCTTAAAATAAGTTACTGCCAAAATTAATTCAACAAAACATTTTATTATAACGCGCACACACATTAAAAAGATTCTGAAAATTAAATCAACTGCACGGGTGGAAGCGTTTAATAGATTTAAATACAATTTTATTAAGTGTGAACATGCTACATAGATTATGCAATAACCAACCCAATCCCTTTTAATCTTAGGCCAAAAATCTCGCATTTAAAACAACGCTAGCTTTCTGATATACCGATGTGACCAATGCAAAATGAAATTATTAGCATAACACAATCATGCTAACAGGAATTTTACATCTGTAGCATGATATCATTAGAAAAATAACGAATCATGGTGAGAAGGAATGACCATCTTCCCCATGAATACAAGAACGAAATTATACAAGAAACTCTGTAAATGGTGATAGCAGTCTTTGCCGGCTTACTGTCCCAGTCAGAGCATAAAATCAATGGCATAAGAAATACATCTACGACCATTGACAATGTGATGACTATTCTTTTGGGTCATACGTTCAGGTGGGTATTATGCCCTGTATGCTAACGTGGTACAAGGGAACGAGTATCCAGTGCACCTACTCAAGTTACATTGACATAAAACATCCGTACATCTATCCACTAGCACCGATCCAACTACGAAACAATTAGCCCAAAATTAACACATTTTAAACTAATGATCTTATGAATCTATGCAGCCATTTACTCTCACTTTAAATAAATAATTTAAAAGAAATTACAAGAATGGAAATGATATTAAGCATATTTAAATATATATATAAATAATTTAAAGTTTAGTCAGATAAGAGATTTTTTTTAAAAGTTAAGTGATACTTAAAATACTGGAAAAAGTTTGCATTATATGATTAAGGTTCATACTTCATTTAAAAGAAAAGTTTATACTTTCCAATTCTGTAGGTAAAGTCCGTCTTTGTAATCCTTGGTACATGGTAGAATTCAAAGTTCTTTCCATTTCCTATTCTTCTAGATGGAGAGAAGTCCGTTGCTGGCTATTTTCCAGGAACCGTCCTATTCTCGAAACCGCGTCAGCTGCTGCAAATACGGGAAACATAAATTATTGCTGACCCCTACATTTTGGAGATCCACAATACACCTCTAAATATACTTAATAATACACAATCAGCAAGAGCAATCCAAAAAATCTCTTCTCCCTTCAAAGTTTTTTTATCTCTGTAAACTCTTATCGGTAGTATTTTTTTTTATTTATCTTTTATCTGACTATATGCCCAAGGGCCTGTTTGCAATTACCTCAAAATAGAAAATCATTTCCATTCTAAGAATAAAAATAATTAACAGCATTTTTTTAAAAATCCTTTTATATTAAAAAGAATCTTGTTTTTAGATTTTAACTTTAAATTATATAATTAGTTTCCCATCTGTGCATTATATATATTAATTCAAATCAAATTATTAAATTCCCCCTTTTTTATACATATATTTCTACTCGAGGGTGATTATATATTTTTTTTACTTCTATTTGAAAGAAATATACGGCATATACTTATTACAATATTTTTTTTTTTATTAATTTAAAATCTGCCCAGTGTCTTGATAGGGATATTTATTTTATTTTTGGAATAATATTAATATTTATGAATGCATTTCTTATTTATGTCAATGTTTTTTAGGAACATAAAATTATATTATAAAATGTATTTATGCTTATAAATTATTACTTACTTACTTTAAATGATCAAATTTCAGTGTTAAAATTTGTCCATAATGTTGCCTTTTATATATAAACTTTAAAGTAATCAATTTAAAACAAAATTGAAAGATACTCACTATAAATAAAAAAATTAGGTATGTTACGTAGTATGCCTGCGAGAAGTTTGCTATCTGTTTTTCTTTTAAGTAATCCATTTTCAGTACTTTCCATTACCTGGTATAAACAATAGGGCTGGCTCTAAATTATTGTATTCAATATTTACTTGTTTTTTATTTATTAAAATGATAAACACAAAAGTCTCAAGGGTTGTAATTTAAAATTTTTTAATGTAAATGCAATAAAGAAAATAAAACATGATTAAGCAAACTATAACAAATGCAGATATTCATGTTGGCGGACAGATATCACTTTTCAGGCAGGCACTATTCCATAAATTTTGACAATATTCCACTGCATCTTGTTCTGTCGATGGAAGTTTCCAAATTTTAATCAGACTTCCAAAAATGATAGAGCAAAAAAGGAATTTTTAAAAAGTAACGATAATTTTAACCATGTATTTACTGCTTGACACATATTAAGGATTCACCATGTGTGTTAACATTCAAATGTTATGTTGGGAATGGAATTTATTTAAAAATGTATTCAAATTTTTAAAAATTAATATTCTATTTGAAATACATTTGTCAATATTTTTTTTTAAGCTAACAAGCTACATATGTTCAAGAAAAAAAAAAGGAAATAAATACTTCGACACTGGAAACGGATTATTTAAAATAAAATGCCTATGTATTTTAAATGTTAGTTTTTAAAAATTTGAATACATTTTTAATAAATTCCATTCACAACATAATATTCAAACATTAACACATGGTGAACAGTTATTACATCGTTAAAATTATCATGATTTTTATATCATTCGTTAACTAAAAATTTTTGCTTTATCATTTGTAGACGTTTGAATCTTCCATTGACAGAATAAGATGCAATAGAATATTTTCAAAATTACGGGATAGTGCCCGCCTGAAAAGTGATGTCTGTCCACCAACATGAATAACTACATTTGTTATAGTTTGCTTAATGATGTTTTATTTTCTTTACAACATTTACATTTATAAACTTTAATTACTACTCTTTGAAACAGGCAAAACTCTCCATACAGTAGTGCCACTCAGTGCAAGCCAAAGTAATCAATGGATGACAGAAAGCTTGTGCATAAAATCTCTATCTAGTGTTGCCTACTCATCGAATATCCCCAGATTAGTTTCTGGCTTCTAGCCTTCATCAGTGAGGAGTTTGGATCTGAGAGCACTGCACCTATCCATTGATTACTCTGGCTTGCACTGAGTGGCACTACTGTATGGAGCATTTTGCCTGTTTTAATAATAGTTATAAACAAGCATAAGAAATGGTGATCATGTGATGTTTAGTGATTTACTACTCTTTGAACTTTTGTGTTTCTTTATATTTTAATAAAACAAAAAGTAAATATTAAATATGATATGTTAAAGTCAGCCATATTGTTTATATCATTTTTTGGAAGCCCCTGAAAATAGATTATTTAAAATAAAAACGGATCGCAAGCGTATTACATAAGTACCAAAAATTGTTTAATACATCAGCTCTGCTTTCATTCTTTAATGGAACCTTATCAAGATGCTTCTCTTTACAAAATTACATGACCAGCTATTCTACTGCAACTCCACCCAATAGACATTATTTACAATACAATAAATAATTAAAATAAATACATGTACATAAAAATAATTAAACTTATTACAATCCCTTTAGAGATTGTAATAAGTTTAATCATATTTATGTATCTATATGTATTTCAATAATTATATTTATTGTAATGTAAATAATGTTTGGCTGCAGAAAGGGGTTTGCTATTAATTGAAAGAAGACCCTTTGATTTCTCTTGGAGGCCTTAAAGGAACCGAGCAGGGAAAAATCCTAATGTTCACCCCATACGTTCTTGTCATTGCAGCTGTTATTACTATGTGATTATTTATATAGTATATGGACATGGATGGGCTGCTCACCAACATACATTAGCCAGCATGGTGAGTTTATTGGCTTTTTATCTCGGAGTTTAAGATCAAGAAACACCATGGTCTTTCTTCTCAGTTGCCTGATAGGGCAGAATGAATGTATGTGTGAATGATAAATATTTTTCCAATAGATATATACAATCATGACAGACAAAAATAAATCATGGTTCTTATTCCAAGGAGGCTGTAAAGTCACGAACCAAGGCAGCAGTCGTTGGCCGAAGGCGGAGAATGCTAAAAATCTTCTGATTGTGGACCCAGGCTGCCATTTGATGATGACTTTTTATTTAGGCACTTACAATTGCAGATTACTTCCAAGTGAAGGAAGATTGCAAGAATTAAAAGAACTGTCTTATATTAAATGGGACATTATTGGACTTTGTGAAGTTAGAAGAAAAGGTGAAGAGACAATTGATTTAAAAAATGGATTACTCTACTATAAAGGCACAAATATTGGAAATACAAATAGAGTAGGATTCATTATAAATAAAAAGTGGAAGAATAGCATTGTGGAGATTGATGGTATATCGAACAGAGTGGCAAGATTAGTTATACAACTTAATAGCAGATACCAAATGCAGATAATTCAAGTTTATGCCCCAACAAGTTCTCATAGTGATGAAATAGTAGAAGATTTTTATGTGGATGTATAAAAGGCTTTTGATCAGAATAAACAATTGTTCCTGATATTTTTAATTCTTTGGGACAGTATTACTTCATTCATTGAAGATGACCAATTTTGAGGACAAGTTATAGTTTTCAAAAATGATATATTTCATCTATCAAATGTTTTTGAAAAATTGAATGTTCTTAACAAACAACTATAAGGAAAAAATACTAACTTTATAACTGCAAAGGGAATTAATTATTCGATCATTTATGAATAAACTAAAAGTCTTTTGGAAGAATATTGAATGTCGTGAAATTTCTCAGTTTTTGTCTTGAATCTCGAAAGGCAGAAAGGAAATATGATGACATTATTATATATATGTGAATCACTTTAGGAATTTGTGGAATAACATGGAATCTCAATTTTGTAACATTTTGAAAATGCAAGGTCCAGAATGGGTAATACATCCATTTGGAGTAGATGCAATTGATGTGGAGATCAAGCTCCAAGAAAATATTATTGAGCTACAAAATATAGTACAACTCAGGTTAAATTTAAAAATAATCAGGATGGCTTTTGGATAAATTGAAATCAACATCCTCATCTTTGCGAAAATTTCTCACATCCTGTTTAGTTGAATGTGTATTCAATCTAGTACTCTTTTTTTTAATCAAACAACATAATCGTCTGGATATTGTGCAAAGAGGTGATCTCAGATTATCATTGACATCATTTGAACATAAGATTGTTGCTAAATCTCATCAGGCACAAGGGTCACATTAATAAATAAAAAAGTTATTTTGTTGGAGTCATTGAATAAAATGTTAATTTTTAAAATAAGATATTATCAGTTTCAATTATAAAATTTAATTAAAAATGACTAAACATAAGAAAATTTTACCTGATTTATTGTTTACCAGTATTATTTCATTTGAAATATACTTTTAACTGGGAAGAGCCAAGCAACACACTTACATTGTTTGTGTTCGCGGCAAGGAAAATAGTAGTAATTTTTTTCCCCGTGAGTATATTGTATATCTTCGGAAAAATAAATGCCATTATAAAATTGCCATCCAACATATATAATGGGGGGGGGCACAATGTAAGAGGACATGGACAAAAAAAGATTGAGAATCACTAATCTAGATAACTAATAGTTGAATTGTTAAACTATGTTGCTACATTCAAAGATGGTGTTGCAGGCGACTTGGGGAACCACTCAACCTTTTCATTCAAACATATTGTGTAATATTTCTAGTTTTTATTCAGATCAATTTTGACTATATACAAGAAATAAATAATGAAACTCAATGAAATAAGCAAAATTGTATCATCATCCAATCTATGAAAATTAATTGGATCTTCACTACTACTATATCAAAATTTGCCCCAAAACTGCCAAGTATTTCCCAAATTAAGTTTTCTTTAAAAGTTTACATAAACTTTTATAAAATTATTAATAATTAATTTTGTGAATTAAATGTTGAATATAATTTGAGAAAATTCGTGCTTAAAAGTTTTCTTTTAGGGATTGAACACAGCCAAATAAAATACACCTGGGTCTCGTTTTATGTGGATTATTTTAATGTGATTTTGAAGTTATACGATTCATATTTCTTCTTAATATCTTTCATATTTCACTATATTTATTAGATATCAAGAAATTTAAATTATTAATAACTTTATTTTGACTTTAAATACTTTTTTTTTTCCAAAAATATAACGTTATATTAGCAGCTAATGTGAATATGGCCTCAAGCTGTATTTAGAATCTTAGCTTCTATGTAAATAACCTACTTATACTGAGTAAATAATAATAATAGATTATACTTATGTATAAAAATATCGCAATAAATATTCAAAAATTTTAAACTTTTAAAACTTATTTTGTTAGATATAAAGAAATAATTTTTTAGATTGTTAAAATAAATAACGAAGATTTTATTGATTTTTAAACTGAAAGTAATCTTCCTAATGATAATGTATAATCTTTTTGTTTTGATTGCGATCTCATTTTTTAATGTAGAAACAGAAAACTATTAACACAGCACAAGACAGAAAGTGGCGCTAGTTGTACATCACACCACGAATCTGATTTCTTATCAGTTCACAAATGAACACATGTAATGATTAAAATATGTATGAAAAAATGTAAAATTAAATACTCTAGTTAATAAAAAAAGTTTGTCTTGTATTCATTTTTTTCAAATATTTGAAATTTTTTATTATTCATACTTTATTTTTTTAATGCGAATTTTAAAGTAATTTTTCTTTGTTGCTTTGCTTTTATACGATTTCTGAAAATTACTGGAACATATCCCCCATTTTTCAAGGTAAGTTAAGTCCATTTTTGTGCGATTTCTTTTGTGTGCATTTTCTGAGGAACCTATCTACCGCATAAAACGAGCCTCATGTGTATAACTGTTGAGAAGTGGGGGGGGGGCATAAAAAATTGCACAGTTCTATTAAGCGGTTAAAGTCAAAATTTTGATATTTGATTTATTTGTGTTTTGTATTAATATAAATCAATAATAAATATTGATGAAATAATTTTTGAATTATGTTTGGTACATTTTCACACCAATCCAGATCAAATCTTTTGTAATTAAACTAATAAAACTGATATGCTATTATATATTTTTTATTAATTTTTTTATTTATTATTTTTTAATAGGTGTACTCCCAGAAGCTTATTTTTGGAACTTTTCTCAGCTCTAGTAGAGCTACCTTATCGGAAACAAATGTCGAGGGAGCAATTTGTAGATAAACAGTATCCAGCTAGTCACCTCTCTTGAAGCTTGTGGAGTTGAACCCGGGTGAATCCTTGTTTCGCCAAACTACAGCTTTGGTTTTGAACTTCTAAGAATGAATAATTAAATCAAACCCTGTTGACGTCTTGTAAAATAAAGAAATAGGCTTGTAGATTTTATTATTTATGTGGTTCTTTATATATATTATTTTATTTCTCCACGGAACAGTTCATTCCTTTCATTAAGTTGAAAATTTAAAAAAAAAAATCAGAAAATTCATATTGTAAAAATCATTTTTCCAGCATGTTAAGATGTAAGTAAAGAGGGCGCTGCACTAGATTTAGCATATTAGAAGATTTTTATTTTATTTTGTTATTTATCAATATGCAGACTCCATTGAGGAATTCTTTATTATTATTATTCTTAAAATCAACTGTTCAAAAAAAAAAAGGCCTTTTTTTTTGTTTCCCCCCTTCTTTCCCAGAGTTACTAAAACCTCAATGGAATCTGCATTTAAACTGTTATAGAAATAATACATTAAAAAAAAATTTCCAGCAATTTTTTATATGAAATAAACCGGGCATATTATATGTAAAGTTGTTCTCATGGTGTTTTATTACTAGTAATAGCAAAAGTAAATAAGAATGAATGTTGATTGAATTATATATCTCTGATATAAACCATTTCACATTTTCAGAAGTTCTTCTCAACCTGAAATATATATCAATCATAATACATTCTGGAAATTATAGTAATCATTTATACATGAGTGTGATCATTCTAACTACAAGAAAGAATATAATATATATATATTAGAAATGTATTTTGTAATGATTATATAAATCAATTTATTGAAATCACAAATGCATCCACATATAGGACATGCTGATTCATTATTCTGTTTATTTGATATTTTCCACTGTGATTTTTTCAACATAAAACTTCTTTCAGAATTCCAAAGCTATGTCTGATTATAGCTCTGCATTATATTCTCTTTTCAGCCATATCTTCCCCAGGGGAAGCAATATTGTTGAGTGTTTTTGAAATAAACTTTATATTGCAAATGAATCTGCCTTTTCTATCAAACCTCTACTCAAATTCACCATAAATTATTTTTTAGGAAATCTTATAGACTTCATTTGTTTCTCATGTTCAATCTAATTAAGATATGATTTTACACAAATTGACTATAACAGCATTTCACAAACTTTTCGTATGATAGAAAACTTCAGAAATTCTGACCTTTTAATAGAATACTTTAGTTATTTTATAGAATATGTAGATATTAATAATAAATATAAGAATTAAGAAAACAAACTAACATTTTTAAATTTTAATTATTTAAAAGCAAATACATGAAAATAGTAATTAGTAGTATGCATGCAGTAAAATTACATTTTGGATGATTTTGATGTTTTGGGGTTTTTGAATTACAACTTATTTTAATATCAGACACTATTAGATAGCTGCATTCTTGTTCTTGTACTTTGATTTGGTTGCAGCATAATATGAAAACATGCCTTGCATAAATATGTCATTATAAAAGAAACCAAAATACTAATACATAGTTTAAAAAACATTGGATACTAAAAGTAAATGTGAAAAAATATTATTAAAAAGTGTCAATAATGTAAAGGCAGTTATAGTTCAAATGATTTGATAGTAACAAGCATTAAAGATAGTAAAATAAAAAAGATTGTAATATATAAATCGCTGTGGATACTTAAAATAATTATAATAAGAAATTTATAATTATTATAAAAGAAAAATTATAATAATAATAAAAAATGTTCGGTCATAAAATTTACATTTAAAATATTGTTTTGATTAGAGTAAATAACATTTTAAAATTATTATGGGAGACTTTAATGCTAGATTGGTAAACAAATGAAAGTGCTGTTGGTAATTTTGGTTATGGTTATAGAAATGAGAGAGAACATAGCCTTGTGGAGTTTGCAGAAAAATAAAAAATTTATATTATGGATTCTTTTCTTTTTTTTTTTTTGAGAAAAATGTTAAAAGGAAATGGACATGGAAGCATCCAAATGAAGGTACAGTAGAATTGGATTATATTTTGACTAACAGAAAATACTTATTTCAAGATTGTAAGGTTCTTAATAAATTTAACATAGGAAGTGATCATCGATTAGTAAAATGTAAGATACATGTTAATGCTAAATTAGAGAGAGAAAAATTATTAAGAAAAACAATATTTACAGTTGATATTCCTAATCTTCAGAAACATTCTAATGAATTCAAATTAGAACTTACAAATCGGTTTCAAGTATTAGTAGATTTTGAACATGATTTACATTTGAATGAAATTAATATGTAAATAACTGATACACTTTTAAAAATTGCATCAAAGATAGCTGGTAGAAAAAAGCAGCAATTGACCAATAAAATTTTGACTAGAGAATTTATGAAGAAAAGAAGGAATATGAAGATATACAAAAATGATGCATTGAAAAGGATTGAATATCTCAAACTTTGTAAAATGGTGCAGAAAAGAGTTGATAATGATATAGGAAAGTATAATTGTGAACTAACAAGGAAAGCTGAAGAAGAGAATAAAGATCTCAAGAGTGTAAAACATTTTGGTATTCGTAGGAAATTTATATCTGCAATAAGAAAAATAGATGGAATTATTACTAAAAAGGGAGATGACATCATGAAATGGGTAGAAGACTTCTATCAAGAATTATATAGTAATAAAGAACAAGTACCTCCTATATCTATTATATCTTCTGAATTGCCCAGAATTTTAAATGAAGAAGTGAGACATGCAATTAAATTTATAAAGAAAGGAAAAGCTCCATGTAATGATGGAATTATAATTGATATATTAAAAGAAGCAGGTGAAGAAATATAAATTTTTTTAGCAAAGTTATATACCAAATGTCTAAATGAGAAATTTGTACCAGATGATTGGAAGAATGTAGTATTAATATTTTAAAAATGTGATAAGGAAGATATTAGAAATTACAGACCTATCAGCCTTTTATCAGTTTTATACAAAATTTTTACCAAGATAATTACAACTCATCTACAGAGAACATTAGATTTCTACCAACCAAGAGAACAAGCTGGATTTAAAAGTGGTTTTAGTACATTAGATCATATCCAGTTATTGAGAGAAGTTATAGAAAGGACAAATGAATATGAGCTGCCATTGTGCTTTGGATTTGTAGATTATGAAAAGGCATTTGATTCTATAAACATTTCTTCAGTGATTAAAGCATTGGATTATCAAGATATAGACCCAGGATATTGTCATATTTTGAAGAATATTTATAAAAATGCAACAGCAACAATTAGATCTCCAAAACTTTTTACAGCAGTGCTGCAAGAAGTATTTTGTGAATTAAAATGGGTAGCTAAAGGAGTGAAAGTAAATGGAGATTATTTAAGTCATTTAGATTTTGAAGATGATGTAGTTGTTTTTGCAAATAATGCTTTAGAGCTGCGGGAAATGTTGCAGGAGTTATCAGATGAAAATAGGACTAAAGATAAATGTTAAAAAGACTAAAGTAATGTTCAATGGATTTTCTCAAAATATGAAAATAAAGATTGATTATGATGAGTTAGAAGTTAACAGTTACAAATACCTTGGTCAGATTATTAATATGGATAGAAACATAATGGATGAAATTAATCATAGAATTAAGTTTGTTTGGAGTGCTTTTGGTAGAAATAACTTGATACTAAAAGGAAATATGCCTATGAATGTGTTTGAAAAGGAAGGTTTTTAATAAATGTGTTTTGCCAGTTCTTACTTATGGATCTGAGAGTTGGATACTTAGTAGAAGAGCAATACAAAGACTTCAGACCACTCAAAGAAGTATGGAGAGATGTATGTTAGGAGTAACAAGAAGAGATTGACTACTCAATACATGGATAAGAGAACAAACAGGTGTTACTGACCTCATTGAAAAAATTAAAAGACTGAAGTGGAGTTGGGCTGGATATATTGCTAGAAGAGATGATAATAGATGGACAATTGAAATGTTAAACTGGATTCCAAGAGATTGTAAAAGACCCAGAAAGAGACTACATGTGAGCCGGATGGATGAAATAAGAAAGTGTGCAGTGGTAAAGTGGAGAAGAGACGCTAAAGATCAGAAAGGATGGATTGAACTTGGAGAGACCATCCTGCTTTTGATTGATGATGATGATAACAAAACAATCAAAAATGTTAATAAAGATGTTTAATAATAATAAACTTGCATATTTAAACAAAAGAATATGTGTTTAATAACTAAGTATTGTCATGAATAGTATCTGTTCAGGTGACAATGCCAACTTCCACTTTAACATATTGCTATTAATTTGTTGATATCGTAGTCATTCTTTTTTGTCAACCTATTTTAATCATGTTCAAATGTTTCAAGTTGGCACAACATTTAAAATCATGTGATATTAATTTTCATAATTTTTCACAGAACAGTCAAATGTCCAACAAGCCAAAGTACATATTTATTGGTATTATGATCTTGTTGCCGCTGTATTTTTAGAATTTTACTGAACATTCTTAAATAATATTTTTGTAATGCCTTTACGTTATGTCATCAAAGAGTCTAAGTATCACTTCCAGATAGTAAATTTGGTAAAATAACAGCTCTATATATAATTTATATAGAATAGTTATATTATGGCTATGAAATACTAAATAGCTAAGCTAAAACTTTTTAACTTTATTCCCCGGCATTTTCTTGTGATGAAAATGGAATGAAAATATTATGGATTCAATATTGGAAATCAAATAATTGATAATTTGGCATGTTTTTTAATTATAAATTTATTCAACGCACATCGATTATGTAAGTAATATTTACTAAGGCAATAAACCTAAAGCATGTGTGGTTGAGAATGTGATGGTTAAGACCTGTAGAGTCCCTACCTTCGCATTTTCAACCGCTCATGCTTTAGGTTTATTGCCTTAGTAAATATTACATGTTTTTTAATCCAAACAAAATTATAAAATATTGCTTCAATGTTTTAAGGACTGTATTATTTTGACAAGAATTAAAATTTATCCAAGTAATTTTTTCATTTTATTTGATCTTGAATAAATTAATAGACACACATTTTTGACATAAAATAAATACAGTACACTAAACAAATGAATAAGCATATATGATCTATTTGACAGCTTGTTATATTTTTAGTAATCTAAGCAAAGAAAATTGTTTCAATTGCTAAAATGATTAGAGCTTCAATTTATTATATTATCTTGGATAAAATTTACATTCTGTATTAGTAATATTTCAATTTGGCACAACATTTTAAACCAGATGAGACATTAATTTTCATAACTTTTAACAGAACACATTGATTTTCTGTGGAACAGTTTGGAAGTGTTCCTCTATAGCATTATGTTTAGCAAACCAAAGAACATTTATTGGTCTTATGATCTTGTTGTTGCTGTATTTTTAGAATTTTACTAAACCCCTAGATATGAGCTCTAAAATATTAACTCGGGCATATGAACACATTTAAAACCAAACAAATTCAAGAAGTAACATGTTTTGACTTAAGTCGTTACCATTTTCTAATTGGCAAGATGTAAACCATGATGATCATTTGAAGTGGAAAAATATTTTTGTGTGTGCAGTAATCCAAAACTTTATTTAAATATTTAAAAAAAAATGGAATATTTATTGGACTGGAAATAGATGCCAACTAGATCAATACTTAATTTAAGCTCACAGAAGTGCTTTTATGTAGATAGTCTAAGCTATTAAAACAAACAATAGTAATTTAAAATACTACATGGGGCCCATTTATGAGTTTTAGCAGTTTGATATTAACATTTTTTCCTTCTCAAATATTAAATAAAAAATTTAAAAACTGAATAAATATATTCAGTTACTTGTTTAATTGTTGCGAATAACTGATACTAGGATTATTCCAAGAAAGCAAAAAAAAAGCTTCTGTTAATTTTTTTTTATATCAAGATAGAAAAAAAAGTTCTAGTAGCCATGATGCCAAACAACTCATTTGTCATTATAGCATTAATTTGAAGTCAGGTGACTGTTATATGTATTTGGATTATTGGTAGAATTCTAAGACAGCTGATAAAATGCATATATTTTGCAAAGTGATTTGTCAATTATTTTTTTTATATTGTGTGGCAATCGTATTAAAAATATATGCATATGATGATTGGAGCCAACATCTCTTTCTATTTATGTTAATAGAAAAATAAAACTTTAATATAGTATACAGAACATTTGCATATATATCTTAAAAGATATTAAAATTAAGTGGTCATTTATTATTCCATATTTTCATTGAATATTTAGTAAGTTTTCGGACAGCCTATGGTTCTTTAAAGACATGATAGATGTATAACAAGTGATAATGTTGAGTTGTAATAACAGAACCTCTTAATTTGGCAATACTATTGCATAAAGCTTAAGAATAAAAATTGCAAATGAAATTTTCAAAAGGGGACAGAAACTTTCTCTAATTATCTTATTAAAAATATAAAAAAGGTGGAAATTTTAAATATTAAGGCAGACTAGTGCAAGTATAACCAAATGAAATGATGCGATAAAATTTTAAAAATGGAGAATTCTAATATTAGAAATGGAAAATTAAAAGAAGTTTCTAATTAATAAGAATGGTTTGATTTATAAGAGAAGGTATGGTGAAATTTTCATGTTTAAAGATTTATTAGTATTGGAAAAAATATATATTTGAATGTCTTTATTGCTCAAGAGTTCATTGCCAGCACTGGAGTCGGTCCTAGGACCCCATATTCAAAATCTGACACTACCATTGTACTAAATCACACAGCATTAAAAATAATAATAATTAGTGAATTATTATTTAAGGGAAAAGTCTGGAGAAGAAAACCTTTAGAAATTATTTGGTCCTCCTTTACTCAATATCTTTTAAATCAAAAAGAAATGTAGTCAGTAGAAATATATACATACACCATTTGAACTAAGAATTACTTTACTATAAAATAGTTTGGATACAAGATAATACACTTTCTCACTATGGTAGTAAAGGATGAGAATTCTTTAATCTTCTGATGGATTTGTTTGTTTTCAGAAAAGGTGCTATTCATTGTCCTTCATAATCACTTGGTGTAATGGTGAACAAATTTTTGAACCATTCTATATGTGCAAAGTAAACAAAACCAAAAATATAAATATTTTACATATTTGTGAACTATACTATTTTAATACCATATGTGAATTGTTTCTTATTGTAAGATTATGCAAAATCTTTGTTATTGTTAAAAGTCAGTATAAAGGGAGGTTTTTTTTTTCCTTTTTTGTAGTAGGTATAAGAGTTTATATAATTTTTGATGTAAAGTTTTTATGAAATTTTTCATTTAACAGCATTTTTTTTAAAAAAACTAATTACTTTGGTATGTATGTTTATTAAATGATATAAAAACCTATTACTCATCAATAATGTAAATGTATAAACAACAGTACAGATATACCTAAGACCTTTGTTTCCAAGTCTTTATGCAGATACTTGAAATCATGAATAATTACAAACAAATATATAATAAAACATAAAAATGTGATAGTATAATTATAGAAAAAAAAACCATTAATAAATCAAGAGAGAAAGCAACATTGTTGAGACATTGTGCAAGATGAGAAAATAATTGAGTGGTGATTCATATATAGATGGGATCATTTATGAAATTTATGACCACATTTACAAATTTAATTGTTTGACTTTTATTTAATATTTTTTCAAATTGCTGATTACAGAATACATATACAATGAATTAATGTATTCATACACATATAAAAATTTTAAGTGATTACTTTTACAGATTTTGTATTGTGTTAATTTGATTAATATACATATGAAATTAAGTGTTGTACAGATTGGTTTTAATGAAAATTGAAATAAAACTAATTGATTCTAAAAAGTCATTTGTTATATCATCCACCCCATGTAGCTTAAATTAAAATACATATATCTGTGGGTAATCCATTCCAGGACCATTTAAAAAGAAAAATATAATACAAAGTCAAAAATATAGAAATAAAACAAATGAACTCCTTTTTAAAAATTTGCTTTTTATATGACTATAATCATGAAAAAGAAATCCAACTTTTCGACTATTTTATATAGTCTTTTTCAAGGCACAATAAAATATATATTCATAATCAAAAATTTACCTTATCTCACTTCCCTTTCCTATTACAATCATAACTTAAACACAAACAATTTCTTTTTTTTCTTTCAAAAATCTATATATATCCTTTAAAACATTTAATTAAAAACCTATTATTTTATTTTCTCTTTTTCTATTAACATCCTGTTTAATTCTGGTTTTATTTCATTAATGTATACACCTTTTATCATTCTTTCATTATATGACTTAATACATTCCAAAGGCTTTATTTCAAAATCACCATGTGAATGTAAACAGCAGAATTTTTATCACCTAAATGCTGTTTTAATCTAGTTTTTAATTTATTCTTACTAGTCCCAACATATGTCATTTCTACATTCTTTCTAAAACAATTCAAACATTTTATCAAATAAACTGAATTAGACATTATGAATTCAGTTTATTTGATAAAATGTTTAAATTGTTTTAGAAAGAATGTAGAAATGACATATGTGGGGACTAGTAAGAATAAATTAAAAACTAGATTAAAACAGCATTTAGGTGATAAAAATTCTGCTGTTTACATTCACATGAATAAATTTAAACATGGGGATTTTGTAATAAAGCCTTTGGAATGTATTAAGTCATATAATGAAAGGATGATAAAAGAAGGTGTATACATCAATGAAATAAAACCAGAATTAAATAGGATGTTAAGAGAAAATAATAGGTTTTTAATTAAATGTTTTAAAGGATATATATGGATTTTTGAAAGAAAAAAAAGAAATTGTTAGTGTTTAAGTTGTGATTGTAATAGGAAAGGGGAGTGAGATAAGGTAAATTTTTGATTATGAATATATTTTGTAATTTTTAATTAATTTAATTTTTTTATTTTTAGAATATGTGATATTTATTATATATATTTTATTTTAGTGTGCCTTGAAAAAGTCTATATAAAATAGTCGAAAACGTTGGATTTCTTTTTCATGATTATAGTCATACAAAAAGCAAGTTTTTAAAAAGGAGTTAGTTTGTTTTATTTTTATATTGGATATTTATGAACTATTTTGAAAAGAAGAACTGTGCTTGATATATTAAATTATTTAAAGTCAAAAATATACATATAAAATTAGTTGTTGTACTGTTCAATTTAACGAATTTTAAAAGTAAAAATGTAAACAAACTTAACATAATAAAAATTCACAGAACATTGATATTTTTTGCAGAATTTTTTCTCAACACTTTTTTTAAGTTTTTTTTTATTTTCATAATCAAAATTTAAATTGATATTTTAAAACAAACAATATAAAAATCACTACCACAAGAATTGATCTGACTTGTAAACATTTATAAAGGTCATATCTACATAATAGTACTAAACGGAACCATTAAAAACTAATTTTTATAACGATTTTTAAGCAAAGACTATCAGAAACATTAATAAGATATAGAATAATCTTTAAATTTCTTTTTTTGTGTGTGATACCAAAAGTATATGCTTAATAAAATTTAAAAATTATTTATTACAAATAACATCACAGGAATATATACTAATTATTTTAATATTTACAAACATGGTAGACAACATATTTATGAAAATGATACGTTTGAATTTATTGGTATCATTTAAAGTGTGAAGAAAATATGCATGCCAATAAATTGGTTTAAATAAACATCAAAAGAAATAGATTTCTTTATAATAGATAAACAAACAATTGAATGACTTTATTGCTTAGAGTTGTGAATACCAGAAGCTGGAATTGATTCAAGGACATAATATTCCAGTCTGACACTATATCATTATACTAAATCCCATAAGGCAGATAAAAATGTTTAAGGAATTTCACTATAAGATTGTTATTAATGTCTAAATGAGGTCTCTGTGGTAGTCATCTTTTAACATTTAATTAGTTATGCAATATTTATGTAGGAATTCTTAAATGATTAAAAAAAGTTTGAATGATGAGGGATTGACTTGACAAGGAAATCCACATTAACTTCCGGGAGTTGTCTAAAGCAGTTTTATATTTTTTATTTATTTATTAGACAACCTTAAATTTCATTTGATAAGAGTTCATTCTTTCACTCTAAACAGTGATTCCCAATCTAGGCTACAAACCAAGAATAATAGTAAGAAAAAGCCTATACATTAATTGATATGTTTTTTATATAAACTGTAATGAATTCTTTGTACATTTTTGAGTTTTTTTAAATGTAAATGATATATGCATTGTCTGATCACCATCTTATTCCATTAGTTTTTAATCCTGTTATTTATCTACAGTTATATATAAATTTAACATAACTACCTATATTAAGTACAATCATTTTGCTAATAGGAAAGCAGTCAGGTTAAAAATCACTGAGAACATTATCACCAATCAATACATAGTTATTACAACATTTTCATTCATTTATTCAAATTTCACTTCATTAGAATTGACAATAAAAGCTTTTTTTTAATCAAACATATTTAGACGAAATATTTCAAAGTTATCCAACATTAATAATATATATATATATCAGTTTTTCATATCACTCCTAATATGATCCTTCACAATATTATTTTAAAAGTGCTGTTCTTTAAAGTTATTTCCAGGTTTTCATAGATTTGTTCATTTTGTAATTCAGTTTTGTTATAGAATTGCATTTGCTTTTTGGCAGTATTTTAATTCTTGATGTTTATACTTATTGGAAATATTTATTTTTTATTCATTTCTTATTTGCTAAAAATACTAAATTCAGCTTTGCTTTCTATTCAATTTATTATGAAATTGTATTAGCATCATCATTAATTTCTTCAAAATATAATTTTTTTTTTACTGAAGACAAAGTTTTTTTAAATAAATTGTTTTCATTATGATAAAAATGAAGCTTCTTGATTAGCATCTCGGCCATGTGATGTGATGTATTTGGCTTCTCCTTAAATGAAGTCAAGAATATCTCGGCAATTTTATCCAGATAAACCTGTTAGCCATTTTATTCTCCATTCCCCACTCTTAAGTCTTCCCATTTCCACAACATAATCTTTGTCAACTCTATGGCCTTTATATCTAAATCCCCCTTATCTCTTCGCAAACCCAACATAAAAACTAATAACTCACTTTCTGTATAGTCACTTTGTTCATGTCTATTCTCCCATAACTTCATTATCTGTACCCTTTCTGCTTTCAAGCATTTACATTCAATCAACAGATACCTAATATTTTCTATACCTTCCTTACACAATTTGCACACTAAATTATCCATAGTTTTCCATTTACATGCATATTCTCTTGTTGCTAAAGATCCTGTTCAAGCCTTAAATAATAAACTACTTTCCTTAAATTATCATAAATTAACTCACATCCAATATTTCGTTTACTTCTATATATATTTAAACTTCTTACTCTCCATACTAGTTCTCCAACTCCCTATTTTTTATTAATGCTTCTATTCTTTTATCCCATTCCTTACCACTATAACACTCAACAATCCTCCTAACACAATCATCCCACCTTTTATACAAGTATACTGATATAAATTCTTTATCCAAATCTTTTGCATACCGCATTACCTTTCTCACTCATCTTGTTACCTGCCCTTTACTCATAACCCAATTGAACACTATTTTTGCTATTCTTTTATTATCCATAAACTGCAACCTACCAAACATTTTCATTTTACTTTTTGCATCTCTCATATAAAAACTTGACCATCCCATTTCTCCTTGAATTGCCTCCTTTGCTGTCCACATCTCTGCATCTAATGCATGTCTTCCTACTTCCCTTTGACTTTCTCTAAATAATCTAAAACCCTTTTACTAACACATAATGCATTACTACCATATGTTAACCCTGCTACTGTAACTCCCTTCCATACTATTCTAGCGACATCATATTTATTATATGAAAATACTGTTAGTTTCTTTACCAAACCCTTTCTTTTCTTTGTTTCATTTACCAATTTTTTCTCCCATTCATCCAAGCAATTTTCCTGATTACATAAGATGATTCCCAAATACCTATATCTATCCACCACACTTAACTTTATATCCCCCAATAAAAATTTTACATCCTCTCTTTCCCCAGTATTAACCATCATTATATTTGATTTTTCTTCACTAAATTTAATCCCCATCTCTTTACCCACCCTTGCACATGTCCTCAACATAATTTCCATATCTTCTCTTCTTTCTGCACACAAAAAGATATCATCTGCAAAAAAAAGACCGGACAAAATATATACTCCCTTGCCACCTATTAATGGTATCTCTACCCTCTTCCTAGTCTTTCTATTGCTTTCTCCATTTCACTCAAAAACAACAAAAACAAAATAGGTGACATAGGGCATCCTTGCCTTAATCCCACCCCATTTTTAACTTTAACTGATTCTATATCCCCTAACTGGTAAGTATACTAATTATTTTCATATAATTTCTTAATAATATTTACTAAAGCTTCATCCATTCCCAAATTGGCTAACCTTACCCATAATCTATTTTTATTTACTCTATCATATGCTTTCTCTATATCTATAAAACTCATATATAATGATCTACCTGAATTCCTACTCATTTCCACTTTTATATATAGATAGTAGCTCCACCAATGAGTATTAGATGCAACTAGTATCAGTCATTCTCTTATGACAAAACAAATATTAATTAATATTTTGCTTACAGACGTAATTTAAGGGAGAAACTTGTAAAGTTAATTGTATTATTTTCAATTAGTTTTAGCATTATTACTTTTGATACATCTCTCTAAAATTATTACACAGAAATCCATTTAGTATCTACTTTTTCAATCAATCACATAATTATTCTCTCAGTGCTGCTTTTTTTATGTTGTTATTATTCTCCTTATAATTTTTTTTTTAACATTCTACACCAAAAAAAAGTAATATTCATGTCAAGCATTGGTGGTCGAGAGGTCAGCGACAGCTGCTTTACTAGCCGTGTCCTGGGTTAGCGGATTCGCTTCCCGGCTGATGCTATGACACATGGGGAGGGGGAGTAATGTTCATTACTTTCCACTTCCACATATATCACAGTCAAATTTGTATTTTTCCTCCATTCCTCATTCAAAAATTCTGTTCCAAATAACTAAGTTTTAACTTTTGTTAACATACCTCTTTTATATATCTTTTATTCATTGTCCATAATTTTTTTTTTTGGTTCTGTAATGTATTATTCTCTTACACAAATACATTGAAATAAAACTTCTATCGACGTCATGCAGTCTAAAACCCTTCTCTAATATTTTTTTATTAATTTATTTTCATATATTCTAAAAAAAATTAATTTTCCTTATTAAAAAAATTCACTGCATTTTCTTTTGTTTAGCTGTGTTTGTTTTTCACATTATTAGCTGTTTTATATCTGCCTATTTCATTTTTAATTCTGACTTAAACAAATTGCCTCTGTTTCTAAATGTTAAAAACAGCACTACCTTTTTCCAAATTGATTTCATATTTGTGAAATAAGATCTCAATTTTTAAATCCAACTTTTTTTTTTCAACTCTTGTAAAACTTCCGTTTTAATTTTTCCTCGGTAATTTTTTATATCCGCATCTATAACAGCTATATATCTTTTGCTATTGGCAGAATATGTTATAACAAGTGGAAAAAAAAAAGCTGCTTTATTATATATTTTGGTTATCATTATAGGAATCTCCAAACCTATGTCCAATCTTTCAACCTCCATTTTTTTTTTTAGAAAATAAATGCAATCAAGGACATCCCTGATCAATCTGATTTTACTTCCACAAACTATATCCCACTTGGTGTTTATAAAAATTATCCATATAAATATACTAATCTTAATTCCAAATCTCTTAACATATTTTCAAGATTTTATTATTCCTACTGATTGTACACTATAATTTTTGCCAAATTACCCAATTTTAAACTTCATATTAATACTATAAACTTTTATATATATCAAAAAAATGTTTTAAATAATTGTTTATCTTTCTGTATGCATTTCAGCCAATCATATAGCACATTAGTTTTTTCTAGTATAAAAATTTCTCAATTTCATGATTTGATGAGTTTCCATCCAAGTTTTAATTCTCCATTAATTTGTAGGTAAATAATATAAAGTATGAATAGCTTACAGCTAATTAATAGCCTAACTGTATTTTTTTATTAATAATTTACTTCTCCCATGTTTGCCATTATGTGGAATCATCTATAATTTTACTAAAGCTTTCCACTTAATATTTTAACTGCCATATTATGCAGTTATAAATTTTTTTTAAATCTAATTATTGCTCTATTCTGAATCCATACTATATTTTTCTCTTTAATGAATCACATCCACTTATTAATTCCTGGTCAATCAAGGATTTTATTATATTTGAAATATTTAAAAAAAAAAACAATTCACAATAATATTTCTTAATAATTCCCATTTAATGGGTTTTTCTTAAATGGCACTACTTTTAAATTATGTTTATTTTAACAAAATGCATTTTTGCATTATATAACTACTTCTCTGCAGCATTTATATGTGTAATGTGATTTTTCCAACTATATACATTTATGATTGTATCAACTATTTAGTAGTTTTCTACATGGCTTCTTCATATAGTGTTTATGATAAAAAAATATCAATGCTGGCTTGAGCTCTCTTTAACATAAAAAAAAAAATTTCACAAAAGATTTATTGCACATTGAATGGAATTTGTAATAAGAAAAATTTATTTGAAATAAACTTACATTTTATTTTTCTTACAAAGTTAAAATGAATTATTTTATATTGAGGGTGGAAGAAATATTTATTATGGAAAAGAAAACTAATTTTTAATTTTGTTTATAAATGTTTAATGAATTATATTATTCTTATTATAAATGTGTCTTAATTACATTTATTAATAATAACTATAGTTCTATTGGATGACCAAGATCATGTGTCTGTAGTATGATGTGTAATATAACATTCAATGTTTTTGAAACAATTTTTTGTTTGGAATGAATGTTTATAAGAAATTACAAGTGATTAAACTATCTAAGCAATGCATATCCTTAACTGACTTCAATTATATGCTGGAATATCAAATAGAATAATCATGAATGATAAAAGTTCTTAATAGAAGTTTTTAGAAATGAATAATTTAATGATATAGAAGGAAGGTCAAACCAATCCTAATATTTTTCAAGCCAATAACTATCATAGTAAAACTCAAAGTTGATTTAAATCCATGAAAGGGAAGATAGCTAGATGATGCTAAAATTTTCAAAAATAGTCAAGATTTTTTTTTTTAGATTTAAAAAACAGTTTATTATTAAAAAAAATAATAATAATGTACAGTTCTTATTTCAGAAAAGAAAAAAAAGATGTTTTAATTTTAAGTACTTAATTGTGTTAATGAAATATACTTTATCAAAATAATATTTGACCCATAATAATAATTATGGGTTTGTCACTATATGCATTTCTGAATGGAAGGAGAAAAATTAATTATATTAAGAATAGTGAATCTGTTATCCATTCTATTATGGACTGTTATACACTAAATTTGTGTTTGTGGTAAGTACGAAAAGTAACAAAAATAGTTCAAAAATGAAATACATGTGAAATTTCTACTGACTGTTATATTTGGCAGAATAGTATCACCTTAAATTCAATATTGATGAATTTAAAGGTTTGGATTGGATTTCCATGCTAGTACTGTCATTGGTCAGGCCAGCAATATTTGAAGAAGAGAGGAGAATGTCACTTAAAAAAATATTGTATTATCTACTAGCCTGTGTGCTATTACCAACAACTGAATGCATTTGAAGAAGTGTAAATAAAGTCTACATTTAATATATGAAGGAAATAATTCTACATACAATATAGTAATTAAAAAATCATTTCAATTGAAAATAGATTTGTGATAATCGGCATTTGCTATCAAATTAATGTCTTGCTTATTTTAAGATTATCCTCCTTCAAAGAATTGCTCTAAAACATTTTCCAAATCCCTACCACATTTTGTTGTACTACAAGAATAAAGATCAATGAAAATTTCTTATAAATAATAAAAACATTCATTGATTAGCTCTAAGTTGTCTAAAATGTGTGGAGTTGCTTAATATATATATTTTAATTTGTAAAGTAGAACTTACATTCATTGGTTTCTTTGTGATGATGACCTTTTATTTGTAGTCATTTGTTAAAACCTTTTTTTATTGTTAAATATTTTTAGAAACGTTCAAACTCTATTTATACTTTTCCAAATGTATTTCACTTGTTGGTAATAACATGTAGATTTGTATATAACCCAACATTTCGAGTGATATTTTCTTTTTTTAGATGCCACTGGAGTTTAATCAGATTCATGAAATACTGAATTTAAAATGATGCTCTAAGATTAGGTTTGATAAGATAACTTAAAGTATCACCTTAAATCTAATATTCATCCATGTAAAAGGTAAAATCACTGTTCAGACCAGCAACACTGGAAAAAGAGAGAAGAATATTATTAATAATTATCTGTTAACTGTATTTAAAAATATATAAATAAAGCTCGAATTTTTCTTAAAACATATGGGTCTTATATACATAAACATTTAATTATCATATATTTAATAGTTTGTGATATTTACTAAGTTATGTGAAGTTGCAGTGAAATTATAATTGTCTAAAGCTTTCATTTTTCTTAAAACATTTAACAATTCACTTACATATTAGAAATAGTTCAATATATAATTGTAAATCAATATATGTATCATAATTTAACAAATTATGATAAGTACTAAGTTATGCAAAATTATAATGAAGTTATAATTATCTCTACCTTGCATGTTATTTGTTTAATTTTACATTATATTTAGATACAATATGCATGTGTCTTAATATATTCTCATAAAAAAAACAGGCATTCTATATACTTATATGTAAAGTATACTATTGTTACATGTTTGATAGTTTAAAATCTCTAGCACACTGATAAAGTCAAATTTTAGCTTAAAGATACGTATATTTGAAGATGAACTGTCAATTTTTTTTATGTGATAGTCTGTGATCTAAAAATATATATTGGAAAAAAGGTGAAATCTGCAATTTCAAATTTTCTCTGCATAGTTATCAATTATTACGTAAATAAAGCATATCTCTAAAGTTTAAATCTTCATAAAAGCCTGGTTTCATGGTTGGGACTCACCAAAAACATTTGAAAGATTTGATCTAAGAGCTTGAATATTAAAAGAAGACTAGAATTTTTTACAATAAGATAATTATATAGGTGAAGTACATTACATGGTAAAACATGAAAAGCCGATTATTATATGACTAAAAATGATTGCTTTGTACGTACATTGATTAAAAATACTGGGAGCTCAATAGCCAAGAAAAATTCTGTGTTAAATAGATTATATACATTTATGTGTAAATGTTGAAACAGCTACTATAATTCACAGCATTTCAGAAATTGCACTCATAATTTTATAAGTTACTGACTTAATGTATCACTATAGACATATTTCTCCAATCATCTGGTGAGAAGTGTAATAACTGAATCTCCCCACCAAAACAATAACTTTTATTTCTATTCAAATATTGTGTTTGTGTTCTTGTTGATTTTAAATGTATTCGAAAACAAATATACATATACAGAGTAAGATTTTTTTTTAAAGCAACAAACATCTCGCAATCGGTGGAGACGATATCTATCCACATTATAACAAAGTACTTATTTCTACTATAAATTCAAGATTAATAATTTGCTCAAGAATTTTAGATGTTAAAAACACTTAAAGAAAGAGAAAATATTCATTTCTAATGGTCTAATGTGAATAAAATTTAATGATTCAGGTAGTGAAAAAATATTTCATAGTAATTATGTAAAAGTGACTCACCTGATCGCTAACATAAATTTCTTTAAAACAGCAAAACTCACTATACATACTGCCACTCACAGCAAGCTAGAGTAATCAATGGATGCCAGAAGGTATGTGCATAAAATTCCCATCTAGTACCTATTCATCCAATATCCCCAGACTAGTTTCTGGCTTGTGGCCTTTGTCAGTGAGGAGCCTTGGATCTGAGAGTACTGCCACAAGCCAGAAACTAGTCTGGGGATATTGGATGAGTAGGCACTAGATGGGGATTTTATGCACATGTCTTCTGGCATCCATTGATTACTCTAGCATATGTATAGTGAGTTTTGCCTGTTTTAATAACAGTTATAAGCAAGCATAAGAAATGATGATCATGTGATATAAATTTCTTTACTTCATCTTTGAATTTACTGATAATATATTCTTCAGGAAGTTAATTTCTGTTTAGCAAACTTTACAACCCTAATCTTACATTAGTTAGCCCCTTCATAGTCTACACTACACTAGTCATATATGTAAAACCAGATCTGGAGTGATTTCACACAGAAGCTCTGCCATGATAAAGAATATATGACTGTGATGTTTCTGATTTAATTGTATTTCTCTTTCCATTGCTAGATTATGTTACTTGTTTTGTTTTTAAAGATACCTTTGGTTCAAGCTCACCACTTACTGACTTTTGATTATCTGAATATATCAATGACTTAATCCTAATTTCTTTCATGATTATTAGAATTTTGAATAACTATTATAAGCCAAATTTGATAGATATTTTTATCCTACCAATTTTCATGCTAAATTTGTCAATTTTGTGATTTTCATCATGTAAAGTATTTCTCAAGAAGTAATAAACACTCAATGTGAGAATATTTCTATCAAGGTCTTTTTCAGCTTGTCGCCTTGAACTCCATTACAACTGTTTGTCTAAAACATTTATCATGTGATTTATATTGGAATTCTATTACTGCTTTCTTTTCACATAGGTTTTGCTTCATTTTTACTTCTAATAATTTGTTCTTTTATAGATTTCTGAACCTTTTCAATTTTCTTTGGATGGATTGATTCTCATGTTTTTTTGTTCAACTAATCTGTTTACAATAGTGCCTTCTTTGAGTCTAAAAGTGTCATGATTTGGAAGTATTCATACCCTAGTTCTCTGTTGCCTATTCTTTCTTGCATTTGGTTATTCATTTATATCATATTTGAGAGTTTAGCTACTTCACATAATCTTTCAATCAGCTGCATCATCATATATTTACTGGGTAATTTTTTTTAATGTATGTGCAATTAATATTCCTAATTTCAACACCTAGCAGTTTTAAGAATTTAATACAATTTTTTTCTTTTATTTGACATCCTTTGTGACATTTGATATTAAATGCTATTCCAGCATTCTTTTGTCCAGAAGTTACGCAGCATTGCTTCTTTGAAAGTTGCTTGGCTTCTTGGTGATGAAGTTTACTTGCTAGATGATAAGCTAATGCTAAACTTTGCTTCTTTCCCAGTCTGTTCAGAGAAAAGTAATTTTTTAGACTGTTTCTGTAATTGTATGGGAATTTAAACAGACAAAACTCTCCATACAGTAGTGCCAACCAGAGTAATCAATGGATGGCAGAAGGCTTGTGCATAAAATCCCCATCTAGTGCTTACTCATCCAATATCCCCAGACTAGTTTCTGGCTTGTCAGACTAGTTTCTGGCTTGTGGCCTTCGTCAGTGAGGAGCTTTGGATCTAAGATCCTCAGATCCAAAGCTCCTCACTGCCAAAGGCCACAAGCCAGAAACTAGTCTGGGGATATTGGATGAGTAAGCACTAGATGGGGATTTTATGCACAAGCCTTCTTGCATCCATTGATTACTCTGGTTGGCACTGAGTGGCACTACTGTATGGAGAGTTTTGCCTGTTTTAATAACAGTTATGTGCTAGCATAAGAAATGGTGATCATGTGATGTATGGGAATTTCCTTCATCTTTTTAAAATACTTTGACTTAAATCTGAAAATTTTAAGTCTATTATAGTTCACATTTTTTTGTGCATCATTTTTCTTCTCTCTCATATTCATGAATTCTTTTTGAGTATGGCTTCTAATTTATCTTTTTTAATGCATATCTTCTGTATTCTTGCTTGTGTCATTTTGTGCACATTTTTGTTTTTTAATTTTTTCTTAATGCATTGCTTCTTAACTTCTTGTTTTATATCCTTCTAATTCAACTCTTTTTTATATGGTTGGATATCTCCTCTTAAACCACCCTAACACTTTTTTGAAACCAATTCTTGCTCATTTCTTCCCTTTGACTTCTTCATCAGTTGTTGATACCTGTTTTTCAAAGGTTCTGCATCTTTTTTCTGATTTCCTTGATCTCTTTTTGGATGGTGCTGCATTCTTTCTTATGATTCTTGAGTATTTCAATTATCCATATCCCTCCCTTCTTTAATTTTTTTTTTTTTTCATGATTTTTTTAATCTTGTCTTTCATTTTTAAGATTTTCTCTTGATCTGTTTGAGGATATTATAGATTTCATTTATCATTTTGTTTTTATGGAATATTATTTATATTCTGTAATGCTTTCTTCAATCTTTTTGTCTATATGCTCTTCTATGATTTTTCTAATTTGATTTGTTGTTTTTTTCATCTTTTCTTTTAATTATTGGATTTGCTTTTAATATTCTCCATTTTCCTAGCCTTTGTTAATTTCTTAATCTTTTTTTTATATCTTTTTTTACTTCTGTATTTTTAGTCTTATTTCCTATTTTGGTTTCAAATCTTCCACAAATTCTTAATTTTTATAGAACATTTTATTCATGATTTTTACTTTATCTTGTGCTCTATTCTACTTCTTTCCTGTCATCTCTTCTACAATTTCTTGGATTTTTTTTATGCCATCAACTTTAGTAGCATCATTAGTTGTTTGTTATTCTTGTGATTTATGCTACCTGTTTTTTTTTGTCTGATTTTTCATAGTAGTTATATATTTTGTAATCATTTTCCTTAATTGTTTATTTTTTTTTCATTAAAGCTTTTATTATTTCATTTAATTTGAATTTTTCATCTCCTTTTTTTAAAAGTCTCTTCATTATCACTATAGACTTTGGTTATCTTTTTTTTAGCTCCATCTTTTTAAAACTCTTTTACTCTGCTCTTTCTAAGCTGTTGTTCAATTCTTAATTCTTAACTCTGAGCTTCTGTTAATGTTTGATAGTTTTTTTCTTTATTAATATTGTGGGGCTCAGGCAATACTATTATGTGAGCCTTCATGCTCCAATTTTACATAATAAAAAATCTTAGTCTAATTATGCCTAATTTAAGGTCAATCTGTTTTCATCATGTTGCCATATCAAGTAATATTACTGGGTGAAAATGAGTTTGAATTGTTTCTAAAATGATTATAGTTATTCCAGGAATGGTGCAATATAATCTTCCAAATGGATTGGTTTCATAATGAAGTTTAATTCTTTTTAACTTTGATTCTTTCACTTACATTTCCAGGTGTACAGCTTATTTCCCAGAAAATAAAAGTATATCGTTACAAACATATAAGTATATAATGTATTGACAGATAATGAATATTTACAAGTGAATAAAGAATTCACACGGATTCAAAATTGTGCTAGCAATAATTTTTTATACAACAAAATTTAATAATAAGAACATTGTTGGTACAACAATATAATAATCTGGCAGATACAAAAGTTGTAAAGCACAGACTAATGAAAATCAATATATATATATATATAAAATCATTTCTTACTCTATTTCTTTATTATTATTATAAAGTAAATGATTTTGATATATCCAGCATAGAAATACAACATTTATTGACTAATAAAATGTAACATATAATACAAATATTAGAATAAAGTATTGTACCAGTCAAAATCGTGTGTTCATTCAACAAGACTTAGAATCCAAACAAACGTATATCCATCTAGTATGTGCAAGATACATAAGTCAGGAACAATACCAAATATCAACCTATTTACTAGTGCTCCAGGGTCTGGGACTACATGAATAACACTTTTGATGATACTAGCGAGTTTCATTCTTACTCCATCCCAGCTAGAGTTCAGGATTTACATGCAACTTAATACAACAGATTTACATTTCATTAATTAATACCTATCTAAATTTATTACAATACAGAACAGTGTGGAATATACCTGACATTGATTGATAATTTAAATAAGTTGAAGATTTGATTGATTTGAACTGCAATAATAATAACTTCATGGCAATATAACAAAAGTAATTAATTTAAACCCATAAAATCTTATAACTAATAAAAGGGATTTATGTTAGAGATTCGGAATAATGACACCAGATTTTAAAGTACTAATATAATATATATTTATTATACATATAAGTGTCATCATACAATATATGTCAATGTTTGTCTACACAACTTGATTATACATATTGGACTGGCAATTACATAATTTAAAATTCATTAAGTAAATCAGATAACATTATAATTAATCAATATTACTGCATTTCAATTTAGCAAGCAGTTGCGTCCATTTAAGACATAGATTAGGTTTTGATACAGCCAAACATAAAATACATTTGTTTACTAAATATAAACAATTTGTTAAGCAGTCTGCTAAGTATAAATCAGCAATACTCCATCATTTTAGCCCTCACTAAACCTATAAATTGAAGAAAATAAATCTATTTTCTTTCTCCATACACATATATAGACAACTGAATATGAATGAGTTGCGTTAGACCATTATTACATTTAAATAAGTTGTAAGTTATGAATGTGGGGGAAAAAACGTTTTATCTTAGGTAAATAACAATTCTATATTATATGTGATTAATTAATTACCTAGTTGGTTAATGAAAGATGCGCCATCATGGTAGAGAGAGCATTTCAAGTTCATAAATAGAGAATAAATAAAGAATGCTAAAGGTGGTACGACGTTATGGCTACAATAAAACAACACATAAGATCATTTATGATCCTCAAAGAGGCTTTGCTAGGAGAAGTCAGTGAATGAGAGGACATGTTGGCCCAACATATCTCTGTATAACAATAAAAGTTGATGTGGTGGGATAGTTTATCCATGTGTGCCCATGCACATGTTAATGGCAGTACCTGGAGAATGGAAAATCCCTAATAAGAAATACATCTACCTTTAAGGGAGGCTAAAAATCATTGGATTAGTCATAATTAAAATTCCACAGGTCGTGAGAGTTAAGTAGCAAAGCAAGAACAATAATGATAAATAAATAATTGTAACCATAAAGTACATAATACCGTATACACATATATATATATTGTGCAGATGAATGTGAATTCAATCCTGATTTAAATAGTTAGCTCTCTAGCATAATGGAAAGTTCACAAAACCCAGGGCATTTAATGAATCTTAAGAAAGTATAATATAAAAGGAAACAGTGAGAATTAAAACCAAATTTAAAGGAGTGGATTGTTTTCCCACATTTCCAAACTGTAAAATATCTCATGGCTTAAAATTTATAAACAACGATGTTTATATAACATCACATTAAAATACAAAAAAAAAAAAACAAATTTACTTCTGGTGAGATTTTACAAAATTCTGATTGATTGATAATGCGTAGGTGCTAAAGATCATAAACGAAATGAGATATACAATGTACATACTGATAAAATTTAATTTTAAAATGGCTAGAATATATTTTGTCTAAAGAGCTAAATTGGTTTAGGAAAAAGTGACGGATTTTGCTAAAATAATTTAATAAATGACGTTTTCCTTTGAGAAATGATTACGGATAAAAATTAATTGGTGAATAATAGGAAACTTAAACTTTTAAGACTTCCTATCATTTTAAATTGTTTACAAAATAACAAAGTACAAAACTAAAGGAGCTTCTCTATTAATAATTTAGTGGTAAAATTTACATCTGCTATAATTTTGATCGGAGAAAATAATAAACTAGGGTTTTAATATGCTCTTTGAATTTTGTACTTAACTTGGCAGCTTAATCTAAGTCAACATTAAAATAAATAAATTGCTGCATCAAAATAATATGGAGTTCTAATAAGATTAAAACAGTTAAATTTTATAGAAGATAAAGTGAATGACGTATTTAAAGAAAGTGGTATACATATATAATATTTTAGAGCAAATAAATGAGTATAAACTAATCATAGATTAATATTAATTTAAGACTCAGATTGTCAAGAGATCAGAGGCACATACAGTTACGTCAAAACATAGCTGGAGACAGGCTTCATTAACTAAGACAGGTTTTCTTGATACAGCTTAATATCACGGAGCAAGATGTTGACTGCATCGGAGTGGCATCATGATCGACATTATTTAAATGAAACTTAAACTGGCTTGAAGTATATTCACTCTTTGAATAAGACTCTAATTGATCCTGATAGCCAAAATTGAGCTATTTATATGATTGAGCCTTATCTATCAGGATCCAATGTGCATGACATTTTCTGATGACTTTCTCTGTGGTCAGCATCTGCCTGGGCAGGAAATCTACAATCCTGCATTAAAACATGCCCCAAGGGTTCACTTGCTAATTTAAAAAAACAATAACACAAATCTGATTTATCTTAATTAAATTTCACAAGACATCGTATTAAACAAAGCCTATTGAATTTGAGATTTGTAATGAAAATTTAAATAAAATATAATAATAATAATAACTTTATTCGCAAAATTTGAGGAATTTGTTATATTCTAATAAATAAGAAATTTTATCATACGATGCCTCTTAACACTTACATTTAATAAAATAATAAATTTATAAAGTATGACGAAATTACAAAGTCTGCCTTATAAATACTGAATTGATTGTTTTTACATATTATTTGGGTATATTTATTAAAACAAAATATAAAATATAACCTGACTTAGTAGAAAACGACTTTAATGAAAAAAATCTTAAAACATTTGTCACACTTTATAGACATCTGAGATTATGTTTACACTTATTGCCCATTTATTTTACACATAGTTAGTAAAAATAACACAAATAGTCAAATGTTATAGCTTACATGTACTGATTATAAATATTGATAATCAATTATGGTAGTCACATATTTACTTTGCTATGACATCATTACCTTGAAGGCGTACTACTATAATCTTCCGATCTTTAAGATAATGTCACCTAGTGATTTGCAGACAAAGTTAATTGCTAACATTTGTCTGCATATCACATAGAGACATTACATCAAAGATTTCAAGATTTTGGTTTTACTTTTTTTAAAAAACAACATCAACAAATTTAAAAATTATTACGTTTTTTTTTTTTTGGTTCTGCTTGAAACGGTATTATTTAGCCATCATTCCATTTCACCTACTATGTTCTATCATAGTTAATATCTTTTCCACCAGTTCAAACCCTCACAGTCCATGTATATAATCAAAAAAAAATATTTTGATATGTAATAGCGTATATTTACATATGTATGCATATAATGTATATGCAGTTATAAATTTAAAATTAATAAAATGATATAATTAAATTAAATTGTGTGAACAGTATTATATGTGTGTAACCACTTACATATATATGTGAGAGGGTAATGCAATAGATTTAAAGAAGCATTATACCTCTTTTAAATTAATAATATAAATTTGAAATATTCTCAGTTAAAAACTCTTTATTTAAATGCATTAGTATAAAAATTTCATTTCCTGGGATAGTATCACACACATTTACAATAAAATGTTTACAAACTTAAACTCTTTTAAAAAAAAAGTCCATTTTTAGAAAAAAAAAATCAAATCTAGCGGGTCAAAAAATCAAATCTCTCAGATTAGTCATGTCAGTGTCTTCATCGCCATGCCAACATTCATGTAATCTTCCAACGACACTTGCTGGCAGAAACAATGTTGAGCATAATGACATCATAGCAAGGTAAATACATGACTAGGCTGGGTTCAAACCCATACTAGTGCTGATGATATTGGCACTAGGTGAAGAAGAAATGTGCTATAATATTTCCAGCTTCAGTATTGTACCGGTCGAAATTGTATGTTAACTCAACATGATTCACAGCCTGGATAAAAGTACCTTGAATCCAACCATATGTGAGATCAAAGATAAAGAATACTTATGGATTCTGCCCTGTTTACTCACTCTCTAAATCGGCCAACTAATTAACAACATTTTCGAGACAAGCAATTAATCTTTTCCACACTCCGGCCCACTAGCATCAATGGTGGAACATGAGCCTCAACTAATTCAAATGTCCATCTCTAATCATTAACTTTAATTAGACTATCTATTAACTTAAATATAAAAATGGTATATGTATGACCTTGAGTCATCAGATAGAAGCACAATAATTTATTAGAAATACTAATTTTAGAATGAATAAATAGAGACGAACCACAGGTAGCTTAAATTCACATATATATATTTAATAAAACATTTGTATAATTTATCTAATGTCTCTGTTTTTATTTCAATAAGTTAGTTAACACAAATTTCTATTCTGTCATTTATTATGCCTCTGGCAAGAGAGCGGTATAGTTTATATGCCAATCTAACAAATGTAAACGATTAGCAATTTATAGAAGACGCTCACCCAAGTCTGAGAAACGGAACAATTATTTTAAAGAGTCTATTTTAAAACATAACTTTATTATGAGTGAAATTATTTTTAAGAGAGAAATAATTAACTCAAACTATAGGAACTAGCGTCGAAGAGAGTGACATATTTAAAATATAAATGGATCGCGATATTCGCAAATAAATATTTTAAGATTTTTAAAATACATAAATTAATCAGATCATAGTCAATCCACCATGATATGCTCAGAACAAAAGAAAGTGAACAAAAATCCAGCATTCAATGTTATATTACCAGCATAGACTCAATTCACCTGCCCCGTTCCCATGATGCCAAGAAATAGAGAAAGAATGGTCTGCGCCATTGGCAAACCTAAAATATTTCAGGTGAAAGAATGAAAATCACCAAGGCTAGCCAAGCTCCGCTTATCCCAGGTCTTCCCAATTTTAGCTTTCATATCCTGATAAGAAAATTTATGGCCAGTGAAATTATCATGTGGTCTAGTTATGATCTAGCAGTCACACAGAACAAAAGACAAGTAATTAAGCAAAATACTAGCAGGAAAAATACGAATACTGGAGAATATATTTATAATTTAACTATATAATTGTGCTGAGCTATAAAGATTACACAAATGTTACACATATAGACCAAGATCAGACCCACAAGAATAAAACTAAGCATTAATTATTATTATAAATATTTTATGAGCGACATATCTCTCCCTTCAACACAAATCTCATTAACATTTCATTTAACATTCTATTATTCTCTCATATTTAGCATGAATATAATTTTCTAAACCCCCTCCCTTTCGCTCTTTAAAAATGAAATAATTAAACTAAATAAAATCTCATGCTTGAATCTAGCGTCTTCCCACAACTAAACCATGTAAGTATAAATATTAAAAACAAATAACAATATAAAATGGTTTCATCTCAACAAAACGAAGGTTGGTCCAAATATTAATCTTTCAGAGCTAGGGAATTATTCATTTTTATTTACCGACAAACATTGGTTGGGAAATAGGTAGCATAATATTTATTTAGATAAAGCTTTTGTCGAGATGGAACAATTGGCACATATTCATTTCATTTAAGTAAATAATATTAATATTTTCTAAGCTGCATTAAAAGAAAGTTTAGCATTAAGAGTGATAACTTTTAGATAGATAGAATGAGAACAAAGACATTAGATTTAAGTAAATAGCAAGTATAATTTACAGAATATTAAGTTAAACATTTAGATTACATTATGAGGATTTCACTTTAGAAGACATTAAACTTAGCAGGATTTACATTACTGGGTCACTGGAGTTTTAAAAGAATAAATTAGGCAATTAGAAATAATAAATTGGAACATATTACCTCATTTATTAAAAATCCTTGTGGAAGTTTTGATCCCACAATGAAAATTGAATTTCTGCACAGGCGTAGCTAGCTATGTATTTGAATAAGAGAGTTCAACAGTTCACCAGTTCACAATAACACATTCTGACAAAGTTTTTCCATCATGAGGTATCGGACAATCATCTTTGGGACATTGGGAGATGGGCAAGTTAAAAACCGTCTACCCAACTACCATGCGTCCAGACATTTATTAAAAATTTAACTGGCATAGGTTTGTCAGGCAATTGCTGACAAAAACTATGACTGGCTAACCTCTATTGTCCTCTTGGGCTATTTATACCCCTTTTGACTATTTTCTGGAAATTTCCTTTTTCATATGCTCTAGGCTAAATGACTATGTTAGAATTCTGATAACCGCAATTATCAAACTAAAGTATATTTGTATTGTATTCCTAAGATCCACTCTCTCGATAAACCCAATGATTTAATTATTTCAAATCTATTTTTAATTAAATGTAGATTTGAAGAATTTATATTTTAAATCTCTTTTCTATTTTAATTTTACTTTAATTAGAAAATCCATTACCATTTTGTTATAGATGAAATACACAGGCTTATATATACCTGTGTCTATATATGTAATAGACAGGGCATGAGCACAGACTTTCACATATGTGTGTGTTCAGGTGTATCAGTATTATGAGATAGTGTGGAGAGTGGTGGGTCATGTGAAAGTCTGTGCTCATACCCTGTCTATACCATTTTGTTAATGGATTTTCTTTTGTTTGATGCTACAGAATTTTAGTAGGGTTTATCATGAAAGCAAATCTCCAAAATAAAATACTTAAAATATATTAAAAATTTATATATTGATTTTTATAAAAGTTTCCGTCTGTAATTCTATATATATATATGTATGTATGTATTTGCGTATATATCTATCTAGGCCCCTCCAATATTTCTAATAAAAATATTTTAATAGAAAATTAATACTTTAATCACTTATTTACTTGCCTAAAATTTAAATGTAGATAAAATGGCAGACGGAAAGTTTTACAAACATTGTAACACGCATGGATCTGGTTTGATCCTAGTCTAGCAATTTAGAAAGACGTGAAGCGTGGATCTGGCCTACAGATCCATTGCTTCAGTATGAATATTCAAAAGTATAATATATATTTTTTAATTATTAGATTTGGCTATTTTATACTTTTTTAAATATGAATAAATCTTTATAAAAAATTAAAGAACTTTCCTAGGATTTTATAATAGAAAACTCTGTGCATTCATTTATCGATAGAACCATATCTAGTATTTACTCTTAATAATGCAAATTTTTTACTTGTAAAGTATGTCTAATTCTTATTGGTTTCACATTTATCATTTAGAATTTTTCTAGGTTATCTGGGGACATTTCCAAACTGTCTTTGCTGGTAAATTGCCATAAAAAATAAACAAATGGTTTATTTTTTAGAAATTCATGAAAAGTTAGCCAAAATGGATAGATAGAGCTACTATTCTTTGAGCTTTAGAATCCATTACTCAACTTCTGTACTAAACCTTGTAGAGTTTAATCAGCATTATATCAGGTTACTTTTTTCTCAAACCAACAGATTGGTTCTCAACAGAAAAGTATTTTGTTCAACCTACAAAACCCTTTGGGTAAATATTGTCATTTCATTTACTGATTAGAAAAAGAGAAATTATTTTAGCCTACTATACTGCAGATACAATTATGGACATCAGTATTTTTAATTTCTTTTCTTGTGATCTTTTCTTGTGATTCAACTTAATCTTTATGTCTTCCTTGGTTTAGTGTCAGTACTAGGGTCCAATAATTAATAAACATCTTTAATCTTTAAATAAAACTCATCTAAATTTTTTAATAAATGAGCATAAGATCTCTCATATTTAATGGCAGCATAACTCATATTTATTGATTTCAAAATATATGTTGCCTCTGAGTTTTGTTTACATTTCTACACCTTTCATTGCTTTTAAAAAATGAGGAAATATACCATATATTTAGAGAAAATATTAAAAATATCAATGATAATGCACATCAAGTGCTGAATATCCTTGCCAAAGACTAATGTTATATTCAAAACAATAACAAACAGAAAATGCACTCAATTGAATGTTAGTATATTTTCTGTTTATCACTGAGTTTATGTTATCTATGAACCAAGCCTCTTTAATTTTAATTTCCTGTTACTATGTTTACTACAAATTGGCACTAAGAATCAAAATATAATCAAATATTCTTTTGTGTTTAAAAAATAGTGATAATTTTCTTAATTTAAATGTACAAGATTTTAAAATCATATTAAGGCTTCACTCAGCATCTCAAAAGTAATTATAAATTTATTTATTTATTTATTTAAACATAGAGAATGTATCTGGTCTTAATTCTGATTTTTAAGTCTTATATCAATATAAAGTTTTAAGAAAAAGAAATCATTGACTTTCATTCTTAGCATCTCTAGAAGATACAGTTTTAACAACATCAAAATATATTCTTTAAGATTAACAAAAGAATTATGTCTTCACTTTTATTATATATTGAATATGTATAACATACAATCAGACACAACAAATAATATAAACCATTTTATTAATATTTGCACATATTGTTATCACAATGACATCTATGTTTGTTTCAGATAACTGCCTAGGTTCAGTTTCACTCACATTAACCAATTTATATTAAATAATACTGTGGATGTAAAATTGTTTCTTCTCAATAATTTTTTTTTTACATCATAAAAATAAAATAATATTTTGTTTGGGAGTTTATAAAAAGCTTGAAAAATAAAGTGAAATAGTTGTGCTGTCGTAGACCCCAAAAATCAGTGTTCACCAGTCCATCATACCAAAAATATGCAGGGCAACTGAAGAAATGTACATTTTTATTTGAATTTAACAAATATAATTTTAGACATTTTTAATTATGTTTTCGTTATTATAAATTCTTTCATTACCTTATGTCAAGAATACCACTAATTTGATTCTTGTGAACACATAATAAAATGTATACTTGGTTTTAAAAACATATTGGCTTTAAAAAAGTATTAAATTTACAATAACTTATTAATCATTTTCATTCTCTTTTTTCTGTTTCCATATCAAAATCTGTCTAATGGCATACCTAAACAGTATCGTAAAACATTTAATATATATGTGATTCCTTCTATCTTTTCCTTATTTATAAAAAAGAAAATCTTCAAAAATAGTTCACCGATATTCTTGTAGATGGCAGTTTATCATGATTTTAAATAAAAAAATATAATTTGGATTTTTACTAAAAGATTTTTAACTCGTTAAAATGTACATTCCTTCTTTTTATTTATAATTTTGAGGTTAGTAAGCTGCAACTTTATAAATGCAGAATACTTTAGTTCTATGAAAAGTAGATAAACAAACAAAAAAAAAAAAGCTACAAGCTTTTCAGCAGTCACATACTGAGAGACATTCTTTTAATATTTGGTTGATAGTTGAGCGGCGGAATGGCTTTCAATACAATAAAGTGGGTAAATTAGTTATGTAACCACTGAAACAAAATTTTAAAATGTATTGAAATGAGAATAAAATATCAAACGTAAAGAATAAAATGTTTAGACACATTCTTGACCCCCTTTTTTTTTACCTTAATAAAATTAATTCTTAGATCTTGGTTGTATGATAATCCGAAAGTTAAAGATCCTTGATTGTAGGCTGTTGTGTTTTAACTTACACACACCGATTATTATATTTTAATTTTGTATTATATTTAGAAATATTAACAAGAAAATAAATCTGTGAATGCAATTAATACGAAAAAATAAGCTTAGCGCGAAGGCGATCATGAATTCTTCTTAACATACAAGGTCCTGTGCACCAAAGATATCTTTGTGACTTGAGTAAATTAATTTGTGTATCAGTTGCTCTTTTACTGTAATACATTATATTTTAGTTACCATCATATGTGTTAACAATTTGTTGATGCTGAATAATGAATAAATGCATTCGAACATTACCCATGCTGTGATATGGCGCTATGTATATAGTAGAATTGAAATAAACTTCTTTTGGGGAAAAAACTATTCTTTTATTTTGTATTCATAGAATGTTAAGTAGGTTTATGATAATCGTTTGTCTCTTGTTATTGGTTGCCATAATAAACTAATGACTGTTAACTTCCAAATCTCAATCTTCAGATAAGATTAGTTTTCAAACTGAACAAGTTTATTACAAAAGTCATATGATCTCCCAAATGATATGCCATTCAATTGTTATTATTGCATTGACACTTGAAATTAGGGAATTATACATATGTTAAGTTCTCTGCCTAAAGGCAGGCTGGGTAATTGGATATCAGAATCCTATGATCAAGTGGTAAAGAGCAATTATAATTAGATGTATTTTGCTCACCTATCTTTTAATGGAATTTGTTTTAGTATTTCTACTTCAGATCTGCACCAGAGATTTTAAAAAGCTACACATCATTCAGGTCATTCAATAAATTGTTAATCCAATAACAGATAGGCCTCAAATATAAAATTGTTATGAATGATTAAATATTTATTGTTGTCAGATTGCAGTATCTTGATAGCAAACTTTGTGGAATCATGAAATGTAGTTTATAAATTCAATAATGTGGTCAAGCATTGGTGGTCGAGAGGTCAGCAGTGGCTGCTTTACAAGCAGTTGTCCCAGGTTAGTGGGTTCGCTTCCTGGCTGATGCTATGACACATGAGAAAAAAAAAATCAATAATGTGACAGTAACTGAATAGTTAAGTATTTGAACTTAGATCGGATATCAAAAAAATATATAAATTCAAACCTCATTTGCACCAAATAAGATTTTTTTTAATTTTGCCCTGAAAAGTTTAACATTGAAAGTTCAAGGACTGTCTTTGTTATTTCCAAATGTGCAAAGTGTAGAAAAACTGAGTTTAGGTTGCTGCTTTGATGTTTGAAATGCATATGACCAATGGAACTACTAAACCCATGTTAAAATTAAATTTAACTAAAATCTATTTATATCATTAAATTTAGAATAGGAATATTTTCATTCGTGGAAGTATGCTCCATAATAGCAAAAATCCACAAAATATCAAGTGGTTTATTCAACATCAAACTATATGCATGAGTTTGAATTTTCTCCTAATTTTATTCACAGATATAAATTTGCAGTTACTTGAAATCTAAATATTATATAATATACATATAGAACATATAATTTCTGAAGTGGCAAACTCCAAAAAATGTTAATATACGACTGAGCTGTCCTCTAGCTGTTGTGTTCAATAAATTTTGCATCCTCCAAAAAATGGTTACTTCTTACTGCATATCCAAGATTTTGTATGAAAAAAGTATCTTGAATTATAACTATCAGAGGAACAAATGTTAAATCAACTGACATACTTATGGCAAATAGATTTTGAATGATATTTAAATCTTCAGAATAAAAAATATATATATTAATACAATTTTATACCTGGCCTATGAAAAAATTGTCATTTTTTTAATTTGCTGATTTAACAATTTTTTTTAAAGATTTAATAAATGAGAGAGTGCAAATCTCTCAAGCGCTTATGACTACAACCAGCCAATCAAATCTTAAGCTCTGGGACAGAGAATTTTAATAAGAAAAGAGCGGTTCCACTCTCTTCTTTACTTGTCTTAATATATATCCAAGCCAGTCCAAAGTACTTATATTTGAAAGCGTGAATCTTAAATATCATCACACTTAATTAACTGAAATCAAATTATAAACATGCAGCATGAAATCTTTCGATTTACTACGCAGTAGTTTTTCGATGTTATAAATTTGCAGCAATATATGTAAATAATAATATTTTTATAAAGCGCAGTGATATTGAAATAAATGAGAGAGTGCAAATCTCTCAAGCGCTTATGATTACAACCAGCCAATCAAATCTTAAGCACTGGGACAGAGAATTTTAATAAGAAAATAGTGGTTCCACTCTCTTCTTTACTTGTCTTAATATATATCCAAGCCAGTCCAAAGTACTTATATTTGAAAGCGTGAATCTTAAATATCATCACACTTAATTAACTGAAATCAAATTATAAACATACAGCGTGAAATCTTTCAATTTACTATGCAATTCAATATCGACTGCGCTTTATAAAAATATTATTATTTACATATATTGCTGCAAATTTATAACATCGAAAAACTACTGCGTAGTAAATCGAAAGATTTCACGCTGTATGTTTATAATTTGATTTCAGTTAATTAAGTGTGATGATATTTAAGATTCACACTTTCAAATATAAGTACTTTGGACTGGCTTGGATATATATTAAGACAAGTAAAGAAGAGAGTGGAACCGCTCTTTTCTTATTAAAATTCTCTGTCCCAGTGCTTAAGATTTGATTGGCTGGTTGTAGTCATAAGCGCTTGAGAGATTTGCACTCTCTCATTTATTTCAATATCGACTGCGCTTTATAAAAATATTATTATTTAAAGATTTAATGTAAATTAAACAAAAGATTTTAATTTATATAAATAAATGTGAGAAATTCACAATTGAAAAAAAAAAAAAGAAAATGTTTGGAACAAGTATATACAAATTAAAGTATTAATAAAGCCAAATTTAAATTTTTAAGTATATCTGTTATATTTGATAAGTAAGTTATATATAGTTAGGTATAATTTTCTCTATAAATAAAATCCATAATTTGTTGCTAATTTGACAATGTTACAGACAACAAACAAAGTATGAATTTTATATAATAAGAGTTTTTACTGGATTTCCTTCTGAATAATAAAAATTTAGAGGGTGCTCCAGTAAAACATTATGGACAAACATGTATTCAGACAACAGACAAAATAGGGATTTTATATATAGAAGGATAGATATTTTAAATGTAAATATGTAATATCTGTAATATATTTTAATTTAAACACATAAGTCAATCAATAAATAACAAAAAAAATTAAAAATTTTGCAGTATTTTTTTTTCAGATGATTTCTAACAATAAAGATATATACATAAGACAGACCTTTTTCTAATTAAAAAAATATCTATATACATTAAGATATCAAAAATAAATAAAAGACTGTAAATTGTATATGTATGTTTGAATATTTACATTTAATGTTAAATGTTTTTAGAAGAATTCAAACTTTATTTAAACTTTTCAAATACATTCATCTGTTAGTAATAGCACTCAGATTAGTACCTAACATAATGTTTTGAGAGGTGTGTTTTTTCTGAAGACAAGGAATCACTATCATTCAAAATATCATACCATTTATACCTTCTTAGACACTTTATCAATATTTTTATTTGTATTACACTAACAGTTTCGATTGTCCTGCAGTCATCATCAGAGCTACAATATTCAAATATATAATTATACAATTATTACCCTTATTCACATATTGATATACATAATTAATACACAATATAAACAAATCAGTATGTAGATAAGTGTAATAATTGTATAATTATATATTTGAATATTGCAGCTCTGATGATGACTGCAGGACAGTCGAAACTGTTAGTGTAATACAAATAAAAGTATTAATAAAGTGTTTAAGAAGGTGTAAATGGTATGATATGTTATAATAGAAATCAATACATAGGAAAAGAAGAAGTAGAAAATTATATTATTTCCACTCAAAATATATTAAAAACAAATCTATGTGATATTACTAACAATTAAGTATATTTAAAACATAGTTTGAATTTTTCTAAAAATGTTTAACAATTAATATTAGATGATGAAAATAGTCCAACATATAATTACAACTAAAACTCTGTCAACACTAATTTTCAGGCAAAAATACAGTAAAGTATACATTTTCAATGCAATGTGTTCATATGTACATATAAATTAATATTAAATATATCTACAAGATATAGATATTTTAAAAATTACATATAGATATTAAGACATCAATTAAATAAAATTTTATATTCCTTTTCTATATTCTTATGATGAAAGTTGAAGACAAAATACAAAAGCTACAATTTCTAGACAGGTTTAAATTAACAATTTTAAGCAAACGCCATATGTATTATAAAATTACTGCAGTCATTTTTAGCATCCAATACTTTGTCACAATTTAGAATGCCAAGTGACAGCAATGTGAATTAAAAAATAAAATTTATTAAAGTTAAAGTAAAATGTTTCATTTTTTTAAATATTTATTTATTTTTAACCGTGAAGTGAAGCACTCGGTTTTGCACTAAGCAGTACAAGAATTATATTATACAAATATTACTGATACCTTTTTGTGAAAGTACTTCTTTAATTACAGTTTTTTTTTTCATAAATTTTTTAACAGAATTAAAAATTATTCAGGAAAAAATGAATTAGTAATTCATCAATAAGTACTGCAGCAAATCCAACCAATCACAAGTGCTATGAATTTGATTTTCTAAGCTGAAAACATGCTCAGCTACATTTAATAAAAATAAATAAATACAATAAACATTTTTTTTAACCAAGGTTGAAACATTTTAGCTGATTTATTACAAACTAGAATGAGAAGAATAACAATGAATTTTAAAACTGTTTCAGTACAAAAACTAAGTAACAAATATATACAAATAGTAACAGCAAATCACATGATCTTTCATATGCTTATCCGTACACTTCTAAGAGCTGCTATCTTTACCTTACTCTAGAGTCAGTTACTGTAAGCTTGAACATCAATGGACATTCCATAGTATCTTGCTATAAAATCATAACATCAGACTGGCTGTTATCTCACTTTTGATTCAACCAGTGAACATTTATGCTAGATATTAATTCAAGCTTTGAATCCTTGTTGTTTTTTGATAAATGCAAAGGTTAAAAACCAAGTATGTAAGTGGAGATTTAGAACAACAAGATAAAGAACTGGGATACTGTCACATTAAAAATTATGGAATATAATAGCAGTGATGGTGGCATTAAGAAAATTAAACTCAATGAGGATGCTTGATAGGGTTACTTCATTTTTCCAAAACATTTTATTGCAAAAGTATTTAATCGGTTAAAGTAAAAAAGCCAAGAAGATGAAAGTAAAAGAGTACTTAAGTCATTTTGTATGTAAGATTATATTTGCTTCAGAGCTTTAGAAAATGATACATAGGCTGTCAAGTGAAAGAAAGAAAATAGAACTAAAGATAAATATCAAAAAATCTCAAGTAATATTTATTACAGTTTCAGAAAAGGAAAAAATAGATTTGAAAATATAATTGGTCAGAATATTAATACACACAAAACTACATTGAATTATGTTCTTCACATGACTCCATTACATAACTTTAGCTTATACAATACTGTACAGCAGTTTTTTTTTCACTACAGCCACACTACCTAATGTAAGCTTTGGTAACTAATGAATGTCAGCGGATAATACTATAAATTCCTATTCAGGGATATTGGATAGGACAGCACTGTATTGAGATTTATAATACGACATCTGGCATCTGCTAGTTACTAAAGATTACACTAAGTATCATATCTGTGATGAAAGAAAAAAATATTGATATGTTTTTGTTATAAATTAATATTAAAAGGAAATTTACATATGCTCTTAAGAATGATAATTTTAAATACATTATTTTATCAGAGCTTAATTATGAATCTGAGAAAGAATTGATACTTAATTTTTAAAAAATCCAAAGAAGTTGCCTGAGAGCCAGCTGAATCAAATATGATGTCAGAGGCCATCAACAGCTTCACCCTAAGGTTGTGGTATTTCCTTCCACAAATGATCTCCTAGAGATTCAATTAAAAAATCATTAAACTCATAACTAAATGCAAACTTCATGAGTCTTGTGTCAAAATATCTTTCTTTTTCTCCTCTTATCACTGCATTGGGCACAAAAAGTTAAATAGTAGAGATAGTGCTTTATCAAAATTAAGCTCAGCTGGGAATATCGGAACTGCTTATGATTGTAAAATCTTGTACATTTGAAAACTAATCTTAATTCAGGATTTCTATATAAATTGGCAATTTTTTTTATATGCTCGATCAAACTCTTCTTATGAGCCTATTCTGATATTTTTTTTGCCATGAGGAAAAAAATTATCTTCAACTTTTCTTTATGAGCAACCATTTTGACTTATTTAATTTTGTGATGCACTAATAATATTAGCTTTCAAAAACAAAACTATCTGACTGTGCCAAATCTGCTGTGTTATATTTGAATGTAGTAAACTCAGACTCATGTAAATATGATTAAATATTCTATTAATGCTTATGTACAATATATAGTTACTATATATACAACTGTTATGTCTTTTCCAGACATCATTAATTAGATATAGCATCTAGTTGTGCAACTATTGAAAAAAATGACCTGGGTGCCCTTCTAAATTTAGCAAACACTTCTATGACATTTTGCCTCATGGGTAGGTATGGTGACATTTCAATCTGTACTGTGATATCTTATCTCATGTCAAGTTTATATTCCAGCAGCTTCCATTTTAATGTGAACTTCTATGCTTTAACAATATAGCGGGCAATGTGTGTGCTGCCATTGTGACAGTCATTTGTTTGTTGTCTGACTTTGTCTCCAAACAGATTGCCTATTTATATCCAGATCCCCTTTCATAATGAGAGCAATTGGATTTACTGAGCAACATGATCTACTGATCTGCTTGTGCTGTTAGATATATCTTATCCTTTCCTATATCCATTGATCTGTAATGATGAATGCTCAATATGATCAATATAAGATGGAATCTAGACAAGTTCTTTAATTGAAGATAAGTTGAGCTGTAACAATTATAGAATGAATTACAAAAGATTAACTGTTTGGGATTAACAAAAAGAGATTAAAAGTGAAATCCACGGATAAGAGAACAAACTGATACCATGGGCATTACTAAAACAGTTATGATCTGGACATAGAGTGGGCTGAATATGTGTCACTAGATAATATAATAATAGATGGATAACTAGTCTCGGCCTGAATTCCAAGAGATTGCAAGAGATTTAAAAAGGAACTATATGTGAGATGAATGGATCAGATAAATAGAAAGAAAATACTTATGAGATGCTTGTATGATATAATGAAGTTACCTAAAGTATTTTGAAGAAGAGAAGCTATGATTTAAACGACTGGATTAAATTTAGAAAAATGTCATATAGTGAATTGATAATGATTGAAAATAAAGCTATACACATTTACTATTGAAGTCTATTTGTTATTTTTTCTTGATTCCATGTTAATTATATATATATATCCAAATATTAAATTACCCCACATGGTTAAAAAATCCAGCACCAATCTCTGTAAATATATAAATATATTACAATCCATATTTCAAAATAACCAGCTTCAAAATGATACATATTTATAGAGGGCAGTGCTGGATTTTTAACCATGTTGGGTGATTTAATATTTGGATATTTATTTTAATTTAGTGTTAGCACTGATATTATTTTCATATTTATATATATGACAATAAAAATAATAAATATAATGGTAATTCACTATTATATACAGTCTTTCAATCTGCAGAAGTACTTTCAGTTAATTTTTAACTCTCCTCAACTGCCATTAAATTTAAAAAACAAAATGGAAGAAAACATCCTCAACTCAAATCCAATAACTTTCGAATTTCAACATTAGTCACTTGTCTATTCATTATATTTATTTTATTTCTATTTATTAAAATTTCCACCTTAATTATTCTTTTATTATGGTTTCTCTCTTCATGAAAAATCTTAACCCTTTCAATATCAAACTTAAATTTATATTTACATGTTCTTTCATGATCCAAGAAAACTGAAGCAGTCATTAAATCATTATTATTTTTACTTTCTCACCCTTATATAACAATTTATTCTCCTTTAATCTTTTTCAATGCTGCACCTTGATTTACCTATATATGATAGCATACATCCACAAAAAATTGGATATACAACATTATTTTTCTGCTTGATAAGTATGACATTTTTAGAATTATTCACTAATTTATTAACATTATTTATAACACAAAATGAAACATTAAACACATTCTTATATATATCATTAAAAAAATTTCACTTGAGCATTTGAAATAACTGGAATAGATACCCATTTTTTACTTGTCAATCTTCAACTCTTTTAAACCATTATAACTCTTTTTAAATTGACATAAAGTATTGTTAATCTCTTCCATCTTATAACCAACTTCAAGCATTCCCTTGGCAAATATCTCAATATTTTTTCAATTTATCACACTGCTAATGATATAATTTTTCATTATGAAACAAAAAAGATCTATTTTACGCATAATTTGTACTTTTGATTTACAATTTATGTACTTCTTTTTTGCAATAGTTTGATTATTAATTTATAACTTAATATACTATTATCTCTTGTAATAATTAAATCCAAATACTTAATATTTTTGCCCTGTTCTTTTTCAATAGCCCATTTCAAGCTATTCAAATTATTTAACTCCTCTACAAGCAAATTTATAGTATTTGTATTTCCACAAACAAAAACATATATAGCTTTTGTAAATTTTAAGATATTTAAAAGTACACATATTTAAAATACTATTCTCATAGGTGCTTGTGCAACAACAGGCAGACCCATAGGCCAACTTTTAGACATTTTATAATATCCATCTTCAAAAGAAACAATGTTATCATCAAAAAATTTTAAAGAATCAAAAACAAATTTTATAACATTTATAAACACATTTACTTTTTAATGCACGTTCAGTTATTTTTACAGAATCCACTCTATCAATAGAACTACACATTTCTGTCACATCGAATGAAATGATAACATCACTCTCATTAATCAGTACATTTTTAATTCTAGCTACAAAATCAAAAAATGATGCAATAGTATTTTCCCCAAATCCTAAAAACTCTTGTAATAGCTTACCAATATATGTAGAAGTTTGATAGATAAATGAACCACCAAAATCAATCATAATTCATAAGGGATTACCTTCTTTATGTAACTTTATATTTGGAAGGATATATCTTATAGTACACATTATTAGTTAAGGCTTTATTCCTAGCTTTTTTTAAAATATTGTTAATAAATTTTATTCTCTGACCACCCATATTATATTCTTCAATCAAAAAAAAACCAAGTAGAAAAGAGTTTGCTGTTGAATGAAAGGGGACTTTAAGATCTTAAAGGAACCATGCAGGATGAATTCCTAATGACTGCTCCATACATTCTAATCATTACACCAATTATTGACATGTGATAATTCATATAGTAAATGATCATGGATGGATTACTCACCAACACAATGAAAGTATTGGATTTTTACTTCTAAGTTTAATATCAAGAAATATCATTCTCCTCAATTACCCGACAGTTCTTAAATATTAGTCAGTTTTCTTGAAAACAGGATAAAAGTGTGTCTGAACCTACTTTTTTTAAAAAATAAATATGTATAATCATGGGAACAAAACTAAATTATTGTCCTTATTCCAAGAAGCTGTAAAATTAGCAGTCAATCCATGATTGGTGGCTGAAGATAGAGCATGCTATGAATTCCTGAATGTGAACCCAGACTAGCATACAATGATGCCATTTTATTAAGATATCTACAACTAAATATTATTTTCAAGTGAAGAAATATTGCAGAACTTAGAAGAGCTATTAAATAATAAATGTGACATTGTTGAACTTTCTGAAGTTGACGATTGATTTGAAAAGTAAACATCTGCTTTACAGCAAAAGCCCAAAGATTGGAAGCATAAATGAAGTGAGATTCTTTACAAATAAAAAGTGAAAGAACAACATTATGAGATCAATGGATGTGTTGGACAGGGTGGAAAGATGACATTCAATTTAATGAAAAATATCAAATACATATAATTTAACAAATTATGGTTGGGATGGAGAAGTAGACAGTTTGTATAGAGATTTAAGGAATGCTTTTGATCAGATCAAATAATATTTTAAAATTGTCATAAGAAACTTTAGTCCTACATTTGAAAATGACTGAAAGATGAAAGTACCACTACAACTAAATTTGACTGTAGTGACCACAGACTTATGGAGTTTGCAGGAAAAGAAACATTGTATATTATGAATTCTTTTTGAGAAAAATGCTAAATGAAAGTGGATATGAAAACAGCCAAATAAAGGAATAGCAGAATTTGATTATATCTTGACTAATTGAAAATATGTATTTCAAGATTGTAATATTTTTAATAGATTTAATATTGAAAGTGATCATCAATTAGTGAGATATAAGATATGTGTTAATGCATAGCTAAAGATTAAAACTATTAAGAAAAGCAGTATTTACAATTCTCATTCCTAACCTTCAGAAATATTCCAATAAATTTGAATTAAAAAAATCATTTAAAATATTAACAAACTTTTAAAATGGTTTAGATTTGATTGCAATCAATAAGAAAATAATTACTCTGTTAAGAACAGTAAGAAAGAGAAGTAGCATAAAAAAGCAACAATTTCCAGTAAATTTTCTACTGAGACAAAAGAATATATGAAGAAAAAAGAAATACAATTTTTTTAAAAAATGATCCATTAAAAAAAAATGAATATTTAGGATTTTGTAATAAAATATGAAAAGAATTAAGAAAATATAATTGTGAAAAATAAAGTTATAAATCTTGGTATTGAAAGAAGGGTTATTTCTGCAATAAGAAGAAAATATAAAAACTATTACTAATTAAAGAAATGACATCATGAAATGTGTGGAAGAACAAGAAAGTATTTCCTATGCTTATTACCAAGCAATTTAAATATAAAAGTGAGATATATTTATTTCTATGAAGAAGATACAAACACCAGGAAATTATAAAATTATTTTTGATATCTTAAAAAAAAACAATTGAAACAATATTATATACCTAATGATCAAATATCTGAATGATAAAGATGTAAGACGATTAGAAGAATGCAGTAATAATATTAATTTAAAGGATGATAATAAAGAAATATTCAAAATTACAAACTTATCAATCTTTTATCAGTTATATAAAAATCTTCACCAAGATAATTACTACTCATCTCCAGTACACTTTGAAATTTAACCAACCAAAAAAAAAAAAAAACAAGAATATAAAAGTAATTTTGGAACAGTGGATCTCAACCAAGTATTGAAAATAGTTTTAGAAAGGTTCAATGAATATGAGTTGTCATATACTTTAGATTTGTATGCTTTGATTCTGTCAGAATTTGTATGATGATCAAAGTATTGAATCAACAAGATATAAACCTAGGATGTTATCATATTCTGAAGAATATTTATCAAAATGCATCAGCATTGATTAGATTACATAGTGATACTAAGAAGAAGAAGATTGAGAAATATGGGTGGGGGAGGGGTGATTCAATATCTACAAAATGTTGTATAAAAATACTTTATAGATTAAAATGGGATGCTAAGGTAATAAAATTAAATGAAGATGATCTTACTCATCTGAATTTTGTAGATGTTATGGCTATTTTTGAAAATAATGCTTCAGAGCTTCAGAAAATATTGCAAGAGTTATCAGACAAAAGTAAAAAAGTAGGGCTATGATTAAATGCTAATAAAACTAAATTAATACTCATAGGATTTTCTCAGAAGATAATAAATCTTGATAATCATTAATTAGAAACAATTAACAACTACAAATACCTTGGTTAGGTTATTTACCCAGATGGAAACATAATGAATGAAATTAATCATAAATTTAAATTTATTTATGAAATTTGGTAGAAATAACTTAAAATTAAAAGTAAACATGCCTATATGTTTGAAAAGGTTTTTAATAGATATATTTTACCAGATTTTGTTTGAAGAGACTTGAACACTTTCTCAGTTAAGTATGGAGAGATGTGTATTAGAAGTAACAAGAAGAGAGTGAAAATGAAATGTATGGATGAATGAACAATTTATCATAATATAATTGAAAGAATTTAGAGATTGAAATAGATCTGAGCTGGACATGTTGTTAGGAAAGATGATAATAGATGAACAGTTGAAATTTTAAATTGGATCCTATGAGATTGTAAAAGGCCTAGAAAGAGACTATGTGTGAGATGGATGGTTGAAATAAGAAGTTTGCTAGCATAATATGGAAAAGATAGGAGTAAGAATAACCAGATTAAACTGGAAAGAACATTATCCTGCAATAGACTGATATTTAAAAATTGAGGATGATGATTAAAAGAGTCTGAATGTAGATAAATTTAAATACATAATAGCTCTATCCAAATGTAAATATACATATTTTGACCTTGGCCACATTATTAATGGAATACATTAAAATAAATCCTCACTGATGATGATCAAACCAAGATCTTTTCAAACTTAAATCACTTATAGAACATTCTTTACAAAACACTGGCTCCATTTGCTGATTATCTTCTCAGCTTCAAAAAATAATAGAAAGAAAACATATGTAAAATCCTTGGTCTGCTAAAGATTTTTTATTTGTTTCATCCAGAAATGACCTTCAGCTTTACTTTTTGGTATCTTCAGATCTACATTCAATTCCTTCCCATGTTTTCTTAAATTTTCCCAGAACTGATTTCTAACACATGGAGGCAAATACTTTAAGTATGATGTTGCACAAACGATGCTAATTTGGTAGTTATTCTAATGAATACTATGGCGTGTGAGAATAAAAGTTAAATGTTCAATAGGCTGTGTTTCAACTTGGCATATAATAATTATATCCACCCTTCCACAATAGTCAAAATTACAAAACAAATGGTAATGATAAAAATAAATGCATCATTCAGGCACTTTTATGAATATATTAAAATATTATTTTCTACTTTCCACTTTTAAGTCTGGGATATTATTTAGAACCGCGCACGAGTGATGATTTTGGTTCAACACTTTAAACAATCCATAAATCCTACTAATATATATATAATTCATTTTATTTATGAAGAATTGAGATGGCCACCGTCTTTTTCTGTACGTGTGATTACTGGGGGGGGGGGTACATTTACAAAATGTAAAAAAGTATATAAAATAAAAAAATATAAATTTATTATTTATAGGGATAAATAATAATAATAGTAATATCGTCGAAAGTGATGAAATAGTAATGACGTATGCTTACGAATTTTAGTATCTGCACAAAGGCTTAGAACCAGAAAATGTGGATATGGAAGAAAGGAAGATTATTGAATGTATATACCTTCATCATACATTTAATGTTCAAATACTGGATTAAGTTTACTTTTTCTAATCCATTCAGTGTTTTGTTTTTGTTTTTACGAATGTTAGAAACAATTTAAAGGTAGTTACTGTGATTTTTTTTCTATTTTGTTTTCATCTGCTGAGTTTTCTATAAATTTTTATTCTCCCTTTTATATTTTCTTTCCTCTATCTCTTTCTTTTTTCTCTTTCTTCTCTTTTCGTGACCTTCCCTCTTCTTTCCTCTATCTCCTCCTCTTTTCTCTTTCTTGATCTTCTCCCTTCTCTCTATTTATTTTAAACAGTAAATCTACATAAAGTGCTAACAGAAATAAAGCAAAGTTTATAAGATGACTATTAGAATTTTCATTAGTTGAATTGACTTTAGGTTTCTACTGCATTAAATGAAAATAAAGGTAGGCTTTATGGATTCAAGTCTTAACCTGAGTATGGTGGCAGTGTTTAATCACTTTAACAATGAATTAATTAATTCTATCTTAATAAATTAAAGCTTGGCTAATAAAGCGAAATCAGCGATAAAGTTAATAATATACACAATGTCTAAACATAACCTGATAATTAGGACTGAGATATAGGTTTTGATGTCTATTAAATTTTTTACGGATAATTGCCAATTAAATATATTTTTCATAATTTTTTTATTTGCACTGTTTTTGTTTTTTTTTTTTTGCTAAGAAATGAATAGTTAATTATTTTAATTTTATCTCAATTTTTTCTTCTGGTATGTAATTAAAATTTCAGAAATCTTTTTTTTTTCTTTTTCTGCCTGTTGAAATCAAAACATATCTAGGAATTATTCTATTTTTGAGTTTTCTGGAGTCACTCTTTCTATAGGATAACCATTTTAAAATTAAGAAACCATTAAAAATTAGCGATTTTGATTAAAATTGCATGTATAACCAATATAAGTTACTGTTTATAGTAAACTTTTCATTATATCCATACTTAGTAGATATATACCATCACTCTGTTTAAAAATTTCAGATCACCCTCATTATGCATGTGTTTCAGACACTCTCTACCCTCCTTGGGTCAATCTAAGCTTGCACACTGATTTTTATACCAGAACAAGTCTGACTTCTTTTATATATTTATGTATCATAAATGTGATGCATAAATTCACACACACACACACACACATATATATATATATATACTATTTTAATTATTAATGTATCTGAATACACTTCCTTGCTTAAGGTAGAAATATTTTAGATCTCATTTTATAATACTGTATGAAATAGGTTCACATTCCACTACACAAATGTATATGTAATAGTTATGTATGAAGCTAGATATATATGTAATAATTTATGCTGCAACAGATATACACAGTATGTTTCAGTGAAAAGATAAATAGTAATTGGTTTTCCTTCAAACTGTCTGCAATTCTGTTACCAAAACAATTTTAAGGTGCTGCAGATGGTCTGGATTATGAGTTACTACATGAAATGTGATTATGTGTATTGTATTTTAATCCACAATGAAAGAAAATGCTATTGTTAGATTTTGTTTTAAATTGGGCAAAACTACTATTGAAATGTTTGAAATGATTTGAACTGTGTAGGACAATGAAACCATGAGTCACAAATATTGATATGAAAGATATTATGATGGCTAATAATTTATGAAGAAGGTAGAAAACACACTGCTATGTTTCATGGCATGGCTTATGACCAAGCACATTAATACCTCAAAACTTTTGTGTGGAGTAGATCAGTTATGTTGCAACATAATATATATGCTGATTCAGACACATGCTGCATGGAGTTTGGAAAGAAAACCAACCATCTTTTCACTAAGACATACTGTGTGTATATATATGCAAGTTATTATATGAATACAAATTAATAAATTAATTATATATATATATATATATATATATATATATATATATAAGTATACTATATACAAGCATACATCTATGTAGTATTTTAAATTGTTTTCCCAGTCTAAACAATAATATTATTAAATAACAGATGTTTGGAACAACAGTGTTTTTAAGCAAAATTCCATAAAGGACTCAAATCTAAACATTTTTTATAAAATATTTAAATCTAAGTATCAAATTACTTAGCTTTGAAGCCAATCACATGAGTTGATAGAAAATTATACTACCAATAACAAAAAACATTGGAATGGTTTTATTGCTTGAGAATTCATAAAAAGTTTATGCACCACACTGAAAGTCCCCATGCTGAAATTGATCTTAGGACCTAACATGACACTCTATAACTGCTCTAAATTGCATAGTGAGATTTACCAATAGAAATCTATAACTACTTTTAGGATTTGTGACCAAATGAAAGAAATCAATTTAGAGGAACTAAGAATATGTGCACTTATCCTCCAAGAGTCATATCCTTTATAAGCACCAAAAGTATTATTATTTCCTACCGTTAAAAAACTCAGATTGAACTCTAATTTAGATCCTGATAATATTCCATCTTTTGCGTATAAAGATTGTGATAATTGTTTTTATATCTCTCTGTCATATATTTAATTGTTATATAAGAAGAAGCAGCTTCCCAAACAACTATGAAAATGGCAAAGGTTTTTCCTATTTACAAAAATGGATCTAAAAACTTAGCTAACAATTATAGGCCTATTTTTGTTTTATATACCACTGCCAAAATCTTTGAGTGGTGAATTTATTTTAGATATTAGCAAACTTCTATCCCTAATGAACATGGTTTCTTACCCAATAAATCAATTTAAACCAATCTCATAATCAGCTCTGATCATATTGCCCATGCTATAGAAGATCAGAGCAGGCTTTGGATATGTCTAAAACCTTTGACAAATTTGACTGTAATATTTTTTTAACCAAATTGTATAATTTAGGGCTTTCAAAATTACCAGTCAAATATTTTGAATGCTACAGTATAGAATTGCTTTTATAATCCTATTTTTACTCTACTCTTGCTCTTTTGGAATACACCAAGGTAGCATTCTAACCCCATTTTACTATATAGTATATTAACACCAAATTGATGATTAATAAAGACATCTGTTGAATCTTACTCAAAAAAATCAGGACTTATACAGTTTCCCTATTGTATTCATGATTTAAAAATCATTTCTAAAAGTAGTCAGAAAAATCTTGAAATTACTTTGTCCAGTAATACCTCCTCCTTCCATACCATAATGAACAGAGCATTTAAAATAATGAGCATCATATATATACAAACATATTAAAATATTTCATTAGTCAATAAAATATAAACTTTTCCTCTCATTGCGTTGTGTTTTGTATAAATATGTACATTGAAATTCAAATATAAGTTTTGTAGTCCAGAAAAAAGAAAGAATATTTATTAGAGAAATATATTTTAGATTGATGATGATTTTATTACTGATTAAATTTTCTTGGAATATAACAATAGAAAATATTTACGTATTTGCGATAATAATAATGTGAAAGGCTGAAACCTTTGACGTATGCACCTTAAAAATGCTTATGTGACAGCCAAACAGATGTAATAATGACTGCACATGGAACTCTCAATTCAAAAACACAAGCCAGAAATACGAGAAAAAGATGAAAACACCTTCTTCTTTACTTAAATTTATATATAAATAAGCCAGACTCGAGCATTCTGAACTAAGAGCGTGAAGCTTAAAACACCTTCACATTTAATTTACTAAATGTTGTCACATGAGCATTTTTAAGGCACATCTGTCAAATGTTTCAGCCTTTTATGTTATTATTATATCACCTGCTTGCACTTAATAAATTTAATATATTTGTATTTGCGATAAAAAAAATTGTGTTTGATAATTGCCAAGAAATATTTGTTAATTACAAATATTTCTTGATACAATGAAAATTGAAAATACTAATTAAAAACACTTATAGAAAATACAAGACTAATAAGGGTCAAGAATGAAGCCTAGATCACTGGAGGCCAAAAGGTGGATATAAATAGTTTGAGCAACTAAAGGTGTAGTTCTGATTCCAATGAATTTACCCAGTGAACGGCTTTCTGAGAGATTTTAAGTGACAGACATGAAAGAAGCATATGTGACAGTGCAGAGCTTAGGGTGAAACCAAAGTGTTCACAAGCAGCAGAACAATGCTAAAGAGTTTGGGAAGCCATGCAGAAAGCAGATAGTTGTGAAGTGCATCATGGGAATGGAAACAAAAGTGAACCATATATTTATATATATATTGTGTGTGTAATGATAACTTTTTACTATTAATTACTTTTCATTATTTATTTGTGTTTATTATTTATTGCTTTGATTGTTGGTATTCTGAGTGCCTGCATTTTGAATACATAACAAGTTGGTGTGATCACCATCTCAAACTGAGAATAGCGAATAAGTTTTAAAAAGTTAACAATCAAGGAATAGTGGAAATGTCATTAGGTCAGTCAGTAATAACGAAATTCAACATGACTAATGCAAGTCATTGACCAGTTGGAAAATTTTTTCATATTAAATGGAATCAAAGATAGTGAGAGGAAGATAGCTGCTTTAATGTGTATGTCAGGACTAAATGTCACTGACATCATAAGCAAATATTTTGACATACCCATAGCAAAAGGAATAGAATATGAAGAAATAATCAACAAACTGATTGAACACTTTAATCCCAGACCAGCCAGACACATTGCCAGATTAGTTTTAAGAAACAGGAGACAATGGAAGGGAAAATCCATAAAACAATATGGAATCACATTAAAAGAACTGTCTAAAGAGTGGGGATATGGCAAGTTTATAGACAAAATTCTGTTAGATCAATTAATCTAGTGCATGTCAGAGGACAGACTCTGTCAAAACCTGCTTGCTGATGCAGAATTAAAGTTTGAAGAAACCATTAAAAAGGGAGTGGCCCATAAACTTATTGTGAAACAGGCAGCACTTTTCAGTAACAAAAATTACAGCAAGACAACAGTGTATAACATGGATTGTGAAATAGAAATTCAAAAAGTTTCAGTGTGAACAAAGGTTTTAGGAAAAAAATAAAGTGTTTTTGCTGTAAAAAACAGGGCATTTCAAAAAGGACTGTAGATTTAAAGACGAATGATGTCATATCTGAAAATTGAAAGGCCACCTAGCATGAATGTGTAGAGAATCATCAGAAAGTGATATTCAAGAAAGACAGTCTAACCCCAGGCACAAATGATAGAACTTATAGCATTAACTATATATCAACTAAGGGGCAAAGCATTACTGTGAGGGATAGGATCAATTCGTAAGGACAACACCTCAAACATAGGACCAGAAAACAGAATAATGTTAAATGTCAAATAGAGATGACTAAATTACAAACAGAAAATAAGAATTTAAAGGAAACTGTGAATAATTGTCAGATACAGTTACAATGCCAAAAACATCATATGAATGAATTGACCTGTAACATGAAAGACAAAAATAACATGAATGCATCATTACAGACCAAACTGCAAGAGTTGAAATCAATGATGAACCTACTCGAAAAGAAATCAGAGGTCTTAGAATCCAGAAATGGTGAATTATATAATGAGCTGGAGCAGAAAAATCAGAAGAATAATCAGCTGCTCAAAGAAGCAGAAGAATGAAAGAAAAAAGTAAAAAAATTATCCTGAATAGGTAGAGTTTTTGCAGCATTATGAAATAGAGCTACAAAAAAAGACAGCAGAGAGTGAAAATGAAATGCACATTTTCAAAGATTTTTTAAAAGAATGACAATCTTTAGACAGTAAGCTTCCACATTCAAAAACTGTAGAACAAGAAACAATCCAGAGTTGTGAGGAAAACAGAAGAGTTTAGATAAATTTCAAGGTTACATTGATTAATCGGCACAAGGGTTTTTTTTCTAGAGTATGGGAAAGGTGTCGTGTTTTGTATAAATATGTACATTGAAATTCACGTATAAGTTTTGTACTCCAGAAAAAACAAAGGAAATATATTAGAGAAGTATATTTTAGATTGATAACTGATAAGGATTTGATTAGTAATTACATTTGTGTGGAGTGTAACAATGGAAAATATTTACGTATTTGTGATAAGAAAATTGTGTTTGATAATTGCCAAGAAATATTTGTTAATTACAAATATTTTTTGATACAATGGAAATTGAAAATATTAATTAAAAACACTAATAGAAAATACAAGTCTGATAATGGTCAAGAATGAAGCCTGGATCGCTGGAGGCCAAAAGATGGATATAAATAGTTTGAGCAACTAAGTGCATAGTTCTGATTCCAATGAATTTACTGAGAGATTTTAAGTGACAAATGTGAGAGAAGCATAAGTGATGGTGCAATGCTCTAGTGTAAAGCCAATGTATTCTTGAGCAGCAGCAGAACAGTGGCAAAGAATTTGGGAAGCCATGCAGAAAGCAGACAGTTGTGAAGTGCATCATGGGCATGAAATAAAAAATGAACTATATATATATATATATTGTGTGTGTAGTGATAACTTTTGACTATTAATTACTTTTCATCATTTATTTGTGGTTATTATTTATTGTTTTAATTGTTGGTGTTCTGATGGCTTGCATTTCAAATACACAACACGTCCATTCTCCCAATCTTAGAAATTGCCTGTTATCTGGAATCCTCACACTAAAAGAGGTATTCAAACGATCCAATCTGTATTTGCCAAATACTCTTAAGTATAATCATTTTCCTGTCACTTTTTATATTTCATTGGTGGAAGAAAAATCAGAGACATTACATATTTATATATGATCATTTCCAAATTTATAATTACCTCAGATTGACTTTAAACCATATCCTCTAATCCATATCAATAATGAACTAAATCACATCATCAACAGTATTCTGTCAAATGGACAGGTTCAGAGAACTAGATCACATGGATCTCTAAATTCAATTTCTTGTCATTCAGATTATCTTAGGTTTCTCTTTATATATCCTATAATCAGCAAAAATAATAAGGATTTTATGAATAACAATATCCTTCATCTAGATTTTAATCAATTCTGCAAAGCCATATCTTTCTTCCCAATTTTTTTGCTTTTCTTCATATCTCTATATTATTTTGTTCAATGATAATGTTTTTTCTATCATTATCATCATCATTATTATTATTTTAATATACACTCTGAAATTGCCATTTGGTATTATTTTGCATTTGAATTATTATCATTATCATCATTGATCCTTTCTTCCTCATACAGAAATAATTATTAGCAAAGCTTTTAAGATCATGGTTAACATCTCTAGATATCATTATCATTTCTGTGATGATGTAAAATTCAAATTATTTTTGACATTGGTTTTCCCATCATTGAATATTTTTATAGGATGTAGTTTATTTAATAAATTGTTTTTCTCTTCACTAGTGAAAATTGTAATTATAAATATGCGACTTTTTTTCTCATGGGTTAGTGAAGCTATAATTAAACTTAAAATGATGTTTAATAGGTCTGCTAAGCACTTTCGAGATTTAATGTTTGCATCATATACTCATAGCTTTGTGAATGAAGACTGTTGTGATTATGCAAATGATTTTGAATATTTAATTAATTAGTCCATTGTTTAGAGAGAGCAAAGCATGCCTCTCTTCTATTAATGGCACTGAGATCATTTGCTATATAAAAAGCTTCTTTAACTTTTTTTTTGGCTTCACTCTTCTCTGTACAAATTATTTGGTCAGAACTAGGTTCGAATACATGGCTTATAGCTGCTTGGTGGTCCCAGAATACTGATGTTCCTTCATTTTTATTTTTAACCCTGGTGTATGCATACCTGTGTTGGTAAATTTTTGTATTAAGATTAGCCCAAGTCTCACCGTAGTAAGATGCCTGGCAGCCTAATTGAGGGCATGCCATTTTATAGACCACATGAGGGGCTTGATCGTTTTCTATTTTATCTTTGGAATTATTTATTAGTCGGTTAGTACTGGGAGGTGTTCTGAAGCTAAATTTGAAATTGTTAGGCAATTTTTTGCAATATTTGAGATTACATTAGGTATAAAAGGAATTGATAGGTATTTCATATTGTCTTTAGGCTGTTTATTTCTGAGTTGTCTATAAAATGTTTTTATTATCTGATTGACCATATTGGGTTTAAAGCCTATGTTAGTCATTTCCTTTATATATTTGTCATTGTTGTTTTTCCTATCTGCTATGTAGTTCATTACAATCAGTGTTTAATAAATTCTCCAAATACATTTTTCTGGAAAATAAAGTTGGTCTTCATCTGTCTTCTAGATAGCAATATAGAGATCTTAAATTTCTTTACAAAATCATAAATCAAAAAGTTATTCTATCTGATATAATTTAAAATTTTATAATTAGGTCATTATGAGCACAATATTTGGTCTGTTTCTATCTGTTATATTCAATGTTTTCATTCCAATCCCTTTGAAAGTCCTTTCTTTAGGCTCCCTTTTTATATAATCATCTTTTTATTAATACTAATCATTTTAATTTAGATCCTAAGCAGTTTTCCAATATTCTTAAATTTTAATTTATTCTATTTATTTATATTTTTTTACTTCCTTTTATTATTATGTTATATGCATTGTATACATTCTCTTTACTAATTTAATGTGACAATATGCTGTAGTTTAGCATTTAAATACGTGAATTGTATTAAATTATTATTATTATGATGATGATGATGATGATTATTATAAGCTTTCAAGTGAATTATATATTATAGATCATGATATGGGAATAATTGTAACCAATATACCCTTTAATTTGATTTTGATAATGCCTAATTTTTAACGGTTTCATAGCTAATTGGTTTCTGAATTAAATACATTTATTTAATGTAATGAAATTATATTTATTTACTCTGGTTTTAATATATAGCAATAACATTAAATATAAAGTTTAATAAAAAAATTATTGAATTGAAAGAATGAGAGGTATTGTAATGATAGCATCATTAGAATAAACATAATTGAACTTTTGCAATAAGACCCTCTCACAAAAAATGATAGAACAAACATGAGATAGAATATAGAAAACCTATTTCTTATTTGCAATTGTTTTATTTTGGGATTTATCTAAAGATTTTAAAAAAAGATTTTGAAATAGTTTTGAGAGATTGTAAATAAAAATAAAAAATAAGGTTAAGAAGAAGCAAAAACATATGACTTTTTAAAGAAAGAGATGTCCTGTGGGGAAGGGTACAATGGTAATGTGCCCGACTATGGAGTTCAAGGTCGATGGATCAAAATCAGGTCTGTCACTTGCAGTGCTTTAACATTTTATGAACTCCTGAGCAATTAAAGGGAAATGGGAAATAAAAAGTTGATGTTAACTTTGGGAAAATGTCTTTATAAGTGATCTGAGTTTAAAACTTTTGGAGAAGAATGGGACAAAAAGAAATATTAATCATAGTATAACATTCTGTTTCATAACTCTAAAATATCATCTTCTGCCTGCTCTTGAGTTTCTCAGAGATTATTTAACTGCTTATTGCTAATCAGTTTTTTTTTCATTTATTGCCCACTGTTACAAATATTATGTGTTTCCCCTCTCCAATAATGAGATAATCAGCTAAAAAAATTTAGAGTGACCAATACCAATATGTAGCAATTTTTTTAAAATTTCATTATTCATATAAATATAAAAATATCAGTCATATTTATACTTCTCGTTACAAAGTGATCTTAATTAAAGTGTTTATATACATATATATATAACTTGTATTTGTAATATATTAAAATGGAAACCTCCCAGCCCACTTTCCGTTTCACCATTAACCTAATGATCTGCCTGTCTGAATTACTTTCGAACCCTATTTGAAATGTCAAAATGTTATATAAAAGTCAAGTGGTAAAATTTGCTATCATGGCTGCCTGAATGGTCTCATCCATTTACATACGAAAGTACACTATAATTAGACAGGTTGATAAAATTATAGTGTATAAATCCTCATAATTATCATAAAATACTTTGTTCGTTTATCAGTCAATTCTTAATTATATTCGCTATTATATTCGTATGTGGATGGATAATTTAAACCATGGAATGATGACATAATGATTTGTACCATATATTTTAAGATTAAATAAAAAGATATACTATAAAATGTTTTCTTTAAAATATGTTTACGATTTTCTGATTTAACGTTTTATAGGGATAATAACTACTGAAACTAAAGTTTTTTTTAAAATCTGTCAAATTTGTTTTTTTTTTTTTTAAAAAAACAAATAATCTAGGGAAAGAAAATATGTTAAAAAGGTTATTTATGTCAAGTTAAAATAAAAGTCATTGGTTTATAATTAAAAATAGGAATTTTGTTGTAAATAAAAAATCAATTAGTGACCACACCTGCATTGGGTAAAGTAAAATCTAGTTTATTGATTGAATTTGTTTGCAACAAAAGACTTTATCATTAAATCAGATGACCATTACAATCTGCTAGGCCTTACAAATTTATAACACCTAAAAAAGGATTTAATTAATGAAATCGGAATCAAAATTATATAATTTATATATTTAATTAAATTTTTTTTAAGTAAATGAAATATAACATCTTGGAGACATTATCAGTAGAAGAAAATCAGATTGTATGATTTTGTTTTAATTAAAAGTCCTGAGGCAAACAAATTTACAAAAGGTGTTAAGGCTTGGTAGATGGAAATATATAAATAGGTTATATTTTAAGCGGGAAGGAAGGACTCCATTTTTCTTTGAAAAGCTGATACTATCAGAAGCTGTAAATTGTTAATTTTTGCTATGCCCTGCTAGAAAGGTAAGAATTTACTGCCTTTTCCCATGATGGAACGTCAAAGTTTGATCCACCGAAGGCTGAAGCAACAATCAACATTGCCATAACAAGCTTATTATAACAAATAGAAGATGCCATAATCCGCTAAAAAGAACTCACCTTCGTTCCAATTCAAGTACTCCATACCAGCTATAGGAATACCATCTTAGATTGTATTCCAATTAAATAGAAGATACTATAAGCTGCTACAAAGATCTCACCTTCATTCCAGCTTGAGTATCTCCAGTCCAGCTATAGGAGGACCGTTTTAATATTAATTAAAATCGCAGAGCTCTGTCGAAAATATGAAATGATCTTTTTTTTTTTTAAATACAGGTTAGCTGTGGTATCTGCCATTGATTGTATAACTAATTTTGCCACTCTGTCTGATACACCATCAATCTCCACAATGTTTATCATTTCTTCTAACTTGTAAAATCCAATAATGTCACATTTAATATAAGACAGTATTTCTTCTAATTCTTGCAATCTTCCTTCACTTGAAAGTGATTTGCAGTTGTACATATCTAAATAAAAAGTCATCATCAAATGGCAGCCTGGGTCTGCAATCAGGGGATTCTTAGCACACTCCACTTTTGGCCACCACCCGCTGTCTTGATTGGTGACTTTACAACCTTTTTGGAATAAAAGCCATGATTTATTTTTGTCTGTCATGATTGTGTATATCAATTGGAAAAATATTTATTAACATACTTAAATACTCCTTTTTATTTATGCACTAGGGCTTATATATTTCTTAAGCAATATATTTCTTAATCAATATATACATTAATGTTACTTCTTTTAAACATATAATTACAGACCCAAAAAATGTACACTGAAATTGTGATATACATGATTTCATTGATACACAATCCACAAAGAAATGTGAATAAACAAAAAATAAAAACATTAAAATTCACAAACTTATTACACTTGAAGAATTTTAATATGATGCATCCATTTTTTTTCTCACTAAATATAACACTCTCAAATCTCAAACACGAATTTACTAAACCCCACTTTCTTTGTGATTTAAGTACAATTCTTGTATAAATAAACAAAAAAACATTAAAATTAATAAATTTTATTTATACAGCTGCAATAATTTTTCCATGTCAGAGTGCTGCACAAGATCATATTTAAAAATAAAAACATCAAAATTTTATGAATTTAATAAATTTTACGATATGGCAGAAACTATTTTTTTCATCTCAGAGCATTGGATATAATCATATTTAACAATAACGTTTCTTTGGCTGATATTAAAAGCTTCAACTTGTTAATTTTTCAGAAATTGATTTGCACTATTCAGCATAATAAAATAGTTTCTAAATGTAATGCTAAAATTTTTATGAAATTTAAGAATATCCATAAAATTAGTATGGACTTTAAAATATCAAAACAACTAGAAGGGGTGCAGTCAGTGGTAATGGACTACTATTGCATTTTTGTAGCGGAAAAAAAATCATTGGAATAAAAGAATTATCACCCAAAGTGTATTTAAATGTGAAGAAAATTAGGATTTCATGATTCATTTTATTTTAAAAAAATAGATACAGTACAGTAAGTTTTTATTATTTTGAATGAATGTAAATGAATGAGCACACACACAATAATTAATATCTACATAAATACTATATTTTAATTTTGTTTATACAATAATTCTAATTTATATATCCATTATATATAGATATAAAACATCTGTGGTGTATATATATATATATATGTGTGTGTGTGCAATTAAGAACAGATTGGAAGCCTTTGAGATGTGGTTATGGAGAAGAATAGACAAAATCAGTTGGATGAGTAAAATAACAAATGAAAGGTTTTGAAAAGAGTTAATGAAAAAGAAGATTGGGGAAATTAGAAAAAGAAACTGGATTGGCTACACATTAAGAAGAAAGTATAGTTTAATGAAAGATGTTTTGGAGGAATGATGAGTGTAAGTATAAAGAAAGGACAGAAAAGATTGACATTGTTGGATGATGTAAGAGAATGAGAAGAGTTATGTGGAATTGAAGAGCTGCAATGAAGAGAATGAGATGAAAAAATGGAGGAATTGATGATGTGACTACTTTCTGGACTTGTCCATGGGACAGAATACTATTGATGATAATATATGTGCATGTTGAAAAATACTGTATACTTACAGTTTAAGAAATAAAACTTATTCAATTGTAATCACAGGATATCATCATATAGGATCTATTAGATGTATTGTATGCTGAACATGAGAAAAACTTGAAACAAATTATAGTGGATAGTATGAATCCATTGTAAATGAACATTGGAACATATGGCCAATTGATGAGATATTAATCATCTCAAGAGTTATTCACATTTTCCCTGCATTTGTGATTATATATATAAGAAGTCTGTGTATTTGTAATTATTTAAGAAATAAAGAAGTAATAGACTTCATATTAACAGCCAATTTTATTGTCTTTCATAAGAACGATTCACGTAAGACTGGTAGATGGTGCTGCCGTTCTGTGTGGTGGTCGAATTCTGCACTATGTTAACTAATCACACTTTTTCTGACTGTTACAATACTTCATATTAACAACCAATTTTATTATCTTTCATAAGTTACTTTATCATAGTTAGCTAATTATTTTTTATTGCCTCATTGTTTTATTTTCAGATAATCATGAACACTTTTGGGTAATCTAAATTCAAAAACGAAAATGGAAAAGTGAAATAACAAGAAAAAAGGTGAGTTTTACAGTGATTTCACAAACTCATAAAATATTAAATCATGCAAATATATATCGTTTGTTTTTCTATGTATTTATTTTGGTATTGTGAGATATTTTTCCCTGTGAAGCATTTTTTCCCTCAAAGACTTTAACATCTTATGTAATTTTAATTTTTCATTGTATTCTGCCCACAACCATCTTCTTTTGAAAACAATCAGTGCGTAACACTTTACACTGTCTTTGAGATTTTATATATAAGATATTAATGGAAAAGACTATGATTATTATATTTTTATCATTAATAAAATGTTTACATTTGATTCTTGCTGTGTGTTGACTCATCAAATACAGTACACAAATATTAATTCACAAACTAGTTTAGAGTTTAATTCACAAAGTAGTTTAATTCGCTAACTAGTTTATAGTTTAGACAAAGTTCTCAACTGTTCCTGATTAAGTGCAACATGATAATAAATTTAGATGATTTCTGATCCATACCAAGCTATATGGAAAGACACAATATGTACACAATATAAGGAGTATTAAGTAATTATAATCCTGAGTGTTAGCGTCTACATCTTAATTCTCTCCTTTATCTATGTAGGGTACTTCACAGTTCCCCCGCTATTTCTTCATAACAGTCACTCTCCACGAATTCTCTGAATGCACTCTGCACTCTCTCAAGTATGCCCCCTTTTAATCTGTTTTATTTCTTTTATTTTCTGGAGTAAATCTACATTGTAAGATTAGGGTAGAATTTAATTAATCAGTGTAATTAGCTTAGGTATTTGCTAATTAAATTCCTTTCATTATCTGATTTAATTTCATTTAATTGCATTTTAAGCCGGATTCAGATAACAACTAATTTAACATCTTTAAATTAAATGTTAGAAATTTAAAATGTCTTTTAAAAGAATTATTTTAGAACAACTCATTTTTATATATGCCTTTAATTTTAAATAAATACATATTTTACAATACCTCTCTTTACTCCAGAAAATGCCTTTTCTGATTAATCGATGTAATCTTGAAAATTACGTAAACTCTTATTTTTCCTCTTCGCCTTGAGTGCTTTTTTCTCCTGCATGAAGAAACTCTGGGTTTTTCCTTCTTCGATTTTTGTATCTGGCAGCTCACTGTCTAAAGATTGTTCTTCTAATTGTCACTCATTGTCTAGAAGCCTTCAATCTTCCTTGAAATTCTTCATGTTCAGCTGATTTCTGTTTTATGGCCTGCTGACTTTGTGCCAGGGATGACTGCTGCTCTGTTTTCTCTGCAACCAAAATACCTATTGTCTGTATATGAACCTGAAGTTTCTCCTTCAGAGAACCTTGCTCTTTATACTGCTTCTGTTCAAAGCCTTTCCGTTCCTCTTGAAATTGATTTTGTAATTTGGAATTATAACTTTTCAGTTCTTGTAACTGCAAATTGAGTTCTAGCTCAGATCACATCTTTTTCTCAAGCATAGAAGCTAATTTTTGGTTCCTTGATTCCAATTTTTGTAGTTTTGTTTGTAGTTTAGTGATCTCCATTTGTCCTTGCAAAATTATTTTATCTTCCATGGCAATTCTTTGCGACTTAGTTGATATATAGTTAATACTATACATTTAACCATTTGTGCCTGGATTACATTTTCTATGTCGACTATCCCTTTCTTGTGATCCTATACATGTAAGTGCAAGGTGACCTTTTTGTTTACAGATACAACATCATTCATGTTTAAATCTACAGTCCTTTTTGAAGTGCCCTAGTTTTCCACAGTAAAAACATTTAATTTTGTCATTTCATTGAGGTTCATGTTCGAATGACCTTATCTCTGTTTTACTGGTTTTAAAAACTTGCTCATTTCTTTTTTCAATTCCTTTCTTTATAGTGCTTTTGTAAGTTAGGTCTATTTCTGTTAACAGCTATTGTCTGAGTCTGTCATCAGACATTCCCCATAGTAGCTGATCTAATAATATTTCTTCTATGAAATCACCATAAACACAATCTTTTGCTAACTCCTTAAATGCTAAATTATATTGTTTGGTTGATTCACTTTTAGTTGTTTCTGATTTCTTAGCTGCAGGCATGCTATATGGCAGGATGGGCGAGGGCTAAAAAATTTATGTAGTCTTTGGGTTAATTTCTTGAATGGTACATTCTCATCTATGGGATTTTGATATAGTTTATTGGTGATTTCAATAATTTTTTTCTGGAGAAACATAGGAGGGCAGCTACTTTGCACTTGTTGTCTTTAATCCCATTTAGAATGAAGAAATTCTCAACTTGTGATAGATATATTGGCCAATCAGCAGTGTTGCCCACATCAAACTCTCCAATGGAGTTTTGTCCGAAGACTGACATTTTATAATTAATCACTAATTTTCACTATGGTTCAATTAATTTGACTGTATCAGGTTGCTGTGTATTGACTCATCAAATACAGTGCACAAATATTAATTCACAAACTAGTTTAGAGATTAATTCACAAAGTAGTTTAATTCACTAACTAGTTTATTGTTTAGACAAAGTTCTGAACTGTTCATGGTTAAACATGACACAAGAACAAATTTAGATCATTTCTGATCCACACCAAGCTGAATGGCAAGACACAATATGTACACAATGTAAGAAGTATTAAGTAACTATAATCCTGAGTGTATAGCTTCTACATCTTAATTCCCTTTTTTATCTATGTAGGGTGCGTCACAATTTTCTTGCTGTTCCTTCATAACAGTTGCTCTCCACAAATTCAATGAATGCACTCGGCCCTCCATCAAGTATGTCCTCATTTTATCTGTATTGTTTCTTTTGTTTTCTGTAGTAAATCTACATTGTAAGATTAGGGTGGAATTAAATTATTTGGCATAATTAGCTTAGGTATTTGCTGATTAAATTCTTTCTATTGTCCGATTGATTAGTTCATTTCATTTAATTGCATTTTAAGCCAGATTCAGATAACAACTAATTTAACATCTTTAAATTAAATGTTAGAAATTTAAAATGTCGTTTAAAAAAATTATTTTAGAGCAACTCACTTTTGTATATGCCTTTAATTTTAAATAAATACATATTTTACAATTCTTGATTCTTATAACTTTTCTCATGTATTGTTAGTATGATTTTCAATGGTTTTGGTACATTCCATAGTTCATACAGTAACTGCTAAATGATTTCATGTTTTTTAAAATCATTTAACAATTATTGTGCCTAAATGTGAGCAATAATTAGCAATCAGGAAAAAAGGAAATAGCTGTATTAAGAAAAAATATACTTTTTTACCTGTACAATAAAGGCTGGTTTTGACAGTTATTTTAAGCTGTTTCCCATGAATAATGACAGCAAAATAAATGTTTTTACTTATTTGTTTTTTTATGTTAAATTATTAAATACTTATTTTTTAATAAGTATGTTATGTTTACACATAGAATTCTTAAATTGTATTTTAATTTTAGAAGAAAATTATTGCTCTTTAAAAGTTGTGTGACATCAGACAAAAAATCCATTATGTTATTAAAGCATACTACTTTAATAATGTCATTGTGGTATATTTTTCTATTAGTCTTTAACTATGCCACATAAATTCACTATTTGTGCACATATTATTTAAAAATAATGGAGTGTGTGTGTGTGAATATATATTTGAAAAATTTCCATCAACCATTATAACATTTCAAACAAATAAAGACATTACAAAAAGGCAAATAATATCCAAAATGCATTCTGCTAAACTAACTTCATCAGTTGGCCCAGATGTCTTCTCAAATGTCATTATTATTATTGATTATTTGTCTATTTTCACAAATATATTACATAAAATCAAAGGTTAAATATGAGATATTAATCCAGAGATTTTTTCCAATCTAGAGAGGTAATTTGCATTATCAAGAATTTGTTTTATTTTCACATTCTTATAAGTTACAACCAAAAAATCAAAATGAATTCCATATTAAAGATCATTGATTGAAGCTTTAACTCTGCTTGTCTATGATTTTTTCCAACTATAAATGCAGTTTCAGTTGTTATAAACATCTTTTATATATCCATGTCTTTATATTTCCATGAGTCCATTAACTCTTTAATTATACCTTCAGTTATCCATGATTTAAAAAAAAAAAAATTAAAATTCAATAATAATAATAAAAATTGTAAGTATATAGCTTATATAGCTATGATACATGTATGTGTATTTAATACATATTTTAACATATATGCACAATATGCACAAACATATGTCTTTAAAATGTATATTATAATTAAATATACTATTATCCATGAATTTTGCTATGTACATTGAGATTGGAACAAAATGTCATTGGTATAAAGGAAAGTGATTCTCATTCGTCAGTCTAATCCTTAATGTTTCATTCAAGCATATTTGGAATTTCTTTTTCAGCTATGCATGATGTAAAAATTAAAAGATTTCTGATATTTGTATCAACAGCCTCTGTATCACAAATATCTTCTTCCACTGGCTTCTCTATTATATGTACAAATTAAATTTGGTCATAGAATAAAATTCCATCTACCAGTCTTAAGTGAATTGTTCTTATGAAAGACAATAAAATTGGCTGTTAATATGAAGTATATTACTTTTTTATTTCTCAAACAATTACAAATACACATTACTTCTTTTACATATATAATCACAAATGCAGGAAAAATGTAAATAACTCTTGAGATGTATTTTGACATGATTAATATCTCATCAATTGGCCCAGAACATCATTTGTTCCAGTGTTCATTTACAATGGATTCATAATATCCACTATATTTTGTTTCAAGCTTTTCTCATGTTCAGCACACAATACATCTAATAGATCCTATATGATGATATGATTTGATTACAATAGAATAAGTTTTATGTCTTAAACTGTGAGTATACAGTACTTTTCAACATGCACATATATTATTATCAATAGTATTCTGTCCCATGGACAAGTCCAGAAAGTAGTCACATCATCAATTCCTCCATTTTTTCATCTCATTCTCTTCATTATAGCTCTTCAATTCCACATAACTCTTCTCATCTTTTACATCATCCAACAATGTCAATTTTTTCTGTCCTTTCTTTTTATTTACATTCATCATTCCCCCTCAACATCTTTCATTAAACTATACTTCTTAATATATGTCCAATCCAGTTTTTCTTTCTATTTCTAATTCCATTTCATTGAAAATTTGATGATGGAAATGCTCAAAGCTCACCTTAGTGCCAACCTTCTCATCCTACCCATGTTGACCACAAGTCACTCTGATCCCTCATGTAAAACATAATATTATTATAGACACAATTGTCAGATTTTCATCACTAGCTTGCTAGCTAAACAAATTCTATTCAATCATTGTATTGCCCTTTGGTGTGCACCGACTAATTTATGTTTCCATATATGATTAAAAATAGATATAACTACTGTACAAAAGTCTTGCATTGGTGGTCGAGAAGTCAGCGCGACTTTTGCAGTTGCAGGCAGTTGCCCGGGTTGCGGATTCGTGTCCCGGCCGATGCTATGACACTTAAAAAAAAAAGAAACTACTGTACAAAATAGAGAGAGAAATCTAAGAGACACGTGAAATTTTTGATTTGTATTTATAAACTAAATGGAAATTTCACTTTAATGGTAGATAAAGATGCATTAAAATAATCAAATATGACAATAATGAAGTGAATGTATATACATACCAAATGCGCGCACACACAAACATAAGTATATTAATTTTTTCAATTTATATAGTACGCTCAACCTATTTTTGAATACATCTTGTTTGTAATTTGGAGTTTGAATGCAAATAGAATTTAGAAATATTTTAGAAAATTTGGAATCTTTAAAAAGTCCATATTTTTTTAAAAAAACAATCAGGTTATTTCCAACTAAGATAGCTATCTAATTAGATGAGTATCTAATTACTTCCGATAAGGGATACAATAAGAGGGAAAAATTCTCAATGATTGGCACTTGGTTTGCAACATTTTCTCAACAGAGCTATTTAAAATGATTTCTTCCTTCATACTTTTCATTTATCAATTAAAATTTTGGGATAATATTTTGAGAATTATATAATACTTCATTGTCTTTTTTATGGGGAAGGAGGAGGAGGAATGCGTACGTGCCACTGTATCATGAAAAAATGGAAGCTAAAATGACACAAGATTACCGACAGCATTTTTACTTTAATGGTAGAAAGGTCATTAAAGTTGAATGTATATATAGAAGAAATGTGTTTGTATGTATACACACACATATATATATACTAATCTGTATATATAATATCTGGAATTTTATTTAGATTATTACGTGGATTTCAATCTCGTCATATTTCAGTCTTTGCACGTATATATCGCATATATTCTCGGGAGAGTAGACTATTTATGGTATAAATATTATACCATAAAAAAGATACGATGTTGATTGTTCTCATTGAAGAGATACAATTAAACACAGTTTTGAAGCATTTAATTAAGAAAGAAAAGTTTTCGGCAGACGTTAACGACAACATCGCAAAATATCAAATAAAGAGAATAACGAACTGACATGTTTTTGTGATCTACGGATTGGTTTATATAATCATCTCTGGAGGATTATTATTATTTTGTTTAGTCTTTTTATCTTGAAATTTGCTTGACCCTACTCATTTGCGAATGGGCTGCTATTGATATACATCCATTTGATAAACAAATCGGTAATATTTAACTTTTAAATATTAAATAATAACTAAATTGAACTTGAATGGCAGAGAAGTGGTTGAATCTATATATACACACACATTTATATAAATATATGCTGAATAAATTATTCAATTCTTTAGCGCCTATTTTTATATATGTGGTCTTGCCATAACTTGAATTTTGAATACTGATAGAATTTAGAAAGATCTAAATAAGATAAGGATTTTATTTCCAGAAAAGTAGATTCTTAATTGTTATTGTTAAAAAAAAACAACGTAATCAAAATTATATCTTAAATAAATGGGGGGTGGGGGAGCTAATATTTTTCATTAAATTCTATCACTTCTAGCAAATAGATAAATATATTAATTTATTTAAAAGAATTTACCATTATCATATATAAACTGTATGTGCGAGTAGGTATAGTGAAGGATAACAGAGTCGAGCCCATTTACTAAAATATGAGGATATTTCATTTCAAAACTTAATTTATTCAAAAGATATGTTACATTATTGAACAAGAACAAGAAAATCAGATGATATAAGGAGAAGAGGTTAATGTTGTTATACATGATTTGCTAATAATTAATGTTCTATTACCAGCCTTTAAATTGTTGTAAGAAATACAAGGATGCAGAATGGTCAAGATTGCTTTGACAGTATGAGTTAGATGTATCAAAGTTTTAACGGGTGGGAGCATTATTGGGTTTAGTGATTTAAACATAACTTGATTAGTTTATTATCATCAAATTAAATAGCAAAAGCACTTTTTAAAACAACTTTCAAAGTTAAAAACAATGAGCTTAAGATAATAGGGTCATGTGATCTATGACTCTTATTTTGACTATTTATAGTCTCTGCCTGAAGCCTTATGCAATGTTATATTGCTAAGACTACTAATATATGGTATGGCTGAAGATCTATCAGCCCCATATAGCTATTTGAGTTGGATAGCTGGGTTTAAAGACATGTAGGTGTCTGAAAATTTCAGATTTTCCACTCAATAGATAACTTTTAGTTAAATGCTGGCTTTGGGTTGGTATTTTTAGATCTAGTGTCTGAACCTACCCTGACATCTCTCTGAGGAGTGCCAAAGCATGAAACCATGGTCAGGGGTTTGAGGAGGGGTTCCTGACAGAAATATTTTAAATACTTTCTCTGGCTAAGCATTTATCACAAAGCTTGTTGAGGAATTATGACTCTTATTTTGACAATTTATAACTTTCAAAGTTGTTTATTTATTTATAGAATTTGAATTTTTCGTAATCATCATTTAAATTTATTTAAGTTAACAACACCAAATATTAAAATAAAATTCATGTGATTAGGCTTTTTTAGAATAAAAAAATGTTCATTAAAAAAAAAAAAATAGTCATGATTTATTGTTCCCAGTTTTAAGAAATATCAGTACTTGAAGTGGCAGAGTTGGAACCGAATCCATAGACCTTAAGCTCCAGAATAGCCACTCTTCCAAAAGTTTGTTACCGAATCTATTATCGAGTCAACCTCGTGTAAAATTTTCCAGTCAATTCCTTTCACTTTAGATACAATTTATGAAAAATAGTCTCTAATCATCAGGTGAGGCATAAATTTAAACATCTGTACATCCATACAAAAATAATAGACTGACTTCCTGATTATACAATTTGGTTCTGATCTGTCTAATTTAAGAGTTTGAATGCTTTTAGAAATCATAGGAGTGCACATATGATTACAAATATATCTCAAATTGCACTTGTCAATATATTGCAGGTACTTATTTTTTCACAATGTAATTTTTAATTTCATTGCAATGTGTGTATAAATTATCCTCACTATTAAGATTCAATATTCTAAATTTTACAGTTACTAGTCAAGATATGAGATTCTGATTGCCATTTTTGTATGAGTGTTCAGTTATTTCAAATCTTTAGCACAATTGATAGACAGAGGTTGTTTTATAAAATCAATGTAGTATGAATCCATTATATTATGAAGACAATCTTCTATTATATTATCCAAATATTCTGAGGTTTTAAATGCTAATTATGATGGTATATTTTAATGACCTATTACACGCTAAATGAAGTGCCTTTGGCTCTTTGAAAAAAAATAATATAGTCTAAAATAAAATATCACATGGCACCTCAGATATCAATAACTACATTAGACATAGAAATTCATTCTGCAACATTACATTAAAGCTATTTGTTATAGATTAAAATAATCGAAGAGCACTGAATAGTTGTGAAAATTTAAATAGGAAGACTAGTTTCTGTCACTTAGCCTTTATCAGTGAGAATGTAGCAGATCCTAAGATTTTGAACCTAAGAAAACTTTCTTATATAATTATATGGGTCTGACCTTTTATAAGGATTTGCATACTGGCAATGTCTTTCTTAAATCACTCTAAACATTTACATTAGAAGCAACAATCCATCTCATTGACTCAAAGAGATATTCTTGCAAGGTGGAGTAACCAACAGACCTTAGTTCTTACTAATGAAGATAATTAGACAGAAATCATAAATAAAATGTTACTTTAAAGAGGAAGCAGTATTTTGAGTGTAGGCATAATATGTGAAATGTAGTCCAAATCTATTTGCTGGTGGTGATATCAAGTAAACTGTAAATAAAAATATGGAATAAAATGAAAATCATTCTGTTGCTATAGGAACAATCAAGAATATTGCATTCGCTGAGGGAGTAAAAAAGTTGAAGTTAAGCATTCTTATTTTTTGTATTTGTTACATTGTTACATGAAGTTTCTTAATATATATAAGCATTCCACTTCATCCCTGGTTTGCATAACCCAATTTGTGAATAAGTTGAGAAAAATTAAAAATCTATACTGCACTTTCATAAAATGTGTTTCTCTAACAGTACTCAAAATAATGTAACCCTGTAATAAACAATTTTTAAAATAAGATTTATTATATTGCTATATTTCATTTAACTTTAGCAGTAGGATAAAGAAATAAAATTATTTTGTGGCCAATAATAAAAGCAAGATACCCTTTTTCCTTTATACCATGAAATTGAATTGTTGTTAAACTTTAATGCTAAGGTAAAAGTAATTATTTTCTAAACTTATAAAAGAAAAATCTCCCCTCTCGCTCTTTTTAAACCACTCGATCAAATTACATATCTGGTACATCCCAGTGAAAAGATAACTGATTCTCTCTCCAAGATCCTGCAATGCCATTTTTGAGTTAATGTATGTGGTATACAGTTTCATAGCTTAATTATTCACTATAAGAATTTTAAGGAAATAACGTCTAGATTATGAGTTAACAACATTAAATGTAACTACGTTTGATACCTTTGTGGATCATGTTTAATAATTTCTTTGCCACTACAAACCACGTGAAAACATCCTTGCGACTTGTAGCTTCATTGCATGTTTCAGTAGGAAATTTTGCCTAATTTAATACAAAATCTAATATTATCATGTTGTTTCATTATGAGTTACAGTAGAGAACATTCTATCACATTTTATGTTATAACTAATGATTCAAAAATGCTAACAGTTAAAGTTTTAGTGATAAATAGCTAAATTATGTCATTATGTAATTTGGAGATGATGCTGCAAGGTTCTTGGAGTGAAAATTAGTCATCTTATCACCAGAGGATTGCATTGTATATAAATTAAACTACACCCTCCTAATTTTTAAAAGTTGTAACCAGGTCGCCTGTTAATTCAGTATCAAATAAATAGCTTGTCATCCATATCATTGATGAAACAATCAACTTCTTACTACATATATTTTATTCTGAGCTTGGAAATCATTCACATGTTCCAGAAGCTACAACATCATTCCTATTCGGTATACAGATATAGGTACAAAATACATTTAATGGTGAGATGACCTTTTTTTTCTTTCTCCGCATTGCTATGGCAACTCATTTCTTTTTTTGCATAACTATTTGGCTAAAATATTTAAAGATTAGTAGCAGTGCAATTTAATTTATTAAATACTTAGTCTGCCAGGTAGTATTTAATTTTACACACACACACACACACACATATATATATATATATATAGTAAAAAATAAATTAAGTCATATATCTAATATAATGAGTGTGCTAATAGCTCTAAACAAGCTTTTCTGATAAATGCTGCAAGAGAAAGCATTTTAAAATCTCTATCTGGAACTATCCCTATCCCCAAACCGGTTTCAAGCTATTGGCTATTATCATTGAAGTACTGGGATATTTCAGATCTTAGATCTAAGTACCAACTCAAAGCCAGCACTTATCTAATATTTAACTGTTAAATAGAAAATCTGAAATTTTCAAACACGTATATGTCTTCAAATCCAGCTATCTAATTTAAATAGCTGTATGGGTCTGAATAATGATATGACTTAATTTATTTTCTCACTATTATAGTTTTTGCTTCAAAGGCTATTGGTGATGTTATTACATATGGTAAAGCTGAACATTATTCAGAGCCATACAGCTAATTAAGTTAGATAGCTGGATTTGAAGACATATAGGTGGTTGAAATTTTTTAATAAGTTAAGTATTAGATAAGTTCTGGCCTTGAATCAGTATTTTAGATCTAGTATCTAAATATCTTAGCACCTCCCTGAAGAGAGCCATCAGCTCAAAAACAGTTTAGAAATTTTTAAATGCTTTTTGTTGTGGCATTTATCAGAAAAGCTTGTTTAGAGCTATTAGCATGCTCATTATATTAGATATATATCCTATTGTAACCACATTGATGATGTTGCCCTTTATATTTTTGTGAGATATCATATGTTTGGAGTGCTAGTTTTAGAAATATGTAATTAAATGGTTATAATATGAAGCCTAGATTTTTATTCTAGAATAAACTTAGTCATTGTAGGAGAGTGTGCTGTTAAAATTTAAAGATTGGATTCATAATACACTGGCATTCTTTTGATATCAACCCATTTCCATAATTTGTGGGTGCCTAATATGGTCTCCTAAGCACAAATCTTAATTTCAGTATATAATTTTGATTTCAGTTCACACAGATGTTATTTAAGTTGAGTATTTTTAAAAGATGTCTTTCTCAGTATTGGTTTAGTTATTTTGCATCTTCTTTAACTGTAAAAATTTTGATAGAAGCATTACATACTTCAGAAAAATAATCTTAGCAATGAAAATTAATACTTTATGTATTCAGAGATTTTCTTTCTTCACAATCACTATCCATCATGTGGTTAGGGAGAAAAAATATGAAATTTTCTACAAAATTGTTGAATAGTATGTCTAGAATATAGAATTATAACAGTATTTAAAATTCCATCTACCATAAACTGTAACTATTTTCTGGCCTGAAAAATAGACTCCCTAACCCCACCATGCTAAGTTTTTACTCTCCTTAACAGTAAGCATCTTAATTGATCCGACTCAGCAACTCTCTTCAGTTTCAACTCAACAAGTGAAATACTTCAATAAATGCTCTTAATTCCTTTAACATGACTTTGTAAATCATATTGTTGCCTTTAATCCTTTAATTTCCCATGTAATTAGCTTCTCTAAATAAGTTACTTATAATTTTTTGATTCTATATTTAAAATTTACAGTACAAAACTTATAAATCAAAACTGTATTAAAATAGATTTGAAAAACTTGTAAAATATTTAAATTTCTATATTTTACTAAAATAAAATATACATACACATATATATGATTTGATTGTGAAACATTTTTCATGTCTGGGACATGAAATGGTTTTCTCTTTTTTCAACTTAGACACAGCTGAATGTACTTTCGATGAAATTCACTAGAATCATAGCTCTCATAGATTGATTAATTGTACTAAAGCTATGATTCTGTGAACCTCACTAAAAGTGCAATTTGCTGTGTAAAAGAAAACCCAATTTGAATCACAAATGTGAAAAACATTTCACAATTAAATTATAAATACAAATATAATAAAAACTTAATATTATATATTTATTATGGATTTATATTCTAAATGCATATACAAGTTTATTGATTTGCATTTTCACATTTTTGACATCATAAATTTCAAAATTGATGAAGTGACTAGAATAATTTTTTTTTCTAACTCTACCACAAATAATATCTTATTTTAATTTTTCATCTAAATAATTATTTTAATTCTAGCTCTAAATAATCATATAAAACATTTTTATTAAAAAAAAAAACATTTTTTCACATTCATCGCATGCTGCTACAGTTCCTTTGTTAATGGAGTGTTGATTTACTCCATTAATTACATATATATTGAATTATGCTAATTCAATGTTCACATTTTTAAACTTCTGTTATTAACTTCATTAAAAGCAATATCTAGTCTCCATCCTTATATATTTTAATGCCCTGTTTTTATTTGAAAAAGGACACATATCTATACAGTATAAAGGAATATAAGTACAACATATATCAATTAGATAGTTTAAAAACTATGCAAAGGGTAGGTGAAGCAAGTGTAAAACTTATCCCCAGCATAGTTTATAAAATATTTGCAAGATTTAGAGAATATATTATAATAATTGATACAATATTTCAAATGGCAAGAATATAATTTAAGAATGTTATTTTTGCATTAACTGATATATATATATTGTAACGTTTAATTATATATGTTGCAAATATATTGGCATTTGGTAAAAGCTAAAAAATAAAAGTAAATTTAGATTTTTTTTTGACTAATTTTTTTTAAAAAAAATAACGTACTATGAAAGTTAAATTATTCTTTCATATTTTTTTTTATGTAATCAGAAATAAAAGTAGAATTGGAGAGAACAAAAGAATTCCAAAAGCAAGTAAAAAGATAAGCTAAAAGAAAAATATTTTAGCTAATTAAACATGGCCGAAAACTTGATAAAAAAAAAGAGAACTTTATAATGTAAATTTTATAAAGAATCTACAAGATTATAAACACAAAATGCCATGATAATAGCATGCGCAGAAGTCTGAAAACTGGACCTCTAGTATAAAAAGGAGGGTTTCGATTGGAGGAAAGTTTTGTTCGTTGGTTTCTCTAGTTGGTCTTGGATAACAATAATATATCCAAGATCGCTCTACGCTGAAGTAATTCGGCATGTCGGAGTGAACCGGAGCTTCTGAAGACATCGTGCCTGAAGATGTATACCAGAAAAGCTTTCGTGACTGACTAGGAGAATGGACCGCAAGATCAACTAATAATCAAAGGCCGTGAGCTCATTTTAACCCCGAAAAACTATGCATAGTTATCTACAACCATCGTGAATTCACTAAAACTTACCGGTAAGTTATGCTTCATTATCCTGATTGTGACAAATTTAAGCGTTCGCAAACAATTCTTAAAAATATACGTATAAAAGGATCCCGATAGTAACTTTAATTTAATTGATGAAGAGACTCTTATTTAATCAAGAACTTTTTAATTGTTTAACTGTTATAATTTTTTATTAATATTTCACATCTGAATTAAATGTGTTCTCTCCAATTTATTTGATAAATAATTGCCTTTCAAATTTTATTTTTTAATCTATTAAAATAAAAAAATATTTCTAATACCAATTTTCATTTGTGCATTATTAATAATAGTTATTATTATTTATTATTAGTTTAATAAGATTTAAAATGTAATTTACCTTTGCCAATATGTTGTAGGTTACAGGAAAAATAATATTGAAAGATAATTCTAGTTTATGGTAGAATTACCAATTCTTAAAATCTAAGACCGATAAATTTAAAAAATATCTTTTCTTTTTAATTTGGGAGATGCTATGTGACAGTTCAGTGGGTTCTTGTAGAACTCTGGCGCCTTTCAAATAAATTAAAAACTGATTTTCGTCCATAGCATAATTCTTAACAATTAATAGGTCGAGTTTGATCAGGAAATATAGTTATGTTTTTAGAAATAGAAATACAACTTTCTTTTTTTCGACATAACTTGATCAACTCACGTGCAGTTTATATTAGTGTGTAGAGGCCTAACAAAATGGAAAACGTTATAAGGGCTTACCCAACTTGGGCTTCGATTTAACTACAACCTGAGATAAGTTGTAATGATAAAGAACGTTGCAATGATGACCCAAAGAAACTCACAGCCGGAAAATAAATAGTAATTTAAAAAAAAAAAAAATTATAAAAAAAAAAACTAACTAATTAAACCCTGATTATTAAAATATAAAAAAATATTTTTTTTAATATGACTTCCAGAGAAAAAAAAATATATGTATATTTTTTTTGATATGTCTAAAAAAAACACGATCGTGGCTGATGTAGACGTAAGTCACAAGTATTTGACCGGGTAGGCAGTTACTGAAGAGGGGAAAAACATAGCCCCAAGTCCTAGTATGCAGTATATTAACATAAGACCACCTTTATATGCCCATCAGACTATTTCTAGCAGGGATACCAATAAAGGGGAAAGCGGATCAAGTTGGACCAAGTTGCCGCGAGTCTGTAAGACTCAAAACGATGAGCAACGCTCGTTAGTGCTTATAACTTGGGCTTCTTATTGTTAATATTACATTAAAGCAGAAAGGACACAGATGAATGTGAAACATTTTCCATTTCTGCCGTGTTAGACCTAAAAGTGGGTGTTAAAGCCGAATGTCGCTTGTGAATGAATCTACGGAATATATCAGCATGCTACTACATAAAAAAAAACCCATGAATATGAATTTAAAAACTTAAGAATAAAATTAGTGTAAACCCCTATTTTATTCTCATCATCCAGGCACTGGTGGTATTGTAACGTTTAATTATATACATTGCAAATATATTGGCATTTGGTAAAAGCTAAAAAATAAAAGTAAATTTAGATTTTTTTTTGACTAATTTTTTTTTTTAAAAAAATAACGTACAATGAAAGTTAAATTATTCTTTCGTATTTTTTTTTATGTAATCAGAAATAAAAGTAGAATTGGAGAGAACAAAAGAATTCCAAAAGCAAGTAAAAAGATAAGCTAAAAGAAAAATATTTTAGCTAATTAAACATGTCCGAAAACTTGATAAAAAAAAAAGAGAACTTTATAACATAAATTTTATAAAGAATCTACAAGATTATAAACACAAAACGCCATGATAATAGCATGCGCAGAAGTCCGAAAACTGGACCTCTAGTATAAAAAGGAGGGGTTCAATTGGAGGAAGGTCTTGTTCGTTGGTTTCTCTAGTTGATCTTGGATAACAATAATATATCCAAGATCGCTCTACACTGAAGTAATTCGGCATGTCGGAGTGAACCGGAGCTTCTGAAGACATTGTGCCTGAAGATGTATACCAGAAAAGCTTTCGTGATCGACTAGGAGAATGGATCGCAAGATCAACTAATAATCAAAGGCCATGAGCTCATTTTAACCCCGAAAAACTATGCATAGTTATCTACAACCATCGTGAATTCACTAAAACTTACCGGTAAGTTATGCTTCATTATCCTGATTGTGACAAATTTAAGCGTTTGCAAACAATTCTTAAAAATATACGTATAAAAGGATCCCGATAGTGACTTTAATTTAATTGATGAAGAGACTCTTATTTAATCAAGAACTTTTTAATTGTTTAACTGTTATAATTTTTTATTAATATTTCACATCTGAATTAAATGTGTTCTCTCCAATTTATTTGATAAATAATTGCCTTTCAAATTTTATTTTTTAATCTATTAAAATAAAAAAATATTTCTAATACCAATTTTCATTTGTGCATTATTAATAATAGTTATTATTATTTATTATTAGTTTAATAAGATTTAAAATGTAATTTACCTTTGCCAATATGTTGTAGGTTACAGGAAAAATAATATTGAAAGATAATTCTAGTTTATGGTAGAATTACCGATTCTTAAAATCTAAGACCGATAAATTTAAAAAATATCTTTTCTTTTTAATTTGGGAGATGTAGAACTCTGGCACCTTTCAAATAAATTAAAAAGTGATTTTCGTCCATAGCATAATTCTTAACAATTAATAGGTCGAGTTTGATCAGGAAATATAGTTATGTTTTTAGAAATAGAAATACAACTTTCTTTTTTTCGACATAACTTGATCAACTCACGTGCAGTTTATATTAGTGTGTAGAGGCCTAACAAAATGGAAAACGTTATAAGGGCTTACCCAACTTGGGCTTCGATTTAACTACAACCTGAGATAAGTTGTAATGATAAAGAACGTTGCAATGATGACCCAAAGAAACTCACAGCCGGAAAATAAATAGTAATTTAAAAAAAAAAAAAATTATAAAAAAAAACTAACTAATTAAACCCTGATTATTAAAATATAAAAATATATTTTTTTAATATGACTTCCAGAGAAAAAAATATATGTATATTTTTTTTGTATGTCTAAAAAAACACGTCGGCTGAGTAGGCGTCACATTTTGCGGTAGGTTACGAAGAGGGGAAACACCCCAGTCCTAGTATGCTGTATATTAACATAAGACCACCTTATAGCCCATCAGCTATTTCTAGCAGGGATACCAATAAAGGGGAAGGGGATCAAGTTGGACCAATGCCCGAGCTGTAAGACTCAAAACGATGAGCAACCGTTAGTGCTTATAACTGGGCTTCTTATTGTTAATATTACATTAAAGCAGAAAGGACACAGATGAATGTGAAACATTTTCCATTTCTGCCGTGTTAGACCTAAAAGTGGGTGTTAAAGCCGAATGTCGCTTGTGAATGAATCTACGGAATATATCAGCATGCTACTACATAAAAAAAAAACCCATGAATATGAATTTAAAAACTTAAGAATACAATTAGTGTAAATCCCTATTTTATTCTCATCATCCAGGCACTGGTGGTATTGTAACATTTAATTATATATATTGCAAATATATTGGCATTTGGTAAAAACTAAAAAATAAAAATAAATTTAGATTTTTTTTTGCCTAATTTTTTTTTTTAAAAAAATAACGTACAATGAAAGTTAAATTATTCTTTCGTATTTTTTTTAATGTAATCAGAAATAAAAGTAGAATTGGAGAGAACAAAAGAATTCCAAAAGCAAGTAAAAAGATAAGCTAAAAGAAAAATATTTTAGCTAATTAAACATGTCCGAAAACTTGATAAAAAAAAAAGAGAACTTTATAACATAAATTTTATAAAGAAGCTACAAGATTATAAACACAAAATGCCATGATAATAGCATGCGCAGAAGTCCGAAAACTGGACCTCTAGTATAAAAAGGAGGGGTTCGATTGGAAGAAGGTCTTGTTCGTTGGTTTCTCTAGTTGGTCTTGGATAACAATAATATATCCAAGATCGCTCTACACTGAAGTAATTTGGCATGTCGGAGTGAACCGGAGCTTCTGAAGACATTGTGCCTGAAGATGTATACCAGAAAAGCTTTCGTGATCGACTAGGAGAATGGATCGCAAGATCAACTAATAATCAAAGGCCGTGAGCTCATTTTAACCCCGAAAAACTATGCATAGTTATCTACAACCATCGTGAATTCACTAAAACTTACCGGTAAGTTATGCTTCATTATCCTGATTGTGACAAATTTAAGCGTTTGCAAACAATTCTTAAAAATATACGTATAAAAGAATCTCGATAGTGACTTTAATTTAATTGATCAAGAGACTCTTATTTAATCAAGAACTTTTTAATTGTTTAACTGTTATTATTTTTTATTAATATTTCACATCTGAATTAAATGTGTTCTCTCCAATTTATTTGATAAATAATTGCCTTTCAAATTTTATTTTTTAATCTATTAGAATAAAAAATATTTCTAATACCAATTTTTATTTGTGAATTATTAATAATAGTTATTATTATTTATTATTAGTTTAATAAGATTTAAAATGTAATTTACCTTTGCCAATATGTTGTAGGTTACAGGAAAAATAATATTGAAAGATAATTCTAGTTTACGGTAGAATTACCGATTCTTAAAATCCAAGACCGATAAATTTAAAAAATATCTTTTCTTTTTAATTTGCGAGATGCTATGTGACGGTTCAGTGGGTTCTTGTAAAACTCTGGTGCCTTTCAAATAAATTAAAAACTGATTTTCGTCAATAGCATAATTCTCAACAATTAATAGGCTGAGTTTGATCAGGAAATATAGTTATGTTTTTAGAAATAGAAATACAACTTTCTTTTTTCAACATAACTTGATCAACTCGCGCACGGTTTATATTAGCGTGTAGAGGCCTAACAAAACGGAAAACGTTATAATATATATATATATATTTGCAGATGTTAAACAGGGTACATTTTTCCAAAAATGGCATCTTTTCAATCCTGCTTTAACTATTATCACATGCCAATTATTATTTTTATTATTATTAAAGTAATAAAAAATAAATTAAGAATATTGCTTCATTCTGTGTTTATTATGCGATTAAAATGTAAAATAAATAACAATGTTTTGATTTTAAATACGATATAGATTTGTGAATCTACTATAAAACTATATTTTATTCTGACTTATATAAAAAATTATATATAATAAATTTAAAATTATTTATTTTATGTCTGGTTTCTTTTTTACATTTTTCATCCTTCCTCTAACTTTAAAACCTGTTATGCCTCAGCATATTAAACAAACCAATGGTAATATTGTATGATTCTTCCATATGCTTATATGTATGCTTTCAAGTGCTATTATTTTTACTCTATTTTAGAGCTATTTATTTCAAAAATGAGTAAACAGCAGGTAATATAATGCTGTAAAATCTTTATCTTCAAAGTAGATTCTGGCTTATGCCTTCATTAATAAAGATTAGGATTTAAAGCTGGATCTACATATTTATGAATATATCAATCACCTTTTATTCTTTTCTAAAATTTAAGATAATAAGCTGAAAACTAAACAAAACCCTAAGATTTTAAACCTATGCTAATTCTCATCATATATACCTGACCCTAGACCAGTTTCTATATATTTTGGATACCTCAGTTCTACAGCAAATGCAGTCCACTTTTATCAAATGGCTGGGGATGGTTAGTGCATCACCCATATCATATTATCTTTTCATAAGCTTATTTCCACCCTACTATAGAATCTTCTACTGTAATTTTGAGAAGTCAATGGACACCAGATATAAAATCCCCCAACTCCAAATCTACTTTTGGCTTTTAGCTCATATATGAAAAATGTTAGGAGTAATTCTCATAACTCCCTTCCAGATCTGTTGTAAGCATGGATCATCAATGCATACTAGATTTTAGTCACAAAATAAACTTTGAACAATCATACTATAAAAGTGAAATATTCATCCTACAGTCATCTAAAGTAACTAATGCACTTAAACCCCAAATTATGTATCACCTAGACCCAATACAACCTTAAGCCAAACACCATCTTTTTTTAAAGCTATACAGATAATTAGCCTAAAATTTTAAAAACATCCTAGTTTGAAATACTTCACTCTAGTCTAAAGCTATATATTGTCAACTTGAGTAATCAATGAATTCTAAATGTGCAAGCTTATTAAGCCAGGGTGTTTTTAAATTTAAGATTAATTAACTGGATAATTAGGAAAAATAAATGTTGACTTCTAGATGAAATCCAGACACATCATTTCCATTGTACTTCCTAAGAAATAAAACAAGCTAGTAGTTACTTTATTTTGTCAGTGTGTATAGAATAGCGCTACCATCTAATACCCATTGACTTTTCAAATTTATAATAGATTGTTTTGGACTAAAGTGAAAAGAACTGCTTTAGAAAGTGACTTGCAGTCCATTTAATACTCAAGTTTACAATAGATACTTCTAAAATAGAGTGCAGCGAACTGCTTCTGAAAATCATTTTAGTATTCCTTGATTATTCAAACTTACCGCTAGATGACTCTGGAATAGAATGAAGTAACTGCTTCTTAAAGTCATCAACTGTTATTTGATTACTATGGTTTACAGTAGAGGGTTTTGAATAGAATGAAGCAATTTGTTTCTGAAAGTCATTTAGTATTTTTATTGATTACCAAACTTATAGTAGATGGCTCTGGAGTAGAGTGTAAAGAATTGCCCCTAACAGCATGATTTGATATGTAGATATTATTTTAAGTCTTAGTGTCGTTTTAAAGGTCTAATTGCACATTGCGATAAACTTTTTAATTAGCATATAATTTATTGTCTCAAAACAAAGAAACGACACATATTTTTGCTTATCAGTACCTGAGAATTGTAACAATACAGATATAGTGAATTTTTTCTTTCTACACACTACAGATATAGTGAATTTTTTTCTTTCTACACACTCAGCAGTTAGGTGATTTTGGAAAGACATCACAGATTAAAGTAATTGATTAAGATATGGGCTTGTAAATAAATTACTGTTAAATAAAAAGGGTGTAATTTATTTTCAAATTCAATCATAAGTTTAAGTGTAATAAATTGAGAAGTATTCATGGTGTCTTTGATGTTATGTACTTTTTTGGGTTTAGAAGTTGTAATCATGCTTTATCCTGCATGGTTTGATGCAGTGGTTGCACAGTGACAGACTCTAGAGTTTAAGGTCTATAATTCATGACTCAGTTTTGACTTTTTCTGTGACCAATCTTTATGAATTCGTATGACTACTACTACTACTATTGAACATGTATTTGTGTTACTACATTCTTGAACTTAATATTTAAAAAGGTAGACATCCAGAGTTAGCCCACCATAGAACAAACTTCTGAGGACTAGCAATCCAAAAAAAAAACCAAATCTTATTAAAATAATTTTAAATTTTCTTGGTCTAGATTCGAACCCACAACATAAGAATAGCAAGCAGCTATTTTCTGTTAACCCTTCACTCTGAGGCCCTTTTTTCCAAATAATTTTTTTTTATAATAGGAGTGATTAATTTTATTGGTGGCAATTACAAAATGACCCTGCCAATGTCAAATTATTTCTATGGGTTTTTAAAATTCTATGACTGCATTATGTATTATATTTGGCTTTTACATGCTCCTGGATGGTTATCTATATGCTAGTAGCATAGTTCTTTTACATTTCATTTTCCCCCTTCTTCTTAAGTTCTTATCTACTGAATCACTTAGAGAAGACTTTCGTAGTGTCTATCTTCTAGCTTCACTTTGATGATCCCTTAAATAAAACTTACTACCCTAGCTCAACTGTTGAAGTGTGATCTTTGAACATTATGTATTTATGTGCACCAATCCCAGAAGGAAGACTCATCTTGAGAGCATTAAACCATTATAATATATTCTTTTACCAATGGCCTGTGTGTACAGGTTATTGGGAAATGTATAAAGCATATTCAGGAAGTGATGCATTCCTTTAAGCAGATTATATATGCATTCTATTTTGCTATTATTATACTAAGTAATAAGCAATAAAATATTTAGTTAGAAGTTATAGGGTGATAGGATGCCACTTGCAACATTCTATTATTCTTTTATGTCACCTTCAATAAAAATCACATACTTTAACTTTTAAATGATTAGTCTCCATGATTTTTTCTGAAATAAATTTCTGTGACTTTTTATCTCCTAAGATATTAGAAAATTAGTCTAAAAAATATACAAATTAAAGACAAAATGACACATATTTTGTTAAGGACCCATGTATTAGCCCACATCTATACTGATACAGTTAAATTATGCATAACTGTGCTTAAACTTATGGCCAGTAGCATAGATATCATAAAACAAATAAAGAAAATATGTGTGGGACATTGGATATTAATGGATCTTTTGCTTTATGTATTTATAGTCAAAAAATTTAATGTTTTATGTTATAAATATTAAAAAGGGGCTTAAAAGAAATTTCTGCAAGAGGCCCAAAAATTCTAGCTACCCGGTATATTTACTTCAATGAGACCCTACTTCAGTTGAATAAAATTGATTGACAATAGAAATTGTTAAACTTTATACCATGATATCATTTATTATGCCTGATCTGGCTCAAAGCAGTGTTAGAATATGGGTTTTAAGAGTTCAAGATATGTGAATTGCAGATCAATCCTGTCATTTCCAGTGATGAAACTTTTTATGATTTTCTGAGCAATTTGGCAATCCTCCATGATTTGATGCAGTAACAGAGTGAACAGAATCTGAATCTCAAGGCATGTGGATCATGACATCAGTCTGTCACTATTGATGTTTAAATTTCTTACAAACTTCAAGCAATAAAATATTTGATTTATTAGTAATATAAATGTTCAGGTATTTATATAGAAAAGGTAACCATATATTTTTGTTCTAAACACTTTTAATTCATGCTCGAAAACCTGCTAAGCATGAAGTAAAAGTGTTTAGACAAAAATATATGATTACCTTTTCTAAATATTTGAAAACCAGGCACTCTTCACAAACCTGGGAGCTTAATTGTAAATATAGAGGATTTGAAGCCCTCTATACTTATGATTACCTTTTCTGTATAAATGCACAAACATTTATATTAAGATACATAATATATCAGAAGCATGCTAACAATGACATTTATATTATACAGAGGCTAAACTCTCCATACAGTAGTGCCACCAGTGAAGAGTAATCAATGTATGCAAGAAGATTTGTGCATAAAATCCCTATTTAGTGCCTTACATAGTTAGCAGAAAGATTATACCCATTGCACTTAGCTATAAATCTTATAGTATGCAAACAACTTAATTTGGAAATTGTACTTCGTCAAAATTAAAAGACGGTTATCAAGCAATACTGGAAATAAATCTGACACACAAAAAATAATAAAAAAATAACTTCACCAATATAATGCGAGATGCAGCTTTTTTGTATATAAAAAAAAAATCAATTAGCATTATTTTTTTCGAATTAACAGATCATATCTATATTAATCAATCACTTACCTATGGTCAGTAATTAGGTATCTAACTGTTGTTAGCCATCGGGTTAAAATAGGACAATAAATTATTCAAACCACTATTACTTATTTATCAATTGTTAAGCCAGATGAATACGCTTTTTTTTTTTTTTTTTACTGTTTCGGGGGAGGGGGGGTCGGAGACGCCTTCACATTGCAGTGGACTATTCAAAAGCTGGTTTTCATTTGAATACTAAAATTACTATTGCAATTTTTAATTTAAAAAGTTGTTTTTTATATTAAGCATATATATATAGTAACAGAATTGAATTTATTGCATAGGAATTCATAAGAGGTTCATACTACGGAAATGATATAGTCAAATCGCGATCTACAGACCTTGACTCTAGAAACTTCCCTCTAAAGATTGCATCGAACTATGCAGATTACTAAAAATATATATATACCTTAAAGGTGGGTGGGGATCTTACGTAATACAGCGTTTATTTAAAAGCAAAAGTTGGCGGAAAACGCATTATTTATAAATCCATCGATTTGAAAGTAGAAATGTCTTTAATTGCATTTTGTTCAGTTTATCTAATCGGCTTAAATTCAAAGGCGGTTCCATAATGACCAACCGAGCTTATGGACGCTTTGTTAGCTTTATTTTAAAAGCTTTTTGCAGCGTGACTAAAAAAAAAAAAAAAAGAGTGAACACAATATCATTGCAGGATATTTCCCCGTCAGATATTATCGGTAAATGAATATTTAGCTATTCTTAGTTGAAAGATGAAAGGTAATTAAGATAAGTTGATGAAAATCGATATGCTAGCTCTATATAAGAAAAACACAATTGAACATTTTTGAAGCGGTATCAATTCACCTACGGGCTGACGCTCATAGTCCACTTTTATTTTTGCTACTTTTCTTTTTATTTTCTTCTGAGAATCTCAAGAGTATCCGAAATATTGCCAGTGGACAAGCACTTCCTAAGGTATTTTATCTGTCATATTAACGCGAACTTCACATCAAAGATACCGCCTTAACAGCAGTCTCTCACTTAATACTGTAATTAAGATAACAAGAGAAACTTCTATCTTTAAGATGAAGGTAAACATCGTCTCAGTGTCAGTCGTAGCATGACACCTCGCCCGACAATAGTGAAAAGCCGCATTATATTACAATCAAAATTTTTAAAATTTAATGGTCACAACATCAACATTCATATGAACAATCCACATTAACCTGGGATCTTTATCTACTGAGAGTAACTAAATGCACATTTACCGACCATTATTGGCTAACTGAGTTAGTTATAGGCCGAATTACCTGGGGAAAAAAAGTTAAGTTTGTAACCAGGTTTGCTTGACCTGGAGTAGAACCCATGTTGTGGGTTCTTGAGCAGATACTGCTAAACTATTAAGAAGTTTTAGTATTTTTCAGATAATCTAGTCCAATTAAAATTTATTAATTACTAAGTTTATTTATTAGTTACTAAGTTTTCCAGATAAATAAATTGTAATAGTTGCGAAAAACCAAGGATACCCCCTCCCCCCATATATATTACAGAATAGTAATATATGAATTTTTTCTACAGTACAGGCTTTTTCATACCTGCATTCCAATATGTAATATATAGGGGGTTTGAACTCAGATTTTCACACGAAGTATCACATAGGTCTACATCATTCTCCAGATTTCCCGCATTAATAATGGTATTTTCATTTATAAAAATTATTTATCTTTGAAAAAGGATGTCGTGGATCATCTATCTCTACCCATGGGCAAACTAAAAAAAAGGGTGTCGTAGATCTATCTCTACCCATGAGCAAACTAAAAAAAAAAGGGTATTGTGGATCTATCTCTACCCATGGACAAACTAAAAATAAAAAAAATTTCAACAAGATGAAGATTTTTCTTTCAAGTAATCAGCCACGTTAACCACCTCGATATTGGTTGGTAAATGGATATATGTTCTTCCATGAGGCGCTGTTGTGGAATTCTTTACCTTGCAGTTTGTTATTCGAAGTCTGTTGAACGTTTTTATTAAGCTTTAGCAAGTTTTGATCACCTTAGAAAATGTGCACATTTTACTTTTTACAAACAAATGCAATAAATCATGCTTTTTTAAAAATATTTATATTAAAGTTCACAACATATTCAAAAAACAACAACATGGAATTAGTTAATTTTATTATTTAAAAAATTTAGTTTTTGAAATAAAAATAAAGATTTAATTTATTGACTATTCACTTTTTAAACACCAGCGATCATCTTACTCAGTAAGGCGGAATATTCTTTTAAGAGTTATTTCAAAGCGTTGAGGTTGCCGGGTTGGGGGAGGGGGGTTCAAGCAATCCAAACTTGCTAGACTTCCGCAGACTGGTTAAGAGAGAAAAGTCCACGGCAAGTTCAAATTCCCATTAAATACTTATATATACCAAAGTGTTGTAATATAGCAACTTTGAAGTCCGTCTTATTAATCCAGTAGATTGTTGACAAGAATTGCTCTTTTCTATTCAACTTTGTTCAAAAGTACCCGTCGCTGGGACCTTATTTTCAAAAATGATGGAGCACTTCGCTGTAATCGCGACGCTTCTATTACGACAGTGCTTACTTTTTTAATAGGGGAGGTAGCTTTAAAAAAATGAATGAAATTTTGAAAAAGTGACGTATTGATATTAACTTCGGTAATTGTTTTCAAATAATACTTCTTGTTCAAAGCTGTTGTTTAATGATCATAATTTCTTTTGCTTGTTTATTGTTTTAATGCGTACCTTAGTTTTGTTCCCTCCGCATCGTATCAACAATGTTTGGTTAATAACCGACTTCACCTCCTGCTCATTTGCCCGGTGACTGAAATACCGATATTTTTCCCCGACTGAGAATATGCCCTATAAGTTATATCTAAGGAATAACATGAGCATAAAGATTTGGATAAAGGGGTGATTTACTTCTTCTGCCACTAATTTATTTGATTTGTTGTCTTCAAATTGGATTTATGTGAATAACGTCTTAGGTTAAGTTACAGTATGTGTATTTTACGGAGGAAACTATGTAGGATAGTACTATTTACAATTTTACTTTATGAGTTGATAATATACACCGAGGGTCACAACTTCCCTGACATTAGACAAGGTAAGCCCTGTAAAATTTCTTTTTTTAAACTTTTATAAATTTGTTTTTTTTTATTATATATAACTTCATATTTTGTTTTCTTAAAATGCGTGCTATTTATATGTACAAGAATATATATTGTGTGTGTAGATAGAAATGAAATATAGTATTGTGTATGCATTTTGTAAATTTAATTTTAGGCCGAAATAAACTAACATGCGTTAACTTTTGAAATTTTAAAATGTAGTCTATTAAAAGTTTATATGCTTTTTAGTTAGAATTATAATAAGTTTTAATGCTGTTTTTTTTTTTTTTTTTCGTAGCTGAATTCGTAAGGCACTTAATGCACTATGATGTAGCCTACCCAATCCGAGTTACGGCGGATGGCCATTATTTGACACATCATGTTCATTACAGGTACCGCCGATCCTCTTCTCAAACTCACAGTCGTTACGCTGAAAAAGATACATTACATTACAAAATAACGTTGGATAATAGTGAGGTACATCTTCGTCTACACCGAAATGACAAATTTCTTGCCCCGGGCTTTGTTGTAGAACGTTGGGGAAATCTTTATAAAAATGTGAGCGATTCGTTTATACGGAGAAGAAATGATAATTTATGCCACTTTCAAGGAAAAAGTTTAATGCATTCTCAATCTAGAGTTGCCTTATCCACCTGCGACGGTTTGGTAAGTACCATCGTAAAGTTTTTAAAGTTAAAATTTTATATACCAAATTATTTTTACTTGTTTTTCCTATATTTAAATTTATAAATTTTGCCACTTTTTAATATTTTTGATTAAAATATTTTTAATTTTAAAAAAGTTTGCACCTCCTTATGTCTATTTAAATTCCTTGTGGTATTCATATCTGATCGTTTCTAAAGAAATCGCTAATTTTTGAGACTTTATAAATCCGCATAAAAACCTTTAAAAATGTTTTTAAAATTTGTGCGAATTCGAATTCAAGAAACATATAAAGGGATGTATACAAACACATTTAAACTTGTATTAATAGTCATAGAGGGCGCTATAATTGTTTTGTACCTGAGATTTGTTTACCAGCTGACTTTAATTTTAAAATGTTAAAAGTAACGAAAGGAACTCATATCACTATTTAATATAATTAAAGTACTTTTATAGAACTAAGTTATAGAATGCATTTATATATTAAAAAATACTGCAGTTTTGGATTTTGAAGACCGAAAAATGTCAAAATAGTTTGCCAATGTATTTTTACATGTTCTGCTCACTTTCGATTTTTTCCTTTACCTGACATTTAAAACTTACAAGGAAACAATAATTTATATAGTTAAAAATTCTTATCAGATCGGTAATATTAAATATTGTAAACTAATAATTCTCTTTTAGTATAAAGTTAATAAAATTTGATTCCCATTTTTTAAAAATTTTCAAATGTAGACAGTGAACTCAAAATTTGACCCAATTATAAAGACCATTGAAAAAACGAAGTAAAAACATTAAAATATGTTTTTATTGTTTGAAAATAATATATGGATTTATCTGCAGATTAAGTTTTAAAAAGTGAGAATTATTTTGAAGAATATGAGAACCGATAGAAAACTTATGTAGAAATGTCCTAGTAATTAGAAGATTGGTGATTATTTGTTAAGGGTAGAGTTTTCTAAATTTGTTTGATTTACAATCCCTCCCCCCTCATTCCCTTGCGTAAATGTAAATAAATAGCAATCTGAATGTTTGGATAAAATATTAACGTTTAAAATATAAAATTTCACAATGTGACAAATATTCATTGCAATGCAAAATGAAGTTTAATTATCTTCTAATGACTAATATAAGGTTCTTATAATGTAAAATATTTTGAAAAAGTTTAATATGCGTTAGATTGACACTGGCTTAAATTTTTTTTAAGGAAAATTTTAACAAATCTCATAAATCTCAAAAGTTAAATGTATTTTAAATTAAATAGAAAAGTCAAATTCTCTTCAGATAGAGAAAAACACATTCATATAGTTAATAAATTTTTACATCTGAAAACTTAAATTTATTTTATTTTATTTATAACTGAAAGTATTTTACAAACATTGAAAATTTTAAACAATTGGGTCAGAAAACCCGCTTTATTCTAAAATATTATCTTCTATTTATAATGTTTAAAAATATTTGTTCAAAGGAACGGGGATAGTTTCTGTATTTGTAAATCAACATAAGCTTGATAATAAAAAAAGTTAAGAAAAGTTTAAATGTTCTAAATAAAGTTTCATTAATTTATTTCTTTTTTTATAGTTAATGACTTATTTGCTTATGAGATAGTAGATAATAAGTGGAGAAAGAAATTATGAAATTTTATTTATTATTTCACTCTTTCTTTACCAGGTGGCAGGACTATGCTTAATTAAAAAGAATTGATTGCTGTTGTATTTCTTAGCTATGATTTGAATTTTTTTTTCATTACTACTTTTACGATTCATGATTATATTTTATTTTGAAATCTTTAATTTTGATCATAAAAAGTATTTAGATATTTGAGAATAGTTGCTCGTTTATTGTTTTTGTTTATTAATTAATACATGAACTATTTTGAAAATGTCAATATCCATTCAAAATGTTTTATATAGGGATAAATACTATGATTATTATAAAAGAGCGAAAATGGAATTTTTTTTGCAGACAAGTTTTTTTTTTTTTACTATTAGTATGATCGAAAATGACTTGAAAGAGCTTTGAGGAAATGAATCACATTTTATATAAAAATGCTATCCACCATAAGTTATCAATTTATTTAAGTTACACAAAATTTACAAACAATTTAAATAAGTGAAACTTATAATTAATACATATATATTATCATAGACGTAGTCAGGTTTTAATTTGTTAATTGTCCTCTATGCTTATATTTGCCTTCAGCTTTATAGAATATACACGAAAATCATATAATTTAAAAAGAAAAAGAAATTACATAATGCTGACAATTCATGATCTTCCAATAGAAAGATATCTGAACATATTAGAAGTTTTAAATTATCCGATTTACATTTTTTATTTATTTAAACCAACAGATTCCTCATCAGTTATAAAACATAGAAAAAAACTGATTGAAAAATGACAAAAGATAACCAATTTTATTGGAAATAATGCAGCCAATCAAATAGACTAATCGCAAAAAAAACAAAAAAATCAAGCATCTACCATGAAGGGTTGTGCTTATTCTCTATGTAGAAATGCATGACCTGAATGTTTATGGTGTTTCCATCACAGTAACACACATCATCAAGCCTTATAAAAGGTTTATGAAATAATATGGAAATTGAAGTTGAAAATAGGATTGTTCTGGTATCTAAGTACCCAGCATACCACTGAGTTATGCCTTCTGCTACAGATTTCAATCTCTGACTAAATCTAACCATATTGTAAAATTTTAATACTTAAAGGCACTTTATCAAATTAAATAGTTCCAATGAACCAATATACTTTTAATATACAACCATTTTGAAAAACATAAATAATAGTTTTTAATTTATTACAATTTTTATTTATTTATTAAAAATATTGTGATTCCTTTGGAAACTTCAACCAATTTGTTGTCTTCCATTGTTGCTTCATAATCATGGATTTGTATAATTGTTATACAAGTGTTTATTATGTGATCAGAAATCATACCTTGGTTAATTTTTTTACATTTATATCTATTCTCATAATGCGTTGCTTCATTCATGGAAACCGTTATCTTCTTTATCTAATACTTATGAAGTACAGATATGGCTGTAAAAGAAGGTAGAAGTTAGTGTCATTTGTGAGAATGATCATCATTCCAATCACCAAAAATAGTCTCCAGGTTTGTCTCTGGATTTTATAATTATACTTCCAAGATATAATAAAAAAATAAACAAAATTTAGAGCACATTACATCAATTATCTGACATTTTCTTTTTTATATGCAATATGCATACTTTTATCTCTCTGCATGCAATATTAAAGTATGTAATGCAAATATAAAAGACTTCATAGCACTGTGGTTATCATATCCATCTGCTACATCTTTGATCTGGACTGTTAAAATGTTTTAGATTACAAACAAAAGCATTTTTTTTTTTGGATAATTTTTCCACAGTTTAGCAAACCATTTTAGCAAACCATTCAATAATGAACAGCAAATATGGTCCAACTATTATTAATTGGGTAGTTAAGATATCAAAATGATCTGGATTGCATAGATGAGCATTGATGTTGTCTGTAAAAGCAAAAGAAATTATGATTGTTATTATGATGCTGATCTTACTATTGATGGAAGATACGTATGAATCATACTTCTATGGGCTTGCTTTTTACCAAGCAAATTGAAAATGATTACAATCATGTAATATGGTTTAAATGATAATGTGTTTGTGCAGTAAATGTTTATGTATGTAATGTGTTTTGCTCATGTGTGTAGGTTTAATGCAATGACAATGTAGTGACCTCTGGAATTCAAGATTCATGGATCATGGGTTCAACTTTGTCATTTCCAGTCATCAAACTTCTAATAAACTCTTGAACAATATGAATATTATTAGAAATATATTTATGGTGTTCGCTTGAAATTCATAGTTTGTTAATTAAATATTTTTTAAATTTCATGATTTTGGGGTGTGTACATATAATCTAAAATCCTTACCATTAGTACTCTGCTTCACAAGATTTGGTATAGGGGTAAGGTATTAGACTCTGGAGCTCAAGTTCAATGGATTGAAGCCCAGCTGTTGTTTCTGGTGTTCAACTTTCGTATAGCTTCCTAAGCAATACATCATTGGGTTATTTTTGTTATTAGGGTTCTGTGTGTCCTAGTGCAATGGAAGAGTAATGGGCTGTAGAATAAAAACTTTTTGGTGGTGCTGAACCTTGTATGACTTTCTCAAATAATAAACCACTTAATTATTTTTTATAATTCTTATTACTATCAATGTAATACATTGTACCTGGAATCCATTACATATACTATACACAAAGATAATGCTTCTGGTGTGCATATTCATTATTTTACTATAATATTTACTTTGTCAGTATACCTAAAGATTACTAAAATCGAATTTGATGATGATGATCAAACCTTCCATTCCCTATATAAATATATATGACATCTTGATTATTCACCCAAATCCCTATCTCAGAAGACTAAATTTAACATTTATTCATAAGGATTTTATTAGAATGTACAAATTTTGAATTTAATTTCTACATTTAAAACACTACTTTCTTTTAAGAAAGACCTTATACAAAATTTCACCCTCTGACATCATCATCACAATTTATTAGGCAACAATCCTGTTTTTCTTAGCTTAGAATATGAGCACAAAACTTAACAGAAATTGGAGATGAAATTACTGATAAAATGATGCACAACTAACTAACTAAGTATGAAGATTGGCTATCTTAATACAAAGCTGAGCACTGATTGTATATATATGTGAGGATAGTAATCTAGACCAATTGATGATTGCTGGTTTAGCATGAAATACGTATATTGGTGATTATTTATCTTTTCAACATGTGTGTGATAAGATGGGTCAGAAATATGAGATGGCACTGAGAGTAGTGGGTTGTGTGAAAGTCTGAGTTCGAATCCCGCCTATATTACATATATAAATGCAGGTTTAAGCCTGTACAATGTACTAAATAATGTTATCAATTTATTTGGACACTCAATTGATTTCAGAAAAAAATAAACAAATAAAATAATAAATTTACTGAATATCATATAAAAAAAAATAGAAAAATTATAGATTAATTAGAAGTACATACATATCTAAATAATCTAAATCTCTATCTTATGATATCTTAAAAATATTCATTAATGAAATGATATAAATAATATACATTTAAAATAAATAAATAAAAACAATTAAAATGCCAATTCCTAAAATTTACAAATTATATTACTATTTAATAAGGTCTTTACATATATTTACAAATCATTAAATTCTTATGCAAATTGGTTCAAAAGAATTTAATAAAGACTATTTCTGATTTTAATTCATATAATCTCTTTGTTGGATGATTTTAGATTAAGTGTTCCAAGTTTTTATTTCACTTGTTGCTTGATTACCTAAGCAGGATTAGAGGTGGAAACTGGAAAACAGTCCAGCAGGCAACAAGTTACCATGCCGTAAGTTCTCTGTTTCTGGACTTCTTCTTGATCATTTTCTGAAGCCGGAAAAGATACATTGTGAGTTCCGACTGGTATATTTTGGATGCACTTAGAGATATACTTACACTTTTATCTCCAACTAAATTGAACATTTTAACTGGCTGATTAGGTCTCAGTATTAAGCAGCACTATAACAGTGGGTTGAACTGAGCTAGAATATATCTGCAGCTAAAATTGTTTTTTTTTTTGTTATTTATATACTATTACTGATGTGTGCTCTGGACTTTCCATGGATATTATAATTTGCTTTTCTGCTTCCTTTTTTTAATATAATCTTTTATTAAACCAGGGAAAACTTTCGCAGAAAGCCTACATGTGTTTATCCTTATCTTTTAATCCTGGTTTTAGGTTTTTCCTTCTTTATCCTTTTAATTACGCTTAATTACTGTTCTGATTAAATTTAACCTTATCAAATCATGTAAAAATAACTTAATTAATTTTTATAAATAGTTTGCAATCACGATTAAATTATTACTCAAGGTTATAAAATATATGATTTTGTTTTATAACTTTAGCATATAGAAATATTAAAAATGCACAGTTTTACAAATTTTGCCTATCTCCAAAAATAAAAATAATTAAACATTTAACTTATGCATAAATTTAATCTACACATACGAGATATATGAGATGAAATGAAAGAATCTTTTATTTATTTTATTCCCATAATTTCCGATTTTATTTGGAAATGTTTAATAATTCATTCTGAGCTCATTTTGTTGGGGCAGCTTGTACTATAGACATGGTTAGAGTTGGCCAATGTCCACAATATTATAATATATGTATATATACTAAATAATAACATTACATGGCAATTGAATATATAATATATGAAAACAGTTGGAGGAGATTCCAAGTTCCATCTAACTGTAAAATAATTAAGCAAATCTACAAACTAAATGTAGTTGGCAAAAAATCCAATATGGAGTACAGAAACAAAGTTACAAGCATTACCCAGGAAGCATTGCAGGTATCTCAGTGATTCAGAAAAAAGTAAACTAACATCATATTTTGGCAAAATTCCTCATCTTTATAATCTACCTAAAACCCATACAGATCATGTTGCATTAAGACCTATTGTTCTAGAACTTCACCATGCCAAAATTTGTCTAGATCTCTTCTCAAAAAAACCCAGTTCTTTGTCATGGATTCTAGATACCATGGAATTAATCAAGAATATGGAAATTGAAAGAACTGACTTAGTAGTAAGCTTTGATGTGTAAAGTTTATTCGCAAATGTACCATATGAAGAAGCATTATCTATTATAAGAAAAAGATTAAATGATGATAATAGCTTACAACCAGAACAAATTTTCTTATTGATTATATAGTGGAAGAATTAACATTTTGCATAACAACAATCTATTTTCAATACAACACTGAATTCTTCCAACAAAATCAATGAATGACTATGGACTTATCAATATTTACATGGAATTCCTGAAACCATAGTCATAAAGACTACTCCATATCCATCTAAAGTTTGGATTCACTATGTTGATGATACATCTGTTGTATGGCCACTTCATGGTGCACTACTACAAACTTTCTGGAAACATACCAATGGTATATCCTCTTAAATTAAATTCATGATAGAATCAGAACAAGAATAAACATTGGCATTTTTATATATTCTTGTGACAAGATTCCCTCATGGCAAAACCAAAACTATAGTTTACATAAAACCCACACACTGAGAAAAATACATCCAATCACACCAGAAACACAAATCATGGAGTTATAATATCACTTTGGAACAGAGCAAAAGAAGTTTGTTCAGAAATCAATTTGAAAAAGGAAAAGATTTATATAAAACAAACTCTTACAAAAAATATTTATCCATGAACTGTTATTAAGAAAAACTTAAAATAAAATTTTCATAAAAGTATATATTTTTTAAAAAAAGTCAGGTGCCTAAAGTATGGTGTTATTCTTCTGTTTCAGGACCTGCTAACATTTTTTTCTATTATGTTATATGGTCTTCATGGTTGAGAGTAATAGTAGAGCATCAGACATTGGAACAGAAGGTCCTTGAATTTATTCCAATTCTGATACTTTCAGCACTCTAACTTCTTATGAACTCTCAAACAATAAAGTATTATAACTTTATCTTTCCAATTGCATTGCCAAATTCATATAATATTAATATGATATATGTTCTTTATTACTTTTACAATGCTTTATTTATAACCTAATGTGACAGTTTCGATTGCTCTGCAATCTTCTTCAGAACTCTTACTTACATCTCCAAATTTGGAGATATTAAAAGTTCTGAAGAAGATTGCTAGGGCAATCAAAACTGTCATATATCTCCAAATTTGAAGATATAACTAGAAGTTTTGAAGAAGATTGTTGGGGCAATTGAAACTATCATATTAGTTGTAAAAAAAGCATTGTAAAAGCAATAAAGAATATAGATGGTGTTAAATAATAAAGTGATTTGATTTATATTATTTATTACAATACATGGATAATTATTTGGGGGAAGACATCTTTCAAAGGAATATTATGATCTTCTGTTATTCCTTTTACATTATAGCTTCTACCTCATCTTCTATTAAGTGAAATATAAATGCTATGAATACATGTTGAAAGTTTCCAAATTTTTATACTAACAAGTTGAACATGTATTAACCAATATGTATACCTTAAAAATATTGCAGCATGATTTGAAAATACAATATAAGAATTTTTTTTTTTTAATTTTCAGATTAAAAAACAACAATACAAAACTAAATTAATCTGATTAATAGCAAATGCAAATGTATAATGGAATTCACCAAACCAACACAAAAATATTTTGATGGCAGCATTCTTTGTGATTTTATTAAAAGTAACTAAATTATAGAAAAATTAACACCAAACATTCAATTTAAATGATGGAAACATTTTAAATTTCACACTGACCCATATTTAGAACAATTCAAAAATGCATTAAATAAAGTATGTAGTATATATTTACTTATACATTTATTAATAAATTAATTATGTATCATATATCCCAGTCAAAAGGTGACTGATTCTCTCTTCAAATTATTTACAGTGCCATTTCTGGTCAGTAACATACCTTAGCTATTCACCACAAAAGTTTTAAGATGATAGTTTGACTCAATCATGAATTAAAAGAAATATGATAGTGGATTTCATATCTTTGTGATCATCTTCACTGCTCCCTCAGACATCATGAAATCTTGCAAATCACTTGAAAACATTCTTGTGACACATGGCTTCACTGTTATACACAATGTGAATCACTTCACAAATTTTAGTAGCAGTTTTGTCCAATTTAAAACCAAATTTAATGATAGTGCATCATTCCATTATGGGTTAAAGTTCCCAAACACTATAACATTTCATGGCATAACTTGTGATCCAGAATGCTAGTGCTTAAAATGTTTGTGGTGAATAGGTAAAATACTATGTCATTATGTAACACATGCATTGATAAAGAGATTGGTACTTACATCAAATTATTTTCTAATTGATAAAGTTAGGGTTTAGTAGAAGGATTAGTAAGTTGTCACTAATTACTATCAAATTTTTATACTGCTTGATTAGAGAATCTGTTGCCAAGAGAATCTCTGGATTAACAATTCTACTTTCTAGTTCATTTAATATATCCCATTAATATTGAAATTATATAAATAAAAAAAATACTTAGTTGTTTGGGAGGTCATGTGATGTTGAAGTATCAGAAATGAAAAGTTGAACACTGATCTTCACTTCTTAATTCTGTGTTCTTCTGCTGTATGTAAACTGTACTGACAAGAATTACATTAAGCATAAGGAAGTATTATTTATTTTATGAATAATTGAAGAGTCTACAAGGGAAGTAAAAAGTATTTTTTTTATTACATTAACATTAAAAACTCTTTTTCAAACACTCTTTATTAGAGTTATTGTCACTCAATTTAAATATTAATAATATTTAATGAATGAAATCTTTTCATTCATAATTTCTTAAGCTATTTAGAAACTGGAACTAATTAATTTAATCCTGCATGCCTAACAAAGTGCAGTTAATTCATAGCTTCAGACTTGGCAATTGATGTAAGTAGCATATTTTTTTATATAATATAAATTGATTATGAGTAGCCTATATAGATTAACAATTAAACTGTGTATTTTGGAAGCTGGTCTTTCTTTGTAATTATATGATGGATTATTTTCATCAACTAGAATTAATTGCTACTTGTCTTTAAAAAATTCAAACTTTATTTAAACTTTTTAAATACTTTTAACTATTAGCAATAACATATATGTTAGTATATAACACTTCAAAAGTTATTATTCTCCTATCTTCTTTTTTGATTAAATAGCTTATTTTGTTAAAATGTTATCTTAGAGTCACTATTCACTAATATGAAGGCCTAAGGTTCAATTCCCATGGCCAGCAATATCTGAAGAAGAGAGTTGAATTAATTATATATTAAACTACATGTTATTGCTAGCAGTTGAATGTGTTTTAATTCTTAATGATAGAAATAATTCAACATACAATTGCAAATAAAATGACATCATCATGAACCTTTAGACAAACACTGGTATTTATTCCCTATTTTAAATTCATATAATACATGTATAAAAAAACAGCCTAATTTAAAAGATTTTCTAAAGACTCATACCAAATGTATTTGTGCATTAATAATGTTATTTCTGTATAATATTTTTAAAATATATTTTCTCATTGTTTACCCATTTAATTCAAGTTAATCAAATTGTTAGTTGCTTGGAAGATCATGTGTTATTTAAAGATTATCAAGTTGAACTTCCATTCAGGAACCTTTAGTTCTTGAATTTGCCATTAACACTATGCTAAATCAAACAGAGTGAAAATTAATTGACTGGTTCATCACTTGGGAGATTACGTGCTGCCCCAATACTGGAAGTGATGGCAATGGGTTGTAATACAGGGACTTCTACCTCTTGTTACCATTATATTAAACTGTACAAGGTAATGCATTGTTTTGATATCTGATAATAGGGATCTATATAAAAAAGGACTTGGCAGTATTTTTATGTGGTTGAGGTTTTTCATACAAATTTAGAACATTATTTCAGATAGTGAATCTCACTGAGACTGTTTGATATTGGGTGTCAAATGGATATCTGGCTATTTGTAATTCAAAGGTAAAGTTACTGATATAGTCACATGACTTTTGGTGCATTTTAAAGCAAAAATATCATTATAATATGAAACAGATTTTGTCATTGATGATGAAAGAGGTGTGATACGTTTATGGTGTTAAGTGCATGTTTTAACATTGTTTTTTACTCTAAATTGTGTTTGAAAAACTGTAAAGATAAGATCAGCATGAGTGTAAGGATAAGGGAAGTTCTGGTTTAAGTTGAAGAAATCAAATGACATTGTATCAGCATTATTATTTGTATATGAGAGAAAAAGTAAACATATAGTTAAAATAGAATGGAAGTCATTAAGATATATAGTTATGGACCTGGTACCAGATCTATATAATTATACAGTCAAGTTGGCTTGGGTTCAATGCTTTAGGTTTTTTAACTTTGATTGACGTGATGGTGCTTAACAATATTGATTATAGCTTTGAATTTTAAATGCAAAATCTATAAATGACTGGGATGAGAATTACTACCAATCAGCAAGTATTAATTATTTAAACTTTCACTAGATGAAGCTAGAGTAAAGATAAAAGAAATGCTTTGGTTAACTTTATCATAAAGGATCTGTGAGCATTTTTGTTAAGACAATGTGACTCCATATCTCCAAAACTTTTTACTGCAGTACTGCAAGAAGTATTTTGTGGAGTTGTTTTTGCAAATAATGCTTTAGAGCTTCGGGAAATGTTGCAGGAGTTATCAGATAAAAGTAAGAAAGTAGGACTAACAGTAAACATTAAAAAGACTAAAGTAATGTTCAATGGATTTTCTCAAAAGATGAAAATAAGATTGATTCTAATGAGTTAGAAGAAGTTAACAACTACAAATATTACTATAGATGGAAACATAATGGATAAAATTAATTATAGAATTAAACTTGGTTGGAGTGCTTTGGATAGAAATAACTTAATATTAAAAGGAAATATGCCTATGTGTTTGAAAAGGAAGGTTTTTAATAAATATGTTTTACCAGCTCTTGCTGATGGATCTGAGACTTGGACACTTAATAGAAGAGCAATTCAGAGACTTCAGACCACTCAAAGAAGTATGGAGAGATGCATGTTAGGAATAACAAGAAGAGATTGAAAATGTAATATATGGGTAAGAGAACAAACAGGCATTACTGACATCATTGAAAGAATTAAAAGACTGAAGTGGAGTTGGGCTGAACATATTGCTAGAAGAGATGATAATAGATGGACAATTGAAAGCTTAAACGGAATTCCAAGAGATTGTAAAACACCCAGAAAAAGACCACGTGTGAGATGGATGGATGAAATAAGAATGTGTGCAGGGATGATTTGGATAAGAGAGGCTAGAGTTCGGAGAAGATGGACTGAACTTGCAGAGACCTTCATTCTGCAGTGGATTGATAATGATGATGATGATATATATATTACAAAATAATGACATTATTATTAAAAATAAAAAAGGATTTGGTTCATAGTTTTCTAAAAATAATCTCAACAGTTGTTGTAAAGATCATTAACTTTATTATATATAAAATTGATTTGTTTTGTATCAAGTTTCAATTTTGTATGTAACCTGATCATTCTCAAATCTACTAATGTTATGTGATAGCTAAAGGCATTTCAAGAGTTAATTTACAATTTTTGAACTCAATAAAATGTTGCATTACTCTCTGACTAAGTAAAGTTTATTCTCATGAATTTTAAGAAAGCACACATTAAAAAGATTGCTACGGCAGTTTTAACTTTGAAATAGTTAGTTGTAGATATATAGAGTTCAACTTTGTCTTTTTTAAATCTTAATAATAAATGTTAAAAAGAAAGTGCATGTTAAAAAATATTTACGTCTTTTAATGTTTAATATTTATGCATTTAATAGTATTTCTAAATATTAATTTTATTTATAAATAGCCAGTTGTACGCAAATGTATATTATGAAATTCCATGTAATGAAATTGGAGTCACTCAGTTGTTTATTTTTTATATTAAATAAATAAACAATCACATGATTCTATTGCGTAGGAATACATAAGAAGTTTGAGTGCTAGAAGTCTCAGAATTGTAATCAATGTGAGCTCATTGTGCTCTATGTAGAATGGCACCTCACCACTACATTAAACCAAACAGAATATCAACCACTGACCCCATATCTGCAATGCTCAATAATGGGCTTTTATGCAATGATCATTTATACAGATCTTTGAATCACATAATCCCACCTGTTTAAAGTACACCAATAGAATGCCATCAATCTATTGTTAAGGCAGCACTTAGATAATGAACGGAAATCCACTCATTATCAGAGTATAAGATTTTTAAATAGACCATGAGTGACAGCAATCAACTGAAATAGATTGAAATTAAACTGCCTAGAAGCATTATATAATAAAATCTATTAAGAGACTAGAAAAAGCTGTTTGAAAATAAATACATTGAGAAGAATGCTTTTAAACAAAAACATATGCATCGTTTTGACCACTTGATATAGAAAGAGGCAAGTGAATTAAATTAGTAACCAAGTTTTAGCTTTACACATTTATTATTTTTACTATATTTTTGCTTCAATTTTTTTTATACCAACATTAATCATCTTTGATATTCTGCTTATATGGATCTGGCTAAAATTATTACAGTATATACACCTAGGAGAATACTTTTAGACAGAAATATTGTAATGGAATTATGCCCACTAGTGATTCTAGGAAATGATTATTTATCCATTCAACCTTAAAATTTAACCTCATTTGATCATAGCCACTGATGATGACCAGACTGAAGCTCACATCAAGAAATGATCTCAAGGCAAACCTATCATTTTTGTTGATTATCATCTATCCCATATATATGTTAACTAACAGAATATGTGATTTGTTAATCCTATAAAAGCAGTTATATTATAGCATTATAAATCTTACACACAAATCAAATATTTATCTGACAGATGAGAAATCAGTGAGAAATGAGGTCTTTTCAGTAATAACAACTAACAATAAAAAACTTAAAACAAATTAACTTTCTCTAGCCCAATGTATTTACAAATGTACATAATCAGTAAAAAAAATAATTTTAGACTGAATCAATAAAATCAATCAAGCGTATTATGCTTAATTCATTTTACTTAAATTCTTTAGTCCCCTCAACTAGATTGACTTACTGGTTCCAGGGTCAATAATATGAGAATAATAATCTTACAATACATAAATAAAAAAAATCCCTTTTTAATATATATATCAATAAATTTATATTAATAAAATTAAACAAGCACAATTGAAATATTAGTACAAAATTTAAAAATGAGTCTCTTCACAAAATTAAAACAATTTTATCAATTATTAGTAAAGTTATTAATTATTCAAATATGAGTCAGATCTAGATGAAACTTGGTATCACCATTCTATTTTTATATATAATTAATTGCCATGCCAAGTTATTATTTAATATATATATATTATAGACACGGACTAACTCTAGCCATGTCTATATTATATAAGTTGTCTCAATAAAATGAGCTCAAAATGAATTATTAAACATTTCCAGATAAAAATTGAAAATTATGGAATAAAATAAAATAATACAATAAAAGATTCTCTCAATTGATTTCAGTTATTTTTATTTTTGGAGAGTGGCAAAATTTGTAAAACGTTGTATATTGCTAATATACTGTAGTTGTAAAATAAAGTTGTTATATATTTTATAATTGATTAATAACTTTATCAAGTTTGTAAACTAATAAATTGTTTTGATAGGTTTGACTGTAGTTAAATTTAATCAGAACTGTAATTAAATGGGTTAAGAAAGAGAAAATTAAAACTAGGGTTTAGGTATAAGGATAAGCACATATAGACTTTCTGGGAAAGTTTGTCCTGGCTTAAGAAAAGGTTATAAAAAGGAGGGGGAAAGCTGATTACAACATATGTAGAAAGCACAGGCTACATAAAAAGAAAAGTAGATTACAACATTTGTTGAAAGCAGAGACGAAACATTGGCAGCAGTGTTTTAAAAATCAATTTTAGCTGCAGAAATATCCCTGACACATAACCAGCCAGTTAAAATGTCCAATTTAGTTGAGGAGCTAAAAAACAAGTGTGCATTACTAAGGGTGGCCAAAGTATACCAGTCAGAATTTACAGTATAATCTTTCCTACTTCAGAAAATCGTCAAAAAAAAAGAAGCCTAGAAACAGAGGACTTAATGAAACATGCCCTTTTGCCTACAATGATTACATAAATTTGGTTCGTGGGCAATTTAAGTGTAGCTTAATCCCAAAACCTGCCATACCTAAGATCTGGGTTTGAATCCAAATAAAACATTAATAATTTTATTCAGGATCAAAGCAAGTTTAATCATTTTTCTTCCAAATAGACTTTAGTCACCATAGATAATAATCTAATTGTTGGATGGTAAATAGATATTTAGCTCGCACGACAATTTTGCCAGAAAGGTCATATGACATAGAAGCCCCTAACGGCAGATTGAGTATTTAACAATTCCATTCAATTAATCCAAACGTTGTTTTTTTTTAATTACGTTAATCGGCTGAATAACAGAACAGGACGAAAAAAAGAACTTTTTATTTCTTGAAATATTTTTTTGTAAACTAAGATTCTACGCTGTTATTATATCTTTGGGATATTTCTTTAATGATTTGTGTGTGTGTGATCGTAAAATTTTATTATTAAGAACAGTAATTGTATTTCATGTCTATCATTTACATGTTAAGCAAACACTTTTTAAAATTCATGACCAGAATAATATTTGAATAATTCTTTTTTTTTTTTAAATATAAAAGAATATATCTTTTAATTTTGTTGTAGAATATCATCCCATTAATTAAGCGCAGTTGATATTTCTAGCAGTCATTCACAAGGAAGTACAGACAGATTGAATCAACCACTGAAACAATACGATTTTTAAATTAACTTGAGAAAAAAAAAGACTCAATTTTTAAGACATTCTACATATATTTACCCAGGATTGAAAATGTCAAATTATCTATTGTTTTTATCTTGATCCATTGTTTAAAAATTTTTAACTATTGTTTAATTCTGTCAATTATTTAATTCAAAAATACGGAATTAACTTTCATTTGAAATATTTACGTAGTTCTCTCCCAGTATTCAATATATTTATTGAATACTATGGCCTTTATCTGTGAAAACTCTGGATCTAAAATTGGATCAGTGTATTTAAACACTCAGCAATTCATTTTAACTTCTTTTCACTATTAGTTTTCCAGTTTTAGCTCAAAGCCTTCATTAATAAAAATCATTACTTCGAAACTAGTGGGCTCGTATCTATTCATTACTCCAGTTTATAATAAATGCCTTTGAAATAGAATGCAGAGAATGTAGGCAGAACTGGGCAAAGGGTACTGCTGCCAAATAAAACACTTGGTGATTGACTGTGGTCCTTCACCACTATTTGCCATTCTCTTGTAACTTTTTCTAGTATGCTACATTCAGAAATACTGACAGTTCTCTACTTTATGAAATGTTCCATAATTTCCAGCTTAAATTGCATTTCCATTTAACTGCATGTTTACAATTAATCATAATGCAAAATATAAAAATAAGAGTCATTGATCACATGACATTATTCTCTTAAGCTTGTAAGTTATAAACAATGAGAATTGCCAATTCCCCAACAAGCTTTGTGATAAATGCTTAGCCAGAGAAAGCGTTTAAAATATCTCTGTCAGGACCCCCCCCCCCCAAACCCCTGACTATGGTTTCATGCTTTGGCACTCCTCAGAGAGGCACCAGGGTAGGTTCAGACACTAGATCTAAAAATACCAACCCAAAGTCAGCATTTATCTAAAAGTTATCTATTGAGTTGAAAATCTGAAATTTTCGGACACCTTCATGTCTTCAAACCCAGCTATCCAACTCAAATAGCTATATGGGGCTGATAGATCTTCAGCCATACCATATATCAGTAGTCTTAGCAATATAACATCGCATAAGACTTAAGACAGAGACTATAAATAGTCAAAATAAAAGTCATTGATCACATGACCTATTCACTACAATATATCACAAGAAATGTTTACACAATATGAGGAAACAAGAATATGTATATTTAAACATTTTTTAAACTTTATATAATCTGAGAATTGTTTATGATTACTACATGTTGATTTATACATTTCATTTTCATTTTTTTTTGCACTTTATATAATCCAAAAATTGTTTACATAACTAGTGTATAGAATTTAAGTAAATAAATCATGTTTGCATATACATTCATGATTGAATTATGTATGCCAAAATTTTGACGCACATATATTTTAAAATAAGTGTTAAAGAAAAGTCTCCTTATTACTTACTTTCAGAGAGTAATCTCTGCTAATGGTGAAAGTTTTAGACTATTTACTGTCTATTTTCCATTTTAGAAATATAGAATTGGACTACATCTACTTTATATATATATAATTTCAATATATTAACTTTTTAAAAAAAAGAGATGAGGAGAAGGAGGGGAGGAGTAGCCATAACTGAAACATTTTGATGTAAAATATAAAACGAGCACAAATTAGAAAGTTGTTAGATAACTCATAACATATATATATATGTTTAAGAAGTTGAAATATTTAAAAAATAATTAATTAGATTAAAACAAGCAACACTTTTTTAATTAGATTTTGAAATTCTAATAAATTTTCACAAGACTTAATAAATAATTAAATATGCAATGTTTTTCAAGAATATAAAATTTATTTATGAACCTAAAGAATAATTTTAACAAAATTGCAAACATCAACTGTCTCAAATCTGTGCCAATTTATCAGGCAGATAAAAAATGGCCATCTTTGACATGACCAAAAATCAACATTAATACAAGAAAATGGTGATTCTTTAGGAATTGGTCCATGAATATGATTATAAGTTTACTTTTAAAAAATATTCGATAATATTTCATTCATCTAGAATTGAAAACTGGGAAGAATTCTAGATTATCATCATTATTTTCAAACACTATCAAACCAGTATGAAGATCTCAGGTTCTTTGATTTATAGCTTCTCCACATTACTTTCATCCTTCCAATATATCACAATCTCTTCTAACAATATGTCCACTCCAATTCCATCTCAATCTTGCAATTCTTTCAGTGCTGTCACTGTTACCTGTTATTTTCTTACCCAAGCATACCTTTATCCAGGTTACAAATAGATTATTATATGAGGATTCACCATAGTGAACATCATCATTTGTGATTATTTTGGTTTACAATTGATTATTTATCACAACAATCTTTAGAAAAATGTTGAGTCTTCTTTTAAAAATAACTAATTTTTTTGAACCATTAATGACATCAGAGGATAATGACTTCATTAAAATTATATCAAGTGAAAACAAAATGGTGATACTGATGCTAAAAATATACAGTACAGCATGACATTTATTCAATATACAATATTATGTTTTAATTATATAGAATTAAAATTATAATTAATGTATTTCATCTGATTTTCATCCAGTGATCTTGCAAGATAATCAATGCTTTTATTTATGACATATTCAAAGAACAGAAGATTTTCATCATTAAAGACTATGAAAGCAAAAAATGCCACTTTGAACATATGCATCAACAAAGTATATAAATATTAAATTTTAAAATGTGTACATTAGGTAAAATATATTTACTCAATCAGTTTTAGCATAAAATTCTTATTAATGTTATTTTGTTTGTGACAAAAAACATTTACAAAATTGTAAAATAGTCATCATAATTGTAAATTATTTTAAAGAAAAAAAGAGAAGGAAATGATTTCATGCATTATGCACTTAATAATCAACTTTATATGACCTAAGATTATTAAACATAATTTTAAAATGTTAATTATTTGATCAATTTAAATCAATACTATTGTGATGTGTTTTCAGAAAATAGTGTTTGTTATTGTAAATATAAAGAAATATATCTTTACAATATCAACAACAAAAAACTGTTTAATAATTTACATTAAAACTTCAGCAATCAACTGTACATTATATTTTTTATCAAAATTTAATTTAATTTTACTAAACTTATGTAAAATAAATTTGTAAAGTTTTCTTGTTTTTTTTTAAAATTAATTAATGGTGCAAAAAAAGTTCTATGCTTTATTGGTCAGATATTATACAAAATTAAAAAAAAACTTTGATAATAGAACATAAATTGCATCAAAAATAAAATTTAAAATATACACTGAAGTTAGTTTATTTTTTGAATCATGAATGAAAAAATATTCTTTCACTATATAAGAAGCAAAATGACAGACCATCCATAAAGAAAATGATTTTTTTTTTAAAAATATAATTATCAAAATATTTTATACAATAATTTTACCTACAGATTGGGAATTTTTTAAAAAAAATATGTTTAGTAAAATATTTATTCATTAATTAACACTTTTTTTTTTTCAATTTAAACTTCATTTTTTTGATATACATTTTGAATTTAAAGTAGCAAATTATTTTTTTCATAGAAACTCATTATAATTACTTATTTTTTATGTGAGCTCTTTGATTATATTACTTTCAACATAATCTCTCCATGTTTATCTGAAAGTTTTTGATTATAGTGTTAGTTGCAACTATATGTTAGTCTGTCATTTAATATTAATTTTTAAATGTCAATAGAAAAAGTCAGATTTTATTAAAACTTTTTAGATATTTAGCTACTAGTAATAACCCACAGATACTATGATATAATTATAACATACATTTTTCCATATTTCATTGTATGATCTGAAATCTCTATTTCTAAGTTTAACAATTTCAAACTCTAAATAAAAACACATAATCATATAACTTTTTGATATTATTTCTATCAAAAACATTCCATTGGAAGTTTAATTTTATGATTAATTTTATCCATTGTATTTTCACTTGTATTAATAATCTGACTAAAGTTTTGTAATTATCCACTTTTTCTAATTTATAATTACTAATCATTATTTTCTTCTTCTGTGGTCATTTAAGTTATCTCCATATATTTTTATTCACTTAGTTTCCCATTTTAATTCATAAAATACTTCTTGTAAAACTGTTGCAAAAGTTTTGGAGATACAGAATCACCCAATCATATATTTTTCTCAATATTAATCTTATTAGGTTGCCACGACAACTACTGCAGTCGCAATAAGGGTAGACTGATAAGTTTAACCCAAGAAATTTGAGTAACTAAATTTGTCTTTTATTTGCCAACAAGTTAACAATGTTTACTCATAATATTAATAATGCTTATGCATAATATGGTTTAAATATCATAAAATGCTCAGACATGGATATATGCTAAAACATAATGCCAGTGTAGACTGTAAAAACTCCTAGGACCACTTTTAAATATTTGCTGGTGGAATTCACTGAGTATATCCATAGTCCTCTTGAATACTCAAGCCTTGCAATTTCTTGATTATAACATAAACCGGCTCTGACAAAGTATGTGAGCATGCAAATCCCAATTCTTTTTACAGGTGAGTTTTTATCCTGTTCCAGACCATTCCCCTAATAACACTATAGTTATAAAAATTTCTAAGTCAATCTAGTTGTTATTAATGCTATTCTATTTCTAGAACAGGAACCAATCTTTAATTATATCAACTTAATTTATCTCTTATTTGAACTACTTCTTTAATCACAATTATTTTCTATTAACAGAAATCCGTAAGTGCTTATTTTATCAGAACATATTTTTATTTTACTAAAACTTTTGATTTCATAAATAATTTGGCTCAATTTATATATTTTTAACTTAGCACAATATATGTTATTTACATTATTCTAGCATAACATAATATCATCATGTAGCCAAATTACTATAGTTTTATTTATATAAAAATGTCAGAGTGTGACGGTATTTTGGATCTATATCTTAAAATTCCCAAACCTTTAATTATGGTATAAATGCTAATAAAATCAAATGTTTTTTCGCAGTCGATAAATCCAAAGCATAATGGCACATCATATTCATTGATTCCTTCTATAACTTCTCTCACTACATTGTCACTGTACTAAAACAAACACCTTTAAATCTGACTATTGTGTGATTTAAATTCAAAGTTTATTGAAGTTGAGCTATAATTACCTTGGTAAAGATTTTTATAGGTTTGTAATTTTTAATTTCTTCTTTGTCATCCTTCTTAAATATTAATAGTCCTACCACATTCTTTCAATATTCTGGTACATCTTTATCACAGATATTTAGTACACAATTTTACCAACAATTTTTCTCTATCTTTATCTGCTGCTTTTAAAATATTAATAATTCCTTATTTCTTGGAATTTTTCTTTTTTATTGATTTAATCATATCTCATCTCTTCATTTAAAAGCTTGGCAATTCAAAAGGTGTAATAATTGTTATTGTAAATGTTTTCTTGTTTTCTATTACTATACAACTATAAATTATTTCCTTCTTTTCTAAGCTAACATAATAAATAACTCCATGACCACATGCAGAAAAGGTAGACTTTGAAATATGCAGCTTATTACTGCCTAGCATGCTTTCGGGATATCATGAATATCACATTCATGGCTATGATTCATGAGTTATTGGTATTAGCATGGAAGTAGCGATTAATTAGCTAGTCAAAATATTAAAATTTATTTAAATCACTATTTTTTTGATAGAGGGATGCCTATATCTTTTCTATTGATCAAAAACTGGTAATTTACTAAATTTTAATATTTTGAATAGCTAATTAATCACTCCTTGAGATTAATACCAAGTACTCTTAAGTCATAATACGGTAAGCCATGAATATAATATGCATGTTATATTGAGAGCATGCTAGGCAGTAATAAAGCAGAATATTTTAAAATATTCCTTTTCTGCATATGTGTTCATTAACAGTCATTTATTACTATACAATTATTTGTAAAATTGGTCCACACATTGCAGTATTTTTTTTTAGTAATAGTTTTATCTTCTTTTCATTGCTAAAATCACTTTTTTTTTCAATACCAGGCAATTTTATTTCTTTGAAACTTTTATTCCTTTTTTAATATATATTAAATCAAGCCTAGTTCAATATATATATATAAACAAAGGAAGTAAATTACTCTCCCTCAAGTTATGAATTAAAGTACTCTAAACAAAAGATCAAGAATAGAATGGATCCACCTATTCTTGAAGTTCTGATGTTTATAAGCAGATCTTTATTAATATTGTTAGTATTTCTAAGTGAAATTAATATATCATCCAGATGGAATATGGTACTTAATATTTATTAAACTAATAATCATTTATACAAGGCAAGGAATGGTGTTAAAAGAGAGTCTTTACATTTATGTACATATATATGTAATATGTGCACATGTTTTTAATTTGATGAAATTTAAATATTGTTTTGTTTTTTGTCTTCATATGTTAAAATAAATGTTTAAAAACAAATTGTATCAAAATTTTATTTATTTTGTAAGGGAAAAGAAGATCCTCTATATGAAGTTCTTCTGTAAGACATGGATTCTTTTGAATATTTGAGAGACTCCCATCTTTTTTAAAAAAACTATTGTGAGTAAGGACTGATAAATACTTTTATGATCCCTTCTTTTTATAATCAGATGCAAATTAATTTTAAAATATTAAAAATGTTATGATTTTAAAACTCGCCCACCATAATATACAATTTTTGAATATATTTAAAATTCATGTCTAAGATATTTAAATTCTTAATTTTTTATTTTGATAATTATTATATTTTATCAGTTTTACTGTTATTTTTTTATGATGGATTATTGAGTTATTGTGAAAAATACATCTTTAACAGAAGCATAAAAAAATTCAATACAATCATTGATTAAAAAAGGGCACTGTATTAGTAATAAAGATAAACAATAAAACTGTTCATATATATTATAATTAAATAAATTTAACTCAGGAAGTGATTATCAATTATTAAGATGTAAGATACGTGTTAATGCAAATTAAAGAGACAAAAATTATTAAGAAAAACAATATTTACAGTTGATATTCCTAATCTTTAGAAACATTCTAATGAATTTAAATTATAACTTACAAATCATTTTCAAGTATTAGTAGATTTTGAACATGATTCAGATTTGAATGAAATTAATATGAAAATAACTGATACATTTTTAAAAACGGCAACAAAGATAACAGGTAGAAAAAAGCAGCAATTGACCAATAAAATTTCTACTGAGACTAGAGAATTTATGAAGAAAAGAAGGAATATAAAGATATATAAAAATGATGAATTAGAAAGGATTGAATATCTTGAATTTTGTAAAATGGGGTGGAAAAGAGTTGAAAATAATATAAGAAAGTATAACTGTGAACTAGCAAGGAAAGCTGTAGAAGAGAATAAAAGTTTCAAGAGTGTAAAACATTTTAGTATTAGTAGGAAATTTATATCTGCGATAAAAAAAAAGATGGAATTATTACTAAAAAGAGAGATGGCATCATGAAATGGGTGACTTCTATCAAGAATTGTGTAGTAATAAAGAATAAGTACCCCCTATATCTATTATAGCTTCCGAATTGCCCAGAATTTTAAATTAAGAAGTGAGACATGCAATTAAATTTATGAAGAAAGGAAAGGCTCCAGGTAATTAGATATATTAAAAGAAGCATGAAGAAATAGAATTTTTTTTAGTAAAGTTACATAACAAATGTCTAAATAATAAAGATGTACCAGATGATTGGAAAAATGCAATATTAATATTTTAAAAGGGTGATAAAGAGGATATAGAAATTATAGACCTATCAGCCTTTTATCAGTTTTATACAAAATTTTTACCAAAATAATTACAACTCATCTACAAGGAACATTCAATTTCCACCAATTAAGAGAACAAGCTGGATTTAAAAGTAGTTTTAGTACAGTAGATCATATTGAGGTATTGATAAAAGTTATAGAAAAAACAAATGAATATGAGTTGCCATTATGCTTTAGATTTGTAGATTATAAAAAGGCATTTGATTCTGTAAACATTTCTTTAGTGATTAAAACATTGGATCATTAAGGTATAGATCTAGGATATTGTCATATTTTAAAGAATATTTACAAAATGCAACAGCAACAATTATATTACATAATGATACTAGGAAAGTCAATATTGAGAAGGTATAAGACAGGGTGACTCCATATCTCCAAAACTTTTTTCAGCAGTGCTGCAAGAAGTATTTTGTGGATTAAAATGGGAAGCTAAAGGAGTGAAAGTTAATGGAGATTATTTAAGGCATTTAGATTTTGCAGATAATGTAGTTGTTTTTGAAAATAATGCTTTAGAGCTGCAGAAAATGTTGCAGGAGTTATCAGATGAAAGTAGGACTAAAGATAAATGTTAAAAAGATGAAAGTAATGTTCAATGGATTTTCTCAAAATATGAAAATAAAAATTGATTATGATGAGTTAGAAGAAGTTAACAGCTACAAATATTTTGATCAGATTATTAATACAGATAGAAACATAATGAATGAAATTAATTATAGAATTAAACTTGGTTGCAGTGTTTTTGGTGGAAATAACTTGATAATAAAAGAAAATATGCCTATGTGTTTGAAAAGGAAGGTTTTTAATAAATGTGTTTTACCAATTCTTATTTATGGATTTGAGACTTGGACACTTAATACCAGAGCAATACAGAAACTTCAGACCACTCAAAGTAGTATGGAGAGATGCATGTTGGGAGTAACAAGAAGAGATCAAAAACACAATATATGGGTAAGAGAACAAACAGGTGTTACTGACCTCATTGAAAAAATTAAAAGACTGAAATGGAGTTGGTCTGGGCATATTGCTAGAAGAGATGATAATAGATGGACAATTGAAAACTTAAACTGGATTGCAAGAGATTGTAAAAGACTAGAAAGAGACCACATGTGAGATGGATGGATCAAATAAGAAAGGGTGCAGGGATTATGTGGAGAAGAGAAGCTAAAGATCAGAGAAGATGGATAGAACTTGGAGAGACCTTCATCCTGCAGTGGATTGATAATGGTTAATGATAATGATATATTATAATGGACTTCAAATTTTTTATTTATTTATTATATAATTTAGACCAGCTAAATTATATATGTACCATTATGCAAGCAGAGGGGAAAATAAAGTATACTTTACATAAAAACTATAACTAATTATCAGACTGGGTACTATCTATGAATATGCAGCCTGTATCCATCTTTCAAGACCATTACACCCATTATTTTCCTGCTGAAAGCAAAATATTTCTCCCATGTATACTTTAACTTATATTGGTCTTGCATCTAGGGACTATCCAGAGAATTAACTGGAACATCCACAAGAGATTTAAAATATTCTAGCACTTTTTTCATGGGCTAGCTCGATTAAATATAAGAAACTCACCTTATTAATGGTCAGATGTTAAATATTTGAAACTAAGATAATATAACTAACAATTTTTTTACTAAATTTTATATATTGAGAGATTCAGAGCAGAGAATTCAGTCCAAATTAACAATTAAAAAACATATAACAAAAATTATAATAGCATAAAAATATGACAAAACTTAAATTATTTACAAAATTATTTTAAACATTTTATTTAGTCTTAAATAAGAAAATAATAGTTTACATATTTTGTAGATTTTAACCAAGTTTTATAAAGAAAATATAAATTTTATCCCCTTTTTTTTTCAGTTTGAGTCTAGAATTTGATTCAATTTTGGCTTACATTTTGACCTAGGTTTTTGTTAAGGCTTTTCTTGAGGTGATAACTCTTTTTTTCTTTTGACAGTGCTTAAAGCCTTTAAGAGGTCTTTGCTTTCTTCATTTGTATAGCATGAGCTCAGGAACAGTATTCTTGCATTAGGCTCCAATTCCCTAGTGAATTATAGCTTTTTCTTCCTGATTCAGTACATATATTTCTCATATAAATGTCCAGCAATATTCTTGAACATAGGATGGAAGGGTGTCTCAGCAACAACAGGGCAGAGTTTGGGTCACATCTCAGGCTATCGATTATTCATAGGAAATGATATAAGACTGATTGGATACCCTTCTGTGAATCTAGCAGAGCATAGTAGTGGTAAGATGTCTGCAGAGATTTTTATACATTGCTTGGTCCACAAAACTATGAGTCCACAAGACATCACAAAATTCAGCTTGTAATATCAGAAACATGACATCAAAACAACAGCGCCAGAATAACTGAACTAATAACAATTTAGTAGCTTTTATACTTTAGACAAATTATTATTCTGGAAATCACCCACACTAATTGTTTTTCTTTTTTTTTTATTATTATTAATATTCTTTTTAATTACAGCAATACTTATCTAATCAGTTTACTGATATATCAATTTACACTAAAAACAACTTAATCCTTTCTTTATTAGATAATAATTTTAAAAAATACTTTTACATTTTAATTTTTAAAATTAATATTTTGGCTTAAAATATTTTACAATCAAAGTAAATTACAATTAATATAAATTTCAATCTCTCCCCCTTTTTTTTTCATTTTCATTGTACATCATAACATTTTGAATTCATAGTTTTTAAAGAGAAGATGAGCACTTATTACTGGCTTTATTTGGCAAGCCATTTCTTTTATTATATGTTCTTTTGCTTAATTTGACCAGGAGTTTTTTTTATTGTTAAATTTTAAACTGGTCTTTTGTTCTCTGTTCAAAATGTCTTCTCTCTCTAATTACTATTATGATGGCTTTTTAAGTGATTTATGTTAGGTAACTCTTTTCATTTTTTTAAAAAAAAGTAAACTCTTATGTAACTCATATATTTTGTGTATTTGTTACAATATATATATATTTACATTGAAGATTTAGCTTATAATAATCAGATATTAAATGGAATTATGTTTGATAGTTACTTCAATCAAGGAGAAAATAAATGTACATATTGCTTAAAAACTTGAAAAGTTTTAAAAATAATTAGACTAAAATTAACAAAAAAGCAATATTTTGTTAATTTTTAAAAAGTAGTAAACTCTTCATACAGTAGTGCCACTCAGTGTAAGCTGTAGTTATCAATGGATGCAAGAAAGTTCATGCATAAAATAACTATCTAATCCCTACTCATCCAATATCTCCAGACTAGTTATTAGCTTGTGGTTTTCATCAGTGAGAAACCTTGGACAATAGGCATTAGATAGGAATTTTATGCACAAACCTTCTTGCATTCCATTGATTATTATGGCTAGTACTGGATGTCACTACTCTATGGAGAGTTTACTATTGTTTTAACAGCTTATGTAAACATAGTAAATGTTGATTATGTGATGTTTAGTGGTTTAATTTTTAAAAAGCATGCAATTAAATTTGATTTCTTTAAACTGAGAGACTGTGAAAATTTCTGAGAGTCCTTTTTAAGACAAATTTTTTAAAAAAAAAATTACAAATTAAAATGAAATTTAGTATTGCTGCTAGTAACACATACTATAATTCTTGATATATCTCATGATTACAATGCCCTGCGTGATTTGGGACAGTGGAAGAGGATCAGACTTGAGAGTAAATAACATTTCAATTCATTTTCTGTGCTTGAACATCATATTAACTCTAAAGTCATAAGCCATTCATTTATTCTGTACTATTATAACATTCTCTTTTTCAATTTTAAAATATAAAATTAAATGAGATTTATTACAGAGCCAGCAAATGTTATTATGGGATGTTTTGATCAGCAGGGATTCAGAAAAATCTTTGTGATGATTAGTTTAAATTTTTTTTTGAGATGAGTGAAACATAGTATCTTAGGGTAGACCAGTGCCAGAATTATTTCAACAAAGTTAATTAAAAATATACGTACAAAGAATCCAGTTGGAAATTTAAAATTAAATCTATTTTAATATTACCATTAAGTAATTAATTGCTTACTTCTTTTTTTAACAATTGTAGAAAACTCTTAATATATTTCAGTTTTAAGTTTTATTTTTAACGTACCTCAGAATGAAATCAGATTGCCAAAGAGCTGTCAAAGTACATGATTGATGATGATGTTATAGAGGAAGAGATCGTAAGAGTTTAGTTTCTGATTTTGATTAATTGCTTTTATCTAGAATTATTTCTATTATTTGGTAACATTTTAATTGGTTTATATAAAAATTGCTTTAAAAAAATGAAGATAAAAATCAATGCATTTATTTTCATAATTTGTAGTCTAAAAATGTATATCTGTATAAAGTTCATTTTCATCATTTCACTGTGAAATATTTTTGCAATAGAATGGTTAACTTATTTGGTATGGAGTTCATGACCTGAGTAATTTATCAAACAAGTGTTGTGCTTTTAAATAATCATTTCATAATCCATTATATTGATGTCTAGCATTAACTGGAGACTCATATATGTTTCTGGCCAATTATATGATTTTTATTATAATGATTATAAAGAAATAAACGATTAAATTATGATACAAGTTTTACCATTGGAGAGATCAGTGACGCATCTACAAAGCATCACATGATTTAAATCAATGGATATTCTTTTATTCATTGACTACTTATAGAAGTCTCTGGAATAAATATGACTACAACACAGCCTATAATTTATTTTCCATACTGATTTCATTATATAATTATTTTTCTATTCTATCCAAGCACAAGTTGGAGATTGAAGAATAGTAATTCAAGAAAATTGCAAGTATAGGATAAGAATTTATAGGTCTTCTATAATTCCAGTGTTACATTTTCATGCGATTTTTATATTCTCCATTTTATACACTTTTAAACAGTTTTATGCTGCATGAATACTTTTTTATCTTTCACCACAGCTATGCCACCTATTATAAGCATTAGTAACTAATAGATGCCAGAAAATGGAAAATAAATCCATGTCCAGTGATGTTCTATCTATCATCTCCAGACAAGTTTCAAGCTTGCAGACTTCATCAGTGATAAACTTTGGATCTTGAAACAATCTATTAATTACTAAAGCTCATAGTAGCTGACATAATTGTGGTGAAAGATAAAAAAAAGTATGTTGTTTGAACCGCAATGGATAAAATAGAGTCGTGATTGGAGCCATAGCATCTACGATATATGTAAATTATTAATCAGGCCAATTTTCATATTAAATGTTTTGGGGATCTGACTCAAATTTTACACAAAAGGTAAAATAATATTGCTTGACTATTAGAAATTTTAAGGCATCTTCGTTACAGGTTAAAGCCTGTTTTAGTGTTTACATATACTTCCTGTGTGCTCTATAAAAATATAATTACAACTCTACAAAAGATAAAAGTAATTTCAAATAAATGTATTTTTGTGGTTTATTTAAAAATTCTTTGGGGCTTTAATCATATAAGTGTGTGTCTTTGTAAGTTCTCCTCTATGAGGGGTTTAGCATTATTAGACAAATAGGATATTCTTATCATTTGAGAACACTTCTTCATTGTCGGAGTTAGTTATCTCATTAACTTGTCAGAATATCTCACATTTAGAGCTATATCATAAAATAATAAAAACCCTTATATCAATACAACACTAATACTTTCTAAAATATAATTTGAGTGCATAAAGCTATTACAAAGTAAAAATAATGGCATACGTCATTTTCAAATATTCTCTTCCTAACCTGTGTGTCTCTGGCACAGTTTATTACTAAGCCCTGCGGAACTACAACATCTCCTCCCAACCTTTTAAATCTTAATTTACAATAAACAGTTTTGTAAATAAAACAGTGCAGTGCAATGAATATTTTTGTTTAACTTGTGTTGTTTAGTACAGTGGTAGAAAATCAGACTTTGGAGTTTAAAGTCCTTGAATCAATTTCAGTTCTAGTGCTTCTGGCACTCTTATTGTTGCTCTGTAAAATTCAGTGCAGTAGTAGAGTATCAAACTCTAGAGCTTAAGGTTCACAAATCAATTCCAGTTCTAATACTTTTGACTATCTTATTGTTGCCCTGTAGTGGTAGAGCATCAGACTCTGGAACTTAAGGTCCTCAAATTTAATTCCCAATTTAGTGTTTCTGGCATTCTTATTGTTGCCTTGTAAGGTTCAGTGCAGTGGCAGAGCATCAGACTCTAGAACTTAAGGTTCTTGAATCAATTTCAGCTGTAGTGCATCTGGCACTCTTATTGTTGCTCTGTAAGTTTCAGTGCAGTAGTAAAGTATCCAACTTTAGAGCTTAAGGTTCTCAAATCAATTCCAGTTCTAGTGCTTTTGACTCTTTTATTGTTGCCCTGTAAGGTTCAGTGCAGTGGTAGAGCATCAGACTCTGGAGTTTAAGATTCTTGAATCAATTCCCATTCTAGTGCTTATAGCACTCTTATTGTTGCTCTGTCAGATTCACTGCAGTAGTAGAGTATCAGATTCTGGAACTAATCAATTCCAGTTCTAGTGCTTCTGGAAGTCTTATTGTTGCTTTGTAGGTTCAGTGCAGTGGTAGAGCATCAGACTCTGGAGTTTAAGGTTTTCAAATCAATTCCCATTCTAGTGCTTCTCATACTCTTATTTATGCCCTGCAATGTTTACTGCAGTGGTGGAGTGAAAGACTCCAGAGTGTAAAGTCATTCCATAGAAGTCAGTTCTGTTACTTACTTCTTCTAAACTCCAGAATAATAAAGCCATTCAATTACTTTTTCTCAATATTTTTATTAATATATCTATCTATAATGTATTCATTATCACATTTTTCTTTGAGTAGTCGAGGAAATGCTTCATTGGTAAATCACTAATTTACATTTTTTTAAGAGTGATACAATGAGAAATTTATTTGGTCATCCCCCATGAAAAGAGTTTCAATAGAATCTTAGTGTTTTTTAAGTTACTCCTAGAATTTATTAAGTCACATCAAACAAATTATCTCATTATTGGCATTAAAAATAAATGTAATTAATGTCTGCTTAATTTTTTTTTTAACTACAGTAACTATTCAGATACAAACAGATGATTTCATTATTTTTATCATCTTATTGTTGCATTTAATACTGAAGAATTACAATTATAATTAATTATTCTGGGTAAAACGGAAAAGTTAAAAGTGAAACAGTAGTTTTCATACAAATGGTATCATTCACTATTAAATATATTTTGGTGAATTTTGACAAATATGTAATTTAAAAACAATCAATTTATTTAATTATTTTCACAATTTTTTTTAATCAGAGGGCAAAATTACGAATATTTAATAGATGTCACTTTAAAAGATGTTAATAGTAAAAGAATGAGAGAGATAAAAGAATATTGGTACTTATGAGTTTTCAAGTAAATCAAGATGGCAGTTTGTATTTTTGATAAATTTACAGTTTCCGGAGGAGGAGGGCATGTTTACAAAAAATGCCTGCTAGGGAGTGACTTACTTAATGTTTTCCTGAAGGTTTGTGATGATGGTGATCTAGTTTTTTTCATGTGTCATAGCATCGGCCGGGAAACGAACCTGAGACAAGTGCTTATAAGGTATCTGTGCTGACCACTCAGCCACCAATGCTTGATGATAGTGTTCTAGTTGTATTTTTATATTGGACTATTTCCATCATCCAATATGCTATATAAAAATATGACTTACTTAATATTTACATTTCATTTTGTAATACTGTTATTTTTTAAAAAAGAAATAATTGTGGAAAAAATTAATATGATTTATTTTCCTTTTTTTGGATTAACAGAAAAATGGAAAAAATATATAAATACAATATTTAAACTTTATTCATATCAGCAGCATGCAATCTTATCATGACTATTACCACATATTTTTCAGGATGTCAGGATCCCATACCTTTGAAAATAGTCCACTGCATCATGTTCTGTGACAGAAAGGTCTCAAATTTTTATCATTATGATAATTTTTTTTTTCATGTGTCATAGCATCAGCTGGGAAGTGAACCCGCAAACCCAGGACAACTGCTTGTAAAGCAGCTGTCACTGACCTCTCGACCACCAATACTTGACCATTATGACAATTTACCATAAAAAGAAACACACTGAATTGTACCAAAGTATGCCAAGGCTAAGCGTGTCTTGTCACTTCCCATGTTATAATGAAAGTTTAAAAAAATGAAATAAAGCTTATTCCTTTTTTAAATTTAACAATTGATTTATTAATCTTGTTTTAATTTAACAGCTAACAACTCATCTTCGGTAGATTATAGGCCCTTGAAACTGTACATTTATCAAAAATATAAGGTGCCATCTTGAAAACTCATGAGTACCAGAATATTTTATTATTATTATTTATGTAATATTTAATTTTATGTGCTAGTGCACGAATAGTATTAAATTAAATAGTAAGAATTATTCATCCTAGCATTTGCACTGCACTGTTTTTTATATTAACTCAATGATATCTTGTCAAGTATAAAATCTTATATTAAAAAAAATCACTGAACATTATTGAATTTAATTAATTAATAATTGACGTTGTCTTTTTCTGTCACTGAAACATCACAAAAAGTTCACATATCAAAAGTGACTGCTGGAGCCATGATCCATAGACCTTAAAATCCAGGGTCTACCACTGGACAAACCACACAGAACATAATTGACCGTAAACTGAGTAGTATAAAATATTTTATAGTAGAGATAAAATATTGAGTATAGTTATAAATTTTAATAGTTTATGGTGCAAAAGTAAAAAACAGGTAAAATGAAGTTGAGTTTTATTGTTTCAAACAGTAATTAAGAAACATAAGTTGCTTTAGTGTTTGCCTGAAGGGTTGTGATGATGTCATTCTAATTGCATTTAGATGTTAGACTATTTCGATCATCTAGCATTATGTATTGAATGTCTTTAGAAATTTTTTAAATTTTATTTAATTTTCAATTACATTCAATTGTTAGTAATAGCATATAGGTTAATATAAAACTCAACGTTTCGAGTGGTATAATTTTATTCGTTCTTTTAGGCATTCCTGGCTGCTCAAGGGCAATACTAGCATGGAATTGAACCTGGATCTTTAGATCTTGAATATTGAAATTTAAGGTAACACTCTATTCAACCGAGCAATTTCTGTGCTAGTATGGTCACTGGTCAGACCAGTAACAGCTGAAGAAAAGAGAATAATCCCACTCGAACTGTTGTGTTATATATTAACTTGTGCGCTATTACTACAGTTGAATGTAATTGGTTTATTTATTTTTCTCTGAGTAAAGGAAGGCAACTCTTTTTTAATTTAAATTATTATCTAATAAGAACTTGTTTAGACTTGATAATTCAATTTATAGTGTTTTTTTTTATTTCTAAATTTTTTAATTAATTGCAGCAGCAGAATATATTTATGACCACAATATATTAAAAGGTGCAGGTAATTTGAGAATAAAGGTTATTCAAAAGTGTATGTGCTTATAAATTTACATATTCACTGTTATGTGATTAGAACTTGATTGTGAATTGAACTTTTTAAGATAAAATTATAGTAGAAGGATATGTATAAATAATACATTATTTAAATATCAGATAATTTTATATATATAAAAAAAGTCAATCTACTTTTAAATTATTTGGGAAACGATTATATCTCTTGTTTACAATAGGTGGTGCTAAGTAGAAAAAGAAAATCTGCTTCACATTTAATTATTAGTATTTTTTTCTGTGAAGTTTAGTACATCAGTAGTATGATAGATTTGAAAACTAAAAAGTTCTTAATCAATATTCAGTCACCACTTTTGCTGTTAAAATATCTGTGACCTACTGAGCAACTAATCATTTGATTGTTTATCTAAAATACAGGCTTGTGTAATTTTTTTCTGGTCTGAAAAATATATAAAAAAACGAGGTTAAACGTATTTGTAAGCAATAAACACTAATTAATATTATGTTAAACATAATTACATATATTAAATATATATATAGGAAATAGTTTATGAATGTGTTCATTTGACTTGATTCATTTTTAATTTTTTTAAAAATAAATATGTTCAAAATAAAAAGATAAAATTAAAAACAAAAAAATATTTTCACTCATTTACGATATAAAAGATTCGAAATTCTTACATTGGTAGTTAGTTAATAAATCTCCTATAGATTATTATAAATGAATTATTGTTAGCATCTTTGATGATAACACCACATATAGCCGAACTAAAAACGTCCAGTGAATTGTGTAATACGTCATAAAATAATCTGTAAAGCGATGTGATTATATAGAGTACAATATTGTGCATTCTATTTTAAATAAGGGGTAAAAAAGACCAGCATGATTTGCAAAAAAGAAGACGAAATCATCAACTATTTCAGATTCAGATGTAATCAGCTAATGCAACTTAAAAATACACTAATGAGTCGGATCAAGGCAAATCAATCTAAATTATTTAATTTGAAAGAATATATCAGAAAAGGGTCATACACAGAAATTAGACTCTCATTAATTCTTGATCATCTATTATAGATTACTAGATGTAAGCTAGTGCTTAATCATCAAAATTTTAATCCTATTAACTTCATGCAGAGCAATCTAAACAAAACAAGAACAAGAGACAGCCTGATAATCTCTGAGGTTATTTTTACCATGACTTGGGACATGCTGAATTTGTCCTCTCCATGGCCCAACCAATGGCAGGATGCTCTGAAAAAGAGAAAACAGAAGAGTAATTGACTCAAATTTGGGAAAACCAAATGAAAGAATGAGAAAACCCTTTGAACAAAATATGTACCAAATAACCTCTAATGTAATAATATAATCTTTAATAAATAATTTTGGAAACTAAATGATAAATATTTTAATTGAGGGCAGTTCAAAGCATTTCTATTTTTATCAAAAACACATTGGTATTTTAGTCAACTCTGAAATATTATTTTTGATGTTGAAAAAACTATTTTTTTAAAATTAATAATAATTGCACTTTTATAAGATGCAATATTAGAATGGCAGGCTTTGGAGTTCAAGGACCATAGATCACAACTTAGTACTAACATTCCAGTGTTCGAACTTTTACAAGCACCTGAGCAATGCATCATTTGATTATTTACTTGAGTGATTTTTGGATCAATCTTCAACTGAGTAGTGTAAAAGAGTACTTACATATTAGTTCTGCTACATAGAAAAGATGGTACTATTTTTCACATCCATGATAAATGTGTAACCTTGTGATCACATCAAATAAACCCTGCTATCTGATCAGATCTTGTCCAATAATGTATTTTTTTATGATAATTTTATACTCACAGTTATTATTGTCCACATTTCATTCTGACAAACTGTCAATTGCACTTTTTGACTATGTTTTTACTTTCATTTGTATTTGTAGTTTTGGTTCAATGATTTTTATCGGCTATTGAAATAAATGCTGTTTTATATTTTCAAGAAAATGTAAAATTGGAGGCCCTAAGAAAATTATCAAAATTGACAAGCTTTTTCAAAACCAAGCTGGAGGAATTCTTCCCAAACAGTTGATGTTTTGGCTTGTGCAGAGAGACTGATGAGTGTTTTATCATGACAATTGATGATAGAAAAGCGACAACTCTTATGGAAGCCATAAAACAAAATGTGGAAAAGGAATCGATGATTTATTCCAACTGTTGGAAGGCCTATAAAAGTGCTAAATCATTAAGTTCCAGTTATGATCATTTTCATGTGAACCACAAATACAATTACGTGTTAAGTAAATGTGCATTTTGGGAAAAATAAAAATTGTACTTTTAGTCTCCATTTAAAAAAAAAAAAAATCCACTTAAAATAAAGTAGAACTGACAAATTGATTGTTTTATCATGACAATTCTTGTTATATATTACACAGTAAGTTCTGTATGTGAATATTTTATGGATTTTTGTAAATATCAGTGTATTTGTAATTTAATGATTGTTTGGTCCATATGTCAAATCAATATTTTTTTACTATTTTTAAAAATGTACTTTTTAAGTTTGATTTTTTAGTTAAAATTTATATTTTTAGTATTGTTAGAAATTAATATTTTATGTATTGGTAAAAATGTATTTTTTAAGATTCATTTTTGGATGAAATTCACATTTTAGTATTGTTAGAAATTAAAATCATGTATTAGTCCCGCAACATATATCAGAACTGGTATGTCTATTCACATAAGTATTTAGACTACCAATAACTTTGTAAATCTTGCAGAAAAAATATTGTGTACATGTTATTTGATCAGATCACTAGATTAGAAAGTCATTAGTGGATTGATACAAATATGAACAGGTATAGCAATTGTGATACATGTTGTAGGACTAATATGTAAGTAACTGTAAAAGAATATATATATATAATTTGCAGTTCAAATGTCACCAGTTCTCCCAAGAAACTGAAAAATAGACCATGAGTTCAAAATCTATGCTTTCAAAAGCAGTTTTCAACTTATTCTATAACCATCTACTATAAGCTTGAATATGTGGATAGTAGCTGGTTGTGCTTTTTCTTCTGCATCCCCAGTTCAGTTTCTGGTTTTGGCATTTATCAGTCAAGACTCAGAATCTAAATCTGAAACTAATCATCTATTTGTAACATTTAATTCCTTTACACTATTAATAAACCCTAAGGTTTCCAGCTCAGGCATTGCTTTGTTATATTTTAATGACTTCAATTTTTTATTAACTGTAGATCATCACAGTTGTTTTTGAAGACCTAATTTACTTTAAACAATATATAGGTTATATTATGTATTATATGTTATTGAATTTGGGAATTCTTAAATCAGTTAGATTTCAGAGCTAGAATTAAACAACATGAACAAACTTCATTAATTTTCTATATTACTGTTAGATAAATGACGATATTGTGTGACTGCATTCTTTAAAACTTAAGGGTGCTTCTCGTTTAAGAATGATAATTATATATAGTATTCTCATTGTATACATAATTTTTCTTATTTATGATTTCAGTAAATAAATTAAAAATTAATAAAAATATCAATAATATTTAGAACTCATTTAAGCACTCAATATAATGCAATGTCTTAATTAAATTTTTGGATACAACAAACAATTTTGACTATACAACAGTCTTTCTCAGAAAAACTTTTTCCACTTCATTTATAATGACATTGTAATATGCTGTAAAAGAAACAGAAAAAAAAAACTTTTTGAACATCTGCTATATAGTTGTAACTATCAGGAATTCAATTAAGATATTGTATTATGGACAATAACTATATGCAAAAGCATATACAAGATATGCTTAAATCTGAATAAAGTTCATAATTTTTGCCTATTGACTGTGTAAAAATGTTAAAACATCATTGATAGTTGTATTAAAACTACTATAACTAAAGCATACAAGATAATGAAAGAAATTCAACTGACTAGCCCAAAAATATACTCAGCTTGAAAGTTTAAAACAAAATATTTTCTTTATGAGTGGGTAAAATGCTTTTGATAGAATTACAAGTTAATAAAAGCAGTAAATAATTGTAGAAAAAGTAAATTTTTAATTTTCTTCACTTTATATTTTTATTCAAAGCACAAGCAGTATGTATATATTTCTATACGACAGTTCATACTTTGCTTAAGTAGTATAATGAAAGTTATTAAACTGTCAACCTAGGCATAGAAATTTGGGTGTTAAATACCTCTATGAAAATGCTGACATATTATTTAAAGTTTATATTTGGATTAGTGATAATCTCCAGTTTAAAAAAGGATTAATAATAATCATTAATCTGATCATATGAAATGGGAGGTACCAAAGTTGAGAATGCTGAATGTTTGACCTTTATAAATCAAACTGTATAATTTATTTATAAATACTAAGCAAATGATACAGTCAAACATTAAGAGACTGTAATCTAAGCCAACTGATTGTTGCTAATTTAGCATGAAATGCACATCTTGAAGGTTATTTATCTGTTCATATGTTTTATTTAATGTATGGTGGAATGGAAGTTTTAAATATATCAAATATATATACGAAGATAAGTTATTTTATGTTTTTATGATTTACTCAACTGAAAATAAGAGAAGGTGGAGTGCTTTTCTGTGGCTATGGGTGGTTGCAATATGAGAGAGTTATAATGAATAATGTATTGATAAAACCAAAACATTTGTAAATATGATTGTTATTAAACATATACGTATTTGTATATGAGTGTGTTAAATACACACATCATTCACTGCTTATCTAACCATGATATATGGTTTGGAACCAAATGTTGCAGGTATAACAGAGTACTATATTATAATTACGACATAAGATTTAAAAAATCTTTAAATACAATCCTATTAAATAAATTATAAAATAAAATTAATAAAGCAAATAGATGCATTAAAAAGCTATTTGATTAAACTTGTTTTCTTAAACTCAAGCTAAAATTGATTAAATTTATCTTTTTTAGTAAAGTCATTATCCATAAATCCACTTAAAAGATAGACAGTTGAGTACTTAAATTGTTGGAAATAGTCAAATTCTTGAATGGAAGTCATAATTTTTCTAAAGTGCCATCATTATGAGAGATTATTTTTAGCTGCCTCCTACTGATAGACATCATGTAGACAGTATTTATTATGAAATATGTGGGCAAGGTTCCAGTAAAAATTAATTCAGAATGTTTATAAGCTTTACATGTTCCCATAACATGTGAAGAAAACAAATATATTTATTTATTTCAAGACAAACAAAACTATGTAAAACATGTATTTACATACATAAAAAGTAACTTACATACACATATCTTTTTCACACAAGATTAGTTCAGATATTAAATATATACACATACATATTTATATGCCTCTCTATTTAGTCATCAGAAGTGTGTGTTAGAATGTAAAATCCATTAATAGCGATTTTTGTTTTTAAATAAAGCCAACTTATAGTTTTAAATATGATTTCAGATGAAATTCTAACAGTTTTAACAAGTTCATAAATAAAGCAAAGCTTATCAAATGTATAATGCTGACAATCTAAGCCTATTCATAGAACAACTAAATCTAAAATTACTATTATAATAATTCACTATCTAGATTAATAATGAATCATTTTAATGAACTTGCAAATGAAACCTCTTTTTTATATTAATTCTAATATATTTGTCACATAAAAAATGACTACTTCTTTGTTATATCATCAAAAATGGAAATAATGAAATCCAATATGTTGTTATTTCATACAACAAATAATAAAAATCATATATATCGGCTAATATAAATATACATTAATCATGCATAAAAACCTTTTTTGGCACATGGTTTGGTGCCCATTTCAAATGCTAATGATCTATTTTAACATTAGCCAATTATTATTTATAGCATCCTAGCACCTCACTGAGGAAGCCCGTAGCAGAAACCTGTCTGGGGTTGAGGATATTCTGCAAAGCTTGTTAAGAGCTTATTTGTGAGTTCTATATATTTGTAATACAAGCTTGTTAAATTAGGTCATGTGACATATGACTTGATTTCTTTGTACAATTATATATACATAAATTATAATATATATATTAGCAAATGATTTGATCAATCATCTTTAGATATAATATTTTCAAAACCATATCATAGTTCTATCCAACGATGTTTTGTTATTCCAGAAAAAAGTAGAAATATCATAAAAAGCTATTTGAATCCAAGCACATTTTATTAATTCTGATATTTTCCAAATATCCAAATTATTTTTTCATTTAGCAGATATTTGGTATGCAAACACTTGTTTATATCCATGACAATACAATGTAAATATCCTTTCCTTTAACAAGTATTTGATTCACAAAACATTACACGTGAAAAGATGCTAGTTTCATCATCCATAGCAATGTGATGGAAATTAACCAATTTCTATCCTATGTGGAAATAACTCGTCAATCTCATAAAGCTATATTGGCAAGTAAACCTAATTCTTGTATATATCTTGATGTTGTTAGCATTTATATCTCATCATTGAAAAATACATAGTATTCATTTTGTAAAGCAAATAAACATTCTGATGGTTTTTGAAAATGCTAAGAATTAATTTTCATTCTTTCAACAAATTGCCACCCTTCACAAATCCTCAATAAATTTGTCCAGTTAATGGATGCATACTATTTTTTCACCCCTTCATTCTATCCATTTGATAATCAAATACTTTTAAAAACAAATAAATAAGAAATCATATGAAGGAACTTAGATTTGCTTCTATTGAAGCCAAGATAGAGAGAGACTGAGTTTAAACTATTCTATTCTATTTATAAACTTTGTTAACTGATGTCAGAGACACTATAGCAATGACCCATGTTAACTCTTTGGTCAATTCCAACCAGCATCTCATAAATAAAAATCTTGTTACATAAAATAATGACAAATAAAAATAAATATTTTATAATTTATTACACTTAACATTCAATATTTACATTTTAAAATACAAATAGTAACCTTTTACTCCAACAAATACTTTTTACCCATACTTGAAACATTATATATTTAGGTGTATTCTTTGTAATATATTATTGTGAATGCAGTAAATTCCCAAGAATTACTAAAAAATAATTGAACTGCCCCTAGCTGCAATGTTTAATAATTTTATAATAGCAAAACAACTATTTCTTACTGCATTCAATTATTTTTTATGGAGAATTAACTATGACTATAATAGATAGAAGAACACATCTTAGATTGACCTACATATTTAATGAAAACTGATTTTGAAATGACTGATATTTAAATTTACAGAGTAGAGCTATTTCTCTGACTTTTAAAATTCCATTCATGAATAGACAAATATCAAATGTGTAATGATAAATAATTCAGTTATTTATTAATATTATTTGGAAATTGTCACATGGCTATTATATATACATACATATAACTTGTGGTAATTATATTCTTTACATTTGCAGGTTCAAAAATAATAATCTATAAATATTGCCCATAACTTCATCACTTAGATAAAAATTCTTATTTTATTTTTTAAATTTACTGTATTTTTCTAAAACATTAATAACCTTTGGCTTAAGAAGGTTTAGTTTATTTCACTTAACCATTTACAAAATGTCTAGCTACTATTTGCAGATTTCATGCATTTATTTGTGTCACTGTTTCTACATAAGGTGCTACTGAAAAACCTTTACCCTGTTGTGGACCATATGACTCTACCTTATTTTTACTTTTCTTTTTTTTTTAATAGACCAAAACAATTTCTCCCTTTTCTGTATTTCTATAATATTATTTAAATGTTATATAATATATAGGGTATATGAGCACAGATATACCCTATATATTACATATATAGACACAGGTATATTATAAGCCTGTGTGTTTCAGTTATTTAAATGTTATGTACATTTAGCAGAAAAAGTAGATTTTTATGCAATGTAAACTTTAATTTTATTCATGCTGGGCATTAGGCCATAAGTTTGATTTGACAATGACTGGAATTGTATACATGGAGAGAGGACAGGAAGCACAAAATCAAAAAGGCCTGGGTAATCACAGGAGATATCAATGCTATAAATAAAAAGGAGTTATGTATACTGGTTTCAAGAAAATGGATTATTTAAATAAATTTAAATAATTATAATATATTTGAATGTTAAAGTAATGACTGAGAAAATATATAACCATGAATATTAAATAAACTTAGGTTGCTATGATAATGACATATGACGAAAGCATGCTCATATCCATGATGAAAGCATGCTCAGCGTGAAGAAAATCAAAATTAATGTTTAAGTTATATAAAAGTCTATCTTTTCTGCTAAATGTATTTAACATTTAAATAATAATATTATTACTTTTTAATACAACCAACTTATTTAGAAAAACAGGCGAAACTTACTATACATATTGCCACACACAGCAAGCTAGAGTAATCAATGGATGCCAGAAGGCTTGTGCATAAAATCCCCATCTAGTGCTTACTCATTGATTACACTAGCTTGCTGTGTGTGGCAATATGTAAAGTGAGTTTTGCCTGTTTTAACAACAGTTATACACAAGCATAAGAAGTGGTGGTAATGTGATGTTTATCAACTTATTTAGAGTTAACTCTTTATCATATGTTATTAACTTTTAATTGACTCAATTACATATATGTATTTTTTTTAACATTTATATAGGAGTTTAATGATAAGAGTGTGGGCATGTATTTATAAATGTATTAATTTAAAAGTTCAAGTTGAATTAAAAATAAAATTATTAGGAAAAAAAGCATCTAATAAATTAAACAGATGTTATTTGTGTTTATAAATATCTTTTACCAAATGCTTTAAACTAAAGTATTTTTAATAGAAGTTTAGCATTGCTTGGAATCAGTAAATAGTTATTTGAATTATTTGTGTGCACAATTTTATGTACCGTTGGCCAAACACATCCACTGTCTCACATTCCACAGCTTCAGTAGCCATAATTTGGAAAAAAGTTAAATGAAGGGTAAAATGGTATTAGTAATCATTCTCACATTCTGCATCATCACAGCACCCCCAGAAATTTCAATGATCATACTGCATTGCTTTTGTAAATTTGCAAAAAAAAAAAATTGTTTAAAATGGTTCCAAAATGGAATGCTAATGATGATAGCATTTTTTCCAAAATTAAAAAAAAAATCATGAATTTCTTTCAAATGATAAAATAAAAGTAATCAATTTAGTTTGGACTAATAGAAAATTGTAAGCTGAAGCTAGTCAAATATAGTAACAAAAAGAGAAAAAAATTGTAATAGTTATTACTTGTACCATGAAATTTGCATAAGTTACATTCACAGTATATATAAAGTAACTGAATGACTTTGTAAGAAATTTGAGTTCCAGAAATTACCTAGCTGGCCCATGATCCATGAACTCCAGAATTCAGCACTCTGTGAATATAAAATTTATGAGAGAACATATGGACAAAAAATAGTTTCTATAAATAATCAAATCTTGTGTAAAAAGCATTGAATCTATGTGAAGACTTTAGCAAAAGATTCGCTGAAAAGATTAAGATTCATTCATTTAATACAAATAAGAACAGATTAAATTTAATGTTTTGAGGCCACTTTAAGTGAAACTTTAATTTTTTAATTCACAGTAAAAATGCTATTACTGTGACTAGAAATCATCAGAAGAAAACCACTGATGCTTTTTATCCTGATGTGAAATTTAAAAATTTAATATTACATAGGCATTGTGGGTAATTGCAGTCGATTATCATCTTCATCACAGTAAGAATAAAGAATGATAGTAGTAAAACTTTATGATTTTTTTAAGAGAGAGGAAGAATGATCAAACACCTATAAATACAGATTCGAATAAAATATGTTCAAATACCTGTACTGTATATGTGTGCATTTTTAATGGAAAAGTGATTGGTTCTCTCTTTGAGCTGCCTAAAACATCAACTCTGAATTAATGCATGTGTTACATTCATTGTAGTTTAACTATTTACAATAAAAGTGTCATAGCACTAGCATGTTTATATCATACAAACTGATAGTGTGCTTTATCCCTTAACACACAAGAACATTTTCAAGTGACATACAAGATTTTGTGATCATACAGAGAACACCGAAGATAAGCAATGAAAGTGTGAAACATACTGTCACATTTCATGTTGAAACTGAGAAAGTGGAATGTATATTAAAGCCTTAATATTTTTAAGTTGGGTCGCTAAACTATATTGCTATGTAACACATGTTGGTTCAGAGATTAGTCTTTAAGGTGGTTTGGGGAGTGAATTAGTCATTTTTTCATTGGGATATGTGTTTATATGACACAATTTAAATTACAAAAAAGTGCATTGCTAGCTATAATTTTTGTCATCAAAAAGAACAACTTGAAAATAAATGGAGTGGATATGACAGTCACATTGTGGGCATAAGTTGAGCATGTAGACAATAGATGCTATAATTAAGTAATAATACTTGATTATTACTGATATTAATTAGCTAATGCCTGTTAGCCACTTTTTAGATAACTTTTAAATTACTACATACAGTATTTTGAATTTAAAAGTGCAAAAAAAAGTATTAAAAAAAAGCAGTAAAACTAGCTTATAACAATGTAAATAAGCTAGTTTATTAATGGAGTTTATGGTATAGTGTGTGTGTATGTGTGTGTGTATGGTGGAGGGCTATATGCCCATGATTTGAGGCTTAAATCCAGCAAGGGTGAATATTGAAAAAATTTTCAGATCACTGGTTCAAGATTTCTTTTAAAGGTGCCTACCACAATCAATCCAGTTTAGAGAACAAATGAATATCTAGTTATTATTGGCCAACCCAAGCAAATATGTGTTGATCATATGAGTAGTAGTACAGGTTTTGAATATATCATATTCTGAAATAGGCTACTATCTCTGAAAATGAATACATTATAAGTCACAGAGCATTTCATTGCAAGCATAGATTCAATGAGAATTTGATAATTATCTCTTTTTAAATTATTAAAAACAAGCAATATAATACAGTAAAGTTCTGATATATGTAAAATACACCATGATGTTTCATAACTGCAATTTAACAAAACAAACTGTAATATAAAAATAGTGCATACAAGAAAATAAATTGCATTTAATCCAAAAAAAAATTTAATATCACATAATTAAAATAAAATAATATATATAATAGAATGGGTTATTATTATTCAGGTATTCATAAAAATTTGAATGCAGGAAGTTATAGAGTTACATAATTGGGTGCAAACTTTGAACTCTTGAGTCGGTCATTCTATCACTGTACCAAACAAAACAGGGCAATTAAAATAATTAACATTTGAAATTAATTGCAGATTTAAATGAACAACACTAATTTTATTAATAATATATAATGTATGTTACACTTTACAATAAGAGATAATGATAAATGTTCATCTCTCCAACTCACAGTAAATGATAAAAGAAATCAAAATGGCTTGATTTAAAACCTTTAGAATATTTTCAATTTTAGATTTTTAGCATGAATAATAAGATGTGTAAGCATATTACTTCCACTTTTAAAATTGAAGCCTTGTTGATAAAGTGTAAAGCCAGAAATATATCTGGGGATAATAATTTAAATATGAAAAAATCTAGTAATTATTAATTACCAAAGTTTACTATAGATGGCACTAGAATATGAAGCTGCTTTATTACAAGGGGGATTTAGATATGAAGGTCATGGAGTTGACAAAGATTATGTTGTGGAAATGGGATGGAGCAGATTATGGAAAAACTTAGGGTGGACAATGGAAAAGGAAGGTAAAGTGGCTAACAGGTTTCTCTGGGCATAGCTACTGAGAGATTCCTGACTCTGTTTAAGGAGAATTCACAGTACATCACATCACATTATATTTTAAGAGGTTTGATGCATAATATATAATTGGCATATATTAATTTATATATACGGGTATGGACTAATCCATTTACACAAGATAGAAACTTCTGTGTGATATAAAGTAAAACAACAGCATGCAATGTCTTACAGTTAGGTTACTTAGAGTTTTTTTTTTAACTAGAAAATAATATATTTGCAGCAGTCCGATGTTGAAATGAAAAGATACCATGGCAACTATTAGTATTTATGTTTTGCCACAGAAAATTAATATGCAAACACTTCTACTTTAATAGAAAATATCAGTTTGTTTTTATAATATAAATGTCAATTCACATTCAATCTAAAAGAAGTTTGTTTTTCAGATTCCTTCTAAGAAAATTTATTTTATCATGAATAGTGAAAAATTTTTTTGACATTATTGCAAATAAAAATAGATTAAGTGTGATTTACTAAACTGTTTATTATTATATTTATCTATTCCATCACCAAAGATCCTTTGACATCATTTGGTTGCACCCTTGCCTGACTTCAGCCATGAAACTTAACATTCATGTCCCAGTGATTACCCCTTTCTCCCACTCTCCACAATTTTGCTGCAGTAATCACTTCTTGCCTTTTGATTCTGTCAAATAAACAAAAAACAGTAGATTTTTTTTTCTCTTGAGATATCTTTTCAGAATCCATTCATAGAAAATAATACTGGAATAAATTCTATTAATAGAAGGAATTTTCACTTAATTGTTATGAATTTCTCATTTAATATTTTATTTCTTACTGTTTTGTAAATGTAAAAAATTTTCACTAATTTGTAATCAAAATCAATCATTATTTCCATTAGATTTTTTTTCCAAGATAATAATAGTCTTAGTTTCAATAATAATTTATTATTTCTAATGTATACAGTGATGTGTAACCATACAATTGAGGTTTACATTGTTGTTCTAACTATCTTGTTATTTCCATTTGGGTTCTGATGGGTCTATGTTGTGCAATATGGTGTGAACATTAGATCTTTCACATATTTGTTATCTGATTGTTAGCCCCCCCCCTTTTGCCTTGTTGTTAGTTTGGCATATTGTATAATGTCCAAGTGTCCTCAAATGTTTTTGACAATGCCAGGAGTTGGTCTCTCTTCTAGATTTTAATCATTGTTTTGGAAAAAACCTGATTTATAGTAGGTTGTGGGTGTTCCATGATTAGTTTACGTGTAACCCATATGGCATAGTTCAAAAATATTGAGAGACGTATTATTGGATAGGTTTTAGTATTGATACTATTTTTCAGAGATGAGATCAGTTGGAAATCTATCTTGGTGTTGGAGAGTATGATTTCTCGGATCACTCTGAATCCCATACATTGTGAGAAAAGGTGTTCCGATGTATCATCGCCATTCATGCAAATGCTGCAAGTAGGGTCTATGTTGTGACCTCATTTGTAAAAGAGGAAGTGATTAATAGGTAGTCCATTAATGTTGTGTTTAATAATGAAGTCTAGGTATTTGGCCTCTAGACTCCATCTTTTAAAGTTGGATACCAGTTACTGATTATTGTAATAAAATGTGTTGATTATAGGACGTAAGATTGGATGGAGGGTTGTGTATGCTTGACATAATGATATTTTAGAATTGAATGTGGAGTCATTTATTGGGCAGTGCTGTTTGATAAGACTTGTGTTTCTAGTGATCCATGCTTGTCTGTCTGGTGGGGGTCGGTCAGTAGGTGTTACCTTTTGAAGTAAAGCTTTTTGGAGAATTGTGTTAAAACCATATGATGCTACCAAGTTGTGTATGATGTTGGGTGTTTTTTGGTAAATAATTGTCTGAATGGAGTGGAGAGCAAGACCATTTAGCTTTCTTGGTCGCTGAGTGCCTTTGAGGCTGATCGCGACCGTTTTGCCTCTCCAGAAAAGCCTTGAACACAAGCCATTTATTTTATTTATGAAGCTTTTGTTGCATTTGATAAATGGAAGAAAGTATGCTATTTTTAGCATCACATTCATGTTAATTAGCGCTACCTTGCCAGGGAGGGAAAGGTAGACTTGTGACAAGGAAGTGATGAATTTGTTTGTTGTTTCCAGGATGTTATCCTGAATCTCTTTGGTTGTTGTGGTAGATTTGAAGATGGAAAACCCAAGATATCTCTGTGGCTTGGCAGAGAAGAGGGTGTTGATTTTCCTTCCTGAAACAATTTGCCAGGAGGCAGACTTGCTGGGGTTGAATTGCAGCCTGTATTTCTCAGTATAGCGGCTTAATATTGTTTGTAGCAAAGGAATATGTTTTCTTGATGGTAGGATGATCATTACATCATCCATGTAGGCAAACGTGTTGAATTCTCTGCTTAAATTGGGTATAAAAAGACCTGGTAGATTTTTTTCCAAATCCATCAGGAGAGGATTTATATATGCGATGAAGCATAGGGCACTGAGGGGGGAACCCTGAGGGAGAGCTTGTGTCAGTTTAAATTCGGAGATGATGTTACCATCCATAGTGATAAAAATTTTCCTGTTGTATAGTAAATTGCTTATGATCTGGACAGCAGCTGCAGGAACATCATACTTGGCCACAATATTTAAGAGTATGTCTATATGTACCGAGTCAAAGGCTGTAGCAATGTCCAGTTGAATAGCTATTGGCCCTGACTTCTGGTGGATTCTGACATAATCAATGATGGAGATTATGTTGCCCATTGCATGTGCAATAGAGGATCCCTTCTTGGCATATTGGTTTGTAGATATGTGCTTTAAGACATTTGATTGGATGAGGTCTTTGATCACAGACTCTACAATTTTAATTAGCAGGGGTGTCATGGAAATAGGTCTGATGTTTGAGAGATCCATAACCTGATTTTTTTTTATAAATGGAACCAGCACCATTTGGTAAAGGTTAGGTATCACTCTATTACCAGTTGCTAGGTAATCCACCATCTTCTTCATTATGGGAATTGCAAATTGATTGAGGTGTAGGATTAGGAATCTGGGAATCCCATGTAATCCAGGATGTACACCATCTGGAAGGGAAGATATTTTCTGTTGGAGTAGGTTTTCTGTGATCCCATGTAACACCTGTGGAACAACTTCAGACCAGGATTGTGTGCCATTGAAGATTGTGGTTTGCATTCTTTGCTGGAAGTGTTCTTTTATTGTATTCATCATAGGTGTTCCCATCTGCAATGATGGAGGTGGAGTGGTTTTGTTATTTTTCCCTCCAAGTGCCCATCTCAAGTAGCCTTTTATCCAGTGGTGTTGTTGAGATAAATAGCATTTGGCTCTCCTAATGGATAGGTATTCCACCAGGGATTTTTGTCTTGAGTGGTATAGGTTTTTAAGACTATATATATCTTGAGTTTGACTTTGGTGCATCTGAAGCTGATTCTCTATTTGTAGAAGATCTCTGAAGAGGCCATTAGGGCCTTTGGCTTTCATAGTGTGGTGATTTAATATTGTCTGTAGGATGCCTATAAATGAAAACCAGGCTTCTTCAGCTGGTCTTGAAAGAATGTTGATTTTGTGAAAATATATATAAGATTTGGACACTATGGCCTCTGTCATGTTTGATTTAGTTACCATCTGCATAATTTTGTGAAGAGCCTTTGGGGTTGGGAGGCCATCCATGGTTTAAAGAGTAACTACAAGGGCCATATGGTCCGAAAACAAAACTGGTAAAAGTTTTGCATTTAGATGAAAATGTAAATCTGGAGAATAATATAATAGGTCTATTAGCATTTGGTGGGATTTGGTGTAAAAGGAGTAGGATCTGGGAGTAAGGAATCCTTCCCCACACATCAAGTTTCTATTTATCAGTGGAAGAAATTTTAAGTTAAAGAGACCATATGTGGTGTCAAAATCTCCCAATATAAGTAAAGAGCCTGATTTGTTGCTAAGGATAGCATTTAAAATGTGAATGATTTTGATAGATAGTAGGATTGTTTGAAGTGTATATATAAGCTAGATTTATGCTGTAGCCCCAATAGTCTATTTCTAATAAAATTAAGTTGTTATCCAAATAGAGTATACAGAATTTGTTTGGAGGAAATTTTTTGTTAATTAATACTCCAACCCCTCCAGCTGCTGAATGTCCAACTGAAAATTTAGTGAAGCCCATAGTGGTAATTAATGTTTCTATTTTAGTGTCAGTGTTATTGTGGAATTTGGTTCCCCCCATTAGAAGGATGTGGGGAGAGTTAATGCTTATCCAATTTCTAATTGCATGGGCACGGGCCAATGAGTTAAGACCATGAACATTAATCCCTGCAATTTTATAGTTCATAATATAGTGTCCCTGCCCCCTCAGCCAGCCCCTGGAAATAAATGACTATAATTGGTTTCTTGATCTGATGCTTCTTCCAATGAGAGTTGAAGTAGATTTGATTCCATGAGTACTGGAAGGTTCTCATTTTCCATAGAATCTGGTAATTCCAAATAGGGATCATCTTCCATTGGTGCTGAATCATTATCAGAGTGCTCAGAGGTTTTTCTTTTCTTTTTTTCCCATGACACTCCATGTTTACTTTGTGATTCTTGTGAATCTGGTTTTAATGTTGTGTTATAAACCCAGAATTCATATCGTCATCTGAGCTTGATTTATCCAGAACATCTGATTTGCATTTATTAATATTTGGTATAGATTGTCATGTTAGCTCTACTTCTTGTGAAAGATCCTGATTCCAATGTCCAGACAAACCATCCTTTTCCCTCAGGTTTGGAGTTTTGGTGTGTGCGGGGTTGTTTTTTCTTTGGTTTATTGGTTTTGCTACTTTCTTTTTGAGGATGTGGAGTTATTGTATTTTGTTTACTTTGTGACTTTCTAGGTGATTGGGTGTTATTTTTGTCTATTTTGATTCTGGTGTCTGTTTCTTCTATTGGAAGTGACTTTAAGTCTGAAGGATTGTCAAGCATTGATTCATAGCCCTTTTTCCCCAATGTTGTACTGTTTATTGGCTAAAAATTATCTGTGTATTGGTTTGAAATGAGATGAGGTGTACTTGATGTAGTTGTTTGTTTATCATTTCTATTTTTGGTTGTATTGTTGTGGAATTCCATTTCAGTTTGTTGGGAAAGATTATCATCTTGATCTTCATCTCTAGATATTATGTGGTCTGGTGTTACATCTGTGGGAGTTATGTCTATAGATTCAGTGTAGTTTGATGTTGTAGACCTGTGTTTATCAGTATGGTTTTCAATATTATTGTCTGTTTTAGGTGACTGTTTGGTGTCTGTAGTTGTTGTTGTTTCTATATTCTTTCCACTGCAGCAGTGGAACTTGCCTTTCTTTTGATTGCAGATAGTGCAGATACATGCCAAACAGTCTTTTATAAAGTGTGTTCTTTGTAAACAGTGAAAGCACTGAGGCTGCACCCCCCTGAATGTTAGGACCATTGGTGAACCTCTTGCATTAACTACAGTAGGGATGTCAGTGGGAAAAACATTTTTTTCATGGCTAGTGAGAAGATTGCTAATAATAGTCTTTATAAAGTTCTTTCTTATTATGACCCCTAAATAACTGAAAGATTTGTTGCTTGTGAATTAAGATATTTGAGCTCTTCCTGTTTTTTAGTCTATCATAGTAAACTCTTGTAAACTCAATTTTCACTCACTTCTTAATTATGATCTAGTTGATTATATTTGCAATGACTATACTTTTTTTTCAAAGTTTGCAAACAATTTTAGCAAAAAAATTTATAAAAAAAAATAAAATTTTTAATTTTAAATAAGATGCGATGTGATGTACTGTAGCTTCTCCTTAAATGGAGTCAAGAATCTCTCAACAATTATGCCCAGAGAAACCTGTTAACCACTTTATTTTCCATTCCCCATTCTAAATTTTCCCATATTCTGCTCCATCCCATTACAGTCATTACAGTGCTACCACCTAGCAGTATTAAATTATATCTAAACTTTCTTCATTTCTAATTTATGGAACTATATAAAACTAAAAAGTAGAAAATATGTTTATATTAACGAAATGCTTTTATTCATTTATAAGTGCATTAAAAAGTAAAAAATATATTTTCTTCATCTTTTGACATTTGTGATATTATGTGGTTAAAACCAAAGTTGGCACCCATATTCAAAAATAGTTTAAAAATATTTCTAAACATGAGCAGTGCACATTTTTATTGTGAAAGAAAATTTATTTTTTAATTTTTAATGCTTTTTTTTTACTTTTTGTACATTTGTGTGATTAAAAACATTTTTAACATATATATTTTATTTATCATTTATTTTATTTTTGTCATATTTTATCTGTCATCGTCTCTTCACTACCACAAAGAACTTCAATTATCTTTAGAATAGGAATATCAAATTAATAATTTATGTTTAATTTTTTTCAGATTTCTGTTCTTAATTAGACTTAACATCATTGTTTAACTTTCTGATAAATTATTATCTAGTTGACTTTAGATTTGAAATATTTCATTTAAACGTGCTGCATCTGACACTTTATTGAGTTTATTAGTATGATATTTTTTATTCATTCTAAAAACATTCATATGTTTTTATATTCTTTAATTTTCTATTCATGTATCTTTTGCATGCAAAATAAATTTAATTGATAAAATAAGTCAGTAACAAATTTATTTCTATTAATCCAATACTCTTGATTTCATAGCTTTCCTGGATTAATTTTTTTTTTTTCAGATTAAGAGATCATTCAGTCATAATACATCTTTTCTTTCATCACAAACCTTCCATCTCATTAAAGCATCCACAAATTTCTGGAAACTTTAACAAATATTAAATGTAAATCAAAATAATGTCTATTAATTTTAATATCTATTGCATATACCATTACAATACATTTTAAACTTATTTTCTACATTGTAATAAGGTCTTTATTATTATTATTATTATAAAAAAATTGAAGTTTAGCCTTTTGTTTTATTTATTTTCAGTAATGTTCTGTAAGATTTAGCTACTTAAGTTCTTTTTTTAAAAATATATTTAAAGTAATGATTAAACTTTTCAATTATCAAACTAAAAAAGATAAACTAGAAACATGACACTCATGCCAATTAAGGATATTAATTTATAATTTTTTACATCCTCTTCATTATTATTATGTTTGTATTTTAAATTCAATTAAAAATTGTGTCATCAAGCATTGGTGGTCAAGAGGTCAGCACAGCTGTCTTCAAGCAGTTGTCCTGGGTTAGCGGGTTTGCTTCCCAGCTGATGCTATGACACATGGAAAAAAATTGGGTTAAAGTAATAAAGTCTAACAATTATAAAAGTTTGAAAGGTCACTGTGATTATATCTTGATTAAAATACTAGCTACCATATTAATGGGCATAATGGCAATATTGCATGCTTAGCAAATGAAAATTTAGCCGAGAGGTCATTGCAGCAGCTTTGCAAGCAAGTAGTTGGTTGCAGATAGTTGTGGGTTCATCTCCCGGCCGATGCTATGACATATGGGGAAAAAAAATTTAGTTTTAAAAAATATATTCTTTTCATTGTATACTTGTGACTTTTTTCCTATAGATTTTAATATTAGCAAAAATTCTTTTAGCACTTTGGGTGATGTCTTTAAATGGAGTCAGGATAATTTAATGAAATGTAATTTAAATACTCTATTTGAAAAGTCTTACACCTATATTGTTATAAAACACGTGCATTGAAAATAACCAATTTCTAGTCATTTTTTCAATGGGGAACTGTATTTATTTCTATACACATTTTTGAATTATAATAAGGGAATAGGAAAAATATTAACATAAAAAAGATAACAAAAAAACAAGCTTAAATGATAAAAATAAAATAATTGAGTTAAAGTTCCCCTTCCTTCTGCACCACAGGTAGGCCACTCACCTGTTCACTTATAATAATTTTTTTGATTATTTGCATTTTTATAAAATAATTAAAAAATACATTATTTAATTTTTACATTTTTTATTTCTAAATACTGTAAATAGAAACGATTCTTTCGTTAATTTTTTACTGCTTGACATTTATCTAATGAGTTTTATAGGCTGGTAATTACAGAGCAGTGAAAGCAGTAATCATAGTTTAAATAATTTGAAAACTTACTTGAACGTGTTTAAAGGTAAAAAAAATAAATCAGGTGTTTTGGTTACCCCCCCCTCTCGTTTTTTTTACGAAATGTTTTGTTGTTTTAAACTTAAAAAGACTTCTAAATATACAAGCAGGTGTGTTACAATTCTAATTACTATATTTTGTCAAAAGAAAGCATGAACGCATATTACTCATGTTCAAACTTTAAATATATTATTGAAATTATAAATAAAATTATAGTTTGTAAAGAAAACTTTATATATATTCCATAGGTTATTGATAATTTCCTTGTGTAATCACTGGGGTAGTGATGATGGGGACAGATTTACTAGGCTGGTAGTCCTAAATTATGATCTTTACTTAAATAGTACAATCAGTAATGAGTTTGTTTGGAACTGGATTTTAGACAGGAGTTTCATTTGGCAATGATTATATGCTGACACAGCCCTATTTACAGCTCTGCCAGTTTACCATGGAAGAAGTCTAGAAAATGTCATCTAAAAATATCCTATCTCACACTGTCTGTCTAGCTTGTTATATCCACTGGATTACTCATTCCAATGGTAGAAATAATAATTATAATATCAGTAATAGTAATAAAACAGAAAGCTGCAGTAGTATTAAAAATAAGTATTTTTATTTTTTTCCTGATATTGGGGGTTTAAATTCAGCCTTGGGTAAAGTATGTAATAGAAATGAAAAAGGAGCTAGATAGGACTTTGGAACTAATATTTATTTATAGCTAACTGATAATTTAGAATAGAATTTATTTAAATGATAACACAAATTTGAAACATGTTCTTCTTTTGCTGAAATAATCAATTAAAAAATTTAATCAACAACTTATATTTGTACACAATAAGGATAAAAACAAAGCAACTAAATATTAATGGTAACTATTAGTAATAACAATTATAATATTCAGAAGTACTTTCAGTTACATTTGTAACCTTTTTTTTTTTAATTTGCAAGTAAACATCATTATGCAATATTACATAATGATGTTTAATTTTGGAAAATTTAAATTTTTAATAATTGATGATGGTTTCAAAAGTAACTGAAAGTACTTCTAAATTGTATAATTGTAATATTTATCATTAATATTTTTATTTACTTATTATTACCACAGTTAACCTATAATAGGGTTTTTTAAAAATATACATATATAAGCAGTATAACAAAATACTTATATAAATAAATTTAGACTTCATTATTCTTAACTACTATCACTTCATTTCAGAAAGAAAGTCTCTCCAAGTTTAATCTAGACCAGAAAACTTTATTTACTCATTTTGTCCATGTTCTTATATGATCTCTTAAAATCCAACTCAATCGTCACTGTTAGCAATAATTTTATCTTCATTTCAGCCTCTAAATGCAGATATTGTATTATGAAATACAAGATTTTATTTATATATTTCTACAGCCCAGTGAAAAGATTACTAGTTCTCTCTTCAATCTACTTGATGTACTATCTCTGAATCAACATGTGTTACATAATAATGTTGTTTAGCTATTTATTCCAAAAATTATACCACACTACTTTGTCTGGACCGTGAGTTATGTCATAAAATGTGACAGTATATCTTCCACTTTCATAGATTATCTTCAATGTTCTTTCTGTTATAAACATCATTGCAACTAATAGCTCTGCTTTTATGTATAGTTTGAATCATTTCAATATTTCAGTAGCAGCTTTGTTCCATTTAAAATAAAATTTAATATTAACTCATTGCTTCATAGTGGGTTAAGGTACAAAATCTACACTCACATTTCATACTGTAGTTCATGATCCAGACATGCTAACATCTTAAAAGCTTTTATGGTAAATAGATGAACTATGTTGCTATGTGACACATGTCAATTCATAGATGGCACTGTAGGCAATTAAAGAAATAAGCAGCTACCTTTTCAATGGATACACTATATATGAATAAAAATTAAAATAAAAACCTTTTACAGATAAGACTAAAAGCAAATTTATTGTTGAACAAATTATAAGTGCATTATATTTGGGGTTCTATCTTTTTAAATCTCACAAGGACATTTTATATAATCTATAGTAGGATTGTTTAAGAATCTTATGGTGTATTGGTAATGCATAAACCTACCATGCGGAATTACTTGAATTGCTTTGAGCCTTGTTTAGATAAGACTCATCCTTGGTCAAAATTATATATTTTTTCATGTAGTCAATGTAGCTAATCATCTACCTTTTATTCTTTAAATATGCACATAGTTATTCTTAGCTAGAAGATAAACAAAATTTTTTAAATGTCCAAGCGCTTATCACCAAGAAACTGACAAATCGGATGAACGCTGCACTTTCTGTCATTGTTCTTTTATGAGAGACTTTCTGAGAGACCTTTCACTCTGTAGTGACCTATTTTTGCCTTTTAAGTTGGACTAAAAATAAATTATTTTATTAGATTTGTGAAGCAAATTGATTTACTAAATAGTATATCGATTAGACAAAGCCAATTAAGCAAAAATAAATATATATATAAAGTATGGAAAATATGCATAATTACTGTCAATTTGAAAATGAATTTGTTAGCAGTTTATGTCATATCATCGCTGCATTTACGTATAGTTTGTAGTTCGGAATATTTTTCAAAATGAAGATGCAAAACTATTGTTATACTAATCGAAGCTTTAAATAAATAATCAAATGATTTATTGCTCAGGATTTAATAGCAAGTTTGAGCATCAGAAATGGCAGAACTTGAACTCTGATTTATGAACTTTGACCTTTAGAATATCACTTGAATATGCAAAGCAGTTTAAGCATTATTAGTGCATATGCAATAACTAATCCAGTATTTAAAAAAGAGATGGGGTGGGGGGCTTGCTTTAATTTACAGAGTTCTGAAAAATGAGAAATACATGATTTGGGCCTGATTGTGAATTTAATTTATAATCATGTTTAAAATAATATGATTTACGAAAGTTCTAATTATACCAAATATGTAAAAATGTAAGATTTTACTATGGTTTGCTCTTGTATATAATATAACATTAAAAATTAAGTAATATTGTCAAGCGTTGGTGGTCGAGAGATCAGCACAGCTACCTTACAAGCAGTTGTCCCGGGTTAGCGGGTTCACATCCCGGCCGATGCTATGACACATGAAAAAAAAAAAAGTAAGTAATATTCTAGATATTTGCTTAAGTGCTTGCTTATTTTTTTTTTAATAAATGTAAAAAAAACCTATTTAGCAATGAATAAATCAAATTCTCTGCCAAATACAAGTTTATAACTGAAAATTCTATATAGATCAATTATTGACTATTAATTAACAAAAGAGTGAAATGCAGCAATTTTGCTTTGATGGAGTTGAATGTTTTCAAAATTGTCTGGAAAGCTTTTGGAACTTTCCAGTATAAACGGCCCATGTATTTTTCTTTAGTATCATGTTTTGAATGGTATGGTTTAGCACAAAGATGGTGTCAAACTCTGGATCATTAAGACCCTGGAATCTGAAGAAATTAAAAGACATTTTGGAATGTCAAATAAACAGGAAAATTGATCAGCATCTTCTACATGTGGCTCACAGATTGCTTTGAATAGTCACACCAAAATTCATTCCTAGACTACTCTCTTCTTTTTTCTTGGAATTAAAATGGCGGTACTTATTTATGAGTAATTGTTTATTATTATTAGAATATAAGTTTTAAACTATAAGAATTTTTTTAAAATAAAGTTATTGTTTATATTTACATCAAATTCTTTGCTTGAATCAAATCGAGATAATTAGATATGAGGTTACTAAAAACATAATTACAATGTATGTTAAGTTTTTTACTTGAAGGAAAGGAAAATAAGAAGTGACAAAATACAATAACCGAGCTGTAACAAAAAGGGAACCAATGAATGGATATTAGTGACATCATTGAAAGAATAAAGATACTAAAATGGAGCTGGGTTGGACATATTGCTGGAAGAGGTAGTAAGTCTTATACTAAATCCCAAAAGATTAGAAAAGACCTAAAAACAACTATTGTTGAGGTGATGTGGAGGAAAGAGCCCATGGATTAGAGAGATTAAACTTGAACCCACCTTTATTCTGTGGATCGATAATGGTTGGTGCTTCTATTTAAAAGCTTTTTTTAGACCTGTTTCCTTAAATTACTACGTAAGCTTTATTTAATATTGGCATATTTTGATTGTATAACTAAATTAAAGCAATGTATTTTTTTAAGTTGTGAAAATATTATTTTTGGGTCATATTAGATGTTTTTTATCGAATTCATTGACATTCTGTTTGTGCTCTGGTATTTTCTTTTAAGCAGACAACACAAAATAATTTAATTGAAATGACATGTTTACGGATTATTTAAATATTTTTGAAACTTTTTTTAAAAAAAGAAACTCATTTTATAAGTTTAATAACTATTTATTAACATAAAGAAGATTATTTTTTTAAAATTTGATTTTCACTATTATTATTAATAATATAGCTGTAATAATCTTTGTCTTTAACTTATAATCTATGTGTGTGTTTTTTAATCTATATATCAATTACAGTTCAACTTTAATATTTAAATACATATATAGGGGATTTAAACACAGACTTTCAAGCTCTCTTCTGCTATCCACTCTATCTCATACAACCGATGCACGTGATTACACACGTGAAAAAGATAAATGATTTCCAATAAACATATTTCGTGCTAAACCAGCACTCATCAGTTCGACTAGGTCATCATCTCCCATGTATATATAATTAGTATTTGGCTTATATTAAGATCGCAAATCTTCAAACATTAATGGGTAGACTGCAATGAACTCCACCTTCCAACTTTTCAGCCACCCTTACCAATAAAAATCTGATGATGAAATACCCAAATCTCTTGTCCAAATGGGTATGGCAATTGCATGATTTTTTCGCACTTTATATCTTATTATTTCATTAACTATAACATAATTTTATTTGTACAAATTAAGATGAAATTAAATTTTTAAAAATATATTTAAAATGAACTGTTTTAAAAAAACTAATATATTTAAAATAGAGTAAATGATTAAGATATAGTAAAGATTTAAAAATGACATAAAAAATAACAAAGATAATAATAATAATAATAATAATAATAACAACAACAACAACAACAATAATAATAATAATAATAATAATAATAATAATAATAATAATAATAATAATAATAATAATAATAATAACAACAGCAGCAGTAGCAGCAGCAATCATTCAATGGCTGAAATGGGTATGATACAAGATCAGAATTTACCATTATGTCATTGCACCAAATCAATAATAGTAATAATAATAATAGTAGTAGTAGTAATAATAATAGTAGCAGTCATCCAATTACCAAAATGGGTATAATCCAGGATCAGAGTCTATCATTATACCAATGCACCAAACCACAAAAAGAAAAGACCAAAATGAATTAGAATCTTTATAAAACCATTTAAAATAATAATAATAAATTTATCTTGTTTCATTCACCATATTTGAGTAGCATTTGTATGTCAAAGTTACTTAATTATAAATATAGCTGCACATTTAAGAATATATACAAACATTTTAGTTGAAAGTTAGAGTTACTTCTACATATATCATCATGATTTTCAGTTATTGACAAACTATTTCGAGTTTAATTCAATTTTTAACAATAGTTAGCTTATTTTCTTATTATCTCTCCACCAAATTTTTTTATACTATTCATCCATCTCACTTTCTAAATTTTCTATAATCTTTTGGGTTTCACTTTAAGACTAAATTATCCATCTATTGATATCTTTTCTAATAAAATGTCTAGACCATGTATATTTCAGTAACTTTATTTTTTAATAATGTAAGTAATAATTATTTGTTCTTTTACCTATGTATATCTCTTATTTCCTTTTTATTAATTCCAACAAACTTTGTTACTATTCCACTTTATGATCAGCATTCTCTCTATTCCAGTTTTTATTAAGTGTCCAAGGTTTAGATCTTTATGTAAGATTGGTAAAAGGCATCTATTAAATACTTTTCTTTTGAAGTACATAAATATGCTACCTTTTAATATTTCTTTCAAAAGTTCTCCATAAAAGTTTAATTCTATAATTAATTTCATCTATTAAAATTCTATATGTAGTAGCACTTGGACAAGGTATTTATAATTGCTAACTTTTTTAATTTATTGTTATCATTCTTTTTTTTTTTAAAAAAAAAAAAACAACAAAAAAATATGAATATTCAGCATTTATCTTCTGCCCTATTTTCTGTTTTTTTATTATATAACTTTTTAAATATTTTTCAAAGCTTTGAAATATTATTTACAAAAACAACCCCACCACCAAAAGAATCTAGATGATTTAGATAATCTTCTTCACCTATTTGTAATTCAATGATGGACCATTTCCATCACCTACTTTTAAACTTTTCAAATTCATACATCTAATAATGATAAAATACAGGTTTATATATAACACAATGTTTTGAGTAGTATTATTCTGTCTTTGTCAAATGTTGACTGATCAGTTCTGGTACCAGGATGTAAATTGAATCAATGACCTTTAAATGTATGAATACTAAGTTAGAGTTTCACTTTAATTCATAAATCTAAAGATTACGAGTTCAATCCTCATGATGGTACTGTCACTGATTGGCTATCAATAGTCCTCAAATATGTTATATATTAACCTATAGGCTATTATTAACCATTATCCAAAAAGTTTAAATAAAGTTCAAATTTTTTCTAAAAACATTTGGAAATAGTCCAACATATAATTACAAGATAATTGTCATCATAAACTTTCAGACAAATAGTTCTACATTTATTTTTATTCTCTTGCTTTTTGTAAAGCGGCTGTAATATATTAGGGTATATAAATTCATCCTGGATATGTGCAATTAATGTTAATCTTCTTAAGTGTCATTACCAGTTTATGACTGCTGTTTCAATTTGAAAGGTATTGTTCATATTCTAAGTTTATCTAGTCTCAATATTCCACAGTTCAATCTTGAAGAAAAGTATTTTAGAATCAAATGCCTTTTTATAATTTATATTTTTTATAGCTATTCATTAAGTGGACAATCTCTAGTCTAATGAATGACTAATAAAAATTGTTAATGTACTTCCATCAAATGGTTTGGGTCAAAGTTGTGAGAACAGTAAGTTTGACACTTAATCATTAAACTATAGTAATTGGATATCTACATATATATATATATATATATATATATATATATATATATACTGAACACTGATAAAGATATGTATAAGAGATTGTGATTTGGGTCAACTTATGAGTGTTGGTTCAGCATGAAATATGCAATTTGAAGATTATACATCTTTTTGTTATGTTTTTGGTCATATGTTTGTAATTACACCCCTTCACAAGGTGTTAAAAGTGGATAGAAACCAGTTCCTATCATGTGAGAGTGGGGTACTAAAAATTATACTATAGAAATATTATTCCTTGAGTTGAATGTGATCTGTTGCACTACATTTTCAAATTCATCTTGCTTTTTTGGTTAACTTAAGTTCAGTTTTTTCTGTAGATGATTTGTAACGATCTTTATACAGATCATATATAGAATTAATAAATCTATAATTGTTAATATGCCTTTCTTCAGTCTTTTTTATTTATCAATACTGTATTCTTACAATGACCTGATGGAATATTCTTATCATTTAGATATTTAATAATAGTTTTTCAACAATTTATTTCATCTGCTTTTTTAAAAATATAATTATATCATTTTCTGGAGCTTTTTTATTTTTGATAGATTATTACATACCTCATCTTTTCATTTAAAGTAATTGACATTTTAAAAGGTATTGTTATAATTATAAGATCTCACTTTATTCTGTTTTTAGGACACAACTATATAGTTTTTTTTGTAAAACTCTTCCACCTTTTTCTTTAGTAATTATGTCATTTTTTATTGCTTAAATAACTTATCTTTGTCTTGCATTGGTGGTTGAGAGGTCAGCATGACTGCCTTACAAGCAGTTGCCTGGGTTGCGGGTTCACGTCCTGGCCGATGCTATGACACTTGAAAAAAAAACAACTTATCTTTCAAAGCCAAGTTGTTACTTTATATCTTTAAAGCTTTTATTCTCTTCTGTAGTTTTCCTTACTATTTTGCAGATATACTGACATATATCATCATTAATTACTTTTTGTGGTATTTACAAAACTTCAAATATTTGTTATTTTAAAAGGGTCATTTTTATATGCTATATTTCTTTTTATTTTTGTATACATTTGCTTTATCTCAGTTAAATATTTATTAATTTGCTGTGTTTTTTTGTTTCTACTTATTTCTATATGGCTGAGCTTAGAAGAGTATCAGTTATTTATTAATTCCTTTCAAGCTTGAGTTATTTTCAAAGTCTATTAATATTTTAAATAATTTGTAAATACTAACTTATATCCATTTTTTTAAAGATTAGAGATTTAAAAATATGCTAATAGCTTTAATGTGAAGTTGGAGCACCAGAATCAATCCTGGGCTCTCCTGATCCCAAATTGGATACTTTAACAACAGTGCCAAACTATGCAGGGTAGATTAGAGGTAGTAATTGGACATCATTTTTCTAGACTTGCTTTGTTATATATTTTACTAACAGATTATCATTTCCTGCGTAGTGAATCTATTAAGAAGATTACAATCTAGAAATTCCCAGTTTCTGTTGAGCAAAATATAATCCATTTTTAAACCATTAAGCATCACATGATCACCATCTCTTATACTAGCACATAATTGTTTATAAACAAGGCAAAACTTTCCATACATTACTCTGGTTGGCACAGGGTGGCACTGCTGTATGGAGAGTTTTGCCTTGTTTATAAACAATTATGGCTAGTATAAGAGATGGTGATCGTGTGATGCTTAATGGTTTAACACCAATTCTGCCTAATAGGATAGTGGTGGCTATGGTTGTTAAAGAGCCATAGACACCAAAATGTATGGGTGCTGAACTGAGTTCAGACCCATATGACTATATAAGCTATTGAGCTTAGATTGGAAATATTTTTGTGTTTTCAATTTCATTCTTCATAGTTTTATAGTTAAGTAGAGATAAAAGGTAGTTGCTGAAGTTACATTAGATCCTAAGATCTAGGTGCAGTGCTCTCAGATCCAAAGCTCCTCACTGACGAAGGCCACAAGCCAGAAACTATTCAGGGGATATTGGATGAGTAGGCATTAGATAGGGATTTTATGCACAAGCCTTCTGGCATCTATTGATTACTCTGGTTGGCACAGGGTAGCACTACTGTATGGAGTTTTTCTTGTTTATAATCCATCTTTGCTATACTCCTGTTTGGATTTTCCATGTTTTTACTTTATATTTTTCTTAATTCATAAAATATAGGTTTTTTTCTTCTGCAAATTCCATGAGTCTGGACCTGTTTCATTTATGTCTCTCTCTTTGGCCCACTGGTGCAGGCAACAGAATGTGGTCCATGCACATTTGGGTCCATAAGATCTGTTATAGTAACTTAATAAAGGTTGCTTTGGAACAACACTTATTTTTAATCATATTTTCATATATACTTCTCTTTTAGCATTTATTCCAATACGTATCGATATAGTTTTTTTTTTTTCAAATGTTTTATTTTTTAATTCACTCCAACTAAATTACGCCCAGCCAATCAGTGTACATTTCATTAAGTGAATAGAACTTTTATGTACTATATATTTGCTTGTTAGCATCTTTTAATATATTACAAATCATATGACATCATTTGAGTCATTCCTAAACATTTTGTCTAGATTTTATTATATTATAAATTGAACGAAACATAAACTGTCAATTTTCTGCCTACCCGTTATATACCCATCACTTTTTCCTTACAGGCTTAACAAACTCTTAATTAATTTGCATAGATTTGCTATATAGCATATTGTTATGAATAAAAAGTAGGACTTCATTATATATATTGAAATAATTCTGTTGTTTATTCGAAACTGTGTTCCTTGTTAAAATGCTAAAAAATTTTTACTTCTAATTTTTTTTTGGTTAATATATCTCTTTTATTAAAAGACAAAAAGACAGTTTCTTCCACGGTAAATAATCTGAATTTTTGTTTTGAAATTCACCCCGTTGATCCATACGCGACAAACTTTGCTCCTGTCTGGTTAACATTTATCTGTATTTCCATAAACTGAGAAATATTTTTCTATTCGAAACTTCTCTAAAAGTTATGTTTAAAACAGAATTGATGGAAGTTTAAGATAGATATGGAATGAAGAGCATTTCAAAGAAGGACTTTATTTCTCATTTTGTATTCAGTAAGGAGAGACTTTTGTATATAAGTAATAAAATCTTGAAAAAATGCTCGCAACATTTCTTTCAAAATTGTATATACAGTAGTGGCAAAACTATTAAAAAGAGTACTGTTAAATAAATATAATTTTATTAAAATAAAAAATGGTGAAAAAAAAAGTAAAAAGATAAAATATGCACAAAGAATATATAAGATTTATTAAAGAGATGAAGAAAAAAAAAGTGACCGATAAAATAATAAACTCCTTCAGCACGAAACTTTTCCAGAGTTTTATCTGGCTTTTAATTAATAAAATTATGATTGTTCATTTATAATTTAAATATTAAAAAGAAACATTGAACTCTTTTAAAAAGACTGCTAAATAAAAAACTGTAAAAAGAAATGTAACAATAATATGCATTGTTAATTTAAAAGTGGTAGAAAAGGTATATTATTTTATTAATCATAAAGGATTGCAAATAAATAACTATTTAATGGAATAAATTTGAAAATGCTAATTAGTATTAAGAAGAGAAATTTATGATAAGTCAAAAAAAATTATAATAACAAACATGGAAATTAAAAAAGTATATGCATATATATTAATTCCATTAATTCATTGATACTTTGTGTTTTAACAATGTAATATTTGTGAATAATTGAACAGAAAATAACATAAGCTTATTAAAAATTGCTTCTAATTCTGAAATATCAACTGAAAATAAAAACTGGTACCATGAGGTAAAATGATCAGCATTTGTCTTTTATGTTTAGCCTCTCTTCTCTACATTGCCTCACAACACTTTCTTCTTTCTCCTATCCATCTTACTTGTTGTTTCTTTCTAAGTCTTTTACAATCTCTTGGAATCCAATTTAAGATTTCAACTGTCCAGCTATTATCATCTCATCTAGAAATATGTCCACCTCAATTCCACTTTGGTCTCTTAATATTTTTCAATGATATCAGTAACACCTATTTGTTCTCTCACTCATGTATTTTGTTTTTGATCTCTTCTTGTTACTCCTAACATATTTCTCTCCATATTTTAAGGAATGGTCTAAAGTCTCTGTATTGTTCTTCTAGTAAATGTCCAAGCTCAGATCTCTAAGTAAAAATTGATAAAACTCTTTTATTAAAAACCTTCAATTTCAAAGACATGGGCATATTTTCTTTTAATGTTAAATTATTTCTACTAAAAACACTCCAACCAAATTTAATTCTATGGTTAATTCCATTCATTACATTTCTATCTAGTAATAATCTAATCAAGAATTTGTATTTGTTAACTTCTTCTAATTTATCATTATCAATCTTTATTTTTTTTTTGTTGAAAAAATCCTTTGAACATTAATCTTTTTAGCATTTATTTTTAGACATACTTTCTTATTTTCATTTTATAACTCTTGCAAAATTTCATGAAGCTCTAAAGCTTTATTTCCAAAACCAATTACATCATCTGCAAAATCTAGGTGAATAAAATAATTTTCATTTATTTTTACCCCCTTAACTTCCCATTTTAACCCACAAAATACTTATTGTTAAACTGCTGTAAAGTTTTGAAAATATGAAGTTACCCTGTCATACACCCTTCTCAATGTTAGTCTTCCTAGTATCATTATGTAATCTAATCATGGCTATTTATATATATATAACAATGTTTTGACCAAGTCACAATGGTCATTGATTGGGTAATAAATATTATAAAATAATTGTAAAGGCACAGTAAACACAGATATATAACAATAATGAATATTCTATTAATAGAAAATAGAAATAATAATTATTATGAGAAATTATTTAGATTAATGAGGTTTTTTTAAAAAAAAAATCCAAATAGAAGGTAATTTGCATGTATCATCATGTTTATTGATACAATCTGATCTTTTAAAGATCTCAATGGCTTCTTTGATCTGACATTGTTCGAGAATGTCACACTTGGATAGTATTCTCATATTAGAAAAGTCAATTCTATGATCTGTATTTATAGCATGGAGAAATAGTTCTGCTGCTGATGAGTTTATTAACTGTATTAATATGTTCATCTCTTTGAGCATTGATGTGACAATTACTCATACCTGTATACAAAGCTGTACAAACTCCATTCACAAAACAGATACTAAGTGCAAATGGATCTCCCATTCATGTTTTAGCTAGATATTCGGCTGATATAGTAAAACCTACAATTCCATCTATTAAATCATAGATTAAGAATTTTACAAATTTTATTTCTTTAATAAAAAATATAAAAATTAATACAAATGGTATTCTAGTCAGCTTCAATGTTACTTCTTTATTTACAAATGTTACAGTTGATGAAGCTTGAAATATTTTTCTAAATGATGCAATTTACCAGAACATGTTATTGACAATATTACAAACAGATTTTTGGTACTCTGATGGACTCACCAATCTCAGGAGTAACAGCTGATTTATTTATGGAATATATAGAAACTTATACTTTAGAATCAGCATCTTTAAAACCTCTTATTTGGCCCAGATTTGTCATCTGGCCATCTTGGTGAAAACAACTTACATGATTTTTTCGCAAATATAACAATATACGCCTTAATATTAAATTTACAATGAAAACAGAAACTGATGGAAAGCTTCCTTTTCTTGGTGTAATTGTCACCAAGAAAAGGAATAATCTTTTCAATTTTCAAAAAATGTATACACATTGATAGATATTTAAAATTTTCATTACATCGTTATGCAGCTCAAATCTTTTCTATGGCAAAAACTCTTTTTACTAGAGATATTAACTTTTTTTTCAGATAAATCAAATCTCAAAGATGAAATAAATCATATAAGGAATGTCAGCTAAAAGATCTATACAGTAATAATAAAACAATACACTGAGCCTTAATTCAAATCCTAAACAATCAAAATAAAAGGCAAACAGAAAAAAACAACTTAGAGTTTGTATTCCTTATATAAAGAAACTACAGATAATATTGGATATATTCTAAGACATTACAATATAGCAGATATGGCCAAACTGTGGCTTACAAGCCGCATGCAGCTCTTTAGAAGATTAATTGTGACTCCCACTACATTTGCTATTGATATCATTCATAATAGGTTTCCCATATCCAATGTAATACTGGCCAAAAAAGCATCTGGGGTATTAGAATTATTAGAAATGAAAGAAGACTGAGCTCTGCTATTACAATATAAGTCAACACCGATCAGTAAAGTCTGGAAGTTTGTGCCGGAATCAAAGTACCCACAATTAAAAAAGACTTCCTATTGAATTATTTAGATTTTCAGGATAACTTATTTCTGTGAATCTTTTTACTCCAGTTTGAAATTTGTAAAACCAAAATATTGCATACAACTAAAAAACCAGCATCTAAAAAAATTGCTGCGGACGAACGTGACAAATTATACACCGAATTTTAAAAATTTGTCACAACAAATAAAATATAACAAATAAATATACTTTTTTATTATATTCAATTTTTAATACATATATTTAATACATATATTATTTAATTTTATGTATTTATTTCAGGGTTCAATAAATATACCCAAATACAATTAGTATTTGTTCATTTATAAAATAACGTTATTTAATATTTAGTTGAGGCTCTCGAATAATTTCAAATTTTCAAAAGCAGCTCTGACTAACCAAGAGCTTGGCCACCCTGTGATATAAAAACAATGTATACCTCTCATCAAAAAATTAATAGCATTATAACTAAACCTAAAGACTCAATCCCTCTTGAAGCACATAAAGATGAAGAAATTCCAAGTAATATTTGTAAAACTTCCTATATAGGCATGAGTAATCATCACATCAATGCTATAAGAGATTAACATGTTAATGCAGTGTAAAATTACTCATCAGCAGCAACACTATCTCTCCATAGATACAATTCATAGTATTGATTTTTCTAATAACAATGTCAGATCAGAGAAGCCATCAAGATCTTTAAAAAATCAGATTGTACCAACAAATGTGATGATATATGCAAATTACCTTCTATTTGGATTTTTTTTTTATTTAAAAAAACTCAATCTAAATTTTTCAAAGTAATTGTTTCTATTTTCTATTAATAGAATATTCATTATTGTTATACATCACTGTTTACAGTACCTCTGCATTTATTTTATAATATTTGTTATGCATTTGATGAGCAGTGTGCCCTGGTTGAAACATTGGTTATATATAAATACTTTAAATAAATTATACACAGATATACCCGGATAATATTTCATTTATATCTATAGCCCGTGAAAATCATCGATTTAATACATATGTACTCACTTTTCTTTAATACAGATTTTTTTCCTATTACACTCATTGTTTTGTTCTGTAAATTATTTTAAATAAGTTTTTTCCAATTACTTAAAAATGCACTTTTTAAGCATTGCCTCAGGCCAAAAAATTGATTGGCCAGTTCTTGCTGCAAGCCTCCAGAACAGGGAAAAATTTTCAAAAGAGAAAAAGTCATTCATATGGGGGGGGGGGTGATAAAATACATTAAAAATTAGTAAGCAACATTTTTAATATTAGATTAACTGTAAATTACTTAAAAATTTCCCCATGGATTTCGTAAAAAAGTGTAGGGTAAGATGTTAAAATGTTCCAATGGATTTTTGCAAATATTATTTAGTTGTGATTACAAAGTAAAATCTCTAGTTGTGAATCTTTTATCATGTTACTCTGGTTTAAGCCACTGATAGAATTGAGGACTAAATGTTATTGGATTAAAGATCTTATGGTCTGAATGACAAACCAATCCATTACTTTAAAATATGATGGCAAGATATTGAGATCTAAAAATATGCTCTTTAGCTTGCTAATTTTTTTCTTCTATGAATCATCTTGATAATCCTTAATAGAAGAATAAGTTTTTTGTTCTAAAGCTTGTTCAATAGCCAAGAATATCATCACTTGTAACTTTATTACACAGCATACTTTAGTATTTGCCTGTATGGTTTGGTGCAAAAATAGAGTTACAGAGTCTCATGGCACTCAATATTTAGTAACTTTTGAGCAATTAATCATTTAACTATTCTTTTATCAAGTATTTTGTAATTAGAGCACCATTCTAAACTTTACTGAATTCTGACATCAAGAACTTATAGTAAAAATGAAACTCGCTGTAATATTAAGATGCATTTACATTTATATACAATGTTCAGATTTATTTATTAAGCACATAGATCATATGAAATTAAAGGATTTCATCTTTTTTAGCATATGCACTTTATTGATTTTATAATAACTCAATGCTATCGTGTTGAGCACAGAGGAGTTTCTCAAACCCAAACACAAGATAGAGACTTGATAAAGATAAGAGTGACTGTCTTTAATGTAAATTCTGATTCATATAGGCCAGTCTGAAATATCTTGGTTTGAGAGAGTGAAGAGGTTATACTGTTCACTTTTACATATGTTACTTTGTTACATACATTAACATTTGTAAAATCTTTTGATTTATTATGTGTTAATATTATGAATTAATAGGAATTATGTAACATTTAGATTTGTTTATTAAGTGCATAGATCATATGAAATTAAAGAGAAAGGATTTCACTTTTTAACATATGTGGCTTATTGATTTTATAATAATTTAATGTTGTCATATTGAATACAGAGGAGATATATATGTTGAAAAGAATATTTTCATGGATGAAGATATTTTATGACTCATGTTTTCAGGAGCAACCATGTTTAATGAAATAAAATAAAAGTAAAATATCAATGTTTTGACAAGATAACACTCACCCTCAATTGGGTAAAGTAATCATATGGTTTTTACAGAGATAATTGTGTCATGTGGGTGGTTTTCTTTCATTTGTATGAGAAAACTCTTCCATATTCTAATAGTATGGAATAAGGGTGACATGGTGTGATGGTAAATCATTATCATCCCATGGACAATAAAATGAATGGAGTGAATAAAAACAGAATCATCACTGGATTAACATAAGTAGTTATCCTAATAAAAATACTATTAATAAATTAGATCATCAGCATTAAATAAGAATAATCAACATCATCTTTTATGATTGGATTTTTAAAAGATTCAACATCAAAAGAATTATCTAGCTACCACCAAACTGAGGGAATAATACAAAAACAATCATCTGCCTGCACATAATTAAGAGCTAAAGTATCTATTATAACAAAAAATGTTGGATTACTAATATATGCTGATTATCATCAATGGTCTGGCTATTATATGGCATCATGGGAATACAGGCCAATTAAAATAATTTTTAATCAGTAAATTCATTGCAGTAAATGGACTTTAAAGATGACCTTGACTTTTGCATCACACAGAATTCTCTAAATATCTATACACACCATTATTCCTCTAGAACTAGCTCAGTATTAAAAAACCCTAGGATTTGTGACTGTGAACAAAAGAGGATATAAATTTATATGCTTAATGTACTTTAATTTGTTTACTGAAATAATTTACAAATCCCTTAACCCTTTTTGGTACAAAATTTCTATTAGTAGATTGAATTAAAGTTTCAAACTTTTGATTGGTCAATTGCAGAAACAGTAATAAAAATATATTTATCTTTTAAAACTGTATTTTATTTTAGTTTTTAAAATGCAAATTAATTATTCATTAGATTATTAAAGTGAATAAAAGGTTTTTTAAAAAATAAATTTCTGTTTATAATTGATAAAAAAATCTATAGCAGTAAACAAATGTCTGTCTGTCATCCAGCTATAAATTGCAGCCATACTTTATTGATCTTTCTTAGTCAATTAACCTTCATGTAAAAGTAAATATCTACTAAAATCTGAATAATTAATATTTCACAAATATTTTCTGAAAAAATATTAAATGTGTTAAAAAAATGTTCTAAAACATATATTTTCACTTTGAAAATCAAAATAAAAAAATAAACTGTCAAAATCATTGACAGATGTTCTCATGTGGAGAGAACAAGAAACAACAACATTGGAAGAAAATTTTTATCTCATTTTTAGATCACTAAATATAAATAATAATTTATTAGTCGGTATCAACATTATTCAGTACAGTTTTTCCTAAGGAAAATTATTTATTAGTTGTAAAAAATTCTTAAGGTATCAGCATTATTTAGTAAAGTGTTTCCTCAGAAAAATTGGCATAATAATGTTAAAAATAGTAGTTAGGAATTAGTGTGATTCATACATAAAAAGCTTAAAACACTACTATAATGAAATCAAGTCACACAGATTGGCAATGAAGACATTAATACTATTGTTTTTTAAACAACTATTTAATGAAATTAGCTAATAAATTAATAAATCCAGAAAATATGACAATATGATAATTCCAAATCTAGTACATTTTTATAAAAAAATATATAATTTCATATAGCAAAACCAGTTGATTTATATTACTACATTAATTAACATTTACTTTCTGGTTTATTCCTCTTTTTTAATAATTAAATATAAAAACAATATGTTATAAATAAGAGATAAAAAATTGTAATTACCAAAACCTTTCTCTTTTCTTATGAAAGTGGAAAGGTTCTATACAATTATATTTTGGAGGGAAAGTAAGATAAAAAAAAACATGTTTCAAGAAAAAAAACTTAAATCAAAATTATTTCTTACTAACAATTATCACTGATATTAAAAATTGTTTTTAAAATTTATATAAATGAATATGTGTAAATGAAGATGTGCTCATGAACTATATTCTATCATTTCATTCTTTTAATCCCTTTTTATAGTTATAATTTTCAGTTTCTTTTATTTTATTTTTTCTTGTAAGTTTTAAATGAGTTTAAATTTTAAAAAAAATTCTAAAAGTTCTCCTATTAACTTTTTTTTTATAGATTAAAATTTCTATTATGTTAAATTCTTCAGAAGCACACATTTCCAGAGTAGATAAACAGTTAAATTTATTCATTTTACAATATGATAATATGCAGGTCAAGTTCAAAGGCTAAGACAACTATACTTGTGAATGGAAACAAGGCTTGTTTTAAATTTTCTAGAGGTATTCTTTTACATTTTCTTTTAGTGAACAAGCCATGTAGACATTAGGTGTTGCTTAGCATTTAAGTAAGCTTTAGCATATGATTTTCTTCAAATCCATTTCAAAAAATATTTTTTAAACAAATAGTAAAATTAGTCTTACTTCAGACTACAAGATTATTTCTTATTGTTTTCTTCACAACTGAACTGCTATTATTTTTTTCTTCCAAGAGCTGGGTGAATAATTACTGTTTCTCACAAAACACTGAGATCTACTACTTTAACCTACTTCCTATCTTAATTTTTGGAACACTTTTGTTTTCCATCCTATCCTACATTATCTCAGACATGACAGCATCAAACTATGACCAATTGATTTTATTTTTATAAAAGGTTATTTAGTTATTTTTTACTTTTAATTAAAAAAATTCCAATGATTGTTGCTATTTCTCTAGTTATTTTTCTTTTTTCTTAACTGACCCCCAAATAGTACAATCCTTAAATGACACTTTCACCTGAACAACATTTTCATTTGTTTTAGAGAATTAAATGGAAAAAAGAACATTAATTAATTAAAAATAGTATTTCTTATCAAAAATGTTAATACTTTATATATATATATATATCTTATCAAAAATGTTAATACTTTATATATATATATATATTTAAAAAACCTAATAAGCAATACATAAAAGTTGACTTACCACTCTTATTTTTTTAAATTAATTTTTTTAATACTAGATAATTTTACTGAAGAGAGAAAAATGATTGTATATTCTATTATTTATTATTTGATATAATTTTATGTTTCAAAGCAAAATATTGAGTCTAAAAAGTTACAGAGTCACATCTAGTAATATATTGATTAGTTACAAATGCAAAACAAATTACAACTATGCACAGAGACCAATTAAGACATTTTTTCAGTACATAAGTCTTTATCATTTTTGCATACTTTTTTGCTTGTTTTTAAATTTGGTCTTCTATTTAGTTCAGTTTATGCTTGCATCTCTTTAAAGTTGAAAAATGCTGATGTTGAAAATGTCATCATCTATCATATTGGACTTATATTTCATAGACTGCATCTTGGTTTTAAATGTGACCATGTGGCTGCAAACACATATAGTTGAGATAGGATGCTGTCTCTTTTTCTGAACAGTTCTAGTTTTATTGAATATGTTGCTGGGTGGCATTAAGGGTTATTAGCAAGAACAAAAGTATATCTGGTACACCAGTAAGGCATAAAGGCTGTATGTTGCTGCACGAATAGCAGTGATGTTGTCTTTTTAAATGTATTTATTATTTCATCAATTGAAATGTTAGCCTTTCTGTATGTGGTAAACATTGTGCGATGTATTGTTTCTAGTGCAGTACAGAAATGAAGAAAATGAATTTGTGTCTTTTCTTCTCTATGACATAGCCCACACATGGGGTCTATATTTGTATAGAATCTTGCAAAATCTAAGGAAATGTGTTGTGGGTAAAGTATTAAGATTAAGCTTAAGTAGAAAATCAAATAATTTTGGTTCTAGTGACCACTTTCTGAATTGTTGCAGTAGTTGCCTGTTGTCTATCCCAAGAGCTGATGGATATAGATTAGGTGTCTGGTTTGGGTATAGTATATTATAAATGTTCCAATATGTATACTTTTTGTCATTATTGAGTGATATTTTGTTGTATATAAGCAGTGTTTGAAGGGGTTGATTACACATTTCATTCCTTTGTTCACGATTTTGATTAAGTTAAAAAAATGAATGGTGTCAACACGTTTAGATCAACCATGTTGTTACTTTTACTTTAGATTTGAAAAAATTGAGAAAAACAATAAAAAATTGAACTGTTTGAAATCTAGCAAGGAATAATTGGAAAGGCAGTTTCATGAATATTTATTTTGAACAATGAAAAATTATATATTTATATTAGTAATGAAGAGTATTTTGGACACCATGTAGTATTTTATCATTTCAGCATTGATTTTTATGACATCTCAAATATTCTTCTAGTTTTTGACTGTTTAAGCAATTATTCATGAAACAAATACTGCTGAAGCAAAAGTTGTCACATGATGCAAATCAACACTTATGCTGATAAAGACTACATGTTGAATGTAGTAACTTCACACTTTTTACTTTGTCTTCTTTTATTATCAAAATTAATTCATAAAAAAAGATATTAATTAATGGAAAAAAAAATATATTTCTAAAAATAAAAACACACAAAGTTTTAACAATCTACATAGAAGAAAGATGATACATTTATTAACATTATTTTGGGGTGATTAAATATTGTTAAAAAAAAGAAAACAAACTGGTAGAGAAAAAGTGTCATGTGATAGTGAGATCAGATGGTCGAGTCAAATCACAAAATATGATATATGTGTGTTAAAGGGAATAATATAAGTATTAATCAGCATTAGAAAAATGATGCAAGAGAATTTGAAGAGAAAAAAAATCAGTTAGTTGAATTACTTATTATGAATGATATCTAATAGGCAAAAATGGAAAAGATATGTGATATGATGTGATGCATTATGACATCTTATATGGAATCAGAAATCTCTCAGCTACTATGCCCAGTGAAACCTGATAGCCACTTTACCTTCCCCTTTTATTCCCCACCTTAAGTTTTCTCATATTATTCTCTATCTTGTTCCATTCCATTTTCATAACATAATCTTTGTCAACTTCATAGCCTTTGTATCTAAATCCCCATTATCTTTTCACAAACCCAGCATAAAAACCAATAACCCACTTTCAATATAATCACTTTGTTTATATTTTATCTTTCACAACTTCATTATTTGTACCCTTTTTGCTTTCCGGCATTTACATTCAATTAACAATTGCCTAATATTTTCTATGCCTTCCTTACACAACTTGCTGACTAAATCTCTCACATTTTTTCATTTATGTGTATATTCCTTTGTTGCTAAAGATCTTGTTCAAGCCTTAAACGGTAAACTACTTTCTTTGCTATTATCATAAATTAGCTCACACCCAATATTCCATTTACTTCTATATATATTTAAACTCTTTTTACTATCCATACTAGTTCTCCATCTCTCCAACTCCCTATTCTTTATTAATGCATCTATTCTTCTATCCCATTTCTTATCACTATAACACTCAGCAATTCTCCTAATACAATCATCCCACCTTTTGTATAAGTATACTGACATAAATTCTTTATCCAAATCTTCTGCATACCACACTATCATTTTCACCCATCCTGTTGCTTGTCCTTTACTCATAGCCCAATTAAACACTATTTTGGCTATTCTCTTATTATCTATAAACTGCAATCTACCAAACATTTTTATTTTGCTTTTTGCATCTCTCGTATAAAAACTTGACCATCCCATTTTTTCTCGAATTGCCTCCTTTGCCATCTACACATCTGCATCTAATGCATGTCTTCTTATTTCTTTTTGTAGTTTTTCTAAGTTATCTAATACCCTTTACTAACACATAATGTATCATTGCCATATGTTAATCCTGCTATTGCCACTCTTTTCTATACAATTCTAGCTATATTGTACTTATTGTATAAAAACACTGTAAATTTCTTTATCAATCTCTTTCTTTTCTTTGCTTCACTTATCAATTTTTTCTTCCATTCATCCAAATAATTTTTCTGATTACTTAAGACAATTTCCAAATATTTATAGATATTTGCCACACTTAACTTTATATCCCCCAATACAATTTTCCCCCAGTACTAATCATCATTACTTTTGATTTTTCCTTCTAAATTTAATCCCCCATCTTCTTACCCACCCTTGCACATGTTCTCAGCATAACTGCCATATCTTTCCTTCTTTCTGAGCACAAGAAGATATCTTCCACAAATAAAAGACCAATAATGTATAAACTCTCTTCTTAGACTTTCTCTCTAAGCTACCTCCAGCACCATCTCTGAATGAAAAGAAGTATTATATTGTAAGTTTAGATGTTCACAATACATTTTAAGATTCCAGCATGTCTGGATCATGAATTATGATGTGAAATGTGACAGCAGTCAGAAATAAGACTGCACAAGGAAAGATTAAACACCAAATGACTTTCTTAGTTTACTCTTAACATAAATTTTTCAGAAGTGATCCTGAAAGTATATGTTATGGAAAAGTCACAAGATGCTTTGTTAATGTTTACCTTTCTAGCTAAATGATAAAACTGGCCTATACATAGCATACAACTATAGTCACTATAATATATAGTTGTGGATCTGCTAATTATATCATTATAATTATATAAGTAAGTATCTGAGTTCAAAAACATAGGATCAGCCTATTAGTTTAATAGTATTAAAAAAATTAAAGATATTTAGTAGATTAGTTCCAATTTTGAATCCTAATCTTCATTGACAAGGATAAAATTCTGAAACTGATAAGTCTGGAAATGGGCATTCTATCTGATGTCTATCGCTTCCAGTAGATGGCTCTGAAGAAGAATGAAAAGAACTGCTCTGAAACTTTTATGTAGTTCTCTTTTAGGTATATAAGCAAATATGATTTTTTTTTCTACAGTACAAGCTTTTTCATACATGTACTTATATATGTAATATATAGGAGGTTTGAATTCAGACTTTCATACGACTCTCAACCATCCATGCTATCTCATACTGCTGATACACTTGATCACACACATGTCGAAAAGATAAATAATCACCAATGTACGTATTTCGTACTAAACCAGCACTCGTCAGTTGGTTCAGATTATCATCTCCACACATATATATATAATCAAAGCTCAGCTTATATTAAGATAAAACCTGATATTATGTGCGCGCATGTATTTCAATTGAAATTATTAGCTTATGATATTTATGTATGTATTCGTAAATATATGCATAAATATTTTAAAACAAACAAATAAAACATTTAAACTAAAAAATAAATAAATAAAATGTCAATTGAAACTTCTTTTTTTTTAAAGAGGGGGAAAAAAGAATAACTTTATTAGTATAAAAAACTACTAATTCAGAACAAAATTTTTCTATTAACTAATTTCACAGTTGAGGAAGTTGAAAAACACAATTTTTAACTGTGACATTTTATGATAAAACATTTAAAAAGAAGACAGACAGAACATGTGGACAGGAAGACGTCAGCTGCTGCCCTGCGAAAATTTTGGAATGGTTAAAAACTGTACACTTTTTAAAGTTTGGACTAATTTGAATTTGTAAATAATAGCTGCATATATAAAAGCATGCAAAATAAATATAACTAGGGGTATTAAAAAATACCTACGCTATATTAAGTTCTCTAATTGAAAAAAGGTTGAAGTACCTAGATGGCAGAGTACTATGGCTTGGTCATCATCAATAGTGATTATCCCTTGTTTGCCATCCCAACACAATATATAAAATTTCTCGATCAGATATTATAGAAACTCGTTATAGTTTAAAATAGAGTAAAAAATAATAATAAGAAAGAAGACAGACTTCAATCACTGAATTCTTTATCAGTCATTTTTTTATATACTTTTAAGCTGTTAATACTATAGTGAAATTTGTTTATATAATTTTTTTAATGTTTTGAATTAAAGTGGAAGTTAATTAAATAATTCAAAATGGAATTAGAATTAACTTCTTTGCAATTTTTTAAAAATCTAAATCTATATACATATTCTCATGAATGCTTTTATTATGTCAATCTTTTGATCAATGCCAGCTTTTTATTATCATCATAACTTTAAAAAAATAACTAGAGATCATGAAGCATTATGCATATCAAATAAATTTAACTAATTAGTAGATCAGTGTTTCAGAACTTTTTTCTTCACATCTATGCCACTTCCTGTAAGCTTTAGTGATTGGTAGATGCAGCTGACAGTGTTTAATAAATCCTTATCCAGTACTGTCCTATCTAATATCCCCAGACTAGTTTTAAGCCAACTGCTTTCAAAGTATACTGCTAAAACAGCATTGAGTAAGCTTGGAGTCGAGTCATGGGATATTGCATTGTTTGATCAATATTTATTTCTGTTAACTCTAAAATGACTCTTTAGCAAGAATAAATATTCTAATTATATGTAGCAAGATATGTAGATAAGAAAAGCAAAACCACTTTCTTTCAGGCTATGAACAAATAATGCTCAAAAGTCAATAAAGTATCAAAAATAGACTAGATATGTTAATATGCTTGCTTTTTGCCAACATTGGTGAAGATTCAAGTAAAATTAATATATCAGCCAGATGAAAATATGGCTTTAATAATTATCAAATTAATAATCAACTATATAAGGATGGAGACGGAATCTCACTTTTAATAAAACTTGTTTTATTAATCAAATAGTATTAATAAATACAAACATGAAATTAACATAGTTTAATGTATTTGTAAAATGAATAACAGTCTCACCCTCAGGCTATGAATAAATACCTTCCTATAGCCAACATGGAACAAGAATAAATGGACCCACCTTATTTTTAAACTTTTGATGTTAATAAATTTACATTTGCCAATATTGGTAGAAAAGAAATTTTCTTTGTATAAAAGAATATATTATACCAGAGTATATTTGTTTAGAAAATAGTACTAAAAAATGTAAAATAAAAGAATTGCCTCATCTATTCAGTCTAAAAATTCCATAAATATAAGGGCCAATAGCATTCCTCTCAACAACTGATCATATAATATAATGCCACAACAAACCATTAAGTCAATTTACAGTTATACATATGCAAATATGCTAATAATATGGTAGTCAGTGATTAGTTTGGTTTATGTTTATATGCATAAGAATATGGTAATGTATATGCTAATGTTCATTGTCATCTTGGTTTGACAGAGATATGCTGTATCAAAAGCCTGGCTCAGCATAATGACATATTGTCAGGATTTATTACTGTAATATAGTAATTGGTAATTGACTGCATATTCTAATAGAATATATTCTTACATATTAACAATGGTGTACACATATATAGTTTATTTATGTATAAAATACCACTGATTTTTAATGATTAAGCATATATATTATTTTAGACATATATTTAACTATTATATACACTGCATAATAATATTATCAACATTTTTAAGATAACAAAATTAAAAGTAAAATATATAATTAACAGCTCAAATGTTGCTCTTTTTTTTGATAATCCTCAATGTTAGAAAGTCATTTAAAATAGTTGTTTATTTTCATTTTAAAGTTTATTGCGTTAATCTTTTTATTATATGTTCAAAAAAAGTGCAAATCATTAACATATTCTTCGAAACAGTCTGCTGAAATATTTTGTAACGATAAATATAAAATCATTTTTTAAAAGGACTTAAAAAAATATATTATAAACATCACTTTTTAATAATATATGGATTAAATTTTGTTTTATAATTTTTTTTTGCCAAACTTTCTTTATTTTTGTTCCAAAAAAAGACATATCAAAACATGGTTTTTGTATGTATTTTATTGTGGGCTACTTGAAACATTTTTTTTTGCTCAATGAAAAATAGAAAAACTTGTTTGAATCATTTGTTGTTGTTTTTTTTTACATTTAAATAATTTGAAGGTTACGTGATAACATATAAATAATAACAATTAATTTGTTCGCAATTACGTACAAAAAAATAACAAACCCACTTGTAAATTGGTGAGTGGATAATTTTTATTTTTAGTTATGCATGAACAAATACATAACGAAGTCAAGAAAACGTTTTTAATATACAATGTATACGCGTGAAAATAAATATTATTGTATCCTATATGACTTGATCGGAGCATAAAACCAAAGATCAATTCCAGTTTTGCACTTCCTGTCCTAGAATTTCTTTTAACTCGTGAGCAATAAAATAATTTGATTATTTTTGTTTTTTTTATAATACTATTTTTTAATGAGAAATTATATTTAAGTAGAGGGATTTGAACTCAGGATTTTTCAATCTATTCATCCTCCACTCCATTTCAAGCAATCGATACACATGACTACACACATGCGAAAAAAATACGTGATCCTCAATATACATATTTCATGCAGAATCAACATTCATCACTTGGGTCAGATCATAATCTCCCACATATATATATACAATCAGTACTCGATTTATATTAAGATAGCAATTCCCCAAACTTTAATGGACAGGCTTCAATCTTCTCAACCTTCCAACTATTCAACCATCCATTTCATTGAGAAAGCAATGATGGAACACTAAAAGCTCTTATTGGATTTAATATTGTAGTCATATCTATGTAGATATTATGTCAATCTTAACCCCCCATATTATCAGACCATGACCACACACATGCAAAAAAAGTACATGATCCTCAATATGCACATTTCATGCAGAAACAGCATTCATCAGTTAGACCAGATCATAATCTTCCACATATACATACAAACAGTGCTCAGATTTATATTAAGATAGCAATTCTTCAAACTTTAATGGACAGGCTTCAATCTTCTCACCCTTCCAACTATTCAACCATCCATTTCATTGAGAAAGCAATGATGAAACATGAAAAGCCCTTATTGGATTTAATATTGTAGTCATACCCATGTTGATATGTCAATCTAAGCCTACATATCAGACCATTATTCATGTATGTTAATAGAAGAGAGATGGGCTAAACTTATACTAAGATGTTATCTATATTATATATAGAAACTATGTAAGCATGAACTTAGCATAGCTTAACATATATGTAATTAAAAAGAACAGGTCCTCATCTAATCTCAGGCTGTAAATAAAAACACTGTATATTTAACAAAAGTCAAGAATAGAATGGACCAAATTAATGGACCACCTATTCTTTAAGCTTTGCCATCAATAATGGAAATTCAGAATAAACTTAATATACCAGCCAGATGAAAATATGTCTTAATTATTAAACCAATAATTAATTATACAAAAATGCAGATAGAATCTAATTTTTAATGACTTGGTTTTAGTATTCAACAGAAGTCATTAATTGTGAACATGAAATTAACATACATTTAGTATGTTTAGCTACAAAGTCAATCTTTCTATTTGAATGGGCTCTTAATAAGAATTTCATTCCTATTTTTCCATAAGTGAACATTTTATTTGTACAACTTAAGCCTTTTTTCTATATTATGTATTGATAATCTTAATATGATTTATTACAAATGCAAGCTTTCAAATGATATTCTAAAAGCTAATGTTTGACCATTGCAAAATATGAAAATAAAATTCTAAACAATTTTATCTATAATAATGGCACTTAGATTCATCGGACACTATCTATTCAAAAAGTTAGTCAGATGAAATATTTGTTATTTAAATTCTGTGTTATAAAAGCCAAGAAAAATTTATAATTAGCTATCATCAAAGAAAAGAAAAAATCTCAAAAGCAAACCTTTAACTTATTCTTGTTAAAATTTTAAAAAATAATTTCTTTATTTGACAAAAGATCATACTTGTTTACCCAATACAAACTGCTTTCTCTTTGCTGTAATGAACTTTTTAAGAGTTGTTTTTCAAATAAATTTATTTGTAGTCATGTAAGTTTTTGATTTAAAAGGGTATTTTACAAAAATATTGCATAAATAATTTTTAATTTGTAAACAAATTGTTGAAAATATCAATTTTTTATTTTGTTCATAATTTTTATTTTGACTTTAAACTAAAACATTGTTATGCAAATTAGATATTGTTTTTGCATAAAATATTCATATAATGCTGATATCTTCAGATTTTTTCCAACTAATAATTTTAAAATGTTAACTGCAGTAAAATAAAACTCCAAATGATAATATAAGATTATCAATAGGCTTAAAGCAATGTAGAAATTTACAGCACCATATTAATTTTCAGAATACCAATTATAGTATGAGATTTTCACTACTGAGAATCACATTGTTAATGAACATATAATTAGGAGGAAAAAAATCATTCTCTGACAGTTCAAGAATAAAGAACACTATAAACTTAATAAGGATTAATCCTTCAGCATTTCATTGGTTTTTTTTGTTTTTATGTTCAACATAAAATTTAAGATTAAACCATTATTACTTATCAGCAAATAATAAATTTGGCTTCATTTGATAGATATTTTTGTTTACTACTGAAATAAATTTTAAATATTCATTTTTTCTTTCTATAAATATTAAAAAATGAGATTGTAATCAAAACAATAAGCTTTATACATCATTTCTGGAAAGATTATTTTCATTTTACAAAATCTTCATTATTTTTCTTTTTTTAAAAAAAAATTGAATGAATATTTATTTATTTCTTTTATAACTAATGAAATATGCTTTAAAAGTTTAAAATGTTTCAATATTTATTGCAAAATTACAATATTTTCATACTCATTATTATACTTAGATTGCTTATGTAGAAAATTAAGCTTCTAAATAGCTTTAGGAAAGATTTGCATTGTCTGCTAATATAACATTCAATTTTTGAAAATAAAGTATTTCCATTCAAAATAAATGATTAATAATTTATATTTTTGATTTCTAATAAATATTGTCTAAATTATTGTATAAAAAGTATTTAGAATTGTAATAAATTTGCAAATAAACATCTTTTTGGTTATTCACACTATTTTCTTTAAACAATATTGTAAAAATGGTGATGTCAAAAAACTGATAGAATGCAAAAGAGACATTTGTCAGTGTGGAGCTAAATCCTATTATTTTGAGGAATTTTTCTACTTTCTTGTTATCTATGGAATTTTTTTAAACTAAAGTTTTATATTATAATGTATATAGGAAAAGGGAAGCAAATTAATGAAAAATGAAGCACTGCTTTAGGAAATGCAAAAAAGTTAAAAGGTAAACATAGTTTTTTTTATACATACTAAGAAAAATTGGTTTGTTCCTCTTATTGTATACATTTACTTCTATAAGCTTAATATATTTAATCAAATATATGTAATAAATTATGGCTAGATTTAAAAAAAACTTTAAATACTTTCCATTATATAGTGTAATAAATGTTGGAACTATAAAAACTATTATTTTTCTAGTTACTTCATTTAAGTAAGATATATTGTCATACTTATTTTGAACTGAAAAAGAAAAGCCTCAAATGCTTTTATGAAATGACAATATTTCTGAAATTTCCTATTGTTTTGTAACAAGTCTAGATTCTTAAAAAAACAACCAAGATTATTTTTTTCCCTACATTTTAGTTGGATTACTTTGTAATTTTTATACTTTTTAGTCAGCTAGTACTGTTTACATAAAAGCATTAAATTTTTTTTTTAAATTTTTTTTACATATTATTTTACTAAAATTTAAAAAAAATCTCAACCAGAGCAATGTTAAAAAATGTGGACAGATGGGCAGAAACATGCACAGACAGTTTAAACTAACAGCATGCATAGACACAGAAATATAGTTTTATTAATTATAAAATTATTAATCTTTTCATACATAGAGACTACTGTATATAGAGTGGAAAGTTTAAAACCTTTCATCACATAAAACATAAAATTAAAATTCAAAGATATTTATATATGAAATATTAATAATAAAAATATTTAAACCCTATGTGAAATGTGTATAATAATTTTGGAACCAAATATTTTAAACTTTTTTGTATAAGAAAGCATTGGTAGCCGAGAGGTCAGCTTAGCCACCTTGCAAGCAGGCAGTTGCTTGCAGACGGTTGTCGCAGATTCGCTTCCTGGCCAATGCTTTGACATATGGAAGAAAAAAAATATATATTTCTCATATGAAAATAGTCATTGGTTCATTTGAAAGCATATATTTCAACTATAAAATGCAAAGCAGAAAATTTATATACATATATTATCAAAAGCATAAAACATTATGTATATGAAATATGTATAATAATATAAAAAGCCTAAACTTTTCAAATTTTATAATACAATAAATATAAAATGTGCATTGTATTATGTAAAGGATGAGGAACCCAAAAATAACCAGAATTTTATAATTAAAAAATGTTTATTTATCTTTAAGTGTTATACATTTAATCTCTTTCAAAGCACTATCTGTCTAAATATGTTTTTCACTTTTCAAACTAGTGTGGAAACACAAAGTGAAGCCTTTTAATGCCTGCTGTGGTTTTTCACTACTTCTAAGTCAGCAAAACAAAAACAAAATTGAGGCATTTTTTCATTTGAAAGAATAAAAAAAAGTTACATGGCTAGAGATTGAGCAAATATGACTGATAGATAAAGTGGATCATGTTGAATTTAATTAAAAATTGTTTCACACTCAAGATTGCCTGCAGAGGGTTTGCCATGGTAACATTTGCACTCCTCACTTTGCCACAAAACACGATGTTTACATTTTACAGCATCACAGAACTTGTAGATAAAATGGCAGACCATTAAAAACTAATTTTGAAAGAAAAATTACATTTGTGTTAATAAAAAAAAAGCTGCATTATCTTAACATTGGACTTCACACATCATGCTTTTGGGGGGCATTGGTGAATTTTGCAATTTCATTGAATCATTCATAAACCTGTGTTTTTCCCAGAACTGCTTTCTTGTAATTTGTTTCAAGCATTACAACTGTTTTTTCTGCTACTTCCCCTAAAAGAAAACAGATTTTCACATTATTCTAACTTTTCAGCCAGCACAAAAATTGACAAATATGTGAATGCACTTTGCAAATAAAATGTGCTATGTGGCACCACAATTTCACACTGCAATGTAAATTGGAAGATTGATGCAAAAGGGTCTCTGCAAGAGGTATGTAATATCAAAAAACATGTATGACAACAGGCACACTTATTAGAGAACTATTCCAATTATTTTGGGGTCTTTCCTCATATAAAATGTTATAAAAATGATAATAACTTGCCTTTATAGTTTTATTAATAAATTAAAAATAGTATTAACAAAACATCTAAATGGTAAAGATGTATCTGATAATTGGAAACACAATGTAGTAATATTGATATTTAAGAAAGATAATAAAGAAGATATTAAAAATTACAGACCAATCATTAATGGATTAGCCATAAAACGAGAAAATAAAATATAATTTTTTGCATTATATGTATTTTCCTGTTTCTCAAATATTGATTTATCATACATGATTTGGCGTAGTAGGATGGAATCTGGTGCTAGAACTTATTATGAACTTCCTAGCAACAAAGTCGTATGCCTTTTTCTTAATTCTTGACTTGATTTGCAAAGCAATCTATCTATATTGCCAAATAAAATAATACCTTTTAAAAATATCTAAGTATCTTTCATCATATATAAAATACCCCTCTCCCTACCCGCAATAAAACATTGTACCAAGCTCCACTTTTTTCAGACTGGCTCTGAATGGAAAGCTTAAGAAATAAAACAAGATGGAGATTATTTACGTTATGTAGATTTTGTAATATGACATGATTGTTTTTTCAAATAGTATTTGGAGTTTCATAAATATTGCATGAGTTGTCACGTGAAACTAAGAAAGTAGGACTAAAGATAAATAGTAAAAAAAAAAAAACTAAAATAATGTTCAGTGGATTTTCTCAAAAGAAAAAATAAAGATTGATGATGATGAGTTAAAAAAAATTAACAACTACAAACACTTTGGTCAGATTGATAATATAGATGAAAAAACATCAATGGATGAAAATAATCATAGAATTAAACTTGAATGGGCTGCTTTTGATAGAAATAATTTAATATTAAAAGGAAATATGCCTATGTTTTTGAAAAGGTTCGTAATAATTCTATTTTACCAATTTTGCTTATGAATCTGAGATTTAAAGACATAACAAAAAAAGCATATAGAGGCTTTAAGTCTCTCAATGGAATATGAAGAGATGTATGCCAGGAATAACAAGAATCGAGAACAAAAAGATTTTACTGGCATCATTGAAAGAATTAAAAGACTGAAATAGGGCTGCATTGAACATATTTATAAAAGAGGTGATACTTGATGGACTGAATTCCAAGAAAATTTAAAAGACCTAGAAAGATGCCATAGGTGAGATGAATGGATGAAATGAGAATGTTTGTGTGGAGACGAGAGACTGTGTATAACATGTGGATTAAACATGAGATTACCATATTTGTGTGAATTTATATTTCAGAGCAATGAAACAAATTAAGAAGAATGTCATTTTAAATAGATTTTCTTTTTCATCGTTTATACTTTTTTTTACTTTACTGTGTTTTACTCTGAATTATTTATTTGACTTTGTTTTGTTTTGTCATATTTTTATTAGTTTTTGAGCATCTGCTGTCTTCCCATTTTTTATGGTTTCTCTTGACTTTTTATTTCTATAAATGCTGTATTTCTTTAAGCTGTAACAATATTATTTATTTTCATTTCTAGGGTCGATAATATTATAATGATACTTTTAACGTTAATTCGTAAAATTTATTATTGTTATTTCTTTACACGTATAGGACTTTGTCATGCAGTGATAGTATGTTTGAATGTCATTTCCTACAATCTCGATTCGAATCCAGAGCAAGTAAATTTTAATATTTTTCAGGTTCTAATCAGCCTTAGATTTTTAAAACATATATATAAACGTTAGTCAGTTCAATCAACTATCCAGTATTAGTTAATAAATGGTATCTAGATATTCTTAGGAAGTGAGTAAAACAATAATGAATAAACATTAAAATATTCCCACTCTCAGAAATTGCAAACATGATGAGGAATGCTCTCTGATATATTGTTCCTTTCAGCTATATTTTTTATTTTCTTAGTCTATTATGTACTTTTGAAATGAGTTTTAATTTAGAGAACAATCATCGCCCAATTGGAAATACACTGATTGACTTTGAGCACCCTAAGTGTTAAAAAATGCATAACGACTGGCTTTTTATACTAAGATTTTTATTTCCATTTTTTTTCCTTTTTAAATGAACGCTTTTTACTGATAGATGTCATAAAGTCAGCATTGATTTCTGGGATTTATTGAAGTTTTCACGAATCTACAGGAGTAGTTTAGGATTATTTTTTTACAATTGGAAATATACTGCTTGACTTTACCTTTAATCACACTAAACATTAAAAAAGATGTGAGCTCAAACCTTGATGTAACTTTGTTTTTTTATACCAGGATTTTTATTCTCAAATTATGTCTTTAAATAAATATTTATTACTGATGGGTGCCAACAAGACAGCATATGACCTCTAGAACTTATTGAAACTTTCAATATAATCTATGAAGTTGTTTATGATTATTTTTTCACTAGCCATTTATAGTGATTTTTTTTGCTGTTGAATGTACCATCCTATATTGTTACTTTTCAGTTTAAATATATTTAAAAAATTAAACTAATAAAAGAAATGCAAAATTGAAGGAAGACAATAAAAAAACCCATGAGTTTTTAAAAATCTTGTTACATAGTATAGTTATGAAAAGGACAATATGGTAATAAATTGTATTAAATAACAGAGTAGTAATCTCCATATAATATTGCCACTTAGTGCACACCACAGTAATCAATAAATGCTCTTAGAAGATTAGTGTATCAAAATCTCTATATTCTGACTACTTCATCCAATATCCCCAGACTAGTTTCTAGGTGCAGTGCTCTCAGATCCAAGGTTCCTCATTTAAGAAAACCATAAGATAAAAAATAGTCTTAAGATAGGGATTTTGATACCCTAACTTTCTAACATGCACTGATTTTTATGTCTTGTATTAGGTGGCAGTATTATATAGAAAAGTTGCTGCTGTATTAGCAGATTGTGTATGTAAGAAATGTTGGTTATATCATGTGACTGAATATCTGCGAATCTTAAGATTCAAACTCTTCCATTCAAACACTGCATCATAACATGCAGGATAATAGTAAGTATGCATGGCTTGTATTTACAATAATGGCCATCCAGAAGACATAGTTATTTTATAAACTGAAATTTGTCTTAAGCAGTACACTGTAATAAGAACGATTTGTTACAAAAGCATGCAGTGGTTAATTGCCGAAGAGATTCTGTGATTTTCAAACCCCAGAAGTTACAGTAAAGGAATCTTAAGTTGTTGTGACCATCCCTAAACCATTATAATTTAATACAGTAGTGATGATATGGGCTCAGAGATAAAGATTTTTAAATCAAATTTTCACTGAATAAAATTAAAAAAAAATCTATTTGGCTGATAGAAAGAAATTGTTGTACTCAGCCTATTATTTGACTGCATGAATATCATTACTTTCTGAATAGTGATTACCTGATTATTATTTATTAGTTTTTTCCCAATTCTTGAAAATAAAACTTAAAAAGGAAAAAAAATTAGACTTTGTAATTGAAAGGTACTGCATAAAATTTTTAAAATCCAATGCAAAATCAATTGATATATTTTTCAATAAAGTTCATGGTTATAAAATAACCCTTTCATTGGATTGGACATATAAAACAAATGAATAATTAAGGTTCCTTAAAAGGGTGCTTTATGGTGAATTTGAACAATGTTTCATGGAGAGATGTTCTCCATCTACATTATATGGATTATTTCAAAGACATTCTAAAGAAGTACAATGCCAATTGTTTCCACTGGAAAGGTATGGCAGAGAATAAAATACATCAGACACCTATAATTAGACATGATGATGTATTTTAGAGAAGAAAAGTTTTCTGCAAAAGAAGTTAAAAGATGGCATCTCAAATAAACATAACAGACCAGTGTTTTTTCTCTATGCAGATGAAATTATGGCTCACAGTTGGTTTGTATAGTCATCATGAAAACTCATTTTATTTACTAAGGCTGTAACCTCAAGAATATGCGTGTAAAAATGCAATATTAGGGACCTCTACAGGTCTTAACCACAAGCTTACACATATTCTTGAGGTTACAGCCTTAGTAAATATTACTTACGTAATCAATGTGCGTTTAAATAAATTTGTTTTTTATCTGCTTTTCTTGAAGTAGTCACCCTTATTTTCAAATTGCTCCTACTGATGATGATAAATATAAATTAAATCTTAATACAAAGTAAAAAAGCAGACTTCAATCAGTCAATTGCAAAGCAATCTTCTCTCTAGCTACCTTTATAGAAGGAAAAAAATAAAAAGGCAGGAGATAGCAATTTTGTCACCTGTCAGGTAGCAAGAGTTTGAGCATTTTCAATTATTGTTTTATCTTCTAGCCAAGATTATTTAGATTCCCATTTACTGATCAATATTGAATAGTTGCTAGATTGACAAATGGATCATTTACCTAAAAGGCAATTCAACCTTATTGGAAAAAAGATTAAATTTAATTGTCCTTGATGAACTTAAACCATAAACATTGCAGGTGAATATACAGCAGTTGCACCATTAAATCTCAATATGGAGATAGTCTGTTTAAAATATATGCTCTGCGTGGATGAGTACTGTGATGGATCTGTTGCCTTTGCAGTCAAGTCTATGAATCATAGTCCAAGTCTTAACTTCTCATGCCTGAACTGATGAGCTTTCAAGTATCATTAAATTATTATAATTGTTATACTATCTTTACTGTGAATGTTTAGATGGTTACTGGTTGGTATCTAATTACATCATTATCCCATTTAGCTTTAAGCACTATTTCACTTATTATATCTAAAATAAAGTACAATTGTATGCTATTACAAGAATCTCAATTATTCTTGCTAACATGTGACTAAACAACAAGAATCATGTGATCTCCCGAACTGTTCGATTATTTTGTTATTACAGATAAAATAAAAGCCATGGTACTAAAAAGTTATTACCATATAACTATTGTGACTAACAAGAAGTCTTAAAAGCTTAGCTTCTTCTTTCCTCTCCATTGAACGCCTCAAGTAACTCTTTATTAAATACTATAAAGCTTTATACAACATGTAGAGTAACCGCCTGGGTCGTTAATCAAGATTTACGGAACTGCATATTTTTAATTTACCGAATACTGATTATGTAAATCCCACAGCCGAACAATTATAAATAAATACAATAGTTTAACCGAGATTTAATTTTAAAGTACATAACAACTAACTATTCAAACTATTTGTTTTAAATGTACTATTTTCGTATAAATCAAAATTTATTTCTTCTGGTAATTCAAAGTTAGAATCCAACTGTTGTAAATAAATGGCAGAAAGCCAATCTTCAAAGAGCTCTCTGCACTAATCTAAACAGCAAAAATAGTAGATCTCAAATGACCTTTAACCTTCTCAGGATTAAGACTTTTACATTGCATTAATCTAAGTAAGATAGAATGGAGTAAAAAAAATAAACGTTCCTGACACACGAAATTTCAGGGGTTAAAAACAAAATCTTTTTGAAATGTTTAGGCATTAATTAACATTTAAAATAATATCAGTTATATTAGGTATCAGATAATATTTCTTAAAGCAACAGTATTGAATTTTTTTTTCTGCCGGGTATAAAAATATTCTTACAGGGATATTACACATACCTAACCATAAATTATGTACGCACACGTGCACATCTATAATAAGTACAAAATATTCAGTTTAAATGTTTTGTGCCTTCTTTAAAAATAATGTATTTCACGTAGTTTTTAGCAAGTACAAGTCTATGGACTTAGTGATGAGACTTCTAACTCTTCGAGATTACAGCAAAATAGTTATTAAAAAGCATTCATTTAGGCCCAATGTTAAGGCAGCTGGTTTTTGTGTTACCGAGAATAGGTTGTATTATCTTTAGTTATCTTTCAAAAGGTTGTTCATGGGTTCTGTGCATTAAACTAGACATCTTTCTTCAAATAGTCTATCTGTGGTTCTACTGCCAGAATTCTTATAGCAGCTTCTATCCTTAAGGTGGATTATCTTTTGAACCAATTCTTTTTCTGTTACTTCTTATAATACCATCCATTATGTTTTTTGTAACAATCCTAATGTGAATTATATGTTCAATCTGATTCTTCATTTTCTAATAATTTCTAATAAATAATATTATTTCCCTTAAATTTTTGAACATTTTTACATAACTAATGTTATTTTTCTAACAGAGTCATTAGATACCCCTAAGTGGCATAATTGAAGGATGGTATATGATGTTATGTTCTTGGATTATCATTATTACAAAATAGATATGTGTATTATAAAAACGATTGAGGAGGAGAGAAATGAATATACATTGGTTATATATATATTTAAAAAAGTTAAATTTGTAAAAATAGTTCCATGAATATAGAAAAAATTAAAGAGCAAAACAATTGTCCAGTTTTTAGATGAGTCTAGTACTTACACTGACATTGGTAATGAATCCAGTTCCAAGTAACTGCATACATGCACAAGTTTTTAAATGAAGGATTGAAATGATATCGCAGAAATCAAAATATGAAAATCATTATTCTTATATTTAGGAATAACTTGTACTTATGTCATTTATTAGTACATTTAGAAATTAGACTTGCTTTTCAGGATGAAATATGTTGGACTAATGTAGGACTGTAAGAGAGAACATCCTGAGTATGAAGTCCATGGTCTCTTTTTCTCTCTTCTGTGCTAAGAACAGATAGTATCAATGTTTGCACCAGTCATTGTTTCTATGAAAGAGATAGCATATAGATCTATTTTAATTAAGAAATTCAATTATTTTGGCTCCAAAATACCAATGCTTGAATTTCCATAAAGGGCAAAAAAAAAAAGGATTCTAATATGTTACCAGACTTAGAATAATATATCTCTCCCAATACCTAACTTTTTGTTTTTGGAAACATTGATAGGATAGAAGTGCGTGCTCAAAGAAAAAGCTGAATAAGTTAACTGGATATGTGTGTTGATAGTCATTGCATTTCAGAAATAGTAGCAGTTAGCTCAAGAATAAAGTTCTCTCATTAGATTATAACTTCATCTTCTACTTATACAAAACAACCAACAACATTTTCAGACTTATACACAATGGCAAGCTAAGGATGAAGAAAAAATTTAAAAAATCAGATTAGACTCAATAATAAATAGGAATATGGTTGTACAGACACATAATCTATAGTTAGTGCAGAAAGATGGTGATAGGATAAGAAAGTGATGACAATTTAAAAACTGAAGACAATAAAGAGAGGAAGAGCAAAGATGACCCTCAGAAAAGTCTTTTTTTTTAATTAAAAACTTAGCCTTTGATGAATTGATTTCATATTCTACAAAACAGTAGAAGATGGCTTTTGTTCACACATTGCATGTTGATTCTTTACTGTTAAGTCCTGTGCTCTATGCCATTCCCTTTCTATCAACTGCAGATCATTTTTAAAGCTATTACATCTAATATTATTTCTAAAGGTAGTATTAGAAATAATATTGTTTTGGATCTAGAAAGAAAGTATTATAAGTAGCACTTCATCAAATGATAGGTAGTTAATAATTAGACTCAACAAATCATCAAATTATTATTTCAAAGTACATGCTGACTGGTTTTAATGATGATGAGGCAGTATAATTTTTTTATAATAAAAATCAAAAAAAATCAAAAGTATAATAAGACATAGTAGAAATTAGGATGCTGTGATGTGTCTAAGGAGAGATTGTTGATTCAGAGATATAAAATGCTTTAAGATGAAAAGGTTAATTATTTAGTAAAGAAACTATAATGTTGGTCACATGATTTAAAAATCACTAAAGGCTGATTTACTCATAGAAAATTCCAGGTATTAAGAGCAGACCTCATTTGAATTATGTTTTGATTTAAACTCAGTTTATAAATAGAAATAAAAGAGGGTGAATGGCTGTGATATCACATCTCATATAGACTGAAATTATAATTCAAGTAGTAATATTTAAACACAGTCATAGTATATATACAACTAGATGCAATTAGAGGGGATTTGAACTCAGACTTTCAATCTCCCTTTAGTCACCCACTCTATCTTATGCACAATATACATGACCACATACATGTGAAAAAGATAAATGATCTCCAAAATATGTATATTGGAAATCATTTATCTTTTTCACATGTATGTGGTCATGTGTATCAATTGAATAAAATGGGAGTGGATGACTAAAAGGGTCTTGAAAGTCTGAGTTCAAATTCTTTCTCTAATTTAAGTAGTAATAAATAAGTAAAGCAAAAAAGAGATTATTGATAGTAGTATTTATTATTATATAGTATTTTCATAACTATATATTCCATTTTCATGTAAATTATTTGTGTTGGTGAACTATTTTATTTAATCTTAAAATTAAACCATTTCATTTATATGTTTAAAATATATATTATGAAGGATTTGATAATGGGATTGACTGAATAACCGTGGATTCAAGAGGACTTCTATATAGAAATAGTGAATGGTAAATGTGTGTCATTAACTCAATATTAGAGTCAGCCAATATGAATATTTGACAGTTAAATGCTCAAGCAAATGAGTATCCTATTGCTTTGATATTAGATCTGGATTTCTGCGTAACAACTTTTTCAAATGTGCATCGGCAAAACTACCATTTAACAATCATTAGCTACCACATTCATGTTTATACAAACAATTTGTAACCTATCATGAAAAGTATAAATGATTATTAGGAATTACAATTAATTCAAAGGCTGCCTAAATCATTACAATGCATTAGAATAGATGCAATATTATAAGAATGAAATAATCAATTCATTTTTAGCCTAAAGGATATTTGCAACTAATAGTAAAAAAATAGTCCTTCAATAGCCCACTGATTGGCAAAATTCTCATGGAATAGCCTCTTTTTAAAATAATAACTGAAGGAGAAGACCTTATTCACCAGGCTTGCCAACTACTAGTGGTGGAGATTTTTAGCAGATTTCTATCTTTGTTTAACTTTCTAGTTAAACATAAGTCATCATCATTTTCAATTATTAGAGTATATTACAGAATCAAAGTCTCTCCAAGTTTAATCCCTTTTCTTTAATTCCTAGTTTTTTTCACAATAACATAACAGCAAAAATAAGATATCCAACCATTACCATCTCTTTTAGCAATATATCCAGCCTAGTTCAATTTCAGAGTATTAATTCTTTCATTGATGTCAATAATATTTGTTGGTTCTTTTAATTTCATCCTAATGTCTTTTTGTTACTCCTAACATGCGTATCTTCATACTGCATTGATTGGTTTGAAGTCTCCAAATTGTTCTCATGCTAAAGGCCATAAGTAAAAAACTGGTAAAACACATCTATAATCTTTTTCAAACATGAATGTATATTTCTTTTTAACATTAAATTAATTCTTCTAAAAGCATTCCAAGTTTAATTCCATGATTGTTTTCATCAATTTACCAACCAGTGAATCAGATGATTAAACATTATAAAATTTGTGTTTTAGTCAATTCAGATTTGAACCCAATTTATACAAATGTTAGATAAAAATTGCTATATGTACAGATGGTTAAATAATGTAAAGCCACAATGAATTTCAAACAGCTTATTCTAAAGCATAGGCCCCTTGGTATCTTTTCATAATCATTTAATCAGTTTGGAGTGTATATGTGTAAGGGGAAGGGGGCATTTGTCAGACTAATCAACTAATTGGTCAATGAAAGTCTTATGATTTTATGATTTAAATATTTCACTTAAAATGGCTAGATTTTTATATCTTGTATGATTAATTGATCGACCATAGGATAACTATCAAAAAAAATCTCAGGATTGTTTGGAAATTTTTCAGGTATATTTTTTGCTTATTCTGAACTTTAGATTCTGAGTTTGTGGCCTTAATCATTGACTACTCAAGCATGGAGCCACTTTATATCACATGATGCAATAAGTAAAGTAATACAATTACCTGTTATAATCAAGAAAAAAATCATTGACCAGTTAGTTAATCCTGTTAATATTTTCTTGCCATCGAAGACTTTTATAGAATAGTGAATGGATTTTTTTTTATAAATCTTACTGAGTTATGCATATCAAGAATGCATGCTCAAACAATGACATAATTAATGTTCCTGCTTTATAAATAGAAAGGAAGAATGATGCAAATGATTTATGCAAGCTGTCTACGATTTGTAAAATAAGAAATGAGATGGCAAGAATTTTTTCATTTGGAAGATATATGGGTACATATCGCAAACTACCATAAATTTGTTGTTGTTGGAAGTTGTTTTTTTAACGAAGTCAGAAAATGTTACAATTTTACAAATTTTAAAATTTATTTACACCTCGTCAAAATATTATAATCCTACTTTTTAAAAAAAAATTAAATTTCTTATTAACTAAATTTCATGCGATTTCTAAATACTTGTGCGTGTGTGTGCCAAAAAACAAATTGACTTTTTTTTTTTGAAATTTTATTTGTATATTTGGATGGAGTGTTTTTGGATAAAAATAACTCAATGTTAAAAGGAAATATGCCTGTGTGCTTGAATAAAAGGTTTTTAATAGATGTGTTTCACGAGTCTTTATTTATGCATCTAAGACTTAGACACTCAATAGAAGAGCAATTCATAGAATTCAGACCACCCAGTTAATAAATGTATTTTATAAGTCTTTATTTATGCATATACTCAATAGAAGAACAATTCATCGAGTTCAGATTGCCCAATGAAATATGAGAGAGAGAGAAAAAACTTGAATTTAGCAGTTGAAATTAGGAGATATAAAAGTTCTGAAGAAGATTGCTGGGGTAATCGAAACCGTAAACTGTAAAAGAGAATGGTAAATAAAGCACTGAATAATAGTAATGAAGTGCATGGATAATTTAGTATTATATGAAATATGAGAGATGTATCAAAGGAATAACAAGAGCTACTTGAAAACAAAATACATGGTTAAAGAAAAAAGGAGATATGACTGAAATTATTAACAGAATTAAGAGACTAATAAGGTTGTTGGATTGGACATATTACTAGAAGTGATGATAATAGATGGTCAGTTGAGGTTTTAAATTGGATTCCAAAAAATTGAAAAAGACTGCATGTAAGATGAGTGAATGAAATGAGTAAGCTTTGCTCGTGTATTATGGAGAAGTTTCAAAATGATGATGGTGATTGATAAAGCTTAAACTGTAAAAATGGTTTATTTCCTGAAAGAAAAATTAACTAGACTTTAATTTGCACACATGCTCTCACTACAACCCATGCATGATAATTCTGGCATTGAAATCGATATATTAATCATCTTCCTGCAAGAATCAGTGTCTTGAAGAGTAGTTATGCCAATTTCAAAACTTATTTCTTGAGTAGTCATGTAGTCATTATTTTATTCAATTAAGAATTGATTTAGAAACCTTAACCTAAAACTGTAGCTAGTAATATTTGAAGTAGAGGGTATTAAAATATGGACAGCCAATTTATAACATTTAACTCGGGACAATCCTTACACATTTCATGACCCAAGGCACTATTAAATCATAATGTGATAACTAGAGAAATGCAGCATCTATGCACAAATATGGTCCTGTATAAAGTTGCAGTATGCTATTAATAAAAAATTCAAACATTAAAAGATAGATGGGATTACATTTCATAAACTGTAATAAGATGTAATGATTAAATGAGATGATTTGATGCTTTCTAACTTTAATCACATATATACTTGACCAATGTGGAAATAACCAATGCTTTATCTTTTATTAATTATGAAACTTATTTTTTTTTGTTTTCATTTCCAATTTAAAATAGAACTAAAGTAAAAACCAATTAGACTTAAATAAGCCGCTGTGAGATGAGATCTTCTCCAGATTGCTTCCAGAGCAACAGCAACATAACATTCAAAACTCCTCTGACTTATAAACTCTCAAATGATTTGAGTTTTGGAGATGGATGATTACCAATAATATGAATCCATTTACTAACCAGTAGTTGAATGGCAATGAACAATGGATGCAACAATTACTGAGCCGCAACTGCTGAATATAGCATATAGTTAACTAAATTAATTAATTCTGTTAATTAATTAAGGTAAAAAAAATTATATTTGTATGTAGTTATATGACTGACAATAAAAATTATTCCAAGCTATTTTCATTATATTAAACAATCATGATATAAATGATAATTTTACAATATAGTAAAAACATCACTAAAAAAAAGAGCTCATAATTAGGTGGATCAGTAGTAAGACTGTAAACTCAAAATCTCAAAAGTTTTTAATTAATTCCTAGGTAAAAAATATATACATGCTACTTTGTGAGTGAAAAATAATTATTTTATGGGGAAACTCTGTTTATATGGATTAAAATAGTCTTGATTAGACCTAGCAAATTTTTAGTAAGAAACATTGTCTGTTCTATTTTTTTTTTACTGTGCATTGTGGGCAAGACTGAAAATCTTATAATACAACAATAAGATTTTTTACCCTTTTTCTAAATTGTAACAATGCAACCCCCACCCCCACTTTTTTACCAATTTGAAAGGGTAGAGGGCTCAGATGTAGTCATTTATGATTGCATAAAACATTAGCTTTTTTTTTATAAAACTGTTTTACTTGATTGCCAACACATAATTAAATAGGTAATCATTAACAGTTTTATAAATATATGTCTCATCAATTGAATGAAACTTTTATGCTCGACCATCCTTTCAATGCTCTAACATTACTTACCCTCCAGAAAGATTGAGAACGTGATTATCATTTAGTGATTTTAATAAGAAATCAGATGTGACAACCTGCTAGCAGCGCCATCTAGTGTTCATTGATTACTTAGTCCTTAGATAACATTGATTTTAGAATAAAAAAATAAGACAGCATTCATTTTCAAAATACAGAGAGTAAATTGATCTTCAATAGAATGTGTTTATTCACTTTATTTTTAAAAATGTTGTGTCATAAAAATACATTCCCATATAATTCCTATAAATAAATGTTTTATTCATGATACTATCATTCAGTTATCATAATATTTGCAGTTCTTTGATAAAATATTTCAACTGCTTATTTATCTTTGATTGGTGAGCTAACAAGATCATATAGTTAGAGCAGAGCATTTTACATTCCCAGTGATATTCAGGCTGGAGTGCTCAAAATCACACAGAATTATATTTTCTTGTTGACAATACTTCAGGGTGTATTTACGTAGTAATAGAATGTAGTTGCTGTAAGAAGGTGTATATATATATATATTGAAGTTATGACAACAGAAGTAAAATCTGAAACATTTTATTATGTTTTTCTTTTATTACATTTAATTTTTTATTAGGGTTGTTATAATCAATAAGATGAAAAAAAAATCAATAAGGATTTTATTGTAGAATGAAATAGTATTTGATTAAAAAATACTGAAATAATAAATATTGAAATAAATGCATTTTATATATTTTTTTCTTAATCTTTTGTTTTGAATCTCTAAAAAGTAAGACCTTCATTTATATCTGATAAATTTAAGTTGGCCCATGCTGATAAAGACTGGTCCCACATCCAGTTTAAATAAAAAGAAACATTGAGTAAAGACCTTTTCTTTTAATAAAAAGTAATTGAAAAAAAAATGGAGAAATTCCCAATATAGGAGCAGAGTTGTTTGTTAAAAAGAAATGAATTACAAACTCTTGTGAGTTGTAATATGTTCAATATAAATAACACTGTCACATGACTTTTTAATATGCTTCATCATATTCTTCCAAGAGCAGTTCTAAGTTATGATGAGTAGAATTGATCCTGTCTAATGCAGAGAGTGATAGATAAATGATTTTGATACCAAATACAAATAAATTTGAATACTGTAAAAAAAAGATCATTGTTTTAAAAAATTAAAGACAATAAATACTGATGTTGTTTTCTTTTATATGTAGATGATAATTTGATTAGAAGATCATCCTGGTGAATACTTATTAAGAGGATTTTCTGGAAAAACAAAGAGTTTATGACCACTAGCTGGACCACATGTTTTGCAAAAGTTTATTAAAAATAGACTATTCAAATTCACAATACTAGTAATTTTTTTTCTAATAATTTTCTGCCATGGTTTCTTATTATTTCCTACCAAGTCATGCATTAAAGTCTCTAAAATGAAAAATTCAATCTATTATTTAATAGATAGACTGAGTTACATTTCAATCTATTATTATATTTCACTTTGCAATAAGAAACAAGAAAAAAATATTTTTATCTGCATTTTGTAAATTTAATATTAATATATAAGGATAGGCAAAATGGACACATATCTAAGAATTCTTAAGCTAAAAAATATATTAGATCTTGCAACACATTCAATACCAAACAATCTCCTTTGACATGATAAATCATTTTTTCCTGAAAAAATAAACAAACTACCTGCTCAAATTTTTTGCTCAATAAGTTTCACTTAAAGTCTCTACATTAAGTTTAAACCATTCTCCATTCATATCTTAAAGGGATTACATAAGGCAAAGATTATATACTCCATATATCTATAGTTAAAAGATTGTAATATTTTCATTTTTTCCTCCTATTTAGTCGCCATACTATTATTAACATTACAACTATTAAATTAAATTTCATTTTTGGTTATTTAAACATAAATATATTTAAGAGTAAAAGTTCCTATAAAAATGATAAATTTATGAATTATATTTTTGATATAATACTTGGCACTTTTTAAAACAGTTTTATTTTCTGTTTCGGCTATACTTAGATTCTTCATCAGAATTCGTTTTTTTTACACAATGCAGCAAAATGAAGAAATAAAATTGCTTTAAAAATTATAAAAATGAAAAGTGGTTTATTATATTAAATTGAGAAATCTAAAGATAGTGAAACATTAGTTTATAAATTATTAAGTGCAATATTTTATAAAAAACATTTATTTTTGATTATACAATTCCCAAATTAATAAAAACGTCCGGTTGCATTCCGGAAGCATAAATTTTCTTTTTATTTAACATTGGCTATTATTTTAAAACATACCTATAACAAAAGTTTAAATTGAGCATTTATTTTATAACGTCTTGCGTACGATTATAATTACGATAGAATGACAGCCTGTTAAGCTAATTGCGCAGACGCTGTGAGAATGTTATTAATAAATGAATACCTTCGAACAACCACATGATATAGTATTTGTATAAGAGTAAAAAGGAATCCTCTTACCCTTACGACTCAAATGTTTATATATGAGCAAATCTAAAGTAGTTGTAACGAAGGCGTGACTACATAATAGTCACTTTAAATTACCATATATAATGTCTGTATGAATGACGCCGATGAAATTTTCTAGAATTTACTAAATGCCACTCTAAATGAAACTAAATCATATACATGAATAAGCATTTATTTTATAACATTCTCACAGCGTCTGCGCAATTAGCTTAACAGGCTGTCATTCTATCGTAATTATAATCGTACGCAAGACGTTATAAAATAAATGCTTATTCATGTATATGATTTAGTTTCGTTTAGAGTGGTGTTTAGTAAATTCTAGAAAATTTCATCGGTGTCATTCATACAGACATTATATATGGTAATTTAAAGTGACTATTATGTAGTCACGCCTTCGTTACAACTACTTTAGATTTGCTCATATATAAACATTTGAGTCGTAAGGGTAAGAGGATTCCTTTTTACTCTTATACAAATACTATATCATGTGGTTGTTCGAAGGTATTCATTTATTAATAACATTCTCACAGCATCTGCGCAATTAGCTTAACAGGCTGTCATTCTATCGTAAAAGTTTAAATTGCAAAAAGAGTAAAAAAGGTATTTATTATAATGTAATTTATATATTTTATTTTTAATTACTAACTTGTTGGCTTGTTTATTTTTATTTGATTACTTTAATGCTAGACTAAATAAATAATAATAGTCTATTTTTAATGTTTGTTAAGCATTTTCAGTTGGAACTATTTATAACAAACACTGTGCCAACTCTCTCTTTTAATCATCATCATCATCAACCATTATCAATCCACTGCAGGATAAAGGTCTCTCCAAGTTTAATCCATCTTCTCTGATCTTTAGCTTCTCTTCTCCACAACACCCCTGCACATTTTCTTATTTCATCCATCCATCTCACATGTGGTCTCTTTCTGGGTCTTTTACAATCTCTTGGAATCCCGTTTAAAATTTCAATTGTCCATCTATTATCATCTCTTGTAGCAATATGTCTAGCCCAACTCCATTTCAATCTTTTAATTTTTTCAATAAGGTCAGTAACACCTGTTTGTTGTCTTACCCATACATTGCGTTTTCGATCTCTTCTTGTTACTCCCAACATACATCTCTCCATACTCCTTTGAGTGGTCTGAAGTCTCTGTATTGCTCTTCTATTAAGTGTCCAAGTCTCAGATCCATAAGTAAGAACTGGTAAAACACATTTGTTAAAAACCATCCTTTTCAAACACATAGGCATATTTCCTTTTAGTATCAAGTTATTTCTACCAAAAGCACTCCAACCAAGTTTAATTCTATGATTAATTTCCTCCATTATGTTGCCATCTGTATTAATAATCTGACCAAGGTATTTGTAACTGTTAACTTCTTCTAATTCTTCATAATCAATCTTTATTTTCATATTTTGAGCAAATCGATTAAACATTACTTTAGTCTTTTTAACATTTATCTTTAGTCCTACTTTTCTACTTTCATCTGCTAACTCCTGCAACATTTCCTGCAGCTCTGAAGCATTATTTGCAAAAACAACTACATCATCTGCAAAATCTAAATGACTTAAATACTCTCCATTTACTTTCACTCCTTTAGTTTCCCATTTTAATCCACAAAATACTTCTTGCAGCACTGCTGTAAAAAGTTTTGGAGATATGGAGTCACCTTGTCTTACACCTTTCTCAATGTTGATTTTTCCAGTATCATTATGTAATCTAATTGTTGCTGTTGCATTTTTATAAATATTCTTTAAAATATGACAATATCCTGGATCTATACCTTGATGATCCAATGCTTTAATCACTGAAGAAATGTGTATAGAATCGAATGCTTTTTCATAATCTACAAATCCAAAACATAATGACAACTCATATTCATTTGTCCTTTCTATGACTTTCCTCAATACCTGGATATGATCTATTGTACTAAAACCACTTTTAAATCCAGCTTGTTCTCTTGGTTGGTGGAAATCCAAAGTTCTCTGTAGACGAGTTGTAATTATCTTGATAAAAATTTTATATAAAACTGATAAAAGGCTGATAGGTCTGTAATTTCTAATATCTTCTTTATCACCTTTTTAAAATATTAATATTATTACTGCATTCTTCCAATCTTTCGGTACATCTTTATCATTTAGACATTTGGTATATAACTTTGCTAAAATTGTTTCTATTTCTTCACCTGCTTCTTTTAATATATCAATTATAATTCCATCATTTCCTGAAGCCTTTTCTTTCTTCATACATTTAATTGCATGTCTCATTTCTTCATTTAAAATTCTGGGCAATTTGGAAGATGTAATAGATATAGGAGGTACTTGTTCTTTATTACTATATAATTCTTGATAAAAATCTTCTACCAATTTCATGATGTCATCTCTCTTTTTAGTAATAATTCCATCTTTTTTTCTTATTGCAGATAGAAATTTCCTACCAATACCAAAATGTTGTTTAACATTCTTGAGACTTTTATTTTCTTCTACAGCTTTCCTTGCTATTTCACAGTTATACTTTCTTATATCATTTTCAACTCTTTTCCGTACCATTTTACAAAATTCGAGATATTCAATTCTTTTTAATACATCATTTTTGTATATCTTCATATTCCTTCTTTTCTTCATAAATTCTCTAGTCTCAGTAGAAATTTTATTAGTCAATTGCTGCTTTTTTCTACCAGCTATCTTTGTTGCAGTTTTTAAAAGTGTATCAGTTATTTTCATATTAATTTCATTCAAATCTGAATCATGTTCAAAATCTCCTAACACTTGAAATCTATTTGTAAGTTCTAATTTAAATTCATTAGAATGTTTCTGAAGATTAGGAATATCAACTGTAAATATTGTTTTTCTTAATAATTTTTGTCTCTCTAGTTTTACATTAACACGTAACTTACACCTTACTAATCGATGATCACTTCCTGTGTTAAATTTGTTAAGAACATTACAATCTTGAAATATGTATTTCCTGTTAGTCAAAATATAATCCAATTCTGCTGTACCTTCATTTGGATGCTTCCATGTCCATTTCCTTTTAACATTTTTCTCAAAAAATGAATTCATAATATAAAGTTTTTCTTTTTCTGCAAACTCCACAAGTCTATGTCCTCTCTCATTTCTATTACCATAACCAAAATTACCTACAGCAATTTCATCTTTCATTTGTCTACCAATTCTAGCATTAAAGTCTCCCATAACAATTTTAAAATGTTGTTTACTCTGATCAAAAGCCTTTTGTACATCCATATAAAAATCTTCTACTACTTCATCACTATGAGAACTTGTTGGGGCATAAACCTGAATTATCTGCATTTGGTATCTGCTATTAAGTTGTATAACTAATCTTGCCACTCTGTCTGATACACCATCAATCTCCACAATATTGTTCTTCCACTTTTTATTTATAATGAATCCTACTCCACTTGTATTTCCAATATGTGTGCCTTTATAATAGAGTATATGTCCACTTTTTAAATCAATTGTTTCTTCACCTTTTCTTCTAACTTCACAAAGTCCAATAATGTCCCATTTAATATAAGACAGTTCTTCTTCTAATTCTTGCAATCTTCCTTCACTTGAAAGTGATCTGCAGTTGTAAGTACCTAAATAAAAAGTCATCATCAAATGGCAGCCTGGGTCCACAATCAGGGGATTCTTAGCACCCTCTGCCTTCGGCCACCAACCGCTGCCTTGGTTGGTGACTTTACAGCCTCCTGGGAATAAGTGCCATGCTTTATTTTTGTCTGTCATAATTGTATATATGTATTGGAAAAATATTTATCATTTACACAAACATTCATTCTGCCTTATCAGGCACTGAGAAGAATGACCATGGTGTTTCTTGATCTTAAACTCAGAAGTAAAAAGCCAATAAACTCACCACGCTGGCTAATGCATGTTGGTGAACAGCCCATCCATGTTCATATACTATATGAATAATCACATAGTAATAACAGCTGCAATGACAAGAACGTATGGAGTGGACATTAGGAATTTGCCCTGCTCGGTTCCTTTAAGGCCTCCAAGAGGAATCAAAGGGTCTCCTTTCAGTTAATAGCAAACTCCTTTCTGCAGCCCTCTCTTTTAATAAAGTAAATTATTTTTTAAAAAAAAATTATTTGATTAATACTATTTACATATATGTATTTTATTGCAATTCTTTTTAAAAAACTTATTATTTTTTTTTTTTGCATATTCCCAATAGACTTCAGTAAATGTTTCCTTTCATTATAAGTCACTGGTCATTCTTATTATCTTTAAGTGTAACTTTTACAAATATTAGTAATAATTGTGCTCCAAAAATATAGATGTCTACTATATCCACAAACATCTATGGTTTCATTTATCCATTTATGATTTGTAAATAAAAACCCTCAGAAATTAATAAATTTGAAGTCAATATTTTTACATGCATGTCTACTTGTATAAAAACTATCATGAATCATTACTTAATCCGTTTTTTATGTATTTCACATCTTCACGTGACGCTCCTCTCTTTCTCTCTCTTTCTTTAGATTTGTTACTGAATAATCTTTTTTAGTATTATTCTATACTTTTCCTGTTAACTGCCTTTGTTGATGTATAAATATATATATTTAAAAAAAAGATAAAATACATATTGTATGGTATTTTAAGTTTTTATATTATATAGATTTTATTATTATTTATGATTCTGAGTATTCATAGGAAGGCTAGGATTCAAGTACTATACCAGTGAATAAAGAAAAATATTGCCGGTTTTATAGATCAGCAGTTAAGAGCCAGGATCTTCTATGCCCAAGTTAGATCTACGCAAAACTGAATCACAAGTTTAGGGTCACATTAAAGTTGGTATAATTTGTAATGAGTGGAAAATTGACCCAAATTTTTAAGTTCTATTATATCTTTTTCTAATTCCAAATTATTTGTTTTACTTTTTAATGTTTGACAAGTGATAAAAATTGTAATCCTATCAATTGGGAGATCTTTTTAAAATTTCACCAAAACAATATATGTGACATATATTACACTTCAATAAAATAATCTCTTTGTATCCATGAAAAAATAAAAATGTATAATAATAAGTGCCATAAATTTTATAGAAAATAACAATAAAAACAAAAATATTCTTACAACTCCATTGCATTATTGTGATCTCAAAGTACATATAAAAACAATTTAAATTCAAACATAAACTTTATTTATTTATTAAATATTATATATATAAATTTAAGTAATAAAAACAAAAATTATTCAATCTTTGTGACCTTTTTGTATCTTAGATTAATTAATAGCAGTCATAGAAATTGCTGTCATTCCTTCTATATATTAATTTACCAGTGTGTAACCACAGCAATGCAATGTGATGCACTATGGCTTCTCCTTTCTCAGAGTCAGGAATCTCTCAGTCACTATGCCCAGAGAAATCTGTTAGCCACTTTTCCTTCCATTTCCCACCCTAAGTTTTTCCCATATTCTTTTCTATCCTGCTTCATCCCATTTTCACAACATTATCTTTGCCCATTCTGTGGCCTTTATATCTAAGTCCCCCTTTCCACTTTTCAATTTTTTTCTTTGCAACACAATAGACTCCATCTATTGATTAAAAGTATAACTTGAAGTACAATAGATTTTACAAAAGTAAATTTGTGAGATTTGTCTAGCTTTAGTAATAACAAAACAGCCTAAGATGGCTTTGATTCATACTCCTATTAATTCACCTGAAGATTTTTATTTAGATTATAGTACTGTTTAGCACTTTCATTCACTCTCATGTGGTTATCTATAGCACTATTTTGCCAGGTCGGCCAAAAACTAAAAAATAAAATAGATTGGATTTATTAATTTTAAAAAAATTTGAAGAGATCCATATTCTCCATCTATTGGGAACTTCAAAATGGTTTAGTCCTGTCTCCATATGAATGATTACTAAGTTCTTGTTCTCCAGCTTCAAGATTGGTTTGAGAAGATTTTGAAAGTACAAAAACAATTGATATTTTATTAAATATTTATCCTCATTTTTTTACATAATAATTGTTAAATAATTATTTAAAAACAAAAATATATGTCATTACACTTTGATTTTATTTGTTTATATTTTATTTGAAAATATTTAAGAAGTTCAATCATAGTGCTAAAAAGAAAACTACTTTCAATAAAGATCAGTAATACTTTTTCAAATACAGATGGAACTTTTGAGATATTTTAAAAATCATAAATGCAATTTTAAATTTTAAAATAGAATTTGATAAATTTATAATGCTTTCACATTACTTCATTCACATTTTAAAAAGAAAGTTTAGACAACAAAGATTTCATTAACTTCTGGTTTTGCTCACTTGGCTGACTTTTCTTTACATCATCCAATCAGATAAAAAATTATTTTTTTCATTAGATATTCACTTTATTTTTTTATTTGTTCAATATTTTAAAGTTCATGTATGATTTTTTAGAATGATTTTTATTTTGTAAATTTATATTTCCTTCAAATTAATTCTACTTTATTGAATTCTAATGTAGAATAAAATTTAATACTAAAATCAAATATTGAATGATTCCAAAAATTGTCAATTGAACTGTCATCTTGACTGGAAGGTTTTTCATGAGTGACAAAAAAAGATTATTTAATTATATATGAATTTGCTTTATTATATTTTTATTTTCTTAAATTAGACTTAAAAATAAAAATAATTATATAGTCGGTTTCATGGTGACCACATGACTTTTTGAATAGGAAAACCCTAAGTTGAATACAATAGTTGTCTTCACTTAAGCAAACTGATTCTTTTTTTTTACTTTTCTTGGGGATCCAGAAACTAGTTTTTGAATCTGTTTCCCATTGTTATACCAAATTGTGCTGAGACTCAAGTAAGAAATTGGCAGAAATCCTTATTTACAACATTAAAATCACTATTTTATTCTTTTCCTTTTATTTTTTTGCTACCATTTTTATTTTAATCCTAAGGAATCAGGATTCAATCCCTTTTCCATAAAAAGAAAGTTTAAAAAAATAAGCATTAAAGATTGGGTATTTGCCCCAAAGTGATATTTATATACTCTTTTTTCATGCAGTCTTGTTAGAGGTTTGTATTCATTTGAATTTTTACATTATGTTTATATTGTTTTTAAAAAGCAGAAAGAGGGGAGGGAGGTAATTTTCAGTGTTGTTTTAAATTAACTTTATTAGATTTACTATATACAGTGGAGATTATTTACAAGTCTTAAAGTAGAAAAGTAGTAAATGGATAGATGTTCATATAATAGAGCAATAATCAATATACATCTAATGCATGTTAATTATTATATTCAATAACCAAGTCACAGGGTTGTTAATGAGATCAGATTCCATGTAGCTGCAAAAATATCAATTGGTGCATGGGTTTGATCTCCGGTCTTAATGTCATTTATTTTTAAAAAACAGTGATTTAGTATTGTGAGATGGGGGATTAAAGCTCAGATAGTGTCTTAGAAACCAGAGTATGAAAGAACGAATACAGTAATCTTATCTTGGGAAAAAGACAACTTTGTATATATATTTTTTGAAGTTATTGGTTGTTAGTGAGTTTGAATGAGTCATGTTAGTGATAAGAGTATAACAAGGAAAAAGTAAAAAACAATTCATAAGAAAGTGTTCCAATGTTTTTTCATTTCTATGATAGAGGGCACATAATGGATCTACATTTGTGAAGGGTCACTTGTAGGAGAGAAAATAATTAGTAGGAAGGGCTTAATTAAAAAGACCTGATATTTGGATTCCAGGTGCCAATATCTGAAGTTTTTTATAATATATTTGTTACTACATAACAAGAAAGAATGACTATTATTTGATATATTGTTATTATTTTTAATTTCATATGTTTTCCAATAGTTAATTTTATTTAGAAATAGATTATGTGAAAGAGTAATGTGTTTATTTATGAAAATTGTTAAGGTTTTGATAAAATTATTGTTAATGGGTAGTGGAGTGACAATAGAGTTAACAGGAATTACACTCTTAACACTTGACAAGAAACTAATTAGTTTAGTCATTTCATTAATGACTCTCTGGAGATGAAATGTAGAAATGCTGTGTAATGAGAAACCATTGAATTTCATGTGTTTTTGCATATTTCTTATGCTTAGAGCTATTGTCTTTTTATTCCAGATTAGTTTGGTGATAAGGGAATATATATATATTTGAATGAAGAAGTAAACTTAATAAAGGATAAGAAATAATTAATTTTAGGAAATATTAAAAATGACAACTAGTGGTGCATGCTTTGGATAACACGTTTATTATATTTTCAACCCAAATAAGCTGATTTTGAATAGCAGTTTTCATTGCATGTTTGGAGTGACTGATTTTGTTACTTAGAAATAGGGATGGGAATTGAAAGTGTTTTCTTGTATGGCATACTAGTTTTTAATGTATTATTTGATTTTTTCTTTCTGTATATTTTTTTTTGTATCATTTTCTCCATGGAAGAGAATTGTTCTTGAGATATGATGGTTTTGATGATATCTAATTTTTGCTGAATTCCTAATTCTACTATAGGAAATGTAGGCTTTTCTATTGTTAAGTGGGTAAACTTACTTTTTTTGGTGGGGTGTAATAATGATTCAGAATCTTGATTATTACGAGAGTTTTTTTCTTCTGGAATTTGTTATGCTATTTTAGAATGTTTAAAGTAAAAATTTTTGCTATTTATTTTTCTCAATTTTTAGAAATTTACTCTTTCTTTATCAGTGTCAGATATATTGTCACTTAATGAGATATCTGTTTTGAATTTCCATATCTGATTCAGTTATAAACATATCTTTTTGAGTATCAGGAGTAATGGAATAATTTTCCAATTGTGTGTCTATTGATGTCATTACTTCAACTGATGTAGAACTGTTTACAATGGTTCAATGTGACTGTCCTTTTCAACAGAAGATTTTCTGGGGATGTTGTATTTGAGGTTATTTGTAACTCTTCCTTATTGTGTGATGTTATTTACTTTGAGCATTGATGGGTCTTTGTAATTTTGAAACCACACTCCAAATATAATTCAGGTATATTTTGATGAGATGTTCCCTGGATTTGCAAAAGAAACATTGTGATGGAATGCCTTTAAATATGATGATAAGAGGAGAACTATCCATGGAGTGTAGTGTAGATATATTATAAGGTTATTTATTATGATGTCAAATATAAGAGTATTAATTAGGACAAAGGTTGTGATTCTTTTTTCAAGTAGATAATTAAAGTTACTGATTTTTCCATAATTAGTTAGTAAAGTTTGTAAATGATAACTAGTGAAATTAACATTGCAATTTTTGATTTGCCCTCCTAGTTTTATTTGTTTATTAGTATTTATATAACAGATAATTTTGTTACTTAGGAAATGGATATTCGTTTAGAAAATTTATTTCTGCTTAATATTATTAAACTCTAAAGCTAAATAGCGATTGTTAGGATGTACTAAAATTATATGAAATAAGTGTCCCAACGATTTTTCTATTATATATTCATAAAATTCTTCTGTTGGAAATTTCATTAATGTGATGCTAATGTCTGACACTGCTAATATTAACATTTTATCATTTTTAAAATGATTTTAATAAAGTATTTGCTAATGATGCATTGAATTTCTCATTGATTAATACAAAATTGTCTTTATTAAGATTATCTTTTTCATTAATATTTTGTTCTGGAATGCACAAATTGACATCTTCAAAATTGTACATTTCTGAAATATTTTCTTTGTAATATTGTTTCTTTCAGCTTCGTTTTCATTATGAGTACTTACAATACTTACATAAGAGGTTTTGCTTAGTATAAAATTATTGCAATCAATTTCGGTATTAGAAGAATTTGTATCCATAGTATTTTTTAAAATTTTTTTATTACTACCATTTGCTTCGATTTCCAAATGTAGGCTTACATTAATAGTAGGCACAAGACTGGAAAATTATAGTATAATAGTATATTAGATTGAAAAAAACCCTGTATTTTCCATTTATCTGATTCAGTAATTTTTATATTTATCTGAGATTATGGTTTTATATATAAAAATGGCAGTTTTTATAGCAAACACAAACAACTATTTTTTATTTAAGAGTTAGGATTTGTAATGAGTTCCATGTTTATTACTGTTTTAAAAAAAATTGAATATTTTTCTGCAGATAAGCTTAAGGTTGTTCATGATTTGCTATTGTTATTAGAGGAGAGGATTCTTTGTATTTTGGGGATAATGATGTGTTTTATAAAATTAAAGAAGAATGGGGTATTGGTTATGTTATTTCTACTTTAATGTGCTATTGACTTTTTAGAAAGTAGTGTTTTTAATAATTTTTCTGGTTCTTTAAAATTATTTGTTAGATATGTTGATGATTGTTTGTTTTATATGCAGGAAGATAAATTGGATGATTTTTTTTGATAGATTGGATGCTTTTGATTTTAATATTAAATTAACTATTGAGGAAATACATTTGAATTTGATAAGTTAAAATTTTTAGATTTAAGTGTTGATAAGTTGATAATGTTTTGTTTTGTAGTAATTTTATTAAAACAAAAAATTTAAAAAATATGATAAGACCAGATAGTTATCATTCTTTTATTCATAAGAAACTTTCTTTTGTTATATGAATAGAATACTTAATAATTTTGAGGATAATAGTTATATTCAGAGGACTCAATTGCTTCTGATTATATTGAGTTAGGATATATTCATGAATTTATTAGAACTTCATCAATTATATTTAATAAAAATATCTATAAATCAGTTAATAATAAAGATCTAGCCCTTTTCCTGCCTCTTATAAGGTCTCTCGTCGACAGCTGATGTCACTCTAATTCTGTTATTTTTAATGCTAGGATATTCGTTTGACAGTTATTGATTAGGTTTTTAAAAGTTCTGTAAGATGGTGCCCTCTTCTGAATTATTTTACAAGTAAAAAAATCAATAAAACTGCATTTAAAGCTAAACAAAGAAAGAAGCTTGTCGGTGATTGGCTGTCAGCTGGCTCTCAGCTGAAAAAGACATTCTGATTGGCTGGAACGAACAAAGAAACCGCCTGATCAAAGAAAATAAAGAAAAACGCTGAGATTTTCATTTTGAATGTGATTTAAGTATTAAAAAAATATAATTTGAGAAATTAAAATAATTTTTTAATAAAATATACTAAAAAAACAAAATTATTTTCGAAAAATATTGAAGATTTTAGTAAAAATATTTAAGACTTAGCAAAAAGAAATCTTTACTTTTCCATAACGTAAAATTGAAAAAAAGCATTTACGTCAGTATTTTTTTGTTTATACGTTCGCTTTTAAATTTGCCGAAATTGAATATTTTATAATAAATAAATAGCAATTTATTTTTGAAAGAACTTTCATTCACTTTCATAACCTGAAAAATTAGTAATATACTTTTTATAAACGTATCTGAGTTGAATTTACTATTATAGGCGAATATGTTTTAACAATAGGCTTTGTCTTCAGTTTGTGAGTTGGCCAATTAAAAGATTTGATTTTTACCTCATACAACCAATAATATAATTAGCGGTTTAAGGGTTAATTGATACTGTGAATAAAGAGTTTATTTTCCCCCTTTATAAGGCATTAATTAGTAAATTGATTTATAAGAATAGTTTTTTACAAGGTAGTATGAAAGTGGCCTGGAAGAAAGGCCTGATTTTAAATTCATTACTAAATAGTTCAGAATAGTCAATTGATTGGAAATCTATTCCTGGGATAGTTTATAAGATATCTTGCAGTTGTAGTAAAATTTATATAGGTTAGAGTAAATTAAATCTAATAAAAGAGTTAAAGTTCGTAAGAGTAGAGTTAAAATAGATATAAAAACTCAGCTTTGTATATTCATGAACTGAATACAGATCATGAAATATTATTCGACAATGCAGAGGTTATCTTTTATGAAAAAAGTGAATTGGAAAGAAGAGTAAAAGCAACTTTGATGTTAACATTTTTTGAATCTGAGGCCATCAATTTCATGAAGACATCCTTTATGTTAAAGGAAGTTGGTTGTTGAAGTGAATGATGGGAATGTTTTATTTTGTTTTGTATATAAATGTTTTATGTTTAGTTGAATTTCACTTGAGGTGGTCTATTTATTAATAGATGAAACCATGGTTGTGGAAGAATTTTAGTAAAAAGTAATGTTATATGAATTTCTATTTTAAAATTATTAGTATTTAGTTTTAATTAATATTTGAAATGGTAAGCTGGCTTAATTGATTGACAAGCTAAGATCACAGCTAATATAAAGTTTGTTTTTTCAGATATCAATGCTTGGTTTATTTACAATCAAAAGTCAGATGAAGGATGATATCTCTGTTTATTAGACAGAATAGATTGGCATTGATATGTGAAAGGATAAACATATTTACAAGTTTATTTAAAAATGTTTTTTTAGAATCTGCTTGCAATTTGTATTTGGACCAGATTATTCTGTTAAGTATTTATATTCATAAACATTCCCTATTTGATCAGCTGTAAAAATTATTTGCATGTGATTAAAATTATAGTGTTTAAATCAAAAGTTTTACAATTTGAAATTGAAAGTCAAGATGTATTCAAATATATGTGCATAATGCATAATTTTACCATTTTCTAATGTAGCTTTAAATATTATATCACCTTTATTTTCAACCACAAATATGATAGAGACTATATTGTATTAAATATTCAGTTATTGTTGGAACTGTATTCCATTACCAAAGAGAACGTTAAAGTAGTATAAATTTGGACACTTAATAGAAGAGCAATACAGAGACTCACACCACTCAAATAAGTATGGAGAGGTGCATGTTGGGAGTAACAAGAAGAGATCAAAAATGCAATGTATGGGTAAGAGAAACAGGTGTTACTGACCTCATTGAAAAAATTAAAAGATTGAAGTGGAGTTGGGCTGGACATATTGCTAGAAGAGATGATAATAGATGGACAATTGAAATCTTAAACTGGATTCCAAGAGATTATAAAAGATCCAGAAAGAGACCACATGTGAGATGGATGGATTAAATAGGAAAGTGTGCAGGGGTGATGTGGAGAAGAGAAGCTAAAGATCGGAGATGGATTAAACTTGAAGAGACCTTCATCCTGCAGTGGATTGATAATGGTTGATGATGATGATGAAACATAAAACAGCTCTTAATTAAATAGTTTACTGCAGGGTGAAAGCCTCAAAATTTTCTATGTTAGAAATAATAAGCCACTACTCACTAGGGTTGCTAATTGCAAGCAAGTGAATATTTGAACATTTTCATACTTTTTTTCATTCTCTAGATAAAAAAAATCCTAAACATGATTAAATATATATATATTTTCAACTGACCCAATTTTAAACCCAGATTGCAAAAATAGCAAGCAGATGCAGTACAATATAGCATGGGTACCATGAATTAAACACAGTGCATATGCATATGTTAATTCATACATTCTAAAAGCTAACTGGTTACCAAATAAAACACATCACCACAGCTAATGCTTAAATAAACAATAGAAGATTAGTAATCTGTTGGCAAGCCAACATTCAAATCAGCATTCAAATCAAATAATAAGTGGATTAAACCAATAGTATATTAACAATATGTTATCAAGACAACATTCAAGTTAAATAATGAATAAATTATCTAATTTGAATGTCGACTTGACAACCAGGTTGCTGTTATTCTATTGGTTTATTTAAACATTTGCTGTAGTTATATGATTTACACACATGCATATATACACTGAATGAGATAGTTGAAAGGAATAGTTTGATTGTTTTATTTATTGTTATTTTGTTTGAGGCTTTTATTTTAAATTAAAGACTAATGAAGTTGACTAAATTGCTGAACACCCCTAATTACAGTTTTATTTTTTTGCTAATTCAGTTTATCTGATTACCGATTGTCAATCAGCGTAATTACCAGTAAAAAAAGTTATTCAACTGTTTTAAATGACAAATTTAATTTATACCTAAGTATGTCTATAAACAAACAGAACATGCGAGTGTTTTTAATATCAGATGCTTCGGCAAACCTTTTAATTATTCAAGTACGAATTAAAAAAAATAGCACACCCCCTCCCCTTCATTATGCAAATTATTATTTTATAAAATGCCTCTATTCTGACTCATACGTATCAACAATAATTAGTAATAGGTTAGGAAAAAGTTAAGAACATAAAAATGCTTAGGAAAACTAGAGAGAAGGAAGTAGGAAGAAAATATTGATTAGCATGATAATCACAGGATGAAAAAACACAGATTAAAAGCTAAAAATGTTAACACAGTCTAGCTGAAAATCATGACCAGGTCATGACCTATTTAAATTATTTCATACGGTAATTATGTTCAGATTCTTATTTTAATAAAGCTATTGTCTTTTTAATAATAAAAAAATACATTTATAATATAATTATATGTGGTTTATATACACAGGACCTCACTGCAGAAGCAAAAATATATTCTTCCATACGTGGGTTTGAATTCGAAATAGTGAAACGAAATATTTTTAGTTTTATTAATACTTAGGATTATTCTTTAAAGTAGCTGCCCATAGCTAACTTAACTAACCATTCAATATTGGTCACTAAGTGGATGTCTAGATATTCTGAATCAGAGGGCAAAACAATGGAAAATGCTTTGCTAAATGATATCTCTTTAATGTTTTTTGAGGGGGAAGAAATTATTGGATAAATCTTTGCCCTGTAGTAGGCTATTAATGATTTTCAGACTATCATAAAACATGTATATAGCAGATTTCAGAATTAATAATATTAAATTTTTAAAAAAATTAGAAAAAGAAAAGGTGTAATTTATAGAAGTATAAGTACATATGATCTTGGTTAATAATATAAATTCCACATTAACATTTACATAAAAATTAAGAATTAATCAACTTTAAGAAATAACACAATACAATAATAGAAATAATGATAGTAGTAACAATGATAGTATGTTACAGCATAGGTAAGTATATAATAGCTAGAATGATAAACTTCTAAATGCAATAATTCCTGGTATTAAAATCCTTCACATATAGATAAAAAATGAATACACTTTTCCCTATCATTCTTATTTAGACTGTGATAACTACAGGAACAAATTTTCAGCATATTGATATGTTCTTACAGTTTCATATTTATTGGTTTGATACTTACACATTAAACCTGCTATGAAATATCACATATGTATTAGTCCAGTGATAACTTTCTAACCTTACAATCTTGTAAAATAATGTTTGCACAGAATCTTCTGACAAACTTAATCCATCAATTTTGATAAATGATAAGTAACTTTATTTAGTGCAAAATGGCAATCTATAAGTTTATTTGTGAAATAAACAAACATTTATGTTTTGAAGCCAATCGAGTTATTTGATAAAATGATGAGAACTAACCTTATTTGGTACAAAATGGTGATGCTACTTTATTTACTAGAAATAAATGAATATGTATTTAAATTTTTTTGTGAGAAATGATGTTGCAACATATATTTATTCCAATAAAGAAAAAAGAAAAAGATCATTTCATACAATCACTGGGGTTAACTGGAGTTTTTATGTCCTGAAAAATGCATGTTATGCATGAAAATGTTCACATTCCATCAGCTCACAAGCTGTAACTTTTGTAGGATTTTCCATTTTTCTCAGGATAACTTGCAACACCCACAAACTTCTCATAGATACTTATTCCAGTTTATAATGGACTGCATCATTCTCGGTAGTGGGCAGTTTCCAAATTTAAATCATTTCATTGGATAAAAAAGCAGTTCAAAAAATTTACTTGGAAGAAATTAAAACTGGATAATAAAATCACATTTACCTCTTACTTTCACCAGATGATCAATTAGCCATCCCAGCACTCTTTAAATCGTAAAATTAGCAGCAAAACCAATATTTTGAGTAATAACTTTTTCCTGATCAGAATATTATCTAATATTCATTATTTTACTTTCTACAATATTCTAAATAAATTTAATTCAGATGTTATTTAGACAGTTGTTTGTGTCATCAACTTTTATTATGGCAGATCTAACACATAAGTACTGTCAGCTTGTATTTAAATGTTCAACATAGAATTCATTTCTACAAATTTTAAAAATCTTACAAACTTGTTATCAAATATCAAATATGTAAGGTCAATCTATTCTAGCTATATTAATTGCATTGGGGGTATCATTCTAACTGCAAAATATTTATCACTGTTGCAAAATTCTATCATTACATATTTGATATTTTGGTTCTACTTTCCAGATTATTAAAATGAATAGAAATTAATTCTCTCTTGTGAATTTAAATATAAACCAGTTTGATCATTGTATAAGCTATGGCTAATTTAGATTTTAAATAGCAGATAAAAATGGTTTCATTTGTTACTAGGTGGCAATGCATTGATATATCTAATGCACAGAAGCAAAACTCACCATGCAATAGCACTACTCAGAACAAGCCAGTGTAAACAATGGATGCAGGAAGATTTGTGCATAAAATCCTTATCTCGTGCCCACTTTTGCAATATCCCCAGACTAGTTTCTCTCTAGTTTCTAGTCTGGGGATGTTGGATAAATAGGCACTAGATAGGGATTTTATGCACAAATCTTCCTGTATCCATTGATTACTCTGGTTTACATTAAGTAGTGTTACTGTATGGAGAGTTTTGTCTCTTTGTAAACAGCTTGTGTAAGCATAAAGAATGGTGATCATGTGATGTCTAGTGGTTTAATATATCTAATGCTTGGTAGATATATCATGCACATCATTATATGTAATAAATAATAAGCAAAAGTTGGGTACATAATTATATATTATTTTAAGACTTAATAAGTTCTATAGCTAAGACTTAAATTTGATTTTTATCTGTCTATGTTTTGTGACAGTTCCTAATAGCTGTTTGGGTTACATTTCCAACTTTTTATTTTAGTAAACATACCTTTATTCTGTATTATATCCCCACAATTTTAACTCATTTGTTAAAAATATAAATTTATAAATAAAGAATATTTTTAAAAATATAATGTCAATTTTGCAAATACAGAAAAAAGTAATGGACTGAAGCATATAATAGGAACAATAGCTTTTGTTATTTGTAATTACTGAACTTTTTTTTTAAAGAACACACAAAGCAACAAAATTATATTTTAAAATTTTTAATTTCACTTATAATTATAAAATATGGCAAAAAATAATAGCTCAAAAACACAACTTTCTGCTTTCTGTTATTACATTTCTTTTAACTGGTCTTGTTGTATAAATAAATATTTTTGAATAAAATCTTAGTCTAATCATAATATTTTTGTCAAAAAATAAATATTTCAAAAATATTTTAAAAACAAACTATGGGAAATATAATTTTCAAAACTTAAATTAAAAATGAGCAACTGCAAGAGTTTTTTTGCAAATGTTCTCAGAACTAAGAACACACAAAAAACTAACAGTCATCAATGATTTCATCTTGTAATGGCATCTTCAGATTTTTTAAAATTAATAAATCAGTATATATTTCAGTTCTGGTTTTTGCCATAAAATGAACACAAAATGGACAAATGAATTTTACATATTGCTGCAAGAGACTTTCTGTTTGTATATAACATAGAGTTTAGATTCAAAATACAATGTTTTTAAATTTTAAGCTATTAGAGTAAAAAAAGAAGTGGTTGCTGAGTGAAAGATGGAAATAAACTGTATTAGGTCCAAGCTCTTGACTGACAAGAACATGGATGCAGTAAAATTACCATGTTGTATCTATAAATTACTGAAGGCTTGCAGTAGATGTCTCTGGTGTGAAGTGGAGAGCATTACTATATTATTTTAAATATAACACTTTTTCCAAATTTTGGACCTGTAAATGAGAGGTGCAACTTAAATTGGAAACAAAAAGTTTTAACATCTTATTTCTATGAATCTTTGCTTTACACTATACATACATATAGTATTACAATAGTTATCTGTGTGGAATAGCATGTTAAATCTTTTTAATCAATATTTTTGGGAATAATTTCATAAATGGCTTTAACACTCTTTCAAACTACAACTTTTAATGTTATTTTTCCAATTTTACCATTATTTTATCGAGAAAACTCTACCAAATAACCGTTAGAATTTTTTTACAACTAACAAATAAATATAACAATGAGATAAGAATCTTCTTTCCAAGGCAGTGATTGGTTGTTTCTTGTTCTCTATACAAAAAAGTGCCTGTCAAAATTTTCAAAATCCAATATCTTTATTTTGATTTTCAAAGGGAAAACATGAGTTTTAGAATTTTTTTTATACATTAATAATTTTTTTCAGAAAATATTTATAAAATATAAATTATTTTAAAAAAATGATTAACATTTTAATACAAAAATGTACTTTTACATGAAAGCAAATAATCAAAGAAATTATAATGTTCAGCTGTAATTTAAATGGCCTGAAGATGATGTACCCTGATGGAATAGGGAAAATGAGAATTCAAGTTCTGAAAGTGAAGATATAGAAAGTGAAAGTACTCTATATATGAAGATTCACAATAAATTAGATGAGCTTATTGTATTTATATTAGTTTCTATTTAGTACATATATGCATCTTAAATTCAGGGATAAATTTTTTTTTCAACTTTTTGGGTATAAAATCCTACTGCATCTTAAATTTTGGGGCATCTTATATTGGAGGTAATACAATAATTGCTTTTTTACTATTATAGAAAGATCTTGTTACATATTACATTTGTAAACTTTCAGAGATTACATTTCACACATACACGTTGTGACAGAATGGGTTCGAACCCAGTCACAAATAAAACTATTTAATCAGTAAACATATGTAGATGTAGATATATATAATATTTAATTTTGTTTATTACGTGGTGGTAGTTGCAAATGCATAAACATGGGGGGAGGAACTCGGTCATTTTTAAATGATATGTATGTGTGTGTGACAAATGCGTGTATGAATGAATTAAGTAGTGAGAAGAGAGAAACGAGATTTTGTTTCTCGCTTTAAAAACTAGAGGTTTCCGGCAGAATGAGATTCTATTTTCTGTTATATTACAATAGAAGCTACGACACGAGTTTTCACATGTCTAACAGATCTGGTTAGTCCACATTGAAAATTGGAAGTGAGATAAAAAAGAAGCTTCTAGAACAAATGGAGGGGGCTATAAAAGTGAGCCATCCAGAATGCACAGGATCTTTTTCCGGCAGAGCTACAACAGTGAACACCTAAATGGTTTTTAATATTTAACTTATATATAATGGCGATTTCAAAAGAAATGTCAGGGTAAGAGAAGCCACATCAGATTCAAACCCCTAATCCCAACCTGCTGCAGCTGCCTCAACTAATGAAACCATGATGCCTCGAAACAACACATAATTCCAGTGTGGAATCAAATGAACCTCATCGGCCAATGGACAGGAATCTCAAATCGTTACCTTGAATTGTCTAATTTACCTGTGGAATGAAACTCTGTAATAGATAGATAAATCTGCTTTTACTACTTCCCGGGAAGAGTCAGGTAAAAAACTTTAATTAATGATTTTATTTTTCTTTGTGAAAAGGAAATTCTTGTGTTTTTTACTTACTGTCATAAGTGGAGGTGACGTATGAACTAATTAATAAAGTTTCCTTAAAATCTCATTCCATTGTGGACATAATCAAGTAATCAGTGTCGGAAGTCATGTGATACAAACTTTTTTCGTAGTATCGACTTTCACTACTTGAGTTGCGTATGAGAGATTTATTATAGAAAGAATGACGTATGTGTGCGATTTAAAATGACAGTAATAAATACATTTTTTTTATAATATTAAATAAATATACAAAGAAGTAGAGTGGAATTAGTTATTTATTTATAGATCCAGTTATCTAGTTGTTATTATTTTTTTTATGTCTAAAAAAAAAAAGAAGAAAGAAACCTTAACCCCATTCATAACTACTCTCGGCTGTGATGCCACCCGACCATGAGACTGAGCTAGCTGATGGCCAAAACCTCTCTCACATTACGTAAATAGTATTCTTGTTGGTAATATATCCACTTAGTGTAATTCTTATATTCGTACAGGATTGGTGCTTGGTGTCCTTCGGACGACCATAAATACGCATTGGGGATATATTACAGTTGTGAGAATAAATCCATAAGTTTGGAATAATAATATTTGGGTCAAAACCACTTAATTAAATAAAAATACATAGGCACGTATATTGATACATCATATATACATATTTGGTAGAGTACATCCGTCTAGTGAGAGGTAATGGGTTTTGTTATAATGTATATATTAATAAATAAAAAAGTGATCAATTGGTTTATTTCTCAGGAGTTCAAAAGAAGTTTAAGCAATGGAGTAAGTTGTGATCCATGGACCATTAGTCCAGAGTCTGCCACTCGGTCACTGCACTGAATCAAGGGTCATAAAGATTAAAAAATTTTATTATCAAAATCCAGCATTGCCAATAAAAGTTGTTAAGTGTATAACAACTCAAATCTATTACATGCATAAAAATTGGAATCATAAAGACTAATAATAATCTTACTTTATGTAACAACAGTTTTTAAGCATTATTTTATTTGATAAGCAGTAAAATGATTAAAACATGCCCTTAGTTTGTGATATATTTCTTTTTATTCCACATTCTAATATTGTTTATTCTTTAATAGTGTTTCTTTAATGCAGTTTGTTGTTTTAAAATTTTCAGCAATAAATTTGTTGATGATTTATTGTTTCAGAAGTATTTTTTCAAGACTTAAAATAACTTTTCTTAATTATTTCCTTTGTTGAGAACCTACAAGTATTAAAAATCTTAAATCAGATGTATTTTCTTGCAAGAAATATAATAACTTTTTTTTCTTCTATTAAAGTCAATAAACAGAGTTTATATCTTGACCCCCTCCCTATTGTATGATTGGTTGATCAGTAAATGACTCTCTATATATTCTAAACTATAGAGCAGAGATTCCAGATTAGTTTAAATCAATAAGTAAAAGTTGTGGGAGTTAATGCACAGACAATTGGGAAGTCATATAGTCGTCACTACTAGAAGTATGACGTATTTTTATGGGCATTGAATGAGTGATAACCTTTTATGCACTGGATTAGAAAATTGTTGTTGCTAGTTTTCTATCAAAAGACAGGTCCTATAATCAGATTAGATCAGTTACTTTAAACATACATTTTAATTGCTCTAATCTATTTTAAGCTTATCTACCAATTTCTTTCTTTGTTGAACTCTTTTCTTCCACTTTATAATTTTTCCACCTCTAAGTCTTTTCAGTTCTGTTTTTATCATAATTTATTCAGTATTGTATATAAATGTTTTTTTGCATCTTGTTTTTCTAATTTATCATAGTCATTCTTCTCAAGACTTGTAGCTACATTCTTTTCTTCTTTTTTGTTTAAATCTCTTTGCTTTAGCATATAATGAGTATATACTTGCTCATAAATTCAAGATTTACAATTTAAATAGTTGTTCCAATAATTGATTTTATAACCTTTGTTAATTATTTTTGGCTAATATGCAAAAGTTCAGTTGTTGTTTTAAATTGTCTATAATCTTGATCATCATTATGATTTGTGAACAGTGGTGTGTAACTGATCATGGAGAAAAACCTGTACTGTGTATACATGCAATTGAATCTTGAGCCTTTTTGTTATATATATATTAAAGTCAAATTGCAAATATTAAATAATATATATATAAAAATATTTTTAAAAAAAAGTTTTATTTGATGTGATTGATGATGCACTAAAAACAAAAAACTTTTTTTTTTCTTCAACCACAATTTTGGTATTAGTTTCCCAAAATTCATTTCAAAGCAAGAAGATCGTACAAAAAGCCAAGGGATTATAATGGTTTTCTATACGAAAAAATGTAGTTTATTCCTGTTATTAGCAAACAATGTAACCTAGTACATATATGAGTTTAAAAAAATCTAATTTGTGATATATGTATTTGTAAATGCTATGTTATGCAGATAAGCACTTAAAATATATATGTAGACAAGACAATGCAATTTAAATCTATCAAACAAAATATATGCATAACCATATTAGAGATAAACGTTTTGCTAATTTTATATAATAAAGCTTTTCTCTAATATAGTTATGTATATATTTCATTTGTTACATTTTCAGAGATTTAGCTTACTAAATTTGTGAAGTTACATTTTAATTTAAATCTATGTAAAAAGAGAAAAAAAACCACTTAAAGCTATTCTTTCTTATAATTCATCCATTCACAACTCATCATCATTTAATTTTCTGAATCATCCCTTTCTAATTCTAAGAGTCTGCTTTTTGAATTCTTTAATGATCATGTTTTTTTTTTAGAGGAACACAGTAGAGAAAAAATTTAAAATGAATGGATGTGCTTTTTTAATTTTCTCTTTGTACAACATATTATAAGGTCTCATTCATTAATTTAAGGCACACAAGTAGTTTCTTCAGTTTTTTGATGTCCAAGTTTTCCTCTACAGGCTTGTTGATTTTCTTTTCTTCATCCAATTGCATTGATTTGTGATTGATTCATTCTTCTATGTGAAAGATCTTTATCCAAAGTGTTGACAAAATGCTGCATTACTCATTGAAGTTAGTTTATCTTGAAGGTTGCGCTGAATCTTGACCCATAGGTTGCTGCTATGGTTCCATTTAAAAATGTATATAGTTATAAACTTTAAAAAAATTTTTTGGGTATGATTTAAAAAAATATGTTCTTTCACTACACAAACATGCAGAAAAATGAACTGAGAAAGAGAGACTAAGCTCACAGTTGCCAAGTTTTTGTATTCTTCCACAAAATCGTTAACTACTGCACTGAAAAAAAAACCTCATACTGGAGTTTAGTTTTTTAAAATTCATAGTCTTATATTATTTATGTGAAATTATTTAAAATCAAAAAAGCTATGTTTAATAATATTTTACTTAACTATACTGTTGTCACTATAAAGATTTGTTATTTATTAATAGTGTAAAAGTAGCCAAATTATGAAACTGTTTTATACAGAACCCTAATTGCACTTTTAATTTTAAATGAATAAAAATTCTAACTTATAAAAAATAAAAGAAGTATCTAATGAATTCTGTGTTCACATATTGAAATCAATATTTAAGGTTCTACAGTACAAAATTGTTGGTAATTTTTTTTGAAATGACTTAGAAATTTTTCAAATAGTGCAGTATTTGTATAAAGCAATCTTTTTCAATATATTTGTATTGCAATTTTATTATACAAAATTTATTAACTTTATGAAATTAAGTTCACATTTTTTAAAATAACAAATGCATTTATTAATAGTTTCAATTTGATGGAAATTAACATTCATAAAAATTTCAATTCAAAATTGATTGACTGAATAATTCAACTAATATTTACACTCAACACAACTTAAAATTAAATATTAATAATATATGACAATAATTTATTTTTAATTTTAGGCTGAGTGAAATTTTCATTTTTTTTTCAGTTTCTATATTTTTATACATTAGCAATAATGACCACTTTTCTGAAACAAATTACAAGATGTTTTAAAATCAAGCAGGTAGATTAAGTGTTATTTTTAATTTGGATTTAGTAATTCTTAATCATATAAAGTTTATTATTACTTGTATAATTCATGAAATCATTTTCCCCCCAAATAATAACTAAATTACAAATTGATGTTTGTAAATTTTTGCCACAAACCATGTAATGTTCATAAAAATTTTAAGCTGTAAAAGTGAGTAAATACAATGTATAATTTCAAAACTAATATACACATTTTAAAATTTAATCTTGCATTAATATATTTAGTTGTTGTGTCATCAAAATATGATTTTGATTATTTATTATACTGAATGAAACATTTTTATTTATTTTGTAATCACTAATGATAAAAATCTTTACTTTGGATACGTCTTTAATGAAGTACTGATTGTCTTACAGCAGGATGAAAATTAAATAAAATATTATACTGTACATTCATTAAATATATTTTAAGTTTATAATCAATATATTGTGTATAGCTTCATAATATTGTGTACTATATTGTGTATTATAAATAAACTCTATTGTACAGTTTCAGCATGAAAATCACTATTTTGCTTTTGGATGACATAGCTTTAATATTTATCCTATGATGTCATCAGTCGTACAAAATGTCTGCCATTTTTGCAAATGGCCACCAATTTTTTTAATTTTTTTTTAAAGATCATTATAGTGAATAATTTAATTATAAGTCAAAATAGTGGTTACAAATTAATGATGATTGCTATCATGAATTCTCACATAAAAATCAATCACTGAGTTATGGTTGTATATTATTTTTTATTTTTGTAATATTCAGATATTCAAATTTAAAAACTGACAATGCAAATAATGTTGCCATTTTTTCAATTTTTAAAGTGAAATTCATGCATTAAAAATTATTACAAGATTTTTCTGTTTATGAAGACAGCATTTTTTAAAAAAGACAGTTTTAATTAAGATTTAATTTTTAATTACTTTTTCTTTCTACTTTAATTAATTGTAAATGACTTTTAGTGAATTAATCACAAAATTCAATATATTTTGAAAAAAAATACATCACCATTTATTGCACATCACTAAAACTTACTAAATCATTACCAATGTGGTTTGACATTCAGACTGTGTAACATTGTTGGGATGGGCAAGTGGTTGAACAGCCCTGAAATATTGCAGTGTGAATGATACCTAATATGTGTACAAAAAGTCTTTTGATTAGAAGATTATTAAAAATCAGTTGCAAGATTTTACCCAAATAAATAAACAAACAAACAGAATTTTTATGTTAAATAAAAGAACGATTTTTTAAATTTTTTTGCTGTAAATGAAAAATTCTAGTTTTGCTATTGCTTAAAATATTTTTAATCCAACTTTTTTTTTCTTCACAAACTTTTGGCAGTCTTCTTTATCTTATTATGTTAAATTACAACATACCTTACATTTCTCAGAAGCAGGTTTGTCCATTTCAAAAAATGTTTTGACAATTAGTGGTAGGAAAATGTATACGTAGTTATGGTGAAAAATATCATATACAAAAGATAAATCTTTCATTATGTATATAAATAAGGGCTTCATGATGTAATGGTTAACACACTGTCTGCTATGTAAATGATTTAGGGTTCAAATCTACGTGAAATTTAGGGGGAAAAATTACACTTCAAGTAAATTTATGATTTTTCTCAGGTTGATAAATGAATATGTAGTTGAAATTAGTTAGAGGATAAATATTTTAAATTAATTGGATTTATCATGGCCATCATTGGTTAAATGATAAAAATTTTAAAATAATTAGATTTGTCAAGTATAATCTCTATCTACCATGGAAGATATTAATATAGGGGGGGGGCATGATTTAGCCTTCACCTTTATAAGGTATATATTAAAATATTACGTTCTTCAAAAACAAAAATATCATTTGCATTATATCTTTTTTAAAAATCCATCATGTATTAAATAATAGTTTCTAAATAAGTATTTTTTTGATTCTTTATAACATTTACTTATACAGGAATCCCTGTATTTGCAGCATTTAATTCTGAGTCATATCAAGATTGCTGAAAATCCCAATAATAATAAACATATTACAATTTACATTTAAACATATAATCATATATTTATAGGCTCAGGTAGTTTATAAAATTCCATGTGGAATTTGTGGTTTTTATTATGTGAGTATGATTAATCATAACATCAGTGCTAGAAAAGGAAAATATTCTAATCCATTAAAACAGCATCTCAATAAACATCACTTTCTAGCTTACACTTCACATAGTGATTACTCAAGCCTATAATTGGTGTATTTGAAGTGAAGTGTAAATAAACTGCTCCTAAGAAGTATTGTTCAGTTTTGTATATATGTGCAGAGCCCATCGTAAATAAAAAGTATATATATATGACTTTTTTAATGCACATGAATTTATATATTCAATCTTTAAATATTTAGGCTTAAAAAGAAAACTGTATATAAGGTACAATGAAATGCAAAAAGGAAAAAAGTTATCTCAGAGCTCATAAAAGGAACTCTTATTGGCACGATGCTACATTATATTTTCCATTAATAGTCAATGTGTTGAGACTCAATTGTCCGCTCAACTTTGGCTGGATTTTTAATCCCTAATTAAGAATAGTGATATATTATTACTGTATTGGGTGGCTATCTAGGCTGGTTATGGATTATCTCCCTGTAAGAAAATCCTAAGCCTTTGAGGCCTAAAAAATGTCAATGTTTCCTCAGTTCTAACATTGCCACGAGACTTTAACATAGAGTATCTGAAATTTTGTGCCTAACAACTAATACACCCCAATGAAAATGTAACATAAGGAGAATGGAGATGTTATTTTAAAACTAGAATATTTTGGGACAAGTTCAGAGACGTGAACTACCTAAGTAATTGATAATAGACATATAGTTGATCGTGTATGTTGTTTAAATGTAACGTATTAAAAGTTATTTCCATTGTTTTTCAACAGTTTTTAACTAACATGTTTACATTTCAAAAATCTCAACAGTTAAACTGTTTATGACTATCAATTTCTTATCTATGCTTAACAATTCAACAAAAATATAGTCATAGATTATAACGCAATTGAAGTCAATTGAGACACATTTTTTGCAATCCCAAAAACTTGCATTTCTACCGTAGTTTTTTTACCGGAAACATTATCTAGGTGACAGGAAATAAGAGTTTAATTAAAAATATACTTTGACAATTTATATCTTATATTGTTTACATTTATAAGGAGATAAATAATATTTATTTTGCAACTTCAGTCTAATATTTCACGAATGTAGTAAAAATGATATCAATGTAGCTTTATTGTTTTCTCTATAAACATAAATATTTTTTTGTAATATAAAAAGATTTGATGATTGAAAAGTCATTTTCTCATTTATCAATCCTGTTTCAGCTATTAGCCTGTTTACTTTTCACACGAGTTAAAAATAAAGTCTGTCCGCTGTGATGAGCATCGCTTGAACTGCTCGAATAACAGTTGCTTAGTTGAAAATAAATCTTCCGAGCTTTAAATATTTGCCTTACTACATTTTACTATTATTTTCTCAATACGGATTCACTCTTAAATAATTTAGATAGGTCTGAAAATAATTAGTAATTTAGACAAAAAGAATAATAATAAATGGATTATATAAAACATAATTGATTTTAAAGATGAATATTCAAATCGTTTATCGTTCGGGAGGTCGATTGTCCTTCGATCATCGGAAGTGATGGTGCATGGAGTTTTATCGATCGATTCCGCCGCTCTATTACTGAATTAAGCGCAGGAATTTTATTTTTTAAAAATCATAAATTACAATAGACTTTCTGGAAGGCAGTGGTGTAGGTATGATGGAAAGCCTTGTAGTGCAGTGGTAGCATACCTGCCTGCTATACATAATGTTATGGATTCGAATTTGGAACTTTTAGCTTTAAGTGCAGCATTTTATTGCTGCAGTAAACAATACAGAGCGGGTTTTTTTTAAAAATAAAAAATCTGATATATATATATATTACTATACATATGAGGGAAGGCTTCGTAGGACAGAAGTAGTGCATCTGTCCATCTTCTTACAATATGAGGTTTGAATACAGCTCTAGTAAAATTATTTTCATAATAATTATAATTTTTCTTTTAGATAGCTGATCCATCGATAGCCCAGTTAACAATTAAGTTTTGATCAGTAATTGGATATTTATCTATTTTATCTAAAGGATACGCAAAACTGGGAAAATAATTAAATACCGCCTGACAATTGGCAATTCTGGTGAGAATTGATTACCCATGTGGGCCTGTAAGTAGATGACTATTTATTTAAAAGGCCTTTTTTTTTTTTACCTATAAATATAAAAATATGATGTGCATGGTTATATGCAATTGTAATAATAGAATGTATAGTTGTTGTTGTTTTTTTTTTTGCGCTTAACACACATATAGCGATATTCAATGTGTATTGTAAATATTAGCTACCATTCATAAACAAATGTTTTAAAAAAGCAAGAGAAAATAACAAACAGAAAGATAAAGGCATTACAAAATCTGTAAACTTGACCTGTGGACCGTGGACACGTTCTATCTTAAATGTGTTATAATGATTAAGCTGAAAATACTACGATCGAACAAACTAAAAAGTAATTGAATAATTTATTGTTTGGAATTCATAAGATTAACCTCCATAAGTGACAAAGTAAAACTTCAAGAACTTTTTTGCTCCAGACTCTGCGACTTTATCATTGTGTTCAATCACACAGAGCAGTAAGCAATATCATTTGATCATCATCATTTGTACTTTGCTACTTATTATATCTTGCCTTGCATGGTTTGGTACAGTGGTAAAATGGTAGCTATTGGAAATTAAAAGTTCCCAGATCATACCCATTACTCAAACGTCTTATCAATTTTAGATTAATAAAAAACCATTCGATTATTCTTTATCCCTTTACACAATTTATTCTAGAATCTTAACTTTAATTAGATATATTACAAAATTTTTAAACTCCACATGCATTTAAAATATATGCGCAAATGATCACCAATTTTAATGAGCTCTTGTATGGTTAGGATGCAAATATACCCACATACAACCTGTGATACTTTCTTTTAAGCTTATGTGCAGAACAGTTTTCTTTCTCTAAGACTTAAATACCATACCAAATTATAGCTCTCTGTTGAATTCTATTCTCAGCCATATCTTCCAAATAGAAGCTGTCAGTATTGCCCCTCTTCAGAGTAACTTTGAAATAATCTCTATAATATAAATGAGGTCTGCCATTTCCACAAAAACATGCTCAATTTTCTGTTATCTTTTATCCACTTTGTATATCTCTTTTAATAAAGATGTGTTAACATATTTATTTATTTAACTTATGTTTTTGCCACCACACTTTCAGAATGTTCTAGAGAAACCTTAAATTAGAACTTTCTACTACTACTACTACTACTACTATTATTATTATTAATAATAATAATAATAATAATATTGTTAAATGACCATGTTTTACACCCACACAATGAGTCTGGAAGAATAATATTCTAAATAACTAATTAGTTGTGTCACTGTAGTACTATGCTCTATCTTTAAACTTGTGCTGTATCCAGCTATCAATTATTTGATAAATATTCAATACTCTACAGAGCTAGAAATTAAAAAGTTTTGAAATGAGAGTGTGGGCTGATAAATCAAAATAGCAACATAAAACTACAAACTACCAGGAGCTAATACTCTGTTGGTACAAAAAATTAATCCTATAGCTCTTTTCATTAATTAACAATTTTGATCATTTACAAATGTTTCATCAACCCCAATTCCTTGGTTTGAACTCAGTAATTGCAACTACAGACATATACCTGGAATAAATAGGAAGGTATTTAAAAACAAAGAATTCAAGAAGTAGCATGACATTGATTTTTAAGAGCTTTTATATAAACCATGAAAATGATCAATATGTAGATGTTGACATTATTTATTTTTTAAATTGGTAATAGTGTTTCTTCCCATAAATGTTAAATAATGAAATGTATTAAAGATGAGATGGCCCTTATTCCCAGGAGGCTGTAAAGTCACCAACCAAGGCAGCGGTTGGTGGCCAAAGGCGGAGGGTGCTAAGAATCCCCTGATTGTGGACCCAGGCTGCCATTTGATGACGACTTTTTATTTAGGTACTTACAACTGCAGATCACTTTCAAGTGAAGGAAGATTGCAAGAATTAGAAGAAGAATTGTCTTATATTAAATGGGGCATTATTAGACTTTGTGAAGTTAGAAGAAAAGGTGAAGAAACAATTGATTTAAAAAGTGGACATATACTCTATTATAAAGGCACACATATTGAAAATACAAGTGGAGTAGGATTCATTATAAATAAAAAGTGGAAGAACAATATTGTGGAGATTGATGGTGTATCGGACAGAGTTGCAAGATTAGTTATACAACTTAATAGCAGATACCAAATGCAGATAATTCAGGTTTATGCCCCAACAAGTTCTCATAGTGATGAAGTAGTAGAAGATTTTTATATGGATGTACAAAAGGCTTTTGATCAGAGTAAACAACATTTTAAAATTGTTATGGGAGACTTTAATGCTAGAATTGGTAGACAAATGAAAGATGAAATTGCTGTAGGTAATTTTGGTTATGGTAATAGAAATGAGAGAGGACATAGACTTGTGGAGTTTGCAGAAAAAGAAAAACTTTATATTATGAATTCATTTTTTGAGAAAAATGTTAAAAGGAAATGGACATGGAAGCATCCAAATGAAGGTACAGCAGAATTGGATTATATTTTGACTAACAGGAAATACATATTTCAAGATTGTAATGTTCTTAATAAATTTAACACAGGAAGTGATCAGCGATTAGTAAGGTGTAAGTTACGTGTTAATGTAAAACTAGAGAGACAAAAATTATTGAGGAAAACAATATTTACAGTTGATATTCCTAATCTTCAGAAACATTCTAATGAATCTAAATTAGAACTTACAAATAGGTTTCAAGTGTTAGGAGATTTTGAACATGATTCAGATTTGAATGAAATTAATATGAAAATAACTGATACACTTTTAAAAACTGCAATAAAGATAGCTGGTAGAAAAAAGAAGCAATTGACTAATAAAATTTCTACTGAGACTAGAGAATTTATGAAGAAAAGAAGGAATATGAAGATATACAAAAATGATGTATTAAAAAGAATTGAATATCTCGAATTTTGTAAAATGGTACGGAAAAAAGTTGAAAATGATATAAGAAAGTATAACTGTGAAATAGCAAGGAAAGCTGTAGAAGAAAATAAAAGTCTCAAGAATGTTAAACAACATTTTGGTATTGGTAGGAAATTTATATCTGCAATAAGAAAAAAAGATGGAATTATTACTAAAAAGAGAGATGACATCATGAAATTGGTAGAAGATTTTTATTAAGAATTGTATAGTAATAAAGAACAAGTACCTCCTATATCTATTACATCTTCCGAATTGTCCAGAATTTTAAATGAAGAAGTGAGACATGCAATTAAATGTATGAAGAAAGGAAAGGCTCCAGGAAATGATGGAATTATAATTGATATATTAAAAAAAGGAGGTGAAGAAATAAAAACAATTTTAGCAAAGTTATATACCAAATGTCTAAATGATAAAGATGTACCAGAAGATTGGAAGAATGCAGTAATAATATTAATATTTAAAAAAGGTGATAAAGAAGATATTAGAAATTACAGACCTATCAGCCTTTTATCAGTTTTATATAAAATTTTTACCAAGATAATTACAACTCATCTACAGAGAACCTTGGATTTCCACCAACCAAGAGAACAAGCTGGATTTAAAAGTGGTTTTAGTACAATAGATCATATCCAGGTATTGAGAGAAGTCATAGAAAGGACAAATGAATATGAGTTGTCATTATGTTTTGGATTTGTAGATTATGAAAAGGCATTCGATTCTATACACATTTCTTCAGTGATTAAAGCCTTGGATCATCAAGGTATAGATCCAGGATATTGTCATATTTTAAAGAATATTTATAAAAATGCAACAGCAACAATTAGATTACATAATGATACCGGAAAAATCAACATTAAGAAAGGTGTAAGGCAAGGTGACTCCATATCTCCAAAACTTTTTACAGCAGTGCTGCAAGAAGTATTTTGTGGATTAAAATAGGAAACTAAAGGAATGAAAGTAAATGGAGAGTATTTAAGTCATTTAGATTTTGCAGATGATGTAGTTGTTTTTGAAAATAATGCTTCAGAGCTGCAGGAAATGTTGCAGGAGTTAGCAGATGAAAATAGAAAAGTAGGACTAAAGATAAATGTTAAAAAGACTAAAGTAATGTTTAATCGATTTGCTCAAAATATGAAAATAAAGATTGATTATGAAGAATTAGAAGAAGTTAACAGTTACAAATATCTAGGTCAGATTATTAATACAGATGGCAACATAATGGAGGAAATTAATCATAGAATTAAACTTGGTTGGAGTGCTTTTGGTAGAAATAACTTGATACTAAAAGGAAATATGCCTATGTGTTTGAAAAGAATGGTTTTTAACAAATGTGTTTTACCAGTTCTTACTTATGGATCTGAGACTTGGAGACTTAATAGAAGAGCAATACAGAGACTTCAGACCACTCAAAGGAGTATGGAGAGATGTATGTTGGGAGTAACAAGAAGAGATCGAAAACGCAATGTATGGGTAAGACAACAAACAGGTGTTACTGACCTTATTGAAAAAATTAAAAGATTGAAATGGAGTTGGGCTGGACATATTGCTAGAAGAAATGATAATAGATGGACAATTGAAATTTTAAACTGGATTCCAAGAGATTTTAAAAGACCCAGAAAGAGACCACATGTAGATGGATGGATGAAATAAGAAAATGTGCAGGGGTGTTGTGGAAAAGAGAAGCTAAAGATCGGAGAAGATGGATTAAACTTGGAGAGACCTTCATCCTGCAATGATTGATAATGGTTGATGATGATGATGATTAAAGATGAGTAAAGAACTTAACTGTTTGTAAGCTTACAACGATTAAAAATACAGGAATACTATTGCCGCCTTTATCAAGCAGAACACTCTTTTTCAAAGAGTTGTTAATTCAAGCTCTGCTTTCCACACGGACAGTTTTACATATGCTGTTCTGAAGCTATTCATTTTTTAAAAAATTGAACTAAAAAATATTATTAAGTAGACTAAACTTAATAATAGAGACACTATTTCAGACAATATCATATAACTTTTTTTTTTTTTATTAATGCCACCTTGGAAATATTATTTATCTTTTATTTCCTTATGTAGATGCTAATGTTATTTACTTACTGCAATATTTTTTCTCTCGTAAATATTAAATAATTAAATTTTTTAAAGCTGAGTGAAGAAACTTAACCATTTGTAAGGACTAAAAATGTCAAGCATTGGTGGTCGAGAGGTCAGCACAGCTGCCTTACAAGCAGTTGTCCCGGGTTAGCGGGTTCGCTTTCCGGCCGATGTTATGACACATGAAAAAAAAACAACATTTTAAAATACTGAAATCTAGATGCGATCATAGGATGTTTGAGAGATAATACTTCTTTTTTTTTTTAAATTGAAAAATACTGCTTCACAGTATAAACTTAATAATGAAGGAATTATCACACACATTATGTACACTGAAATTTTTTTACGAGTTCCATAGAGATAATTTTCTATCATTTAAAATAAAAATGTTTGTTTCTTTCGTAAATCTAAAATGATTAAATTTTTTAAAACTGAGTAAAGAAACTTAACTATAAGCCTGCTATAATTAAAAATATTACACAAGTGCTAATAGTCTTGTTGCACTTTATGAAACTCTTCATATTTTATTGTGTATAGTTTATATTATATTGCATTTGTTTATTATATCATCATTATTTTCAAGCATTATCAATATACTACAGAATGAAGGTCTCTTCAAGTTCAACCCATCTTCTTTGATTTGTAGTCTCCCTTCTTCACATCATCCCAGCACAATTCCTTATTCCATCCATCCATCTCATATATGATCTCTTTCTAGGACTTCTACAATCTTTTGAAATGCAGTTTAAGATTTCAACCGTCCATCTATTATCATATCTTCTAACAATAGGTCCAGTCCAACTCCACTTCAGTTTCTTAATTTGTTCAATAATATCCCTAACACCTGTTTGTTCTCTCATCCATGTATTTCATTTTCGATCTCTTGTTGTTACTCCTAACATGCATCTCTCATGTTTATTATATAGTATTATATTATAATATATATTACTCTATAAGTAGTTGCATATTAAATTACTATTGCATGCACAATAAATGGTTTAATGCTTTTATTAATTAAGCTGCCTAACTATTGTGAGAATTTATAAAATATGATTGTTTATGCAAATATTTGATGACTTGGTTTAGCAGTAGTTTTCTTGAGTCTGTGGTGAACCTCATACTGCAAGTATATCTTTCTGCCAAAAAAGCTACTTAAATATTTAAGCTAATTTATGTTCTCAAAGCTGATAACTATAAATTACTAAAAATATTTAATCCACCACCAGCTGATATGTCCGCAGAGTATTTTGAAGTTTAATTGCTCATCAAGTTTGGTACAAATATCAAATTTATCAGCATACCCTCACCCAGCATCCAATCTATATCACATTTAGATTGCTTATTCCAGAAAGTCACAAACTGTTACCACTACCATAAAATAGAAAACAAAGTTTTTACCACCACTATTTGATATATTTTTATTTCAAAAGCACCAGATTATCTAATGGGAAACACTTAGCTTCTCCTAACATTATTATGTGGAAACTATATAATGTGAATGGATAACTAGCTATTTTTATTTTCAAATGTCATCATAAACTTTTTAAATTAATTCTCATTCTTTTACCAAACTGATAAAAGTTGTATATAATTACACTTTTTGATCATTTATCTAAAATTGGAACTCATATTTATAATGCTTCTTGTTTTTCAAAATTTCAATGCCTCTCAGTAAACAGTCCTATAACTGAAAACACTTGAAAACACTCACTTGCAGTAGTATTTTGTAATCACTACTAGATTTCTCTCTTTTCTTTTTTTTATAAACTGCAATAATAAAAGAGGATCCTTAAGATTATGTAACACAAATGGGTCCATATATTTCCCCAAAATTTTCATGTTTTTGCTATGTTTTAAATTTCTCCATGGGTACAATCAGGAACTGGAATCTTTCTATCTATTTTTAGGATTACAAAGATATATATTTGTCCAAATCTAAATGAATTGACAAGATGAATATAACACTTTTTCTAAATCTAAATGAGTCAATAAAAAAATAAACATATTACTTTTTACAAATCTAAATGAGTTGACAAAATACATACATCACTTTATACACACGTAAAAGAATTGATAAGATGGATAAATCAATATGTCCAAATTTTAATGTCATCTAAATTCTTCTATTATGAAAACAATCAAAATATATCTTTTATAATCATCCTTATAGAGAAAGTGTAGTACCACCCTGTGATGATGATTATGTTGCTACTTAGGTTCATATGTTTTGTTTTTTTCAATGTTTCAAAAAAAATCTAAAGTAATCATGAGCAGGGAAGATTTGCATCTCTAATGAAGTTTTAATCATTGTTCAAAGAATAATCATATGCTTAGTTGCTAAGAAAGTTATATAAAATTTGGATATTCCAGTAATGGATAAAATAAAACAGTTCCATCAATTGAGTAGACTTAACTTTGAATCACCTCTACCACTGTGCTGAACCACTAATTTAATTTTAAGTTATGTTATCAAACATTGAACTCTTGTGTTTAAATCTTTATATTGCTTATGAAGCTCCATTCCCATTTCATTGTTCAACCAAGCAGAGGATGCTGTATGATTTTTTATAATCATGCCATTATCATTATCAGAAAACACTCTGAATCAAACAAAAGCTTCACATCATCCATAACATGCTTTTGTATGGGGATTTTATTTTTTAATAGCATGACAAATTCAAAATGTAGGAGATAAACAATGAGTGTTTAAAGGATGAAAAGTTTGGAAACTGTTTTTAATCTTATAGTTTAATCTTAGTGAGTACTATTTATGATCTGTTCTATAAATTATATTACAAGGACTCATGCATTAGCAACTTCTTTCACATTCTAACTTCAAATTGAATATAATCTGTAATATGCCATTGTTATAAAATATGATTTTTCTGTCTAAATAGAATCTTCACAATATCCATTTTACGCATTGTTCATAAGCTCAGTTGTACAACTTTTAACATTCAAGTTAACAGAGTCAATACCAATTACTTCCAATATTTGGCTCATAATTTAGTTTTCCTATTAATGTGTGCAGTAATATTATTCAACAAGCAATAAAAGGGTTATCTCTTCAAATGTAATGAAATTATTAGTTTGATTATAAGCACTAACAAAACTGCATAGATACAATCACATAAAAATATTCTTGATATTAGCTTCTCATTGATAATTCTAACAATAGTAAATAAGTTAGACTTCACCACAAATCTTTTTTAACTTAAAAAAGATGCACTTAAAAAAAGTTTATAGTCATCTACCTGTTCAATAAAACTTTCTCTGCAGAATAAAGATGCAAGAATGTCTATATTTTCACTTATATGTAAATCAAACAATGAAGCATTAATGGTGATAATGAATTTTACAAATAACTACTATAAAACACCAGAAGTATTTTCAAAGTAGTTAAAGATAACTGCTAAAATGCTTAATTCTATTGATTCCAGCTTTGAACCCCAAACCTCATTGCTAAAGACTGAGAAATTGATCTGGGGATGGGTATTACCACTATTCGGTAGTTATTGATTATCCAAGCTTACTATAGGTTGCGCTAGAGTAAAGAACTGCACATATTTGTATAATATTACATCCAGAAGGTTATAGAGTAACAACTAGGAATGCCTTTTCTTTATTTTCTATGTATCAATAACATTGGCACTTATAAACTTCCAACAAGTTTAATTTACATACAAAAGAAAGTGTCTTCCTTCAATCATTTAGATTATATGGCTTTAATGTTAGGAACCTCTCATTCCTTTAGTTATCTCTGTATATTAACTGTGATAATAGCATTGTGGATTTGTGAATCATACACCTGATCTTTAATTTTACTCGTAGTAATTCTGATTTCAATCTTTTTTCCATGACATTATAGTTTTCTTTTATTGTCTTTTTCTTCGAGAATAAAAATGGCGAACATATTTATGAATTCCGCTAATGGTGATGGCAACAATTTGTATCACATTTATTTAATCTCTCTCTGTGTGTGTGCTATTTAACAATGCAATTCATAATCAGCATTTTTCACCTTTTTTTATATATTAATAAAGCTTTTAAATTAAAGTCTTAAAATGAGCTGCTGAAATAAATTAAGAAGCAGACAATGGTAAATCATCGTTGATGCCAATTGACTCTTGTTGCTAGGTTACATATAACAGTCTGTTGTCTTGGTTATATATAATATTCTGTTGCCTATCTAACTAACCTAAGATGTCTTTGGATAAAGAACTTAATTATAATATATATTCCTTTTTTTAAAAATGTTATAAGCTTCTTTTCTCTTTGTAATTAACCTATTCATTCAGTATACTAAATGTTTTCTATAATAAATAGAGGGATTTGAATTTAGGATTTTCAGACTACATTCATTCTCCACTTTATCTCAAAAAACCAATACACATGGCCACACACATCCTCAATATATATATATTTCATGCAGAACCAGCACTCATCAATTACACTGGATCATAATCTTCTATACATGTATACAATCGGTGCTCCACTTATATTAAGATAGCATTTCCTTAAACTTTAATGGACAGGCTTCAATCTTTCTCATCCTTCTAATTATTGAAACATCCATTTCATTGGAATGCTCAAAGCCATTAATGGATTTGATATTGTAGTTATATCCATGTTGATATTATGTCAATCTAATGTAACCTATTTCCAAGGGAATATGTAATTATGTAATAAATAGGTTAATTACATATTGCCTTGGAAATAGATTACATTTTAGCATAAATCCAGCCCTTTCCTCTCCTATTAATAAAAAATTTACGTAACAGTTCGATAATATGAGGGGTTAGATTGACTTAATGTCTGCAAGGGCATGACTACAATATCAAATCCACCAAGTGCTTTGAACATTCCATCATTGGTTTTTTAATGAAATGGACAGTTGAATTGTTGGAGGGGTGAGAAGATTGAAGCCTGTCCATTAAAGTTTAAGGGATTGCTATCTTAATATAATCCAAGCACTGATTGTATTTATATATGGGAGATTATTATGGCGCAAGTGATATAGGCTGGTTCTGTATATATATATTGGGAATCATTTATCTTTTTCACATATGTATGGTCATGTGTATCGGTTGTTTGAGATGGAGTGAAGGATGAATATAGACAGAAAATCCTAAGTTCAAATCCCTCTATTTAATATACACAATTTCTTTTTAATTCGCAAATTCTTTTAATAAGCCTTCGATTTATAACAATTATTTAAATATTCATGACATTTTAAAGTACCCCTCCCCCCATAAACAATTTTCAATTATCATATTATTATATCCCACTCTTAGGCAAAATTCTCTTTACTACCTTCTCCAGATCCGAACAAGGATAGGCTTGAAACTCGGGGTTTTAAAGCATTTATTATTCGTAGTTTTGTGACATCCTATGAATTAATATGAAAAATATCTCTCCTTCCCTCACCCAAAAAAATAAGCCTGTATAAAAAAAAAAGTTTTTCAAAATGTGTTTAATATATCGGTATAAAGTGAATGTCTATAGGGTATAGAGGCAAATTGTAGATATTTGTGATGGACAAACTACCTTTAAATTGCACCTTGTAATATTTGATAACTACTGCTGTTTAAAATTTGAGTAATTATTATAATATTCTGGATGTAAATATTTTTTTTTCTCTTCCCCCTGCGAAAAAATAAACTAACAGGTGAGGTGTTTTATTACTTGATCACTAAAAGTTTTATCAATTGGGCGGGGGAGGGGGTACAAAACCTGATTTCGGAAGAATTCTTAATGTTATGGGCATATATAACTTACCCGTATATATATATGAGCACGGTAATTTTTTTTAAAAATTAAACTTCTTTCTATAGCACGCCTGAATGTTTTTTTTATGTACGCACGAAAAAGTATATTTTTATTTTGTTTTATAATAAAATAACTATTAATTCAGTAGTGTAATAAAATATGGAACCTCCAAGGCATCTACTTAGAATCTAAAAATAAAAAGAATGTCTTTTGCATTATCAGAACACTGGATTTATTACACTAATGTTCATTTAAATTTTTCGGTGATTTATTTAAACTTGTCAATGAAGATTTTTATCCTTCTCACCCCCATCGCAATTCTGTACATTCAATTTATGTATTACAAAGCACAGATAATTCATCTCCTACAAGTTCGGCTTCTTTCAAGTCAAGACGATCATTACTCATATACTTCCTCGTTCAAATCAACTCCAGCCGCTTGGTTTATCAAAGGTAATATTTCATAAATTAAAGGTGTGGAATCTTCGACATCTTAAATTTAAACATCATAAAATTTAAACTATATACTTTATAATTTTTTTTTTACAACTTTAAAAAATGTACTTATCAATCTATTGATAAATAAGCTATCATATAGTAGAAGGAAATTAACAATCGAAAGTATAATTAATACCTCCCCCCCCCCCGTTTCAAACAATCATTTGGCTTACTGATTCTTTTCTTTCAGATGTCAAAGTGTTTTATTAACTAAGTTACATTTTTTTAATGAATGTGACAGATAAAAGTAATTAGTTTTAGTTCAAATTCTGATTATAGATGTAAAATGTCAAATAAGATCAAAAACAATAAACAGTTAATATGACCTAAGTTTTTAAAAAAATTCCATAAACCTATTTTGATTGATACTTCCCAGCATTTAAATGTCAAACACATGGTGTTATTATTATATTTTTCCCTGAACAATTAGCCAAGTTGTAAGAATAACTTGCAGATGAGCAAAAGTTTGTTCAGTTTGTGGGAGCAAAAAAAAGTCACTGCATGGACTGCCTTTTCATGAATAACTAACTAACTATGTGCCAAATAAATTATTTTACTTTTACAAGTGAAGTAAATGCCAGTAAACTTTCTAGATATTGATATGAACATTAAGGCCTTCATCGCTATTGGCAGTAATGATGTAAAGACCTTGTTAAAATTCATGAAATCACTCTAAATGTTAAGATTCTAAAATAAATCATTTTAGGAAGAGACAAACTATCCTCACCAATATTTATATAAAATAATAACAACCATAGTTAGTTCTTACTTACGAATCAGAGATTTGGTCACTTAATAGAAAAACAACACAAGGCCTTCAGACCACTCAGTGACGTATGGAAAATATATATATATTAGGATTAACAAGAAGAGATTGAAAACAAAACAGTTGGGTGAAAGAACAAACATATTTCATTGACAATTATTCTAACAATTATTGAGACTGAAATGGAACTGTTTTGAACATATTGCTAGAAGATATGCTAATAAATGGTCAGTTGAAGTCTTAAACTAGATCCCAAGAGATTTAAAAGACCTAAATGGCTGCCACATGTGAGATGGATGGAATAATAAAAATTTGTTGGTAATGCTGAAATGATAATTAGTTGCTTGAAAAGTCATGTGATGTTTTAGCATTTTACAAATCATGCTAAACAATTTTGATGCCTACGATAAAGCATGGATGGCACCTTCTTTAAGAAAAATAACTTAAGGGATTATAAAAAAAGGCACATAACATTATAAATAATATTTATTTATAATATATAAATAAAAATAGGTATTATTCATGCAATGTTTGAAAAAAAAAGTAATTTAAAATTGCAGACCTATACATTTGTAAATACTTAATAAATACATCCACTGCTTCTTGAAAATTACATTATGTTTAAATGTTTGAATAAATATCGTTCAGGTATAAAAATTAATTACATATAACTTTGATGCAATAATTAAAGAATTTTTCTGAATACGATAATTTCAGTCATTATTTTAGAAACTTTAGTACAAATGGTTACAAAGGATATTAAATATTTTATAATTTTATCTTTTAATAATGTTCTAGTAATTTTTGCATATTCACATGCGTGAGAAATATTTTACTTCATAATTAAGGTAAAACAATGGATCCCATAAACATTTTTGTTTCCATTTAGGAAATTTTTAAGAGTGAATTTTAAGAGAAGGCAATGACTTTTAATAAAAGATTTTTTTTTTTACATTAAAATCCCCCTCCCTTCCAAACCTTTTTAAAAATTTTATTTAGGTATTTTGCTGCCACTAATAATGAAAATTAATTTTTAAATTAGTTTTTACTTGATGCTTATTCCAATCCAATACATGATACAGTTTCTTCACTGTCTCACTTATAGGGGACAGGTTTGAACATTCAAATAACAACTTGATCACAAGACTTTTGATCAATGAAACAAAGCAACTCGGAATCAATTCAAAAACGCTAGATTCTTATATTTTCAACTTTACCAAAATTAATTGTTACTATCACTTCATAACAGCATCCTGTTGCCTAGCAACTTATACTGCTCTCAGGCAAAGAACATGTCATTGTAACAGTACAAAAAAATGAACAAGTGAGAAAGAGACTTTATTTACATGTACAAACTTTGGTTATCAAAATCTATAACAAAATAAATGAGAGCCATGAGATAGGCTTTGTTGGCTCTAGGAATTGAATAAAACTAAAATCTATAATAGTATAAATTATATATTACCAAAACTATAACACTATAAATGAGCTAGCAGAAATTAATGGAGCTACACAAATTGAATAAAACAAAGCTGAAATGGAATAAATTTAAGTCATAATTTTAAGTTCTACTAATAAAATAATCTAAAATCTATGTTGAATAAAGTTAAAATTTATTAATAATATTTATATATTAAATAAACATCAATCTAAGTGAATATCAAAATTGTAATATGCAATATAAATAATGCATTTGAAAGTTTATAATAGATATATTCTCTAATAGTCTACTTTGGGATTCATTCATAAAATAATCCTTTGAAATATTATGTATTAAAATTTATATTAGTATTAAACAATGAATAAAATTATTTAAGTTTGATAATTATATAAAAATTCATGCCAATAACTTATTCATTCGCTTTTATGTTGAAGTAATACCAATTGATATCTTTGAAAATATTAGGTTCACTTTTAATACTGAATTCTAACAAAGTATTAAAATCTATATTATTTTACTGATTAAACTTTAAACGTCTGTAATTGCAAGATACTTTTAATTATTATTACTATTTCATATTACTATCAAATCAAATAAACTATTAATTCAAGTTTAACAATAAACAATTTTATTTACAAAATTAATAATAACACATTAAATAACTGAAACACAGGCTTATTATATACCCGTGTCTATATATGTAATATGTAGGGTATATGAGCACAGACATTAATTAATATGCTTTAATAGTCAATGTATTATAAAATATTCTATTTTGTTTTGAGTACAACATGATATTAAGACATTGCACACTATTAAACCATGAAGAAAATATTTATTTATTTGTTGTCTCCAGTAGACAATATATATATATTAAAATGTATAAAAGAAAATGTTAATTTATCACAGTTTTTCTACTGATCATTAATAAACGAACAAAAACAAATTATTAAATAAAATGTATTATAATTGTTTAAATACAATTTTAGAGTTAGTTATTAAAATTTAATTTTGTTAATTATATATCTATAGGTTTGCTTGCCCACATATATACACTAAATGATCTTTAAAAAATAACAGCAATAATATCACTAATAATTATATAATTAAAGCAAACAACCTACTTGGACATCAAACAATATTTTCACACAAAGACTTTCACAATCTTTAAGTTACTTTTATTAAGTTTATACAAAGAAAATACACAGAGAAAATTCATGAAATGACTATTTTAAAATACTATAATTCTAAAAAGCTTGTTTCTTTTTAAAGTATCTCAAGTTTGTTTAACAAATCTTTAATGGTTTATAATAAGAATTGAATTATATTTTAGTTAACATTGAATAACAAGTGGTTTTTTAAAAATGATTATTTATCAAATTTAAAATTACTATCCACTTTGCAAATAATAATAATAATTATTATTATTATTACTACTACTACTACTACTACTACTACTACTACTACTACTACTACTACTACTACTACTACTACTACTATTGGTTTCTTGGCACACATATAGATGTGCATATATATATTAATTCACATGGTCAAAAATTTATCAGCATTTTTTTAAACTTTTATTCTAGAATTATTCTAAAACAAATTCCATTTTAATTAATATTTTAGGTACCTCTCACAACTAAATTTGTTCTGAAATAAATTTCAGTTTTCCTGCTGTAGCATTTTATTATATTGTTTACATAAAACATTTAAAAAATATATATTTCATTTTTAAAAAACTATTTACTGCAAAAACACAGCTCTAACTGAAGTGATCAATATATATATTGTGCCATTACAATTTAGTCACTAGATAAATTTATAGTAATGTGCATGTAGAAAAGGTAAACCAAAAATCATCATCACAATTTTATATAACCATAAAAGAAGCTGTAGGGCATCCAAGTTCAAACCCTACAAGGTCCAGTTCTAAAAGCTTTAAACAGAGAAAGAATGGGTCAACAATTACATGCTTTACTTGTTTGTGTGTTGATAGAAAGGTAATACACACATTTAAACTATTTAATATTTAAATTTCCTGTTAAAAAGCAAAGTTATAATGCATACATATAGGCAATGTATGTGTAAATTATTTAATTGTTTTATATTTCAAATATTCAACATTTTAACTTTCTTTAAAACTAACCTATGCTTGATCAATTCTAATATTTTATTCTATGCTTTTATTTTGCTTTTCTTTAATTATAAGTGGGATTTAAAAGTTACAGATTTAATTAAATAATTGGGTTATAATTACTAAGCTAGCAATTATATTATTTAATGTTAGTTTATGAATGATTTGAAAGAATGAAGGATGTGTGTACATTACATACAAAATTTTACATTTCCTAAATATTGAAAGAAAAGGAAGTATTAAATCTGTCAAATTATTTTTTTTGTACAATTTTTTTTGTTAAAAGAGGAAATCTGTTTAATCAGATATCGATCTTTGTAGTAATTTTTTTTTTGTAAATGATTGTTTCACTTTGGAAGCTTATAATGGGTCAGAGCTCTAATTTTGAAATTGTCTTATCTCAAGATCTAAAGAAGGAAGCTCAAAGATTTGAAGTGTTTCCTGGATGTTAAAAAGAAAAAAAAAACAAAAGAAAGGAAATAAGAATTGAGTCTATTTTTTTTTAAAACAAAAGTGTCTGGAAAAAGGATTAAACTTTTCAGTTGAAAAATAATATAGTTGAAAATAAATTAGAGATCTAATTAAAACAAATTTGTCCAAAAATAGCAAGTGATGCTATCTCTGATTGGTTAAGTTAGCTAAAAATTGGATATAAAAAGCTGTCTTGAATTATTATTAGGATTATTGTTTATGATTCAGATTATTAAACTATCCAATTGAATGCTGAAAATATAAGAAATGGCTGGCTAGAAAAATTATATGTATGTCCCATTTGCTGACCATCTGGGGAAGCTGCACATCACATAGGAAAGAAAAGATGTGTCTAAAATAATATTCTACACCTTTCAACTGACCAGATAAATAAGATGTTTTTAATAGAAGGAAGAAAGCATTCACCTGCATTCAAAGAAGATGAATTAATCTACTGATAAATATTAATCATCAAGTCCAATTAATTGTTACAACAACTGATTTTAAACTCAAGAAAATTTATAAATGTGAAAACAACTGCTGTATTTCATCCACATGCTTGACAGGAAGAGAAGAAAAATTAATATAATGATTTCCAAATTGTCCACTAAAGCAAATAATCTCAATAGAGTCATCATCATCAAGTAGTTATACACCTCAAGAAAGAGATTGTTCCCACATAAAACGGAAATGGTAGCTGCAGAAATTTAGACAATATACAAGACAAGTTTGAACCCTTGGAAATTCGCCACAAACAAAAGATCGGTAATATGACCTTTTATATCTATTTTCTTTATGATATCAGTCTTAATAAACATTTTAGCAATAAAGTGGTATATTTTTATTTAAAGAACTTTTAAAGACTATTCAGATCGATTAAAACAAGAATGTCTTACTAATAATAACTTTGAGCTTCATAAATGACCTTGAATGTATGAAAATTATTTGTTTATTAATTTTACAATATTAATGTGTAAAACAATTTTTTTTATGGTGTTATGATTTTAGTTTTAACTGATATATTATTATTATTTTGGTTTTTAATAATATTTTGTTATTATGGGATAAAACACGCACATACATAATAATATTTTTATATGTGTATAATTGGGAGTGAATGTGAAATAATGAGTAGTATTAGAATATTAGATTATTTTGTTTCAAGTTAAGTATAGATTTCAGCGCTTGGAAGGGAGGGGGAGATAATGATTTAAAACTCTTTTCTAAAACTTGCTCTTTCAATTCTACTAACATTTTTTTTTTACATTCTATTTACATGTTAGATTTTTAAAGTATGTGTGTTAATGAGCAGAAAATATTTTTTGTCTTGAAATACTTTTCATGGTCAATGTGATGTCCAACTTAATACAAAATACATTTGAAGGGAAAGGGGGAAGAACTTAAAATTAATCTGAGGATTGTTATATAACCAATTATTATTATTATTATTCATGTCAATTTTCATATTATCTAGAAATTTTTATGTATATGTTAGAAATGTAGTAATAAATATTAGTTTGTTTTATTAAACGAGGCGTATATATTTCATTAAGTGTAGTCTTTGTTAAGTGTGATTATTCATCATCCTCAATGGTTGAATATTAGTTATTTAAGATATAAGTAAATATGCTAAAATTAAGCAATAATTATGAATTTCTTCATAAAATTTAGTTTTATGTTTAGGCTTAGTCCTAGAGCTGTAGTTGAAACCCTTGTCTTTATTGTTATTATTATCATCATCATCATTGCCATCAACATTTTAATTAATGAGCTGTTTAACTGTTTAAAGGCCATAAATAAATATTGATTTTATGATATTTAGTGATTTCTTAGTATTATTATAACCACATCCCGTCATCTATTTCATGCAAGGATGAGTGAATTGCCATCCTAAATTAGTTATATATAATCTGAGCTAGTGAACTTATAAAAATATTGAAACACATTTGTTATGTTAAGATCTGAGAAATGATTTATGTTCAATGAACTCCACTGTGGTTTAAAGATGTTTTACTTTTACCTAACTATTAGTGCTTATAGTGATATGGCTCAAAAAGCAAAATCTCTCATTTTTATTAGAAATAAAGTATTAAAAAGGGATTCAAACCCGGTACATGTGAAAGGTTATCAGATATAACTGTGTCTAGATTCAGATAATCTAGTGGCGCCCTGCTAGACCATATTCACTTAGTATTTGTTTAAACATGCACTTAACATCAAACCAAGGAATGAAAGTGGATAAAACCTACTGCCTGTATACCTGAGTTATATTTTATTGAATTACTAGTGTACTCACTTCACGTGATTTCCATATACCTGACTTATAATACTGGTTATTAATAATTTGCTTATAATTCTTGATAGTGTTATATTTTGAACCTTTACTTAGTTATTTCTATTTGAACTCCTTTTAATTAGGTTACAATGAGTTATTTGAATCTTTACTTAATAATTTTTGATATTTGAACTCCTTCACTTATATGGTAATAGTTATATTGTAACCATCTATAATTATTTGAGCGACCTTTTAATTATGTTACAATATATATATAAAAGAGAGTCTGAACTTAAAATCACGGGCTTTTATATTCTTTGTCAATTGACATAACATTTAGGTCATTGACTTAGACACAATCACTAAGGATGAACTTAAATTTGACTCTTTTATGTAAAAGAGATGTATTGCACTTTAATTAGATAATTTTATTTGAATATAGCACTTCTCCAAACAATATGTCTTCTTTTAAAATTTAAAAATAAAAATATTTTAAAACATTTCAAAATAAAAATTATAATACAAAAATTTTATTATTTTTTCGTTTGTTTAACAAAAGATTATTATAAAAATATGTCTTTTAAAATATGTGTGTGATTTTAGATTTACACAATAATCTAACCATGAAAGCATACATTATATATACACACATATATAATTTGCAGATAGACAAAAACATTACTGTAACTTTTATTAAAAGTATACATCTTTAAATTTATGAATATTTTTGTAGTAAGATATTAAGTTTAACATATATTACTTTAAAAAAAGAAGAAAAATAATTTGCAAATTATTATTTGATATTCGGGAAAATCTATAATAACTTCCAAAATTATGATGAACATCATTTGATGATTTTAAACATTTACTAACATATAAAGTCATCTCAATATTTTTTAATATAATAGTACCTGTGTTAAATGTAATCCAGAATGGTACAATATATAAACATAAACTTGTTAAATGAGTTATCACAGATAGTGATTAAGTATTTATATACATTTTAATTTAATTTACTCTGTCTGAATTAAATATTGTAGTTCAACTTTCGCCATTTCCCCAATTTTTAATCTATTTGAAATTTATATATATATTTCCAGTAATAATACATTCTTTTAGAGTTTGCAAAAATTTAATAAAGAATTAGTAAAACAATTTCTATTTTTAATTTGTAACAACAGGTGGATAATAAACCATAGATAAGTTTGCATTGCACACCAAAGCTAGATCTGTGTATTATGAGATCTTATGCAAACATTGCCACCAGAATCTCACAAGTACTTATGTAAGTGCGTTAAAAATGATTCTGAATACAAATCTATCTTCTTATAGCATGAACAATCTGGCTACCTTTTTGACCCAGTAAATGTTATGATTGTCTGTACTGAACATTTTGACAGAAAGCAAAATATTAAATGGTATGGTTTATTTCTAAAAATTCCCATACAATCAGTAAAAAAGAAAATAGTATTCAACTATTTAAAAAATGGAATATTTAAATTATCATTTTACATAAATTGTTTTATATAAATTATACAATGCATCCTACAGCTCAAGAGTGCTATGAAAAATGCACTTAGGTATTGTCTACATATACATACTGAAAAAAACCTTCTTAGCCAACATTCAAAACATTGAAATAAATTAATAACATTAATACTAGCAATGTTTAGCAGCACTCCTTGTAATTTTAAACTGAATATTAATATTATTTTCAAAGTTCAATTTAAATAAATTTATTTCATCATTACATTTGATATTCACTGGTAATTTTTAGTTTATAAAATGAGCTTGGTCTAATTAATTACACCACTACTGATAATGAAATTATTAGAATATAAACTCTATCAAATTTTGCTTCTTTTCTTTAGCTATGTAAATTTATAAGTAACGTGAATATGCTTCCCAAGAAAATATTACATTTTATTCACAATTTAACTAATAACTCACTGAACAATGCTTTCAACCTGGGAGGTCATAATCACAATGCTCAAACTTATCAGCTAAATTGGTATTATTAGGAAAAACATTATATTAATACTGCATTTCTGGGCCAAGGCTATATAAGTGTTTTTGTTTATCATATGAATGTTATTAGTGATAAACCATATATTTTAAATTTTCTTTTCTGATTGCTATGCTCTGCACATACTATTTTAATATTTGGTGGATTGAATTCAAGGCCAATTCCATTGGATGCTCCAGAAACACTGACTGAACATTGAGATCTTTCTTTGTGTGAGAATACATGTATTGATGTTGCACCAGCCTAGTAGCACTGTTAGTGCACAGTTTTCCATTATAGATTACTTTGCATTTAGGCTCATTGCAGGTGATTTTGTAAACAAACTGGAGGTCCTAGTCCAGGACACTCTGTCCTTTATATTGTTTATTTGGATGGGTCAGTTTAGAGCTCTTTAAAAATTTTATTTTACATTAAATACCCACTCTCCAGAATATGATAACATGAATAAGTCTTCTCTTTGAGCCTGGTTTATAACAATGGTTAAAAAATATATGTGCTGATGCATTTAATGTCAGCTTTAGAACTTTTCCAAATTTGAATAAGTTCTTAAACAATATGAAGAACAGGTTGTCTCTGGACCAGGCCCTCCAGATTATTTACAAAATCCAGTTGTAATGAATCTAATTGCAAAGCAATTTACTATGAGAAGTCACAAGCTAATAATGCCACTAGCCTAGTGCACCATCAATAGATGTATTCTCACACAAAGAAAGATACCAATGTGAAATTGTTTCTGGAGCATCAAATGGAATCTGGTCATGATTTCAATCCACAGAATATTAAAATAGTATATGCAAAGTGCAAAAATCGGAAAAGAAAAATTAAAGAGGCATGGGTTATCACTAATAACATCCATGTGAAGACTCTTGTATAGCCTTGTCCTGGAAGTGGAATATGGCTGATAAGTTTGAATGTTATATACAGAGTTTGCAAATAAGCTCTTAACAACCTTTGCAGAATATCCTCAACCCCAGATTGGTTTCAGCTATTGGCTTCCTCAGTGATGTGCTAGGATATTTAAGCATTAGATTAAAAATACCAGGGCAAGCCCAACATTTTATTTAATGAATAACTGTTAAGTAGAAAATCTGAAATTTTCAGACATCCATATGTCTTTCAATTCAGCTATCTAACTTAAATACCCATATGGAACTGAACCAAGTTTATATGTACCATATATTCATAACTTTAGCAGTATAAAATTGCCAAAGCCTTAATAGCAAAAAATAAAATTACGAAGAAATCAAGTCATATGTCGCATGACCCAATTTAACAAGCTTGTATCACAAATGTTATATATAGAGTCAGCAAATAAGCTCTGGGTTTGTCCTGGTATTTTTAATCTAATGCTTGAATATCCTAGCACCTCACTGAGAAGCCAGTAACACAAACCAGTCTGGGGGTGGGAATATTCTGCAAAACTTGCTAAGAGCTTATTATGTATAACATTTGCAATACAAGCTTGTTAAATTAGGTCATGTGACATATGACTTGATTTCTTTGTGATTTTATTTTTTGCTATTAAGGTTTTGGTGATTTTTTTATTGCTAAAGCTATTAATATATGGTGTATCTGAACTTAGTTCAGTACCCTTGGCTATTTAAGTTAGATAGCTGAATTGGAAGATAAAGTGCTGGGCTTGTTCTGGTAATTTTAATCTAATGCCTGAATATCCCAGCATCTCACTGAGAAAATCAGTAGCATAATCTGGTCTGGGGATATTCTGCAAAGCTTGTTAAGAGCTTATTTGTGAGCTATATATATAACATTAGTAATACAAGCTTCTTTGTAAGTTTGAGTTGTATGATTATGAGTTATTAGTTAAATTGTGAAATAAATTTTAATCTTTTTGGAAAGCATATTAACATTATGTATAGAATAAAATATAGACAGTTATTTGTCACTATACTCATGGAAATTAAAGTGGAAACAAACATCAGAAAACTGGAACTACAGTAATGACTCTATTTAAAGGTAAAGAATAGAAAATAAAATTAACAAAAAATGCACTAAAAAGTAAAAAAAAAATGTTTTTTTCAGATTTCATAGTATTAACTGATGTTTAATAATAGTAGATTTGCATTTTTATGAATAAAAGCATTTTTTTAAAATTTTTTTATTATTTTAAAACACAATGGCATTAACACACAATGATATTAAAGCACCATTTATTTAATTTTATATAATTACTTTGCACAAATGGTTACATGAAATGTGTAAATTAAAATATATATTTATATAATAAATATATTTTTCATACTAAAAAAGTATTTTTTAGCAAAGTATTTAACAAAGAATAAATAAAAGTAAGCGAATGGTTTATAAAGTCTGAGCATCAGGAATGAGACTTGGGCCATGACCTCTGAACTGTGAACTGTTAGTCAGCCACTCTATTATTACATCAAACCAAACAGGGCAAGCATTTTTGCTGAGGACATTGAAGTTTGAGAACCAATGGTGACAGTTCTGAGCCACGATCCATAAACCTTAATCTCCAGAATCTGCTATTCTGTTATTACATCAGGACAACAACAACAACAAAAAAGAGAGATAAAACAGAAGAAAATAAACAAGAAATGGAGAAAAGTTCTATTATTAGGAAACTAAGGAAAGAAACAGAATGATATAAAAGCAAAAGGATATATAGAAAATAATATAGAAATTGTAAAGTTAGAGAAATATGAGAAAAGATTATTAGACAATTTTGAAGAAAAAAAAGAATAACTTTACATACAAGGGCAGCAGGAATAATTTATAACAGTGATAAAATGAGATTAACATTACTATAATCATTATCTGAATACAAGTATAATATATATACTGAACTTTAGATGTAATTAGAGAGCATTTGCACATGGACTTTCAAGCTTCCTTCAGCTGCACTTCATTCTATATAACTGATACACATGACTGCATACATGTAAACAAGATAAATGAACTTCAATATATGTATTTCATGCTGAACCAGCACTCATCAGTTGATCCAGATTCCCCACACATATATATAATCATTACCATATTTCTAAAACTATTATTATTATAGTATTAATTTTGCATTTATGAATTAAATTTATTGCTTTGCATGTGTTATCCAATTATTTAACCACCATACAAATGCTTATAGAATCATGCACCTTTTCATAATATACAGATCCAAAGCCTGATAATTTATATTCATTGGCTCTTTCTATAACTTCTTTCAATACTTGGATGAGAGTGTCAGTGATAAAGCCACTTTTAAATCCATCTTGTTTTTGGGGTTGGTTAGAATCTAAAGTTTGGTGAAGATGAGTTGTAATTATCTTGATAAAGATTTTGTACAGAGCTGATAGGAGACTGATAGGTTAGTAATTTCTTATATATTCTCTGCCACATTTGCTGAATGTCAATATTAATATTGCATTCTTCTAATCATTTGATTTACACATTCAGTATTTAACTGTCAATTTTTTTCTTTCATTATTTCCTTCTTTTAAAATATCTATTATAATTCCATCATTTCCTGAAGATTTTATCTTCTTCATAAATCTAATCGCATGTCTTAAATTTTTTATTTAAATGCTGGATAATTTAGAAGATATAATAACTGTAGAAGATATATTATTTTGTTGTTCTTTACTGTTATATGATTGATATAGAAGTGGAACTCTTCAACATATTTTATGGTGTCATCTCTCTTTAGTAATAATTCCATTTTTTTCATGTTATTGCAAAAATAACTTTCCTTTCAATACCAAGATGTTGTTTTAATTTTGAGATTTGTATTTTTTTCTATAGCTTTCCTTCCCAGTTCTCAACTATATATTCTTATATCATTATTAATTCTTTCTTATATTATTCTACAAAACTCTAGATATTCACTTCTTAACGGGATTATTTTTAAAAGTTTAATATTGCTTCTTTTCTTCATATATTCTGTTATCTCAATAGAAAATTTACTGGTAAATTAATTACTGCATTTCATGTCAGATAACCTTTTTTGCAGTTTTTAATAGAGTATCAATTACTTTCTTGTTGACTTCATTCCTGTCTGAAATAATCTCAAAACATGTCAATTGATAAAAGTAATAGTTTTCATCTCTTTTATTTTGCTTTAACATGAATCTCTCTAATTGATAATTACTTCCTGTGTTGAATCTATTAAAAACATTATAATCTTTGAAATACATATTTTCTATTAGTCAAAATATAATCCATTTCTGCTATACCTTTATTTGGATATTTCCATGTCCATTTCTGTTTAGTAATTTTCTCAAAAAAAGAATTCATCATGTATGACTTTTCTTTTTCAGAAAACTCCAGACTCCATGTCTTTTCTCATTCTTGTCATCACCTAAATTTACCCACAATACTTTCATCTTTTAGTTATTCAACAATTCTGGCATTAAACTCTCCCATGATAATTTTAAAACATTGTTTGATCAAGTCAAAGTAAATCATTTTGCACATCCATATAAAAAATCCTCTACTTTTTTATTACAATAAGAACTTGATAGAGCATAAACCTGAATTATCTGTAATTAATATCTTTTATAATCTTGCTATTTTGCCTGATATACCATCAATCTTTAAAATATTGTTTTTCAATTTTTTATTTATAAATAGTCTCACTGCAATTATACTCCAAGATTGTAAAAGACCCAGAAAGAGACCACTTGTGAGGGGGGGGGGTGAAATAAAAAAAAGGGGGGGGGGGGGGGGGGAAAAGAGAAAAAAAAGGGAGAGGAAGAATGAATAAACTGAGAAACACCCCCCTCCTTGAGGGGTTTTATTGTGGTTGTGGATGAATCATGTTGTTGTATCTATCTTTTAAATCAATCATCTCTTCATCTTTTCTTATAACTTCACAAAGTCCAACAATTATCCTATTTGATATTAGATAGGTTTTCCAATTCATGCAAATTCGAAAATGATCTGCACCTAAATAAAAAGTAGTCATCAAATAGCAGCCCAACCTATAATCCAGAAAATTCTTAGCCCTTTCTTTCTTCAGGCACCAGCCAATAACTTCTCATATAAAATAAAAGGTCATGATTGAATAACAGCCTTGATTGGCAATCTGGATCCTTATCACTTTTTGCATTCAGTCTTCAAACAATGCTTTGGCTGGTGACTTTACAGCCTCCTGGGAATATGGTCATAATTTAACTTTGGCTATCATGACTATAAACATCTACATGTGTCTATATATAATTCATTCCCACACATATTTATCTTGTCTTCAAGAAAACAACTGATATTTCATTTAAGAACCATCAAGCAGTGAAAAGAAAGATCGTGGTATTTCTTGTTCTTAAACTCAAAATAAAAAGCACATAAACTCACCATGCACAGTGATATGTTTTGGTAAGCATCCCATCTGTGTTCATTTATTTTATGAATATTCATATAGTAATAACAGCAATGACAAGAATATGGAGCAGATATTAGGAATTTGTCCTGCTTGGTTTCTTTAACATTTCAAAAAGAAATCAAAGGTCTCCTTTCACCTAACAACAAATCTCCTTCTGCAGCCACTACTTCATATGGAGAAAACATGGAAGCATTAAATATAATCTCAATGAATTTTCATTGCTGACTCATCCCCTTGTTAAAAACAGTCATTACATTTATAATAAAAATATAAAAAATATTTTACTTTGAATATAACAATGCCTTTGATAAGGGTGTTCACCATTGAAAATGCATTAACATTATATTTAACATCTATATGAAGCAGTATTAGCATTACTTTTATTATATTTCATAATAATGTTATCATAGTGAATTTTACAATATGTTCAGTGTATTAAACATTCACTACAGCTTTACAGTAATCAAATATGTATGTATATCATTAAAAACCAGTCAACACTTAGACAATATCAAAAACAATCAACAATTTCAAAACTGTTGTCAAGGCAACCTCCTTTTAACAATATATAAATATAAAAACCTAATTCCCCTCATTTGTTAAAAAATATCCAATCTTATATAACAACTTGTTTTTTATTCATTGTTTGTTTTTGGAAATAGACTTGAATAAAAAATAAGTAATCAAATGACTTTATTCCTCAAATATTCTAAGAAGTTTGTGTGTTAAAAGTGACAGCACTGGGCTCATCAGTGAAATCTAAGCTCCAGAATCTGCCATTCTAACACTGCATTAATCCATGGTGTTAAAGTTTGTTCAATTTTCTTTAAAGTAAAATTAACCCACAGTAAATTAATAACTAGAGATTCACTCTCATGCAAGGGACTGTTTCCTATTCACTTTTAATACCCTGTGGAGGAGTATAATTGTAAATAATACATGTGAAAAAGATGTACGATCCCCAAGATGCATGTTTCATGCTGTACCAGCACTCATCAGTTGTCCCCAGATCACAATCTCTTATACATACCTTTATTATTGTTCAGTATATATATATGTAGATAGCCAATTACTACAGTTTCATTATTAAGTGGCAAACTTACTGCTCTCACAACTTTGATACAAATTACTTTATGGAAGTATATTAATAATTTTTATCAGTCATTTATTAGATTAGGGATTATCAACTTAATGAATAATATTTATGGCATGTAATTTTCGCTGCACCACTCTCATGCAAGGTAGGAGACTGGTTTCTATCCACTCTTAACACCTTGTGGAATGGTGTAATTATAAATATATGACAAAAGACTTGTAAAAAAGATGTATGATCCCCATTTCATTAACAGTATTTTTTTTTAAACAATATATGTGTTATATCTCATCCAGCCTTCAAATAATAGATTACTCCAGATTCCATCTTATCTAGCATTTGTCTGAAGGTTTGTAATGATGGTATATTATAAGATGTGATATGTTGGACTATTTCCATCATTTATGAGTGAATGTTGAATGTATAGAAAATTTTAAACTTTATTTAAACTTTCCAAATACAAACAACTTGTTAGTAATAACACACAAATAGACAATACAGGTTAGTAATTACACAAGGTTTCGAGTAGTATTATTCTCCACTCTTCTTCAGGTGTTGCTGGCCTATATGCACAGTGACAATATTCGCTTAGAAGTTGAACCCTCACCTTTAGATTCTTGAATATCGAATTTAAGGCAAACGCTCTACCAACTGAGCTATTCTGTCATATGACAATGGTAAATAATCCTATAAGTCAACCCAATGTGGCAATACACAATGTATAGAAGCCTCTAATTAATCTTGCTCTTAGGAAAAAAAAAACTAATTAGCTTTGTTATAAAAAAAAAAATTGAAGGACTCAGGAGGATTTTTGAACCAACTCTCATATATAAATACATCAAATTTCTATTATATGTTGTCTTTGACAGAATAGCTCAGTTGGTAAAGTGTTTGCTTTAAATTCAATATTCAAGAATCTAAAGGTGTGAGTTCAACTTTTAAGCGAACATTGTCACTGTGCATAAAGGCCAGCAACACCTGAAGAAGAGTGGAGAATACTACTACTCGAAACATTGTGTAATTACTAACCTGTATTTTCTATTTGTGTGTTATTACTAACAAGTTGTTTGTATTTGGAAAGTTTAAATAAAGCTCAAAATTTTCTATACATTCGACATTCACTAATAAATGATGGAAATAGTTCAATATATCACATCCATCTTATCTAGATTGAATTGAGTAATCATCACTATGAATCTATGAATGTACAGATAGATAACATATAGCCAATGGCAAGAACATGCCAATAGGCTATGACTCATTGAAATCCAACTGTTTCTATTAAGAATGGGAATCTGGCAATAAATAATCAGTCTTTTAGAAGATAGGATCAGAGAATTACTGTCAAACCTGAATGGCAGTATACACCTTTTCCAGAGAACTACTGAATGCTGGTTTAGCATGGAATACATATATCTTTTTGACATATATGTGTTCAAGTGTATCAATGTTATGAGATAGTGTGGAGAGGGGTGGGTTGTGTGAAAGTCTGTGCTCATATACCCTATATAAAACACTACAATATAATTGTTTCAGTTAATTTCCCCTAGGGTAACTTGTCAAATTATGGAAGACATGAAATATGGGAATATTTATTTAAATTTTATTTTAGAATGTGGATGTACTAATTTAGTTTCTGTATTATGTTTATATATTTTTAATGGATAAGTGCATTTTTTAGGTCAATAATAGAGTCGTAGATTCTGGGGCTCGAACTCCAAGGGCAGTGCCCAGCAGCGTCACTGCCAGTGCTTGAACTTTTTTTAACTCCTGAGCAATAAACCATTTGATTATTTTTTGTCTATTTAAAAAATATATATAAATAAACTATAATTCATGCTAAAGCAATACAGTCATAATTTATGCTAAAGCAATGAAGTCTGATAGCCATAAAAATTTGAGCCCCCCCCCCCCCAATTCTCATAATTACGCCTGGTTTAAAAGTGATGGTGAAATTTCACCAGCATGAAGCTATTGCATCAGTATCTATAATATTGAATTATAAGCAGAATTCTAAGAGGAAAAAAATAAGAGATTGTAAAAATGTTAAATCAAAATAAAAAGTACAGTTTGAGCAAGAAAATGCATGACGAATTTTGTACTAAATATATATTAATCGAAAGATCATGGATCAACACCGTTCTAGAAAATACATGCTATTTTACTTGCAGTATGCGTGTTGTGTATGTGAATGTGTATATATTAAATAACTTATCAATTATTCACAAACATAAATTACTGAAAAAATATAACTTCCTCTTTTTTTACACCCCCCTCCCCGCAAAAAAAAAAATCTTCCAGATGCTTTTCCTCAAAAATGTGATACATTGTTATTGTCTAGGACTTCCTGTTCGAATTTATTTTTGCATCTTTTTTACATTTTTTTCTTATTTACTTTTATTATTATTTTTAATGTAATAATAAAAAAAAACGAATAATAGATAAATATTCAGCGTCGTCTTCATCCGCCCTCTCTGTCTTTATCATTAAAATTTTGCTTCAAACGCAATCTTTAATCTAGTCATGCACATATATAAAGTCCTATAATATATAATTCCAGATTTATTATCGCCAGTATTAAGATAAATCATTTATCTCAAACTATAAATACTCTAGAATGGCTTTGTGGTGCAGTAGTTGCATATCTGCATATGACTCAGAATTTGAATCCAGGCCAAATAAAAATATTTTCAAGAGACATAGAATTTTCCTCTCTGCTGGTCTTATAGTCAGCAATGAAACAGGCAAAACTCTCCATACAATGGTGCCACTCAGTGCCAGCCAGAGTATTCAATGGACGCAAGAAGGTTTAATGCATAAAATACCTTTCTAGTAGTTTAATGCAAAATGGTTGGTAAATGGGTATTTAATTTTTGAAAAGTAAGTCAAGGATAGAAAATCACCCAAACTCTGTGTTTCACCACTGTTCTCTATAAGAGGCTGTTAAAATGGCTATTCTCTAGCAATTGGCTTTTTGTTAAAGTGATTGTTTTATTATTCTACTATCATTTTCAATCAATGTGAATCCACTGCAAACTGAAGGCCTCTCCAAGTTATTCCAGTTTCTCCAACCCTTAGCCTGTTTTCTTCATAACATATTAGCAAATGTCTTTATTTCATTTATTCATCTCAAATGTGGTCTCTCTCTCTAATTCTTTTATATCTTGAGATCCAATTTAAAATTTTAATTGCCCATTGCAATATGATCATCTTAGCTCCATTTCAGTTTCATAATTGTCTATCTTTTCCCTTATTTTTTTTTGTTACTTCTGGCATGTACTAAATGCCATTTCTGTGTGGCATATAGATGTTTCACACCTGGTTCACTTGAAGATCAGAGGTTATTTCATTGAAAATAATCTTGTAAAAGGAAATTACTCTTCACACATGCTATTAGATTGATATTAAAATTATATGCATTCACCTTGTCAGTAAAAGTATAAGTGAATTACTTATAATTAGAGCCTATTCTTATATAAACCAACCCTTATTGACCCTGCTTAAATCAGGATTTGATCTTATTATGAACCTGATATTCCAATTGATAAATTATTTGTACAAATTTATTTTATATATCACTGGTAAAAGAAAGTTAACTACCTGGGCCTTTGAATTAATCTTCACCCATGCTCTATTAGATTGATGTTAAATTTACATGTACTCACCCATCAATAAATGTTTTAAAGTCATAAGTGAATCATTTATGCTTAGAACCTATTTTTATATAAACCAATCTTATTGACCATGTTTAAGTCAGGATTTGATCTTATTATGAGCCTAATATTTCAGTTGACAAATTAATCTAAACATAAGTGATTCATTTACTTTTAAAACACTTATTTGTGGGTGAGGTCAAGTAAATTTAATATCAAATTTAATAGCTGATGCATGAAATGTAATTTTTTCTCACAAGATTACATACATAAAATTCATTAAATTATTTATTATATATATATAGAGATAGAGATTGTTCAGAAACATTTTATGCTGGCTGCTAATTCATGATTTAATAAGTTTTCAATAAGAGTTGCCAACTATAAATCTTTAGAATTTGATTGGTTACAAGTGTTCTTGAGCACATTAGACAATTTTTCAGGAATCTACTGCATTTTAAAGTGATATTCTTAAAAGATTAATTTTCTTTAATAGGATATCATACTGAGATTTAAAATGTTTATAATAAAAAATCATTTCCAACTATTTCTGAAGTTTTTATGAAGCCATTATAAAATTCTAAGAAAATCGGTAAAGAAGTTTTATGAATAATCAAGAATTAAGTTTTTTACACCAATTAAAATCTATTCTTTAGAAAAGAAGCAAATTGCCTTGAAGCTTATGATCATGAGTTGTGACTGACTTGTTTGTTCAACTCAGTATATAATTGATTCAATTATTTTACATTTATACAAACACCTGACACAACAGATCTCTGAGCATTGGTTATATTATTATAACACTCACTAGAATGTAGGCACTCACATTACAAATAAAAAAATGAACCCCCCTTTCATTTGTGGTTCAAAATCATTCTAGATGTTGAAATTTTTTACCCCAATAGCTGTCATTGTTCTAACTTATTATCCATATAAGAGCTTGGACCATATTTTAAATAAAAAGGAAACTTTTTTTATTTGTAATGTGATTGGTAAGAGGCATGCATTGCATTAATATAAATAGCACTTGGAATTTATCACATTAAATGTTTGCATATTTATCAGTACAGTAAAAATTATTTTATTTTAAACACACATCGAATTATAAATAAAGCGAAATAATAAACAACTCTTTTGTATTTAGTTTAATTTAATATCTTCAAATATATTTTCGTCCACACATGGATCTTTTCAAGATGCCATTTTTAAAATTAAACATATATATATTGACAATTAGACTATAATAAGTGCTATCAAATCAAGTGTATTTTATTTTTAAAATTTTTACAGTACCATGATTAAGTAGCACATTTATATGATTAATCATCAAATATTTGTGTGATAAAATACAAAACAATAATAATAATGAAAGTGAGATTAAAAATAATAAATTAGAAGTTATTAACTATAAATATTTTGATCATATTTATGGATTCAGATGAAAACATAAAATATGAAATTATTCAGAATTGAACTTGAATGAAATATCTATATGTTTGAAAAGAAAGATTTTTAATGAATATATTTTACAAATGCTTATGTAATATTTAAATATAAGTATGTATATATATTTAAGTTAGATGTAATTAGAGAGGATTTGAATCCAGACTTTCAAACCCCCCCCCCCAGTCATCCACTCCATTTTATACAACCAATACACATGGCCACATACATGTGAAAAAGATAAATGATCTCCAATATTTGTATTTCATGATGAATCATCAGTTGGTGAAGATCATCATCCCCCACACATCTATCTTTTTCACAAGTATGTAGTCATGTGTATTGGTTGTATAAGATGAAGTGGATGACTGAAGAGAGCTTAAAAGTCTGGATTCAAATCCCCTATAAATACATATATAGCAATATGAGATTTGGATATTTAACAGTAGAAAAATTGAGAAACTTCAGGACACTCAACAAGAGATATGTGATGAGAGTAATAAAAAATTATTGAAAATAAAAAAGTGCAAGTAGGTATGATGGACTTTGTTGGAAGATTAAGAAGATAAAATGAAGTTTAACTTAATATGTCACTGGAAGAAATGACAAATGTGAGTGTCTATTTCCATCATCTGTTATTAAATGTTGAATGTTTAGAAAATTTTAAACTTTATTTAAACTTTTCAAATACAAACAACTTGTTAATAATAAGACACAAATAAACAACACAGGTTGGTAATTATACAACATTTTGAGTAGTAGTAGTATTCACTTTTCAACAGGTATTGCTGGTCTTACCAGTGACAATATTAGTATAGAAAGTGAACTTACACCTTTAGATTCTCAAATACTAAATTTTAAGGCAACACTCTAATCAGCTGAGCTATTCTGTCATCTTTAATCTTAAAATGGATTCTAAATAATAATAATAAAAAACCTATAATGTATCCATGCATTAGATAAATGGTGTCTTTAAATAGCTTGTTTTACTAATGTAGAGAAAGTATAGAATGAAAAAACTGAATTAAATTTGATGAAACAATGCAATAGACTGATAACATTTGAAAAATGATGATAATGATGACTAAAATTTTCACCATATTAGTTAGAATATAATAATGTTGGTATTTTATATGATAATTGCCTGGGGAAGTTAATTATAATCTGTAATAAACATTTACACAGATACAAACTGTACCTACACAAGTATCACAAAAACAATAAAGATTAGACATAATTCTATTTGGAATCTAAGCACTAAAGACTAGAAAATAGTAAAACCTATGTCATAGCTAATATTATCATTAACTAGAAAATGATATTTGTATGCGTATTTTCCCAAAAGTTAGCACACACATATATATATTCTCAAAGATAAATGATGAATTCAGTGCTATTTCTGAGAGCTTTTATGTAATAAAAATATAATTGATTGCTAAATAGATGATGTTTCAATACAATAATAAGTACTTTCCTCAGAGCTTTTTCTTTTTTAAATCATAAAAATGTATGTGATGAGATTTAACACCATTATTTTTTTTCCTTTGTTATTTTCTCTTCATTCTTAAATTCTATTGGTTGAGAAGTTTTAAAAAATATTTTAACCTCCAATAGCTTTTTCCAAACATTACTAATTTTCTTTAATTCACACCTTTCATTTATGCTCTTAGGCCTTTTAAAAATTTCCTTAGTTTCCCTTAGCAGTCTCTGGTCATATTGTTCAAATTTTGTCAGATGTCATGATTAGTTAATTTAAAGTGTGAATAAATGGCTGATGAATTAGATTTCTCTCCAAATTCCAAAATGTGTTCTTCCTTTCTTATGTTTATTCTATGATTAGTCTGTCCAATGTATGAATGTAAACAAATTCTACATGGAATTTCATATACACCATGACATTCCAAAAGAATTATATCTTTAGTGTGTGGAAATACTAGTCTGGGGATATTGGATGAGTAGGCACTAGATAGGGATTTTACGCACAAGCCTTCTGGCATCCATTGATTACTCTGGTTAGCACAAGGTGGCACTACTATATGGAGTTTTTGCCTGTTTAATTTTTTTTAATGTAATATAAATTTTGTGGTTATTATTTTTTAAAAAACATTAACAATTTTATTAAGACTGGTCTGCCATATATAAAGGGAGTAACTGATAAAATTGGTCATGTTTTAAAGAAAAATAGTATCCATACAATTTTAAAAATTAATGAATTATTTCCATTTCCTAAAGATATAATTCTTTTGGAGTGCCATGGTATATATGAAATTCCATGTGGAGTTTGTTTATATTCATACATTGGACAGACCAATCATAGAATAAACATAAGAAAGAAAGAACACATTTTGGCAACTAGATAAAAATCCAATTCATCACCATTTATTCACACATTAAATTAATTAACCATGACACCAATATTAATAAAGCACATATTTTGGCAAAAATTGATCAGTATGTCCAGAGATCGCTAAGAGAAGCTATAGAGAGTTTTAAAAGGCATAAGAGCATAGATGAAAAGAAAACTAACAATATTTGAAAAAATCTATTGGAGGATAAAATATTTTTTAAAACTTCTCAACCAATAAAATTTGAGAATGAGGAGAAAATAATAAAGGAAAAAATAATGTGTTTAAATCTCACCACCCACTTTCTTATGATTTGAGAAAGCTCTGAGGAAAGTATTTGTTATTGTGCTGAAACATCAACTATATAGCTATTATATTTTTATTATATGGAAGATCTCGAAAATAATATTATATATATAACAAAATAATAAAATATTAACTATGATATTACAATTTTACAAGTAACTACTATAAAACAGAGGAATACTTCTAGTTAATTTTATAATTATCTTCATCTGGGAATCTTTTTTAAATTTTACAGAAATAAATGTCATTATTCCACCAAATTTAAAAGGTTTCAGGTTATGAAATAAGTCTACTGTCAGGCTAATGGCCTGAAATTCAAAAAAGTCCTAAGATTTTCACCACAAGTTAATTTTCTTATATGGCTATGTAGATCTGATTCAAGATTAATAACTATATATTTTAATAATGTCTGTTCTTTTGAAACTCTCTGGTGAGTAGTGTGTGTGTGTGATAATGTAATATCAATTGATTCTTTAGTTTATATAATTTAATATAACTGTAGTGCCATCTATAGCAAGCTTGAGTAATCAGCAATTACCAAATGGTAGTGCATTTAAATAGCCATCACTAAACTAGGATTTGTCTTTTGAATTTATCATTGAGGCTTGTGATTCAGAGCTGGAATGCAATTATGCATCTATCAATCACCAAAACTCTTCAAACTAAATGCCTGAAAATTCAAAACAGCTAAGATTTTGAACTCAATCCAATCTGTTTCAATACTTATATTAAACCTGACTCCAACTTAATAACTACATATATTTAATACAATTCTTTATTAATTATAAAAGCCTATATCCCTGACTAGAAATAATACTCTAGCTTCATCTGTTGTAAGGTTAAGCACAGTGATTATCAACTGATATCACAATTAAATCCCTATCCCTAGATGGATCTCTAGTTTAGCCTCTATTAAGACCATATTGATAAAGGAAGGATAATGGTTATCTTGTAATCTATTGGAATCAGATTTCAAGAAACATTTGTTGAGTTGTTTGAAATGTAAAAGGCTTCAGAGATTTAGATTTGGAATTTTTTAAAAAAAAAATTTATTGGAAAAATACAAAATTAGCAATGCAAAAAATAAATAAAAAAATACTTATTAAGGAAATTATGAAAAAAAGTAGGATTTGATTCAAACTGATGATGAAATTATACAAACATATTGGAAGGGATTGCAGAAGGTAAAAGAAAAATAAGAAAGATAATACAGAAATTAGTTGCTTGTAGTAAAAAAAAGTTTATGATGTAAAGCAGAAGATAAAATTTAGAAAAGGCAATCTGGTTTTCTGGGTTCTTCTTCTGATGATGATAATGGAGTTTCAAATTGACTATCACAGAGATGTTAAAAAATATCAGAAAGAATGCATTAACAAGTGGCCATAGTACTATTTGCAAAGGAAGTATAAAATGTTTACAGGACAGTGGTTGATAATGTATAATAAAGTACACACTATCCCAAATAAGACAACAGAATGCATCACAGATCAAATTTGACTTTTATATGAGATGAGAAATTATTTAAGAAGGAAAGAAATTCAAGTGTCTAGATAGCAGTTTTGGCTGTGATAAAACTGTGATTTTTAAAATTAGAAAGTTCTTTTAAAAAGTTACCTCAAATTTGCAAATTGACTTTTAAGGAATTTTAATGTTATATATTAGATCTAATGCCATTTGATTATGCTTTTATAGAAAAGGATGAACAAACATTTAAAGCAATTGTTTGATCCTACTCCAGAGACATCTACTGTAAGCTTTAGTAATCAATGGATACTGGTTGGCAGTACTATTATATCCACACTTCAAGTTTTTATCTGGAATCACCATCAAGTCAATCTTGGTCTCTGTAGATCTTTTTTCTGATGTACTGAAAGCAACTTATGGACCTAAGCAACAGTTCCACACTCTTATTAAATCCAGCAGTAGAACTTATACAATGACAATGGTATTTTAAATGGGTAGAAGAAGGTTTTGTCATCTTTTGAATAATGGCACATGAAATGAGATGACAACTTTTAATGATGTAATCTACTTTACTTACTGATTTACATTTGGACAAAGACATTCAGTTTGGTGAAGTCAAAACACTTCTTTGCAATCTTAAAAATAAAATATCTGGAGATTTAAATATGTTGATGATATATTAATTTCAAAAAATTTGGACCTTATTTTAGGATTATATGGACCCATGAAGTTATGCTGCCCGAACTTAAGATAATGGCTGTAATTAAGATTGCATCAATTACCATAAACTATATTTATTAACCACAACAGCAAAGATAATTTTAAGGATTTGTTGAATAGATTGCTTTCAGTCATAAATGAATAAAAACTCAATATGGTTTTAGGCAATCAAAAAGCATTATGAATATGATTTTTGGTGGTCAAGACAATCCTAGATTTTAACCAAACTAATTTTCTTGTTTAGTTATATGAATCAGGTTAGCAACTATATATTTTAATGACATCCGTTTTGTCTTTTTTCATTCTTTAGCCATGTTAGTATTAACAAATGGTCACATGACTTTTCTGTCTTACCCTTGAAAGCAAATGTTGCCATAAGTTGAGAAAGTTATTTGATGAGCTTTAGAATTAACATTTCCCACTAACTATTTATTTTAAAAATCAGTGTTGGGGATGAAATTTAAAATGATAGATTAAAAGCTGAACACTGACAGTTAAAAACATGGAATCACATCAGAATAACTGTGTGTTAGACTAAATATAACCAAACAAAATCCCTTTAGATGAACTAAGAAAACATTAAAAAAAGAACAGAACTATAAACTTGAGTAGAAGACTCCACTTTCAAAAATCTTACCAAAAATTACGAGAAGGAAGTCTGAGTTTTTTTTTCAATATTGCAATCAAAAGTCCCATCATGATCCAAAATTAGTGAAAATATCATTAGTTAAAAAATAGTTGAAAATTTTATAATAAAGAAGTACTTAAAGTTGGTTTCCAAATGTATGAGTGCATTGGTTCCAGAGTGGAATCAAAGTACTCGTCAATAAGTCAAAAGCCAGAACTGGTCCGAGAATAGAATTTATATTGCATTGATGACTTAAGTTTCAATAGATGATATTAGAGTATAAAGAAGAAAGATTCTAGTTAATAAGCTTTAAGATGAGTGATGTGTTGGTATTAACATTTGCATCCAGATAAAATGTGTCTACAGTTAGAATGGAACTAATCTTACTAAAATATATACTGTGTTTCATTGAAAATGTACTGATTCTCTCTTCAAGCAGCTGACAGCAACATCTCTGAAACAATGCATGTATTATATAGCAACATATTTAGCTGTTCATTCTAAAAATTATAAATTGTTAGCATGGCTGAATCATGAGTTACAGCATAAAATGTAACTGTGTTTGATATTTCCATTGATCATCATCATCAGTGATCAATCTTCCATCATGAAATTTTGCAGACAACTTGGAAAACATTCTTGCAAATTTCTTCAAACATTTCAGTAATAGTTGTTCTCAATTTGAAACAAAATTTAATGTTATCACATTGTTGTAGCTTGAGTTAAAGTCTGAAATATACTGATATATTTCATGTCATAACTTATAATCCAGACATGGTAGCACTTTTAATATTTTATGTTGAATATGTAATCTATGACACTATGTATACATATTGATTCAGAGATGAAACTACAGGCAGTTTTGAAAGAGAATTGCCATTAATTTAATTATTTTCTCACTGGGACACACTGCATAGTTACTGGCTTGCATTATATATAAACAAATATATAAGTGGGATTGGCTTGTGTTAAAAATCATTGGATTTTTTTAATTTTAAGCTAAAAATTTGATGGTAAAAGAAATAGACTAACAGTAGCTGCCAAATATGGTTTTGGAACCTGAGTCTTTGTTTATAAAATCAAAATCCAGAAACTAATCTGAGATTAGGGATTATCTTGTACTATCATCTGTTAATCATGGCTAGCTCAAATTTACATTAAGTGGTGGTAGAGTACACAGGGGAAATGCTCTCATTTTAAAACATCAGGCTTTGAGAGGAGTGATATTGAGTTGAAAATTCATTTCATAAATTTGGGAAATGTCTGTGAATTTTGATAATTTTCATTCATTATGAAGTTTGGTAATTTTCATCTAGTTGTGGGGGTCATGGAATCTGAATAGGAAAGAAGAAGTAAGAGCCAAAAATGTTAACAATAGCAATATTGAAATTAGATGTAATTATGAGGACTCAACTTTGAACAAAACTTGAGTGAACAAATATAAACAGATCAGTCTTTTTTTATATATAAAGAAGGCTATTCTAATTGTCATTCTTCAAAAATACTGAAATGAGTTTAATCTCAACATTAAAAATAAAATAATTCTTATTTATTAATATCACTTTGACATACATGCACATACATTCAAACCAAAATAAATAATGGGACTTTTATAATTTTATAAATATGTCAAAAAAAAATCATTCATTATGTTACAATATGTAAATGTTATCTTTCTGAAAGATTATTGAAATATCTAGGCTGTAAATAAATAATTGAACAGCTCTATTGTTTGGGAGTTCATAAAAACTTTTGAATACTGGAAGTAACAGAGCTGAATGCACTGCACCAAGTCACATAGAACAATGATCAAATGAGTTGTTATCCAGGAGCTTGTAAGGAGTTTGAACCCCAAAGATATAGAGCTGTATCTATAATCTATGGGGCTTTCCAGAGTACATTTTATTATTGCACAAAACCACATAGGAAAAAAAATAAATGGTTGTAGGTTTGATCAGAAAAAGTGACTAAGATAATTCTAATCCATGGCCTTGAACTCTGCAATTTCCAACTTTAACATTACACCAAAACATAGAGAACAAAGAGTTGTAGTAAATCAGTAACACTTGATCATAGTTGGAATATTCTCTGTTATTTTTTACCCTTTTGACATAGTTTATATCCTGTCCGATGTATGTGACAGAGTGGAGAGTTCAGGGGTTGAAGGTTGCTGGGTCAATTCTCAGCTGTGAAATGTAGAAAAAAAGAACAGTTTTATTAAATGAATGAAATTGTGAAGCCTAATTTTATTCTTGCATTATAAAACATCACATGACTCCAAATAACTAATTGTATGACTGTTAATATTGTCAATACTTTATATTCCAGCATCTTAATATTTAGAATTACAATGTAAAGGTATCAGTATCAAAATAAAGCTGCTTAAAAGTAATATGTGTACAAAACTTAAAAATAATATTAAAATGTATTTAGAGATTATTATCTAATTATGAAGTAAACATTTCTAAGTTAAGACCTAATTATTTTTTACATTAATAAGACATTCAAATGAGACATTTGCATTAAAATGTCATTTATTACACCTTCTTTGCTGACATTTAACCTTGGGGGTTGTGTATTGATTTCTGATTAATGGATAAATGTATATATAATTCTAGAATTTAAATATTTATATGAAGCTAATTTAAAGTAATAAATATTTACAAGTGTGGTAATCTAATTGTTGTGTTATTAGATATATTTATGAACTTATTACAAGGTAAAACACCATTAATTTGCAATCCTCTTTTTTAGATTTGTGAATTTTTTAGATTTCAAGAATAAATATTTTATTCCTCATTATAAATTGGAACTCTGTGAAGATAGAAAAAAAAGACAGTTCTTTGCAATTATGTTTATTACTTTATAGATATTTATTGAATATTTTTTAAACATTTCCTAAAAAATTAAATGTAATTAAATGAGATTTAAATATTACTTTTAATTTTTTATGTGTAACTTTCAGTTTTAATAGTCATTATAGCAAAATTTAAAGTAACTAATCGTTCTTATTCATTACCAAATATATATCATATAATACTAAATCATCCATGCACTTTGCTACTGTTACAATGTTACAGAATGCTTTATTTACCACCCTCTTCTTACAGTTTTAGCAGTTAGAGTTCTAAAGAAGATTGCCAGGACAATTAAAACTGTAAACTGTAAAAGAGGGTGGTAAATAAAGCACTCTGTAACAGTAGTAAAGTGCATGGATGATTTAGTATTATACAATATAAATTTTTAAATACTTTTTATAATAATTAATATATTAAAGTATTTTATAAATATTAAAAGCTAAAATATGTCTTTAAATTTATAAAGCATTTAATTTATATTGATAAATAATAAAGAAATCTTTGGGCTAAGTTGTCAATAAATAATAAAATTGTTGGCACTCCCATGTAAGTTTTTTTAATCCTTAAAAACATTAGTAGATATAAACATTAAATACAATTTATTTTTACTAATAAAATACCATTTAAATAAGTAAAAATATATTTAAAATTTAAAAATAAAACTTTCAAATTAAATTAAAACTTATTCATTTTAAGAACTGCAACATGCCTCATTCCATTATGCAAGGAATGAGTAAATTTAGAATTTTGCATTTTCTTAGTTTGATCTGACATCTAGAAACAGAAATAAAAACTAAAATATATATTTATTATCTTTAGCAATAAACAGCTAAATGGAACACAACTGGACTAAATGAGAGACTATTACTGAAATAACATAATCTGACATTGTGAACAACATGAAACAGTTAATGTCATTTGATTCAACAATGAAAATGTTAACCCCAAACAACTGGTTGGATTAAATTTCCAATTTTTTATTTCATAAAATTTACCATTATAGTTTCAAAAATTGTGAATTATTTCTTAAAAATAGAAGTTTATAAGTGAAAATTATTTTTAAAAAATAATATTTCAACTTTGCAAATAGAGAAAAAAGTTATAAAGTGAAATACATAATTAGACTGATAGTTTTTTTTATTTGATGGATGCTATATTAGTGACAAAAATATTAAATAAATTAGATTTGTTTTAATTCAGTTTCTAAAATCCAATTGAATTATTGTTTAAGAGATAATGAAATTCCATTTAAAATTTAAAATTCTACTTGCAATTATTTTTTTAAAATGATAAAGTAATTGCTATAATCAATAAGAATGTATGTTTTTTTTTTGTTAATTCTAAGTTATATCTATACATTATTGATTTCCTTTTGTATTTTTTTAAAAGTAAATATTTTCAAATAAAATCTGAATCTAATCACAATATTATTCTCAAAAATTAAATATTACACAAATATTTTGCAAAAATAATTATAAATATATAAATAAAGTATGTAAAATATATGATTTTATTTTCAAAATCTAAACAAAAACATAAATGCTCATAAAATTATTTGGATTATTATTGGTTCATTGGTGGAGGTTTTTTTCTGAAAAGTATTACCATTTTAAGATATTTTTTTTGGAATTAATAAATTAACATTTTAATTCCAGTTTTTGCTATTATATGAATAAAAAAGTGATAAATGAATGTTGAAGACAGCTGCAAGTGAGAGAGAACTAATGAAGCGTTAAAGTTCTACATATTTATAATCAGAGATTATAGAATGTATTACTGAATTACTGCTACATGTTTACTTAACATGGTAAATTTATTTTTCTGTGAAGAATACAAACTAAATATCCTAGATTAAGATTATTCCATCTGTATTTTATTTGTGTGAATTGTTATTCATAAATAATAGCAGAATAATTTGGGCTGAATGTAATAAATATCAAACAATACTTTGCATCTGCGAACAATTTTAATCTCTTATATTTATGTTGTTGTATTATTTGTATTGAAATAATAATTGCATTATTATAATTTGTGAACTTCAAAATGATTGCATATATATTGTAACAGTTGTGTTACATGGCACACAATAACATAGTATGTGTGCACAAATATATACATAAAGTTGAAAGGAAAAGTAGAAATAAACATAGACAAAAATTTTGTAGATATTTTCTACATCTCTTTGGAATAATCATAGAAAAAGATTAAATAATTTTGAATTTTAAAATAAAATTTTATCATAAATTAAACATTTAAAAAGGTCTTATTGAATTCTGATTTTGAAATTAAAATAATTGTAAACATTTCTATTATCTATTTTTAAAAATCTTTGTAGGTCATACTTTGATAAAATTCAAAAGGATTTAAGTGAATTGAAATCAAATTTTTCCAATCAATAGATATAAAAAAACTGTTTTTAATTAATGTATTTTTGGCACCCTATTATAAAAAAGGGTGGCTACAAAAGCAGGATAGTTTGTTAGTTTCAAGAGTTTGTTGGACAGAATAGTTTGTTGTTTTCAGATGAGTTGGCTGGCAGTAGTTAGTACTTGGTTTTGAGAATTATACAAATAACTACCAATGAAGAAATAAGGGAATGCAAGGATGGCAAGTCCAGTCAACTGCTACTAATTCACTATGGAGGAGTTTTGATTCACATGAAGTCAGGGGCAACTTTCAGTGGTTCATTATCCTGCACAAATGTGGACCGATGTCCGGATTACCTGAAATCTAACTGGAACCAATTGAATGGTAATGGTTAACTTATTACATCTTTTACAATGATGATAATCCCTGATTGGCTCCCATCAAGAGTAACAATCAATTGCTTGTTGAATTAGTTATATGTATGCTGTTTCAGCTATCTGCAGAAAAGCACAGATAAATATATATACATGAAGCATGTCAGTTGTTTCCAATAATTTATTAAAATGACATTTTAAAGTATAAGTAAATAATTTTACTTAAATTAAATGTTTGAAAATAAAGATTTAATTTATAGACGATTTTTTTTTCAAGAGAATAAGTGAAATTTATATACTTTCAACATGGAAATAACTGTGAAAAGATATTTTAATAATTGAGAACAATATTATTTTAAATCATTTATTGAAAAAAAAAGAGACATTTTAAATTTAAAGATGTTGATAATTAATCAATCACCAATTACCTGTCAAAAATTGACTTTATTTTCTTTTTAAAAAGAAAAATGAAAATTGTAATTAGTAAAGAAAGAATCTGCTATCTGATTCATATTACCTTTTTTAATATACCCATGTATATGTGAAATATTATATATTCAACATGGAATTAATTATAAAAATGTTAATAATTCTATTATTTTGATGAATTTAAATAGGTTAATAAATTATTCTATGTGTCTATATGTATAGTAAATCCATGTGTATCAGGTAAGTCAATTTATGCAAAAATTATTATTTTTTTTATTAAATGACACTTGAAATATATTCATTTATAGTAAACCACACATTTGTGTGCCGATATATATATATATGTATTTTATGTAAACCTAATATAGGTAAATTTAATCATTTATTGTATTATCTTATGATGATTTAAATATGTCCAGAAATTATACCACATGTCTATGTGCTGACTGTGTTTTAAGTAGACATATCGGAACATATATCTAAACCACAATGTAATAACTTGAATTTTGTATATAAATCAAACTCAGAAGATTTTTATATGTATAGGCATATTCTAAAGACTTTAATATCATGTTTTTTGTGGTTGTTAATAAACTTGTATTTCATTGTGAACTTGATTCTAAATAGTTTAGAGTATGGTATGTTGTATCATCTCTCGATCACAGTAACAGTTATAGAGCTTATGTTCTCTGAGCTAGATTCATGCATAATGGTCTGATATATAAAAAGGGAAGTATATTAGTGTAGGAGCCTTTCTAGGTTGGTACTAAGAGTATATTCTTTAAAGTCCATGCACTACATTTTATTTTTTTTGGTCTTTATTAAAAATTAAGTTTATAATTGGCTAGTACATTAATGGTACTAAATGGCCAGAGCATTGATGATGACTAGTATGTTTCAATATCCTAGGATTATTGCTTTTATGGTTATGTATTCTGATGGATGAGCACTTAGTTTGTGCATCCAAATTATGTTTAAATAATTCTTCCAAACTGTCAAAGAATAAATAGTTGTCCAGGTCTACAGTAGATCCATTTCAAATCCAGTCACAAGATTGACTGTTGATTAATTTTTATTGTTAATCATTCATGATGATGAATGAGTATTGTATATACTTATTTATAATGCTGGTGAATTTATGGTTAATGATACTGATAGTGACTCTAGGGAGTTAACTGATATGATCTCCCATCACGATCTCTCATACTCTTAGAATAAATAACATTGCATATAAATATTTTTAATATCTTACTTTAATATTAATATCTTGAATAGCATACTTAATATCTTGTATGCTTATATATTGAATATTATATCTTATATTAAATATGGATAGTTAATTTTAGATTTATTTGAACTAGGGTTGATGATCTTTTTCCAGCACCTCAGGTTCACTCAATCTTCCCCATCCTGTTATAATATATATACACCTGGGTCTCTTTTTATGTGGACTTATTTAACACAATTTTGAAGTTACGCAATTCATGTTTCACCGGAAGTCAAACTACGATAATGCACTATTACTTTAAATAATAAATTTTGCGCACTTACGTTATATTGAAAGTAATAGCACATTATTGGAATTCGACTTTCATCTTAGTAATTTCAATATTTTCAGTGCTTTGTAATAGTAAGATTTTATGCAATAATGAAATTAAAATCATGATTTCCACATTTTATGTATACACACATTAAATTTTATAAGATTATAATGTAAATTTGTTCAAACATTGTGCATGTTAATTTTGCATTTTAAATCACATTCTGTTTTTGCTTTTTAAAAAAGAACGTAATCAATTAATAATCATTTAGTGTCCACAAGTTTATTTTTAAAAGGTCAGTAATAGCAGTGGGCACAATTAAATTTGTCAATTAAAAATTAAAATCTGATTTTTAATTGTAATTAACAATTTAAAAATTACTTACGGCGACTTGAAATAATGTGATGTGAAATTTGATTTTTAAACGGAATTGAAAATTAAAGACAAAAATAAGAATTTAATTTTTAGTTGTTAGTTTCAATGTTTGCAAACGAACGTGTTTTTCGGCAAATAGCTATAATAATTAAAATGTGTATAAAAAAATGTAAATTACTGTACTGTAAATCAGTGTTCTTCAACCCTGGTCCATGGCCTGGTGCCGGGCCATGGAACTTTTCTGCAGGTCCACGTGCTAGACTGGCAGTAAAAAGTTTGTAATAATAAATAATAAGAGTTTAAACTTTTAATTAATATAGCCAATTTTTATTTATTTTTTCATCTCATTTTTACCCAATTAAAAAAAAAAAGAAAACAGAACGAAAACAAAATCTAATCAATCATTCATAAATTAATTTGTTTTTCTAGTTATCACAGATGTTTAGGGGGGGGGGGTAGAATTAAATTTTTTATTACTTTTCTAAAAAAATTTAAAAAAAAGTTTTTTATTATATAAACTCCATATTTATATAAAACATTATCTTATATATTTAACATTGTTGTTTTGATCAATTATAACAATTATGCTTATCTTGAAGAAAATTTATCTATAGACTTCTGCCGGTCTGTGAAATCTTATCCTTATTTTTGCTGGTCCGCAGAACCTTATCCTTATTTTTACCGGTTCGCAGGTGTAAAAAGGTTGAAGACCGCTGCTGTAAATTATGCATAAATATATGTTATTTTGAATAAAATTAAATATTATAGTTAAAGACAAAAATAAGAATTTAATTTTTAGTTGTTAGTTTCAATGTTTGCAAACGAACGTGTTTTTCAGCAAATAGCTATAATAATTAAAATGTGTATAAAAAAATGTAAATTACTGTACTGTAAATCAGTGTTCTTCAACCCTGGTCCATGGTCTGGTGCCAGGCCGTGGAACTTTTCTGCAGGTCCACATGCTAGACCGGCAGTAAAAAGTTTGTAATAATAAATAATAAGAGTTTAAACTTTTAATTAATATAGCCAATTTTTATTTATTTTTTCATCTCATTTTTACCCAATTAAAAAAAAAAGAAAACAAACGAAAACAAAATCTAATCAATCATTCATAAATTAATTTGTTTTTCTAGTTATCACAGATGTTTAGGGGGGGAGTAGAATTAAATTTTTTATTACTTTTCTAAAAAAATTTTAAAAAAAAGTTTTTTATTATATAAACTCCATATTTATATAAGACATTATCTTATATATTTAACATTGTTGTTTTGATCAGTTATAACAATTATGCTTATCTTGAAGAAAATTTATCTATAGACTTCTGCCGGTCTGTGAAATCTTATCCTTATTTTTGCTGGTCCGCAGAACCTTATCCTTATTTTTACCGGTTCGCAGGTGTAAAAAGGTTGAAGACCGCTGCTGTAAATTATGCATAAATATGTTATTTTGAATAAAATTAAATATTATAGTTAAAAAAAGTTTGTCTTGTATCAATTTTTTTCAAATTTGAAATTTTTTATTAGTCATATTTTATTTCCTTATTTTTTTTTGCGCGTGAATTTTAAAGTAATTTCACATTGGTGCTTTGCTTTTACGCAAATTTTGAAAAATCACAGACTGCATCCCCCCCCTTTTCAATGTAAGTTACATCTATTTTTGCATGATTTTGTTTGCGCATGTTTTCTGAGGAACCTATCTATCGCATAAAATGAGACCCAACAAAGAAAACTACAAAAGAGCTATTGTAGATTGATGGAGAAACTTTTTTAGCTTTAGGAAGATTGCCAATTAGTAGTAATTGAAAGCTTCCTGGCAACATCAAAAGACAAAATGTTATCTCTGTTTACATGAATATAATCTCATCATTTCTATTCTTTATTATAATAACAATCCATAAATACATTTATTTCAATATATATATTAAAAACACTCAAAAACTCTTCTTTAATCATCACTATCTAGTATTAAAGTCCATCTACATACAAATAAAAATTAATCCTAAGAAATACATTATTGTTTTCAAGTGGAATTTATTTGCTATATAATTAAATGTCAGGTGTTAAATAGTTTGTTTATATAGTTTCTACTTTAGCATTAATATATGGGGTCTATATGTGTGTGTCAATGAGAAATTTTTCTCATAAAAGTAAATTAATGTAAATTTTGTAGTTCAAACTAAAAACATTTTTATATAAAAAATGCCAAATAAAAGCCTTAGTACTTAAGTAATTGTTTTTCATATTTTATCCACTAAATATAATTTCATTACAATTTTTTTTGATTGATATCATTAAACATTCTAAATTAAAAAAATAACATTCTAAATTAAAAAATAATTATATAATGTTTAAAAATATACATATAAAGTTTAGCTTTTATAATAATTTTTAAAATCAAACAAAAATTTATTGAATCTGGCTGCTTTTTATGTGTGTGTTTCAAATCTATGAATTGTAGTAGATTTCAAATAGTTTTTATAAAGAAAAATCTATTGAAGATTACTAGATGTTTCAAAAGAAATTAAACCTTTTATCTGCAACAAATCATAATTTCAACTATTTGAAATAATTTTTTCTTTGTTGTTATTTTGAATATAATGATTGTCTTTGAAAAAGATGATCAACACCAAAATGCATTAACATTGGATTTTTTAATATTTTCATTATTTTCTTCAAATATAAGATATAAGTATTACCTTTAATTTATTACATTTTTAGTGAAAGAACTCTTCTTCTTCTTCTTCTTCTTCTTCTTCTTCTTCTTCTTCTTCTTCTTCTTCTTCTTCTTCTTCTTCTTCTTCTTCTTCTTCTTCTTCTTCTTCTTCTTCTTCTTCTTCTTCTTCTTCTTCTTCTTCTTCTTCTTCTTCTTCTTCTTCTTCTTCTTCTTCTTCTTCTTCTTCTTCTTCTTCTTCTTCTTCTTCTTCTTCTTCTTCTTCTTCTTCTTCTTCTTCTTCTTCTTCTTCTTCTTCTTCTTCTTCTTCTTCTTCTTCTTCTTCTTCTTCTTCTTCTTCTTCTTCTTCTTCTTCTTCTTCTTCTTCTTCTTCTTCTTCTTCTTCTTCTTCTTCTTCTTCTTCTTCTTCTTCTTCTTCTTCTTCTTCTTCTTCTTCTTCTTCTTCTTCTTCTTCTTCTTCTTCTTCTTCTTCTTCTTCTTCTTCTTCTTCTTCTTCTTCTTCTTCTTCTTCTTCTTCTTCTTCTTCTTCTTCTTCTTCTTCTTCTTCTTCTCTCCTTCTCCTCCTCCTCCTCCTCCTCCTCCTCTTCTTCTTCTTCTTCTTTTTCTTCTTCTTCTTCTTCTTCTTCCTCTTCTTCTCCTCCTCCTCCTCCTTCTTTCCCTTCTCCTTCTCCTCCTCCTCCTTCTTCTTCTTCTTCTTATTATTATTAGCAAAACAAAACTACTACTACTACTACTGTTACTATCACTACTATTACTATCATTGATTTCAAATAGTTTTACTTTAGGTTAAATTATCATTTGTTTGTTTTCTTAGACTACTCTTAATGTGGTATTTGTGTTTGGCTTTTTCTTCAACCAATAAGTTTTTTTTGACATTTATGTAATTTTCTAATGAATTTGATCAGTGTCCAAAACATGGTCTATGAATCATATTTACTCTGTGGTGAGGATTTGTGTAGTCCATCGAGAAGTCTTGATTTTTTTAAGTGAAAAAATAATAATTTGAATCGAATACTTACTATGTATTTTATTTCTATCACTAATCAATCATTTTGATATTGGATTATATTATTTAGTATTTTTACATCATTGTATATCTATATATTTTCAAATATAAATTCTGTCAAAGAAATGACCTTGCTTTGTTTTCATCTAGCATGCATGCTCTAAACCCTTATAGTGAATGTGCACGTGATTAATGTATAATTAGCTCTGTTATATGCTCAGTACTGAGATTGTGTTACTTTTGCTATGTATTGCGATTAATTTTTTATAATATCTTTAATAATCTCCTTCTGCTTAAGAAATGTTATTACAGCATTTCATCAAACAACTATGCCTAATAAGAGAAGAAAAATAGATGAAAAGTGAACAAATTGATAGAATCAAATTATTTGATAAAAAAAAAATAAAACAGCATCCAACATCAGTTTTTTTTCTTGCTTTTTATTTTTTTCAATATACAACTTTCACGTTTCTAGTTAGCTTCAGGAAATATCACAAATTCTCATCTTCATCTTAACTGATTTAGTACATTTAATAATTTTTTAAAATTCCCAATCTAAAAGATAGCAGTTGATTTGTTTTATATCAATATATGTACATATTAATTTAAGAATATCTCATTACATCTTAGTGTTCAGTGCAGTCACTGATTTTCATATATCAAACTATTGATTTAATTGCGTATGTAAAAAATAAGCCGTGGGTGAATCAACAGAGAGAAGTATATTGCCCTTCTCCTCAATTATTTTCAGCAATGATAAAACCAAATCATGTTAGAATTATAGTTGCAGTTAGAAAATCAGCATTCATGTAATCAATTGTCTTTACCTTCTAACTAAAAGTAGCAGGATATATATTTACTGACAACAATCGAACGAATAGTTATATAGATTTAACTGATCACCTGAAAAAAACCTAGGCATATTTAGAAAATACTCAATTTTTATTTCAAGTTCAGACCAAAATTCCAAGACATGGATAGGAGGAGATGCATTATCATTACACTTCTACATGCATGCACACATGCACAGACATTTATATATACAAAACTATAATTATTATGTAGCAAGGAATATATAAAAAAATACCAAATAATTTGAATGTTTTCAACAAGTTATCATTCATTTTAAAAACACTTAAAGACTTTCGAAGACCTAATCTTAATTGGTGAAGGTAATGTCCAGAAACCAGTAGATCTGGAAGTAAGACTTTTATACCACTATATCTTTTATAGTCTACTAATTACTCAAACTTGCAATAGATGCCGCTAGAGCAGGGTGATGATAACTGTTCTTGGAAGCATATGAGTAAGAAAATGCGAAAGTCATGTAAAGTTGTCGCTGATATAGTTAAAATTGAGCAAATCAAACTACTAATTTTAAACGCCATGCGCAGCAAATAGATGAAACGAATAATAAAAATACTACATATTTGCTTTATATATATACACACACATGCAAGAACTCATGATTACAGATGAATAAATAAATTATATTTTTAAAAATGTGTTTACAATAAATATAAAGTGTGTAAAATAGATATAAACAAGTAAATAATTTAATTTAACATCGATTTAAATATGTGTAGATGGATATTATTTAATTAAAAAAATTACTCGGCATAAATAAATTACATTTTCCAACACATGCTTACAAATAGTCAAGGTTATTGCTAAAAAATAAATAATGTTTTCATTAATTTGTTTTGGTAATGTATGCAAATTATAACCGAAACATGTGACAGTTATCGTCAATAAATATCAATTTATAAACACTTAAAAATGTGAGTAATAAACAAAAAGAAACTGCACTTCCTGTAGATAAACTTCTGAAATTAATTCTTATTCAATATACTTTAATGATAAAAGAGATTCGTCAAAGCATAGGTTATATATCTAAATATTCACAGACTAGAATCAATTTTTATTAAGGGTCAGCAAATCTAAGTGTTAAAATGATTGAATGGCTTAATTTCTTGGGAGTTCATAAGACCTTTAAAAACCGGAAGTATCAGAATTCAATCTGATCCAAGAATCCAACAAACTACCACCACAAACTATGAAGAGCAGAATAAATGTTATTATTTGGACATAGTATTTTAACCTTTCTTTGAGCAGAGAACTTGAGCATATATGCAGCCATCATGAGCCTTTATTTTTAGCTCCCTAGCCCTAATCATACATTTATTATTTCCTTCTCTTTCCATCACCAAACAGGCAGTAGCAGATTAAACCTCGAATATATCTTACATATTCACTGATTAAAATAAGTTGTTAGTTACTAAATTAAAGTAAATATTATTTTCCATCTTAATATTTGAAAAAAATGAGTTTTTTTCATATTTTTAATTACTTGTTTTTGAAATTACAGATTAATAGCCATTAATTAAAATTATTAAAAGGCTAATCTAGATTTTGATACACCCCCCACACACAAATCAATATAGTATATAATTATGCAAGTGACTTGGCCTGGGATTAAAAACCTTGATATGAATTTATTTTGATCAGAGAACGTTATCAACACGATGGGGTAGCAGTCCCCCCTTCCCCAGCACTTACTACCCTATATAATTATTATACAAATGAGTTAACATGGATTCAAAAACCTTAGGGAATTTCTTAGTTTTTAAGCTATTGACTTGAATAGTACAAAGCAATAAAAAGATAGCAGTTGGATACTAAGTGCATTAATTCCTGTTTTGAATTTTAAATCCTGATTAATGAAGACAAGAGTCATAACAGATCTAGGAATATGATAGCATTACATTGTCTGGTGTCCATTGATTACTCAAACAAAACAACACTCTCCATATAGTAGTGCCATATGGAGAGTGTTGTTTTGTTTTGAATTGTTTAATAACAATTATTGTGCTAGTATGAGATAGTGATGTTTAGTGGTTTAACTTACAGTAAATGTTTACAATAAAATGAACTGTTTTTGGAAGCTTACAAATAAATATTGTTGGTATTAAGCTTCCTGGAAAAGTATTAGAAGAGGCCCTCAATGGGCATAAAACGGAAACCCCTAAAATATACATAAATTGTCTTTGTGTCAGAGTTGGCTTTGGTTGATTTCAATTTTAGGCCATTGTCATGAATAGTATAAAAGAGTAAAAAATGAATCCTCAATGCATAAGTGCATTATTTACAGCTTTGAATCCTTTTCCAAAATCCCAAAGATAGCCCAGGGTATGAATTAAAGCACTATGTCATTTTATTAGCTAAGCTTATAATAAATGGTTTAATGGAGAACAAAGAAAATTTGAACATGAAGACTTATTAAAAGCAAAGCCTAATACTGGCAGCTATGATAGCAATAGGAAATATATCTTAGTAAATGGACAAATAAATGCATAAAGAAAAAAGAGTCAAAAAATGTTAGTATTACAGGATGAAGCCTTGAGGTCAACATAGGCATGATGATAATACATCAGCATGGGATTTGGGCTTTCCATCATCAGATTTTCAATGATATGAATGACTGAAAAGTTGGAGGTTGGAGTAGATTGAAGCCTGTCCATTAAAGTGTGAATATTTGCTATCTTAATATAAACTGAGCACTGATTATATATATGTGTGTGTGTGAGAGATGATAATCTTGACCAACTGATGAGTGCTGGCTTAGCATGAAATATATAAATTGGTGATTATTTATCGTTCTATATGTATGTGGTCATGTGTATCAGTTGTATGGGATAGTGTGGATAGTTGAAGGGAACTTGAAAGTCTGAGTTCAAATCCCCTATATATAGATTTTAAAAAATAAAATTGATTTTTTGACAGGATAAATATCACTCTTTCATTGGATTAAGTATCAAAGCATTTCTGAAAGTCAACATAGATGAAATTCAAAGCATACATCATTTATCTTATTTAATAATTAACTATATTAATGTATGTCAAACTTAAATTCAGCAAGTAGAAAATAAATAAATAAATAAACAAACATAAGAATAAGTACATTAGTAATCAAAACAAGAAAAAAATTACAAATAACACGTTCAAGTGATTGGAGAAAACAATATTGAAAATGATTTATGAAAGTATAAAGCGTACTGTCACACTTTATGTCATAATTCATGATCCAGATATGATAGTATCTTAAAACTTTTGTAGAGTTTAACTATGTTGCTCTATAACATGGTCATTTCTTCAAAGATGATACTGTGTACATCTTGGAGAGTCTGTCATCATTTTACTGGGACACTATGTAATGGCTAGAAAAAAATGTTGACAGGTTCTCTTATGAAAATCATTATAATATTATAAATAATGATATACACATGATTATAATTTTGTGAGTTTGTATTGTATTAATTTCAATTGATGGCTATTATATATATCCTATTTTGCAAAGAGCTTGCTAGAGGGCGCTTCAGTGCTCTGGGTCGCAATATAAATTTCAATCTTAAAATTGCAAAAAAAAAAAAAGATTTTTTTTATTACCATCAATAAGATAGAATCTCAACAACATCACATTACTAATGTGGTCCAAAGAGCAGTTCAGATTCCTCTAGGCTATCTATAGTAAGAGTAACTGATTTCAGGTGGTATAGTATTACAATGTCCACATTCTCAGACTAGGCTTTAGTTTTTATTTTTAACAATGAAGACCCAAAACAAGAACTAAATGCATTTGTACCTCTACTAACCATTATTATGTCTTTGCAATGTTCAAGATAATCGCCGAAAATTAAAGGAAATGAAAAAGTTTTGAATCTAAGACAAGGTGTTAGCATAGTTACATACATCTGTCAGTAAAACAGTTTCTGTACTAACATATGTAGAGGCTGACCTGGTATTAAATCTGTATAACTATGCAAACAAATTGCTTTGGATTCAAACAAGTAACAGATGACTGCTAGATATATAAGTGCATTAATTCCACATTTAAATCCCCAAGTCTTTGTTGATGAAACCAAAAGCCAGAACACTAGTCTAAGAATGTTGGATATTATTAATAATATACTACCTGATGTTTGTTGATTGCTTATATGGCTCGACATAAGGTGAATAAGACTATTATAAAATTCATAGTAAGTTTTATGAAATCTATTGTACTGCCCAAGATTAAATGACAATTGTAAGTAATAATATATAAGTTATTATTGAGTTAGAAACTTAAGTTTTTAACAACTTGTAATATGTTGAAAGTTTTTATATAGCTAAACTACGTAATATTTTTATAAATCACATAGTCACATTTTTGTGAAATCTTTTGATTTTGAGCATTTATTACTATTTTTTAAATAAAACATTCCTAGTTTATTTACACAAAAAATAGCTCTTTTGGAAACTGATATTGACATATTCTGCATTTTGACAGAAAATATTTGAATTTTTTTTGTATTGAATTGATATTCCCCGGCTATTGAGAAATGCCCGGTTGATTAATGACGGAGATGCTTAAGATTGTAAACATATATGCGAGACAGCTAACTTTTCAATGGGATTAAATTTTTTTGAAGAATTAATAATTTTTTTTCTAGACATTTATCACATCTGTACATGTTTGTGCATAGAATTCAAATATATAGATGTACACATATTCAAATTAAATACATTTTAAAACTAGCACTACTCGCTGAAATAATTGTGAAAATCAATCAGTAGTTGCTAGAGCATCCGCCCTGGCATTGGGAGATTCCAGAATCGATTCTGGCATTCGCCGGTCTGGCGCTCGAACTTTTTATGAACTTCCGGGCAATAAACCCATATGCCTTAATTTTTTTTTTGATAGGGGATTGTTGCAGTAATATTCAGATTTTTAAAATTATTTTATCATCATCATCATCAATCGCAGCCTCTCGTAAACAAATACTGTCATTTTTAACTCCCCTCCCCCGCGCAAAAAAGTAAAAAGAAATAGTAATGATGCACTAGAAATGAGCTTTGCGAGGACCATACAAACCAGTCTACGAAACACAATACATACACATATAAAACACGGTGATCCATTAGATAGTCGATTTGATAGTTTGTGATGTTGTTTTTAACTTCGTTCACAACAAACTTTCTTTTAGAAAGTTCCCACATCTTATCTAATTAGAGGATTTGAACACAGACTTTCAAGCTTCGTTCAGCTATCCACTCTATCTTCTATAACCGATCCACACGACCTACAAATGGGAAAAAGATAAATGATCTCCAATATAAGTATTTCATGTTGAACCAGCTTTCATTAGTTGATCTAGATCACATCTCCCACAGTTATATATAATCAATGCTCAGTCTATATTAAGATAGCCAATCTTCAAACTTTATTAGACAGACTTCAATATTCTCCACCCTCCAACTCTTCAGACATCCATATTATTGAAAATCTGTTGGTGGAATGTTCAAAGCCCTTGTTGATGTCAATATTGTTGTCATACCCATGTTGACTTCAAGTCACTCTGACCCCTCATGTATAGGATTATCCTCTTCTCTGTATTTAAATGGACATATTAAGATCCTATATATAACGGGTTAGGGTTACTTAAAAATCAACATGGGTCTGATAACAATATTGACATCAACAAGAGTTTTGAACATTTCATCATATAAATAGCTGAAATATTGTAGGATGGAGTAACCTGAAAATTGTCCATTAAAGTTTGAAGATTTGCTATCTTAATATATATGTATGTGTGCATTATCTTTTTCATGTGCCTCACTTACATAAGATGGAGTGGATAGCTGAAAGTTGAATGTCTTTGTTCAAATCCCTTCTAATTACATCTAAAGTTCAGTATATACTATACTTGTATTCAAATATCTAATTTAACTCTTTATTGAAGTCTATATTCATCCATAAGGCAATTAATATCTGACTTTCTTAGAGTCTCTTTGAAATCTTCATAACATCCTGTATAGTTTGATCATTTCCAATACTGATAATACTTTTTGTGCTCAAACTTCTTATGAACTCTTGAGAAAAAAAAAGCCATTTAATTTTTTTATTATTATTAATCTTTGTAATATAAATATATATTTTTTCTTCATAAAAACTATATTCAAATTCATAATATTCTTTTTTTAAAGAAATGTTGCATTGGTTTCATTGCCCAATCCAGTAAAGATGTGAGTTTACAATGATAGATTCTGTAATACTCAATAAATTTTACAAGCACAGTATTTAGATTGTAAATCGATAGTATTTAGATTGTAACTCGATAGAATGCAAGCATTTCTCTTCACTAGCGCCATTAAACAATGGTGTTAAAACTGCAAAGATATTCTCACCCCAGCCACAATATAGAGACTTTAAGGAAATAAAAATAGCCACCGTATTTCCAAACACAAATGCTGTTATATGAGCCAATTGAATATTACATAATTTAATACCATCCAATATTAGCACAAAGTAAATTTACAAATTTCAGAAGTGCTAATAAGAATATTAAAACAAGAAATTGATTTAAAGTGAATGATTTAAATATTCATGCTCCCACTTCTAGTTACTTAAGACTGGCTCATGTAGGAGCATTTGAGTTCAGAAATAAGACAGCCAGCCGCTCTTATTTTCTTAAAGTCTCTTATCTTGAAGCTGGGGTGAGAATATCCTTGCAGTTTTAACACTACTGTTTAATGGCGCTAGTGAGGAGGGATAATTATCTTCTATAAAGTTACAATAATATTCTATAATATTACATCTGGCATCTGATAAACATATTTATTTGTCTTTATTGCATCATGTCTTTAGTTCATCAAGAGGAGTCTAAACCTCACTTTCAAATAGTAAATTACATAGAATAATAACTATATTCAAATAATTTATTTGTGTTTGTTATAGTACTATGATGAAATATCCTATTTTTTTAGTTTGCTAAAAATAACAGCAACACATTGAGTCTGGATTGTATCACATTATGAAGTAAATTACCAGTTGAGAAAGATTTTTTTCCCATCATTACCAGTAATAAAGAACTTCAGTTTTTTTTAAACAGTAAATGTTGCATTGGCATAAATCAGAGTCGACTGCTATATAAAATGATTCTGGAGTTTAAAGTCCATAGATGATAGTCATTTTCTGGTGCTTGGTATTAAAAAACCTTTTGATGTTTATCAGAGTTCTTCTATCCCATTGTTGCAGGGCAGGTGACATTTGTCCATTTCAGTCACTGAAATCAATTTGTGTGAGTTCTAACAACACAACTATTCAAAAAAAAAAAATCTACATTATCATTTGTAAAGTTAAGTCTGCCCTCCCCACCCTAGTAAAGTTTGGATTACTAAATGCAGTCTTATTTATGCATTTAGATCTGAAAGATCCATGGGTTCCAAACACATAATATGTTTTGAGAGTGAATTTGTTAATTTTTAAACCCTCACATCTGAAAGCTATTCCACTATGCATCAACTGCATTCTTTGCTGCTAGCCAGAATTTAGCATCTGTATATCATATTTAAATATAAGTATATTGTCTATACTAAATATAATGTAATTAGATGGGATTTTAACTTACACTTTTAAGCTCCCTAAAAGTTATGCACTTCATCTTCTGGGCATTTAAATCAGCATATACTATGTGAGGAGTCAAGAGTTATTTAAAATCAACATGGGTATGACAACAATATTGGTATCAGCAAGATCTATGAGTGTTTCATTATCAGAGTTTCAATGATATGGATGACTGAAGAGTTAAAGGTAGAAAAGAGTGAAGCTTGTCCATTAAAGTTTCAAGATTTGCTGTCTTAATTAATATAAACTGAGCACTGATTGAATATATGTGTGGGAGATAGTGATTTGGACTAACTGATGAATGCTGGTTCAACACAATATATATATATATATATATATATTAGAGATCATTTCAACACAATATATATATATATATATATATATTAGAGATCATTTATCTTTTTCACATGTATGTGGTTGTGTGTATCAGTTGTATAGATGGAGTGCGTAGTTGTAGGAAGCTTGAAAGTCTAAGTTAAAGTCACATCTAATTACAATATATATATTAATAATACCTATCATTTTTTGTTATATTTTTCCTTCCTCAGTTTATAATATAAAAGTGTAAAAAGTATTGGCAGAACTTATATTTTTGCTTAAGCATCATACTTTCTTTTTATACCCTGCATGATGTTTAGAGCAGTGGTTGAGTGCTACCACACTTTGAATCTAAAATACTTGAACAGATAAGTCTTATTATTATTTTTTCCTATAGTAAATTATAATGCCTTCCTTTTACATATTTCCCCCTCTCTATAGCTATCTGACACAGTTAATAGTATAAAACCCTATATAATATAAATGTTTACCTATGGTACAGTTTAATTCTAAGAATGTATATATATAGACCTCAACAAATACAATTAAGAAAAAACTAAAGTAATGCAATTTATAAAAAGATCTTGGGATAAAAAAGGGATAAGTATATAACTGAATGAGTTCACACAATGTAAATGGCTGACCAATAGATGACTCATAGTGGTACATACCTTGATATTTATACATTCATGTTTAAGGATTTCTAACTTTTTATTTAATGTTTTTTTAAACTTGAGTTGTTGAAATTGTGGCTGATGAGTTTGTTATAAGTTTACATAATGTGAGTAATTTTTTCCCCAGGAAATCCTGAAATATGATATAATTACATGAAAAAGAGTAAAATTAACTCCATTCATAATTTTTAAATATTTTTATTTAATTTAGAAACTCTATTTTTTTAGGATACATTTTGTAATTAAGTTTTAACATATCAAATAAATTTCCCCCAATTTTATACATATGTTAGAAATCAATGAAAATGCCATATGATATTCAAATATTCCAATGTGGTTCTCTCATTTGTTAATTGTAGCAATGTTGGCAAACTGAATTTTAGACATGTTGATATTGGTTTGGTAAGTTTTCAGTCCTGTGCACAAGAGAGTGAGTACATTTTTAAGTGCTTTTATTTCAAAAAGGTTACTAAAAAGTATTAGCAATCCATTAAAATTGAAGCAAAAACAAATCTTACCTTTATTTGAATGTAAAAGTCCCGTCTTTTAAAATGGATGAAATTTTATTTTCTCTTGATTGTAAATTTTTTTTTTTTATGTTTTTTTCATTAACACAATAAAACCATATTACTTTGAATATAAGGCACCTTTGAATTTAAGACAGTAGGATTTTCAAGCCTGAAAAATTGGAAAAAAAAAGTATCCTCCAAATTTAAGATGCATAATGTATGTAAATAAAAACTAATATAAATATAATAAACTCACCCAATTTATTGAAAATCTTCAGATATATAGTACTTTCACTTTCTACATCTTCATTTTCATAACTTCAGGCCATTTAAATTGCAGCTGAACATTATAATTTCTATGTCGATTTGCTTTCATTAAAGTACATTTTTCTGTTAAAATCTGAATCATTCTTTTAAAATAATTTATATATTTACAAATATCTGAAAAAAATTAACAAAAACATTGGAATCATGGTATCACTTTTTGAAAAAATCTCTTGAAACAAATTTAAGCCTGATTTGCTATCTTATGCAATATTACTATCAGTAAATTTATTTCCAACAATGTTTTGTATACTGTACTTTATTTTTAGCATGTTTGCATGCAAAAAAGAAAATTAATAGAGCCAGAATTGTTATACATATAATCAATACATTATCCCATGGGTATATTTAATGCAGAAAGATGAGTAATGGCATGAGAAATTCATAAAACAAAATTCTACATCAACTTCCATAACTAAAGAAAATAAAAAAAGAACAGACAGAATATAAAAAGATTAACTTATATAAAAAAATTACTTAGTCTTTGATCAGCCACAATTATATTCAACTGCATCTCCATCTTGCACGGCTTACTGACTATTTATGTTAATCTTTATATCTGAAAGTCATTTTATTCACAACCAACTATACTCCTTGTTGGTATGTTGAGTTTAGCACTTGAATATATTTACATAATCAATAAAATTAAGTCCCAACATTCTTGATTTGCATTTTAGAAATCACATAAGTTATCAACTTGTGAAAAGACAACAGAATGACATTTTTCACAACATATATAAAATTCCTATTTTGTAAGTTGTCCGAATGTTTGTCTCTATTGGTTGCTTTAACAAATTACTTTTTTTTAATTGGTTGATTGAACAAATAACAACCCCCCCTCCTAATAAATAACTATACCTGATTAAATTATAATTTATATTACGAGCATTTTATGTAAAGAAATAATTTATCCTTTATATTTAATAATATGTAATTTTTATTACAAAGCATATTTTATATGAAGGAAGTAATTCCGCCATTAGTAAAAAACAGAAAAAATCAGTATACAGAACTGAATAGGCATAGTATTCAATCATAACGAAAATGTGATTACAGTACATACATTCATGTTTGAAATGTGATATTTAATGATGACAATTATAGTACTATATTGACATTTAGTTTTAGGGTTACTGTATAATTGTAGTCATGTAATTTGATATTGTGTAGTTCATACTAATTCTGCTATTAATAGTATTTCATAACACTATTACACTTGGCCAGATAAGTTACATTTCTTACATTTATTTCTATAATATTAAAATCTTTTAATTTACATTAAATCTTTTTTTTTGTTAAAGCAAGTAAGCCTATACATAGGCTGGGTAAATCTTGTATATATATTATTTCAAAGCTTCAAGCCATATTATAAGAGTTATCAGATGTAAGTGTAAAAGAAAGACTAAAGATAAATTGCTAAAAAGAAAACAAAGATTAATAATGATGAATTTAGATAAATACTTTGGTCACATTATTAATGCAGAGGGAAATATAATGGATTAAATTAATCACAAAATTAAATTTGAATGGAGTGCTTTTGATAGACATGATATTAAAACAAAATATGCCTGTGTTTAAAAATGAAAGTTTTTAATAAACATGTTCTACCAGTCCTTACTTATAGATCTGAAACTTGGATGCTTAACAAAAGCAATACATTGAACTTCATACCACTAATGGAAGTATGGAGAGAGGTATGTCAGGAGTATCAAGAAGGAATCAAAAACAAAATACATGGATGTGATGTGATGTACTGTAGCTTCTCCTTAAACCAAGTCAAGAATATCTGAGCAATTATGCCCAGATAAACCTGTTAGCTACTTAATTTTCCATTCCCCACTCTAAGTTTTCTCATATTCTGCTCCATCCCATTTCCACAACATAATCTTTGTCAACTCCATCACCTTTATATCTACATCCCCCTTATCTTTTCCCAAACCCAGAATAAAAACCAATAATTTTTTGTAATCACTTTTTTCATATTTATTCTTCCATAACTTTATTATATGTGCCCTTTCTGTTTTCAAGCATTTACATTCAATTAACAGATGCCTAATATTTTCTATTTCTTTCTTACAAAATTTACAAAATAAATCACCGATATTTTTGCATTTAAATGTATATTCTCTTGTTGTTAAAGATCCTGTTCGAACCTTAAACAATAAACTACTTTCCTTACTATTATCATATATTAACAAACAGGTGCTGACATCATTGAAAGAATTAAGAAACTGGAGCTGGGCCGGTTCTATTGCTAGAAGAGATGAGAGAAGATGGACAGGTGAAATATTAATTAGACAATACAAGATTAAAAAAAGACATGTGAGATGGATGAATGAAATAAGGAAGTGCACTGGTCTGGTATGGAAAAAAGAGACTAGAGATTGTAGAAACTGGATTAATCTTAGAGATATCTTCATCTTGTAGTGATCGATAATGGTCGAAAATGGTGATGATAAGTTTCCATCATCAGATGAGCTAAAGTTTAAACACTTAAATCTCCTTACCTGAAGCTGTAGACTGACTTTTTTATTTGAATACATATTTGGTTTAAAAACTTCAATTTTTTAGAGATCAAATATAAATATATACAGTGTTAAGCCTTTTAATATAATTCATAAATATCTTATAATTATTGGAAATTATTTATGTCAATTAGAACAGAACATATCTCACCCAAAGGAATATTCATATGTTGTATTGATTATCTAAATCTTCATTCAATAAATAAACAAAATTATTTAAATAGTCTATTGCTATTTCAAAGACCTCTTCAACTTTTTTTTATAAAGGAGCTTTGAAAAAGGTACTGCTTATCAGGGTTGCCAGTTCTTATTTTATCGTCTAACTAAGAGCAAGATGCCCATTAACTAATATAGAAAGGATAACTAGATTGGCTATGGACTATCGAAGTAAAATTCTGAATTTAAAAAGAAATGTAAATAGTCTGGACTTAAACACAGACAGCAGGTTGTTACAGGCATTTGTGCTATTGTTGCATCTAGTACGCCCTTATCACAAAATAAAAAGTATATTCAGTATTCTCTGTTAAATTAAATCAAAAGTAATAAAATTTGAATGATGTATTGCAGATTATAAACCAATTGAATGTAGGCAGATATACTTGAAGTATGTGCATCATCGGTGCTTCTTGCGTCATGCGTGGTTTGATCCAGTGACATTCTGCAGCTTAAAGTCCACTAATCGTTCACAGATCAGTCGTTTTTAGCATTTGAAATTTTTTATGAATTCCCTAACAATTAAGCCACTTGATTATATATATAAGAAGATATTAAACAGTTATAAGTTGCATAGCATGACCAGTTAGATCAGGCCCTGTTTGTGGAATATTGTTGTATTAATAATGCTGGAGAAAAAAACATAATTGTGGATTCTGATATAAACGTTATCCATCAGCTGCCATGTTTACGATTTCAATTAAGTTTTATAATTCTGACTTTACTTAACGGCATGATCTTTTACCAATATCGTATATACATACACACACGCATAGAATTCTGCTGGGAACATCATCGTGAAGATCAGCAATAATTGAGATATTTTAAGAGCACAAAAATAATTTATTACTATTGAATAACAGTTACCCTCTTATTAAAACAAAGTGAATTTATTTATCTTTGAAAAGTATCGCGTAAAAGTCAACACATTATGAAATTAGCAATCAAATATTTACTTAATTTTTCAACTTTTAAACTTGGGAGGTTTATTTGAGTTATGAACATTCCTCTTTTAATATTTGTTTAAGATTTAAAATATACGTTTGGATCGTTTATCTCGCGCTTATATTGCAAAATCTACTTTTGACTGTTGGCAAAAGTTCTAATAGTATTGTTTCATCTGTAATAAAAGAAAGAAAGTAGGTGAAATGTATTTATTAATCGTAATGATGCTGTTTTGGCCAAATGCTTATTTCTTTTTTGTGTTGATTTTATTCGTTGACCTTTACAAATCTTATTATAGTCTTTTTCCAGCTGTATGTGTATACACAGAGTAGGTCAAGATAATGAACTTTTACTGATATTGATACTATATTTTGACATGGTTTAGCATCATCACTACCATTTGCAGCCACTTGTAAATGAATAGCTATTCTTATTCCAGAAAAAAAAAGTTTGGATAGGTTGAGAGGGAGAGGGGAAAAGGAGAGAGGGAAAGAAAAGATGAGTGAGGAGAAGGAGGGAGATGGAAGGATAGAGAATGGAGAGAAAGGGAGATGGAGAATGGAGGAAAATGGAGAAGATAGGAAAATAGGAAGAGAGAACTACAAAAAAAGAAAGATTAGAGTTAATTACTTTCAGAATAATGAAAGAATAGAAATACGATAGTGTAAATACACAATACCATTGTCAGCATTAGTGCAGAAAGATGACTAAGAGAAAATATCAGTGTAACATGTTCTTTTATAGATCAACTCATGAAGAGGGAATAATGAGTATCAAGTAGGAAGGTTACCAGTTTACAAGACCATGGGAAGAAATATAGGACTTGTTTGAGTTTAAGGAAATAACTTTTCATATATTAGTTTTTTAATGACAGATAACATGAATGAAGATGAAAATTTAATTAAAAGAAGAAACAGTTTACACATTATTGATTTTAAAAAAAAGTTATTTATATGAATAAACACAAATATGTTTCCATTTTTTTTTTAGCATCTTATTCTACAGTTGTAATGTGATGCACTGTGATTTCTCATATGGAGTCAGGAATCTCTCAGCCACTTTGCCTTCCCTTTCCATTCCCCACCCTAAGTTTTTCCCATATTCTTTTCTTTCCTGCTTCATCCCATTTCCATAACATAATCTTTTGTCAACTCCATAGCCTTATATCTACCCCCCCCTTATCTTTTCCCAAACCCAGCATAAAAACCAAGAACCCATTTTGTATAATCACTTTGTTTATATTTATTCTTCCACAACTTCATCATTTGTACCCTTTCTTCTTTCAGACATTTATATTCAATTAACAAATACCTAATATTTTCTATGCCTTCCTTATACAACTTGCAATCTAACTCACCCACATTTTTCCATTTATGTTCATATTCCCTTGTTGCTAAAGATCCTGTTCAAGCCTTAAACAGTAAACTACCTTCCTTGCTATTATCATAAATTAACTCACACCCAATATTCTATTTACTTTTTTATATATTTAAACTTTTTTACTCTCTATACTAGTTCTCCATCTCTTCAACTCCTATTCTTTATTAATGCATCTATTCTTTTATCTCATACCTTGTCATTATAACAATCAACAATTTTTCTAACACAATCACCCCACCCTTTGTACAAGTATACTGATGTAAATTCTTTATCCAAATCTTCTGCATACCATACTACCTTTCTTATTTATCTCGTTGCCTGCCCTTTATTCATAAGCCAATGAAATACTAATTTTATATTTAATTGAACATATGTGACATCTATTTTTCAACTTTAGAAGCCAAAATAAAAATGCACAAGATTGGATAATACCAATATTTTTCTTGCCTTTTAAATAAGTTGTGGTGATATCTCTTCTCTTTACTATGAGTCCCAAAGGGGAAGCATTGAGTAAAATAATAGAGTATGAAGAACAAAAGACTAGTGACTCAAAAATTATTGTGAGAGTTTGTCTTGTGATTTGATTTAGTTTCAATTCATTTTATTTCACTTCTCATTTTAACTTCTAGAGCAGAAAAAAGATATTGCTATTAATCAATTCAATTTAAATAGGCATCCAAATAGTGCTTATCATCACATATCAAGTAATAGCATACTATCACTTCTCTAGCTTATGCTTAGTCTACAAAAAATAGAAGATAATAATTAAATGGTTTATTAGGAAATTCATAAGAAGATTAAAAACCAGAAGCAAAAGATCTGGGCAATGATTTATAAACTTTTAACTTCAGCATCTGCCACTACACCACTATATTAAATCATATAGGATGCAAAATAGAAGTGATGTTACATTACTTATTCAAGTAATCCTATAATAAATGAAGATTATTCATGAATTGCATATATAATAAGAGAGAAATAGTCTGAATTTTTATGCTAGTAGAGAGTTGACATAATGAAGCTTGAAGCAAAATAAAAAATTTAAGTTTGAAATTGAGTAATCTAGTATCTTTTGATTGTACAATCTTTCTTACAGTTATGCAGTTGCTTCTACAGAAGAGAAAGAGAAGTGACATTGGTATGTAAAGTAATTGAATAATAAAATACTGATAAGTGCTGGTTTAGGATGAAATGCATCTGGTGAGGTGTCATTTGCCTTTTATTGTATTTTTGTTCATATGATTTGAAAAAGAGGTGTGTTGGTACAGAGGTTGTTTAATACATATATAAATATATTTTACATGGCAAAGAGAAGTGTGAATAACTCCATGTGTGTGTGTGTTAAATTAAAAAATCAAATCTATTAATCTTTAATTGATGTTTAAAATGTATATCTGGGCTAGCGATAATCTCTAGTTTAATAAATGATTAATGATTGTCATTACTGTATTTATCTAGAAGGGGTGGTGTCAGAGTTGCAGGTGGAGTAAGTTTGAATCTTATAAATCAAAATGAAATAGTAAGATGCTGTAACATCTTTAATCCTATGCTTATTTTCCAACAATAAAAATGTTAATGTATTTTCAGAATCACAATTCAAAATTACAAGTGCTAAGTAGATGTGATTTGTTCATTCTTATTATAACTTGAAAAAGTATAGGTTTGAACTCATACTTCAAGTAGTTTAGTTAAAGCAGTTTTCTTTTAAAAGAATAATCATATAAATAAATTTTGTTTTAAAAAAGGAAAAGTAAATGTTAAAACGTATTTGGGTGAATCATAGTCTATGAATTTCTTCATTATATATTATTTATTTACTTATTTGAATTTTTGTTCATCGTTTTTTTATGATTACTATTTCTTTGCCAAAATATTTATTATGATTTCTTTGAAAAATAAAATTTGTTATTCAATTCTTTTCTTTATCACATTAACCAAAGGACTGTGAATATTTAATTAAAGATAATATTTAATATGCAGATTTCTTCTTCTTGCCAAGCTGTAATATTTTAATGCAAAGAGATCAGTTAGATCGGATATCTTTTTAAATATTTTGTTTTGCAGTTTAATTTTGAAATGTTTTGACAATCATTAACGAATGTCATCACGCTGTACATATAAAAAGAAAATAAACATTATTTAATAATATTGTTATATATTTCTAATTGTACAGTATATACGTAGGATATTTAATAGCTAAGGATTGAAAATATCAAGTATATAATTTATCTTTTTAAATTTACATAATCTTATAGTGACAGTATATAGACAAGATTATCTGTATATATATAGGTAGATTAGAAGATATAATAATAAGTGGATAAATGAGATCCTAAGTCGAATCTCTGTAGATTGTCAACGAGACCACATGTGAGATGGTTGGATGTATGACATAAGAAAGTGATGTGGAAAAAGAAGCTAGAAATCTGAGAAAGTTGTTTAACTTGGAATAAACTGATAATATTTAAAAATGATGATAATATAATTCACTAAAGTAACAAATTTTCTTTTGCAAATGCAAATACGATTTTCAATCACTTGGACACTATCCTAAGTAAAGATTATAGTAACTGCATTTCGAATCAAGCTTAGTGCTTTTGAGGCTTACTTGCGACTTCATATTCATAGCACTGAAAGTTAATTGGGTGTGTGCGCATGTTTATATATGCTATTAGTTTATTTAAATGTATTCAAATTATATTGCCCATTTTTTCGATAGGGAAAGCAGGATTTCTTCTTAATAATGGAATTGGGATTGTTAGCTATATGTCATACTTCTTCGAGCTTGTTACTTTACCTTGTTCCTCTTGGTGCATACTGTGGGCTCGAATATGTGGCCCAAAATGTTATTCTAAGTTTTTCTTACAATAGTGCCCAAGTGCTTGAAAATGACAATATAGATAAATAAATGGATAATAACACTTCCATACTCTGCCATTGTCAATATTAATATAAAATAGATAAGTAAATAGGTAGGTTGTATAGATAAGTAGATAGGCAGATAGTTAGATAAGTGAGTACATAGACAGATGCAAATAGATGGATAGTTAAATAGGTATTATAGATAATAAACAGGTGTAAATTATTTAATTAACCTCAAGAAACTTACAGTTTAGATAAACAAGATATAAAACATTATTTAATGTAGAAAGCCAGAATACAAGACAGTGATGACCCCAGGAATATAAACTTGTTTATTTGGCAGTTGGTCACTCTTCAGATGAGATTCAAAAAAAGTCTTAGATACTTGAATTCAGCATTAATTTGTGTCAGCATTAAATTTTAACATATAAAGGCAGAATATAAAATGCATTGGCCATTCTGCATTAGGATCTTAAGGTCAGAAGAGTCTTTTGGAACAATGCCTGATTTAATTTTGAATTTAAGCTGTATAAGCTTGAACTTTTTTTCAACAGGTTTGGTATTTTTTTAAGTTAGCCAATCCATAGCCCACCCATCTAACCATTGATCATTGAATGTGGATCTAGCAACTTAGCTAGAGGACAAAACAAGAATGGAAAAACATTTGAACTCTTGCTCTCGAGAAACTGATAAGCTTGAAGAATATTTTGCTGTTAGGCTATGAATAGGTGTTGGAGAAGTCTCTATCCCCAATGGGTTACTTAAAATCAATTTGACTTTTTTGTCCTCAAGCAACTAAAATTCCCAACATGGTAAATTACTATCAACTGCAGATTCTGAAGCAGTTTAGTTTGAATGTAGTAAATAATTTTCTAAAAACGCTGCTTAAAATCTGTGTATGCCTGTATATACACATGATTATAAAAAAAATCCATTATGAAAATATTCTGAAATAATTAAAATCATTGCTAAAAGTCAGCATATATATATATGTCAACTTTTAACCGGAAATCTAGGAATTTATTTCTGATTCTTTTCATATTAGATTGTTTTTTAGTCGCATGATGTTGGCTATTTGTGATGTACATTTAAAAGCTAATAGTAGATGTCCGATACCAATTATATTCTGCATTTCAGATTAAATCTTGATGTCTAAAGCTTGGCCTTTCTTTACTGTTTCGACAACAGATATAAAACTGGCCCAGGATGAAATTGAAGTATTTATGTAGCTGAATTTGATTATTGCTTATGGATTTTATAAGTAAATTTTATTATGCTTCACACACATATATATCATCTAATCATATTGTAACCACGATCTGCATATTTATGATTTAGTTATTCATAATTTTAAAAAACTATTAAAAGAATAATACAAAATTAGAAAATGAGAAAAAAAATTTTTTTAGATTTTAATTTTTTAAATCTCAGTGCACTCTATGTGATCATAAAATATCCCCATAAAAATAGCAATAAAAGATCTTTCATTCCTTCATTATTTAAAGAACCCAAGTATTATTTTTATTATTTATAATTTTGCATATAAATATAAATACTTTTTGTATACCATATAAATTTATATTATTAAAAGCAATTTAGATCTTTAAAATGTTATGTATGCTTATTTTTTATAAAGACACACCATTTCTATTAAGTCAATGAATCAAAACAATGTTTTTTTATTAGTGATTAATTCTTATCACACTTCATACTAAGACTCATATCCAAAAATGCTACATTTTAAAATCTTGCAAATAGCTAAACTATGACCTTACATAATATGTGTATTGAATAAGAAGTGGGGGTGTGGGCAGCTTGGAGAGAGGGCAAATTATCTTTTCACTGGGGCACACTATGTATGTTACAGATTTCTGAATGGATGGCTATTAAATTTACTGTTGTAAAATCACATTTTTGTTAAAGTGAGCTCATGGAGTGAAGTTGCAGATTTTCTAAAACAACAACTATTTTTTGTAAACTTGGGAGTATTTTTTGCCATAGAAGCAAATCCCAATTACTTTATAAAGATTATCTCAAAAGGATTCTACAAAGTATAATATTAATTGTTTTTATTTGGAAGATGTAGGTGAGAATAGAATATTGAGAGCTACAATTAGATAAAATGTTGAAATATTTCAGAAATTAAGATTCACTGCGGAAGGATATCAAATAACCCAACTAAAGGTTCAATAGCTGGTATATTTGAACATATTTGTGATTCATGGACAATTTTTGTAAAATTAATTTTAAACTTTTTGTTCTTTGTTTTCTAAAGCCAGAATAGTTATAATTATTTATCGATTTAATTTCTTTATAAAAGCTATAATATTTTTAAACAAACAGCTAATTCAGGTAATAAACAAAATATTATAAAATAGTATTGTTTTATGTAGATAGAATTAAAATTCCATTCCACTCCACATTTTTGAAATATATAATTAAAGATATCTGAATGCAACAAATGAATTCCAAGATGTACATTTCATGCTAAAACAGCAATCTTCAATTGGCACAGGTCATGCTCTTGCACACATAATTTCATCCTTTATATTTTATTTATCAATATCCAATTATTATATTTTGATTTACAAATATTTAATTTTCTACATTCACTACTTTGGTACCAACTACTTCAAGTAAATAAATTAACAATTATTACTAATCATTTATGAAACTAGAGATTATCCCTAATCCAGACACAAACTTCAGTTAAAGATTAATATATCTGTTCTTTAATTAAAGATACACACACGGAAGAATTCAACTTCTTTTTTTTCATATATCACACATTTTAAAATATAGGAATAAAAACATACGAAACAGAAAAATTACCTCCAAGATGTATTTCATGCTAAACCAGCACTGTTCATTTGGCCAGCTCACAATCTTTTATATATGTTTTGATCACATGATAATATTTGTCATTGCCAAATCATTGCTCTTTGATTTAGAAGAGATACATTTTCTGCATTCTCACATTTGACACTGACCATACTAGTAAATATATAAATATATTAATGATAATTTCCAATCCTTTACTAAACAAGAGATCATATCATTCTGAGTCAATCACTTTAAACTTCAATTAATGATTAAACATATTGGATTATTAATTAAACATAGCATATTTAATCTCTTTTCCATGAATAATATCTGTTTTAAAAAACTTTCACTTCACTACATATTCTTAAAACATATGACTGGAGACATCTGAAAGAGGCAAATGACCCTCAAGATGCATTTCGTGACAAATCAAAACATTTCAGTTAGCCCAAGTCACACCCTCTCACACAACTTCATCATTTGTTCAATATTTATCAATATCAAATTATTACACTTTGAATTACAAGTAACAAACTTTTTACCCTCATTATTTTGGCACCAACTACTTCAGATATATGCATTAATGATTATTAATCTATTTTTATTAAATTAGAGATTATCATGCCATTCCTAGTTCAGATATACACTTTAAATTCCAATTAAAGGTTAAAATATCTGCTTTTTAATTAAACATAGACACATGACATATTCAACTCCATTTCTTTTTCTTCTTTAGATATACTTAAATCTTTCATTTTGAAACATATGAATAAACACATCTAAAAGAAGTAACCTAACTATCAAGATACATACTTGCACTGTTCAGTCAAGCCAAATGGCAATCTTTTATTCATTTTTTAAAATTTTACTTGTTCAGGATTTACATTTTGATTTACAAGTGCCAAATGTTCTGAATTCGTAATTTTAATATCAACCATTTCAGATGAATACTTAATGATTACTATGCGTCATTTAATAAACTAGATATTATCATAACCTAGTTAGTTCAGATATACACTTTAGACCTCTGTTAAAGATCAGTACATCTGTTTTTTATTTAAATATAAACACATGGAACATCTCTACTTCACCCCCCTCCCCCCATCTTTTTATTAATTGATTACTTTAAAAAATCAATCATAATCAAAGAAGAGTTTAGTGTAATAATAGAGTGCAGAACTCAGACCCTAAAGTTTCTATACTGATTTTTAATTTACTAAAGCAACAAAAAATACTCACTTTAGTTACCCGAATTGAATACTAGCTCCATCTATTATTTGATCTTGAATATCATAAAATATACTATGCAATAAACCATATGATTATATTAATACTTTTTTTATTTAAAATAATTTCAGACTAGATATTAATCTTTAATCTGGATGTCTTTGAATTATATAATATGGCCAACTTAAAACCACTTATAAAAAAGAAAGACAATTCCTAAAACATTTAATTCTTGGACCTCTTACTTAAAAAAAATTATGAAGATTTGGGATATTGCCTAATATTAGAAATGTTATTAGCAATCTTAGGAATCTATAAACTTGGAAAGTTTCTGAGAATTTCTATTTAAAATCACTCTCTATACAAATTTGAAGCTATAAAAATAAAACATAGAAACCTATATCACAAATTTAACAAAAAAATGATTATAAATATATTTATAAGCAGATAAAGAATTTTAATTGAAGTCTAATGTGGAAAGTAATTTAGAATGTGAAGAATAATCCATGTGTAGATATGTCATGTATTCTGCTAATAGAAGTAAAAATAAAGATGTATGAACAAGAGTATACCATGTACTTTTGGACCCAACAATGCTAAATAGGTTAATTAATAATACCAAAGCTAAAACTGGATTTCAGGAAGATTTTTATATTATTTATTCTAACTAGTGTAATGATCTAGAATGAATTGCAATTTTTATTGAAAAGTATTAAACTAAAAATATCAATTAAAATAAAATAACATCCATATCTTATATAAGAGATAGAAGAAAGATCCTATGAAAACATGATGTTTTTTGGAAATATGAAAGAAGTGGATATTGTTTTGATCGCCAAAAAGTTAAGCTCATTTGCAGTGAGTTTGATAATAGCAAGAGAAGAATAAAATAAGTATGATTTATTACTAATGCAGATAATGCCATGAATGAATGAGAAAATAGTGTACAAGTAAGCATGCATTGAAACATATAGGGATAAAACTTCTATATATATATATTTGACTATTAGCAAATGTTGGTGTTTGGACCATGCTTCATATGATAGATATGTGTTTAATGATATGAGAAATTTAAAGAAATAAAAACCATTAAATTATTGCAAAATATTCAACATTATTGTATACTGTGAAAGTTTAAACAACATTAAAAGCATACAGTGAAGTGTCTATATCATCACTACTTTGTTATGCATTTATAAATGGGAAGAAAATAGTTTCTTTTGATTTATGTTTTTCAGTTATTGTTTTGGGATAAATTTATAATAATTAATTAATATTAGTCTTATGAAATGTATTATTTATATTGGAATCAAAAGGAAAAAATAGTCAGGAAAACTGTTCTGCTTGATATTTTTAAATATTAATTACTAAGTTATTAGAAATTTTAAAAAAGTAAATAAATGTGGTTTTATAACATTTGCAATCAAAATAAAATTTATTGAGATTAAATATAAATTTAAATTGTTTGTAAATTCAATTTATAAAATGTCGGAAATATTACAAATTTGTCAAATGTTGGAGTCAATTAAAAACAATACAATTAACACGTTTATCTGTAATTACTATGTAAAACAAGTATTTGGGTGAAGTGTTTAATGGATTGGATTTAAATAACGACTAGTATGTGTGGTTAGTATAGTGGTAAACTCTGGAATATAAGGTCCTGAGATTGAATCCAGTTCTGGCATTTCCAGCCTTTGAATGTCATGAATTCCAAACAAAAAAGCAATTCAATTATTATCATTGTTATTTAGATAACAGCATGATCACCAATCAGCATTGATTACTGAAGTTAAAATTTTTTATCATCTCATATATATTTTAATGCATTTTTTATATACTGTAATTCCTTCTTTATTTTGATTACAGTTTCAACTGTCCTGCTGTCTTCATCAGAGCTCTATAACTTTAGAGAGAAGTGAAAGTTATAGAGAACTCTGATGAAGACTGCAGGACAGTTGAAACTGTAAGCAAAATAAAGAAGGAATTATATAAAAATTGCATTAAAGTATATATGAGGAGATGATAAAAATTTTTTAAATATATATGAAGAGAAATGCAAAAAACATAAAGAAGAAAATATAAAAATAATTACTGAAGTTGTTGGTTAAATATGAATAGAAGTATTATGGAACCAGTATTTATTTGTCCATTTCAGACCATTTATCATATTGAAATTGCAGATCAAAAGCTATAGATACATAATAATAATTCACCACTATTTTCCAAGTTGGAACCAAAGCCACTGATAGGATAATTAATTACTACATCAGATAAAATTGTAAATATTATTTTAATACATCTAATATTTTGATACTCATCAAGGAAATGAATAAAGGTAGTAACATGATTTAGCTAGAACACTCTCTTGTTGGATTGGTTTTCATCCAGATATATAATCCTGCAAAAAGTATAAAGGAAATATCTTCAGCTAAACATTCTAATGCCTAAGTAAGAAAGCCTCATTATTTGTTAAATTAGGAGTTTGGAAGATAATTGCCATATGTATAAGATATTGCTTTCCAAATGATATTGAATACTGAAAAAGTCAGGAAACATAAGAATGAGTATTAAAGAAATCAGCAGTAAAGGAAAACTGTTGTACAAAATGAATAAGAGAATGAATCTTAAATGCATATATATGACATTTGAGATCTCATACCAAATTCTAAGTGCACAAACTACAAATAGAAACTGTTGGTGAGAATTAAAATTTTATACAATTTAAAAATAAAAAGATCTTAAGCTGTGATTTGACTTAAATTTTTTTGTTGTTGTTTATTTAATGCTTATAATTATTTCAGTTGTCAACTCTAATATTTTATCAAATTTTTAAATATTACTGTAAAAGATCCATTGATATCATCTCTGTGAATTAACATTTAACACCCACATACTATGCCACTGTTTTAGTTTGGAATGAAATAAATAGCATATCATTAGATATTATTCTTTGATTGAATTTGACATCTCTTGTCATTTATTTGCAACTACTTTAAGGTGTTTTAATCTATTTATTACTTTTTGTTAGATAAATCATTGAACAGAGTGAAGTGCGGGGGCACACATGTCATACCTTCATTTTTAAAGTTTGTTTTTTATCACAAAAATATCTGTGTAACTATATTGTGATTTCAAATGAAACAAGGATGTGACATATACATACCTCACACTCTGGCCAGATAATAAATCAAATTTATAAGCATATACTTGTTTGTGTATAAATTTATGGAGCAAAGTGATTTATATGTGTAGGTTTTTGCTTACTAGCAATAAATATATGTTGGTCTATTTCCATCATGTAACATTAATTGTTGAAAGTTTTTAGAAAAATTCGAACTGTAACTTTTCAAATACATTTAACTGCTAATAATATAATAGCTGTCAGATTAGTAATAGCCGGTGTTTTGAGTGATATTATTTACTTCTTTTCTGTAAGTGTAGCTGATCTGATCAGAGGTAATATTAGCCTGGGAATCAAACCTGGACCTTTGGATTAATGAATTATTGAATTTAAGATATTTTATCCAACTAAACCATTCTGCCAAAATCATCAGTCAATAGAAATTTTATATACTTATCTATGAGAATTCTTCTGATGTCTTCACATTTTACTAAGGGCAAGATTAATGAGTGGCTCTCAAACATTATAAATTACCACATAAGTAGCTTCTAAACAATTCATGATATTAGCAAGCCACTCATTAACCTTGACAGGCCACACTATTAATTTTGATGAAGCTAATGTTGTCTTCTTTGAGAGAAATGAAATCAAAAGAAGAATTAAAGAATCTTTATTATTGAAAATTTATTATTCTGAAGCAATTAACTTATTTAAGAGTTCTTTTAATATTAAGGGTGGATGGGAAGTGAATGGATTTGTGGGTAATGGTTAATTTTATATATATTGTATAGTTTTTGTAGTTCTTTACACTTGAGAAGTCTGCTTGTAGCAGTGAAACCTTTGGCTGTGTTTTAATATTATTTTTATGCTGGTCTAGTTGAATTTTGGATTTGGGGTAATTTTAATTAGATAGATAATGTATTTCTAAATATTTAAATAAGATATTAGTTAAATATGTAGAAAATATATTACAGGTTCAAGATTTTGAGAAATAGGAAATAAGGATGTATAAATTGGTTGGGAAAAAAGAAATAAAAGAATAGGAAATCTTACATAAAATTTAAAAATATATAAAGTATACAAGAAGCAGATTATTAATATTTAGAGTAAGTTGTTTGGATGCTTAAGTAAAGGATCTGAAAATAAGAATTTAGGCTGGAAATATGTCTTATGTGAATATGGGAAGGAAAATATTGAATATTTATTTTTCAGTTGTAAAATACTGTAGGAGAAGCAACATGAATTGTATGTGGAGTGAAGGCCATAATTGAATAGCAAAGAGATTGGTTAAGAATAATGATTTCACTCCATTGATCAAACAGATTTTTTTGTAATCCTTTTTTTTACAGACAATATAGGGATAAGATTTTGGAAAAACAGAATAGTTTTTATTAAAATGGAATAGAAAAAAAAAGGAAATATATTAGTCAAGAATATCTCAGCAATTATGCCCAGATAAACCTGTTAGCCATTTTATTCTCCATTCCCCACTCTTAAGTCTTACCATATTCTGCCCCATCCCATTTCCACAACATAATCTTTGTCAACTCTATGGCCTTTATATCTAAATTCCCCTTATCTCTTCACAAACCCAACATAAAAACTAATAACTCACTTTCTGTATAGTTACTTTGTTCATGTCTATTCTCCCATAACTTCATTATCTGTACCTTTTCTGCTTTCAAGCATTTACATTCAATCAACAGGTGCCTAATATTTTTTATACCTTCCTTACACAATCTGCACACTAAATTATCCATGGTTTTCCATTTACATGTATATTCTCTTGTTGCTAAAGATCCCATTTGAGCCTTAAATAATAAACTACTTTCCTTACTATTATCATAAATTAACTCACATCCAATATTTCGTTTACTTCTATATATATTTAAACTCTTCTTACCCTCCATACTAGTTCTCCATCTCTCCAACTCCCTATTTTTATTAATGCTTCTATTCTTTTATCCCATTCCTTATCACTATAACACTCAACAATCCTCCTAACACAATCATCCCACCTTTTATACAAGTATACTGATATAAATTCTTTATCAAAATCTTTCGCATACCACATTACCTTTCTCACCCATCTTGTTACCTGCCCTTTACTCATAAACCAATTGAACACTATTTTTGCTATTCTTTTACTGTCCATAAACTGCAACCTACCAAACATTTTCATTTTACTTTTTGCATCTCTCATATAAAAACTTGACCATCCAATTTCTCCATGAATTGCCTACTTTGCTGTCCACATCTCTGTATCTAATGCATGTCTTCCTACTTCCCTTTGTACTTTCTCTAAATAATCTAAAACCCTTTTACTAACACATAATACATCATTACCATATGTTAACTCTGCTACTGCAACTCCCTTCCATACTATTCTAGCTACATCATATTTATTATATGATAATACTGTTAGTTTCTTTACCAAACCCTTTCTTTTCTTTGCTTCATTTACCAATTTTTTCTCCCATTCATCCAAGCACTTTTCTGGATTACATAAGATGATTCCCAAATACCTATATCTATCCACCACATTTAAATTTATATTCCCCAATAAAAATTCTACATCTTCTCTTTCCCCAGTATTAACCATCATTATATTTGATTTTTCTTCACTAAATTTAATCCCAATCTCTTTACCCACCCTTGCACATGTCCTCAACATAATTTTCATATCTTCTCTTTTTTCTGCACACAAAAAGATATCATCTGCAAAAAAAGACCCGACAAAATATATACTCCCTTGCCACCTATTAATGGTATCTCTATCCCTCTTCCTAGTCTTTCTATTGCTTTCTCCATTTCACTCAAAAACAACAAAAACAAAATAGGTGACATAGGGCATCCTTTCCTTAATCCCACCCCATTTTTAACTTTAACTGATTCTATATCCCCTAACTGGTAAGTATAATAATTATTTTCATATAATTTCTTAATAATATTTACTAAAGCTTCATCCATTCCCAAATTGGCTAACCTTACCCATAATCTATTTCTATTTACTCTATCATATGCTTTCTCTACATCTATAAAACTCATATATAATGATCTACCTAAATTCTTACTCCTCTCCATAAGTTGTGTAACTACAAATAAACTATCTCCTATACGCCTATCTGACCTAAAACCTCCTTGCATTTCCCCCACTATATTATTCTCTTCCATCCATTTTACAACTCTTCCAGCTACCATATATGAGAAAACTTTATATAAAACTGATGTTACCATTATTGGTCTATAATTATTTAACTTTCTATGATCCTTACCCTTTCCTTTAAATAATAATCTTATTCTTGTATTACTCCAACTAACCGAAAAAACTGTCTTCTGTGCCATTTTATTAAAACATGATAATAACTTTGCATTTGCTCTATGCCCTAAATTCATTACCATCTCTGCTGCCCATCCATCTAAACTTCTCGCCTTTCCACTTTTCAATCTCTTCCCTGCCTCATTCAATTCATTTTTTGTGAAACTAATATTCCCATTACTAACTGCTTTCATTTTTTCTATCACTACTTCCTTCACATCTAACATCTTTTCTATATCCATTACATATCTATTTAAGATTCTCTCTACCTCTTCTCTAGAGCTATACTCTATTCCATCATCATCTATTAATACTATCTCTCTTTCTCCTACATTTCTCCTTTTAATGTAATTCCAAAATTTTTTACTCCCATCTCTTCCACTTTTATTAATATCCTCCAACAATTTACTATTTAACTCCATCCTCTCTTTATAATTATCCATTTTAGCCAACTTCTTCTTTTCTAAGTACTTTCCCCATTTAGCATTAATATCATTTTCACTTTCTTTGTTCTTATTCTTTCTCCAAGCTGCCTGAAATGCCATCTGTGAGTCAACAAATGTATTATTAGCATCATAGTTTAGCTATTCACCATAAATAATTTAAGATGCTACTATATCCATATAATGAACTGCAACATGAAATGGGACTGTGTTCATACTTTAACCTATGCTGGAACAATAACATTAATTTTTGTTTTAAATTGGGGAAAAAACTATTATTAAAATGTTTGAAATGATTCAGATTATATATGGCAGTGAATCCCCAAGTTTCAGAAATGTTTTCAAATATTTTTGAAGATTTCATAATGGCAGATAGTGTATTTAAGGGACAATATACAAATTGTCACATTTCATGTCATAACTGTTTATCCAGACATGCTAGTCACTAGTGCCTTGAACTATAGTAAAAGTGACCATGTAGGGAGCTTGGAGAGAAAACCGATTATCTTTACTGGACGACATTCTGTGTAAATGATGAATAAAAAGTCTCACTTCATCTAAGCCATTTTAAATCATCATCATAATTACTAAAACTTTTAACTGTTTTTAATATTGATTTTTTTAAAATAAGAGACAGTCTAAGAATGGCAATTTTACATTTTGTTAACAGTGGCAAAACTCTCTGTGTGATGCTTAATGGTTTTTATTTTTTGATTAAAATATTATTATATATTTGAAAAGATTTTATTAAGTTTAATGAATCTCGAGACAATGATAACTACAATAAACAACAGCAACAATAATAATAATAATCATCATTATGCATGGACTTGAGTTCCAAAGGTTACTTCTTTATTGCTGCACCAAATCATGATATCCACCAAGCTTTAATACAAATTTCATATAGTCACAATTAAAAATGACTCTGATTAAATGTAAGAATGTAAGAAGAGAGTGGATGTTTTTTTTATTATTTTTAAGTGTAATAGCATCGGCCGGGACGCGAACCCACAACCCGGGCAACTGCCTAGAAGTGCAAGGCACTCAGTCACACTGACCTCTTGACCACCAATGCAAGATAGAGAGTGGGTGTTGATCACAAATTTTAAAAATATTATGACCTTTTTTTAGAAAAATATGGTGGATTATTCAGTAAATGGTATTAAATTTGGGTTTATTTTAGATCTATCATAAAATTATTGAATAGTCTCAGAAAATACTTGTGAGTTATAAGTAATAATTATGATTAATTGGTTATAGGGTCATTTTACATTTGAGCAGTACAGAGATAGATTGAGCATTTAATGTTTTTACTCAGTTAATATGAGCTTGTTTTATTTGTTTTTTATCATAGTTAACATAGAATTCCAAATTTAAAAAAAATATTGGCCATATGTGGTTAGAGGGTCAAATTGTGGATTGTAACATTCTCGATCGATTCCAGCTTTAGCACTTGTGGTGCTCAAATTTCTTATGAAATCCTGAGTAATAAAGCCATTTGATTATTATTGTAACTGAGATCAAACCTGGAATTCTTAATTATATGTCTATCACTGGAGTCAGCATTAGTTATCCAATAGAATGTAAACAAATAAAGAAAAACTGATTTCCCAGATTAGCAATTGGTCTGTGTCATTGTTTTCGAAGAGGCCTCTGTAGTAAGCTATTAAGCCTTAAAAAGTCCATTTTACTACTCTAGAGAGAGAAAGGTAAAAAAATCTGGGAGAGAAAAAGTGAAGGTGGGAAAAAGAGGAGGCAAAAAAAGAAAATGTCTCAGCTATCAGAACAATAAACTTATTATTCGAAGTTCAAAGACCAAATGGAAAAGTTAGACAAGATGACAATCCGAAGAAACAATAATATTATTTGCATAATTTTTTTTATGATGTTAGTATTTTAATTTGGTTTTCTTATTGTATGAGCGTTAATAACTGCTTCATTTTATAAATTACACACACCCCGAGCTATAAATAAATTAATGCCCTGTATATTACAGTGTTTGATTTCTTTCATCACTCGTTAAAAAAAGATGTAATTTAATCGATTTAAACTTAACTTCTCATTATTTCATTCTGTATAAATTAAAAAAAAAAAAAATCTTAAATATTATGCCAAGTACATTTTTCTCATTAACAAATAATGCTGACAATCATTCCAGAAATTTAAAGATACAAACTATATATAAACATGCACGTATAGCAGACGCATAAATTTAAAATAGAAATATTGTATATAAATGCGAGTTATCTATCTGGTATTTATTTTATATAATGTCTGCATAACCTGATGGCTCCATAGATTGTAAATCACGTGGCAACAAGGGCTACTGGCAATCACGTGACATTTTGGGGTTACGTATTTATAAAAACTAATTGTCTAATTCAAGACAAAAAATAATGCAAAAGCGCTAATATGTATACATAGATTTTATATAGAATAATCATAGGGTTTGTTGTTCAGGAGGTCATGTGACATTTGAACATCAAAGTATTGGTTAAGCAGATAGTTGGGTTCAAATGACCAAACTCGCTTTTTTTTTTCCATTTGGTAATCTTTAGTATGTAGAATCTGCCAATCTATCATTATATTAAACTGCAAAGTTCGTATGGATTGCTTATTCATTACATGAATCTTTTTTTTTTGACAGTTAAGCAAAATATCATAAAGAAATCTGTAGAGATTACTATCAAAATATAGATTCACCAGTGACTTAATAAGTTCTTAAATTCTACCAGAGTAACCATAGATTCAACAGTCATTAACTATGTGGTTCATAGATTTGTATGGCCACATTTAAATAGACCAATAACTGATAAATTCCATTCATTAAGGAAATGATCATAATAACCATGAATTATCCTGAATCTTTCGCGAGATTCTAATTCTACGTAAGAAAATCAAATCCAGTTGATTTTATTCTTAGATCTAGAAAGAGAAATTTATTTCATAAGAATTCAAATTTTTATACCATAATTTTTTAATTGTAGATTCTTTGTTTAACTTCCCAAAATGTTAGAAGGTGAAACTATATCTTGAGTTATTGGTATGTCTGGTCTAATTAATAACTTTTTTATACATTTTTTATGAAGCAACTTCTTTTCTGATATATGATGGGGCAATTTATGAAACAACTGGAAGGCATTGAAAAAGATTAGAATTGGGTGTACCAGTAATATTTCTCATGGTAATATTTAATTGAGTATCATAGTATGAGAACTTTTACTCCAAATTAAGGTGTAGTAATCAGCAGCAGAATAAAAGCTAGTGCTAAGGAAGCGGCCTTAAGTAATTTGAATCACAACCTCATACAGTACCATCTAGTTTTCCAAGAAGGCTAGAAATTATTTTTGATCTAATATTATCTAAATGAGGTAAATAACCTCAGGTTATGATCCAAAGTTATTCCTAAATAGTATGGGTTAGGATTGTGTTTCAGTCTATTATTGAAATGGTTATTTTTTGTTGTTTAAATAAAGAACTGAGTATATACATACTATCATTACTGAATTGGGAATTTAAAAAAAAATATGGATTTTGAAAAAAAAGAACTTATCATATGCACACACACTTTACTTTATAAATCTATTAACTACAAATATAGATTGAACATATTAATAAGCACCTTTTTAAAAAAAAAAAAATCACTACTTTTTAAAATATAAACATACTATAGAGTTGGTGTTCGCTTGGAGATGGCAAGTAAAAAAAATCTAACAGTGAAACAGTCTTAATATATGTTTAGCATGCTTTCAATAACTTTGTCACCATATTATAATCATAGCAATGAATGAATAAATTGTGGGGGGAAGGCATAATATAAGTATTATGTAAATTAATATAGCGCTAAAAATGCAATGACCACAAAGCTAAAGATGCGTAGTATTTTATTAAATCATATGCTGAGTGCTTTCAAGAGACACAGCTCTCATATTCATAGCTTTTTTTGTATAATGGGTGTTATTTTAATTATATGCAAATATATGCAATTTTTAAGCATTCCATTTCTTGGATACAGAGTAACACGATTCCTTCCAGTTGATGGTGCTGCAATCCATTGTGATATAACAGATCTCTTTCACTTTGCATTTTACATCATTTGCTTCCCTGAAAACCAAGCTGATTGTCTGCGGTTCACGTGGATGTCCCATGTTCTTTTGGTGTTGCATGAAGATGGAATTATATGCTGGATCTGATTGTGCCTTGGTGTATAAATATTTGTGCTGGGACAGTCTAGTTTCTAATGCAGCACCATCAACCGGAAGGAATCATGTTACTCTGTATCCAAGAAATGGAATGCTTAAAAGTTGCATATATTTGCATTTAATTAAAATAATAGCCATTACACAAAAAGAGCTATGAATATGAGAGCCATGTCTCTTGAAAGTGCTCAGCATATGATTTAATAAAATACCACAAATCTTTGTGGTCATTGCATTTTTAGTGCTATATTGATTTACTATAACAAACCAACATGCAAAGTTTTAAAAAACTAAATTCATATTATGTAAATTGTATGTAAATAAGCTTATATGCCCCTTTTATTTAGAAAGGGGAAGCAAGATTCTTTATTTATAGCATTAGCATTGTTGGTGATGTACCAAGCTTCCCTTATTTTATGTTTAGCGTTGTTCTTTTCTATACATACCATGCTGGCTGCAATAGGTTCAAATGTATAGTCAAATTGATTTTATGCTCAAGAAGTATGGATTTGTAGCCTGAATTGTTTTTGGCCCTTTTGTACAAATATTGGTGCTGAGACAGTCGTGTTGTGAGGTTGACATGAGATTGAAGTTGGTTTGCTTGCACATAATCTTATATAAAGTATGAGAAGCTTATTTGCATACAATTTACATATGTATATTACACCTTCCATCCACAATCTACCCATTCATTGCTATGATTATAACATCATGACAAAGACATTGAAAGCATGCTAAGCATAAATTAAGACTGTTTCACTGTTAAGCTTTTTTTACTCAGTGTCCCCAAGCACTTAAACGTCAATTACACTTGCTTAAAAAAAGGAAACTAACAGATTAAAATGAATATAAAAATGTGTTTAATATAGAGAACATTCTATAAATATAAAATTTAATATCTCTTATCATTTAATATTTATATTTAAGAAAATGAAGAGAGAAAAGTATTTTTTCTATAAATTAAGAATCACCTTTATTCTAAGTTACAATTTTTCAAAGACTCTTATGGAAATCTCAAGAAATATAAAAGATGAATTCAGAAGAGTAGACAGATTCAAATGATTTATTAGGAAAAATGTCATTTGCTTAGCACCCTCTACAATCATTTTCTGTCCTTAAAAAATCAATCATTATATTAAATTTTACATTTTTTTTCTGGGTTATTTTAACTGCTCATAAATTATACCTAATTTTTTATTTTTTAATGAAATTTGATGTAAAATTGTTCTCCAGGTTTTTTCAAATAAACTTCCTTCCCCATCGAAAAAATCCTTCTACTTCCCAGAGAAAAATATCTGTATTCACACTATACATAGGACCTTAAATTTGAATTTACCCAGGACCTTATGAAGTATAACAAGGCTTTGAGCCAGTTCATTTTGGGAGATTTGTAAATTGCAGGTATAAAAATTATTTATTCATAATGAGGATCATTATATCATTTGAACTATCTTCAACTGTCCTGTGCTTTGCTGGATGGTTAGAAACAAAAAATTAGTCTGCATCCAATTAATAATCACTATGAAATCAAAGATTTCATTTTACAACTATTTGGTAGAGACTTTTCATTTTGAATCTAGTATATCCTTATTGTTTACTTAAAATAATTTTATTACATTTCCTATTTGAAGAGTACATCATTGTTCAGAAAGTATACTTAAGGGGTTTCATAATCTCCAACACCATATTGTATATTTTTTATTTTGAGTGACCAGTACTCTTATTTCTCTAACTCCATTATGACTTTTTGCTGTAATTGATGTTATTACCTTTGATATTTTGTTTCATAATTTGGTAAATTAGTCAGGTGTTTTTTTATAATGCAAAGTCTGGATTCCAGATAGAGACAATTGGTTTTATGGGGGGATTTGCAAAGTGTGTCACAGATAGATTGTCATCTGCATTTTCAAGGGGAGTCAATAAAGTCTACAAAATTATCACTCAAATTGATAATTACCATAATAATTTGGAGCCATACAAATATCTTTCATATTAGCACTGTTTAGTATTCACTTCATGTTTATTAGTGTTAAAATTTGTGGTGAGATATTGTTTTAAATTACTAAATCTCATAAATTATTTTAGTAGCTAATTCTGAATTTATTTTAGTTCTTCCAGTGAACTTAATTAATGAGTGAAACAGTTTCAATCTTTAAATTAGCAATTTATTTTACAAACAAGTAGATTACTAATATGCCATTTGTTTCCTTAGTTCATACAATATGATAAAACAAAAGTGATTCCTGACTCTAGCACCATCTACTGTTTACTTAAACTTGTAGTAAGTGGTGCTGGAATGAAAAGTTGGTTTTGGTTTATCAAATAAGATTCTATTTATCTCTGGTAGTTAGCTTTAAATTTGAATTAAATCTGTAGGGAATGAAGCAAAAATCAAAGAGCCATATTATTTAACAAAAATTGCTTCATGCTTAACTGATCATTGAGATCAAACAACAAAAATTTTTGACAGACAATATCACTCAATGAGGATCAAAAATGGCAACTATAGTGATAGATCATTTTCTTAAAAAATGTCAAAATCTCTAGAAAAAACCTGTTCTTGAGATTGGAAGGCAAATAAAATCTTTTATTGTTATGTAGTTTTTAATATGCTATATTCAATTAATCTATTAATATTAACATCACATTGTTTTGCCAGCTAAGACCATAGACAGTTTTCATTCTACTCCAGAGCCATCTATTGTAAGTCTGAGTAATCAATAGTTACCAGATAGGGTAGACTGGTTTTTGATTTCTGCTTTCAATAGTGGCTGCTAGATGCAGAAACATATTAGTTCTTGTTTTGAATGTTTAATTCTCACTGACAAAGACAGAAAGTATAAATTGATCTGATAGTATGGATATTGTCTTTATTATTACTCAACTTTACAATATTTGACTGAAGTAGGTAAGAGAACAACTCTTGAAATTTGTTACTGTGATATTTAATTAATGCTAATTTTTCCTGATTCTGTTGGAGTAAATATAAACAGAAAAACACACAAATATTTATTTGTATTAGTTTGCAAATTTTCATTTAATGGAATGTATTCAAAATTTAAATAGTTTTGTTCTTTTTGAGCAAAATATATAAAAATAATATATTGGCTTATTAACAAATTGTATTATGTAGAGTTGAGATTGTGTGGAGGATCATATATTATTTTATATTGGTATTACTCATTATGTGACTGTCATTATTAGTTATTGAATTTGTGCTTTAAGATCTTAACATTTATTGTCAAGATGAAAAATAATTGACTTGCAATTAAGGACAGCTAATGTTTGGTATCTAAAAATGAAAAGGGTACTTGAATATTTTGTGTAGATTCTATCAGTTGTAATGGAAGATGTGGACATGTTATTGAGAAATGGATAAAATGCTATGGAGAAATGTGTGCTAATATATTCTATTTTTAGAAAAAAGATGATACTATCTGTGTGACTACTATCTAGCTTAGGTTTTTTTTATGAGCATTAATATTTTGATTACTTGCCAATCATAGATCTTAAGCATTGATATTTTAATTTTAGATTTTCTCAATAAATGGAATCTAAAATTAAACATAAACATTGTTTCTGAAAGATGCTGAGGTCAATTACTTAAGGTGCTGCTAGTCATACATTTGTATGTATTAACACTTTTTAATTAGTGAAGCTAAAGTCAGGCTAAAGTCAGACATAATATATCTTTGTAGAAATCAGTTACTTAAAATAACTACAAAAGGAAACTATATGTTGCTGTTATAAGCTAATTATTATTTATTTCAAAATGACAAAATAAAAATTTAAAGCTAATACATTATTTAACGATAAATCTATTAGCTGAATATAAAAATACTGAGTAAATGCATAGGTACAAAATACATAAAAAGTTCCTGATTTCCAAGAGAGTAGAAATTAGTGTTATTTATATTTTGTTTTCAGAAATATTGTTACTATATGCAGTCAGGTGTTAATTCACTAAAAATGATTTCATTGCTTTATTAGAATTACCTTTTACTTGGATTAATTAATTAAGCTGAAGTCAATTCTTTCTTTTTTTTTTAATTGAAAAGAAAATATTCCCCATTCATTTACTTATAATATTAGAATTTAAATGAAAATAGCATTCAATTTGTATTTAATTTTCTCTTTCTTTTTATAAATTAAAAATACTTGTTTTTAAAAAAAATAGACAAGAATTCAACTTGTAAAATCAAGTTGAAGGGTCAATGACTTGGGTTGAATTGATTTATGTCAGTATAAAATGAAAGATCTACTTAAAATCCTAGTGGAAGCTTATTGTCAATAAATCACCTGTTGATTTGTTTAACTGACAGCATTTCTCAAATATCTATTTGTACATATATGTACAATTTTTAATAATCATATGATTAAGTTTATGTTAGTATAAAAAGCATCTTATGGCACAATGATTAACTTAATACCATAAATTGGAGTTTGAATCCAGCTAGTCAATTAATGAAAAGTTTTTTTGGTAACAAACAGGCTTAGGATTGTTTTTTACTAACCAATGCATAGCTGATATCCCACAGCTGTGGTAGTGATAGATGGCCGCTTCTGATGCTATGAACTTCCAATCAATAAATAATTTATTATGTTTTACTGGACAGTAAAGTTGTTGCTATGTTAATCGTGATTAGTCAAATGAGTATTAATGCACTGAATAAAAAAGATACAATTATGGTGATCTTCACTGCAGGAGGTGGTGGTGGGGGTCATACTTCTATTGATGTTGAGCTCATAATTCATTTATTTGTTTGTGTGGCTGATATGTGGCACATTTTATGCTTGGATCAGTAGTTAAAAGTACTTTGATAGTGAGAAAAAGTGGAATAAATAAATAAGGTCAGACTAAGAGATTATGGAAAATTGGAGAGACCTTATTGGGACTATATTTAATATTTTAAATTGGGATCTATCTAGAAACCCTTTAGATTTTTCTTCTGCTCCATTACTGTGCTTAAACAGATTGCTACAGTTTCATTTAATTGACCCATTTGGTTTTTAGTTTATCTAAAGTGAGAATCAATCCAGATTCCTCAGATCTTTAATCTGCCACTACATCTTTAAGTTGTCCAAGGAACATTTCTGGCATGATGAAAAAAAAAAGCAGTCTGGATATTTGATGTGGAATCCTTTTTATTATAATTACACCAATACTATTGTAGTAGGAACATACACCTAAGAGAATGTTGAAGCTGTAATTAGCTTTAAAAAAATCTGTAACAGTGATTAAAAGCATTATGATTAATAATCTGAAACTATAAATAAATGATTCTGGTAAGACATGATGTAAAAACGGTATGTGGGAATAGAAGATCTTTAATGATAATAATATTACTGTGATTGGAAAAGACAGGGTTTCATTGCTTTATTTTGTCAGTAGTCTCATATTGCAAAACCAATAGAATAAAAAAAGTTGACTAATAATTCATTATCTGAAAAGTAGCAACCAAGAAACTTATTTTATTATTTTAACCTTCTTATAGATACATCCTGGACATCATCTTTTTCTCTGATTAATATTGATATAATGCAAAAGATTAAATCCTGTTTTCATCTGTATACCAAACAAAGAATCACACCACTAACTCTGGGAAAAACTCTCTATACATATTGCCACTCAGTGAAAGTCAGAGTAATCAATGGATGCCAGAAGGCTTGTGCATAAACTCCCCATCTAGTGCCTACTCATCCCATATCCCCATACTAGTTTCTGGAATGTGGCCTTCATCAGTGAGGAACCTTGGATCTGAGAGCACTTCATCTATATCTTAAGATATAATGCAACCCTCCAGCAGCTATCTTTTATTTCTACTTAACTACAAAATGATGAAACTTAAATTAAAAACGCCTTAATATTTTCAATCCAAGCTCATCAGCTTATATAGTCAGATAGGTCTGAACTCAGTTCAGTACCTATACATTTTGGTATTTTTGGTTCTTTAAGAACCATAGTCATCACTATCCTATTAGGCAGGATATGACTATATAAGCTGATGAGCTTGGATTGAAAATATTAAGATGTTTCCAATTTAAGTCTCATAGTTTTGTAGTTAAGTAGAGATAAAAGGTAGCTGTTGGAGGGTTGCATTAGATGCTAAGATCTAGGTGCAGTGGTTTCAGATCTAAGGCTCCTCACTGATGAAGGCCACAAGCCAAAAACTAGTTTGGGGATATTGGATGAGTATGCACTAGATGGGGCGTTTGGGCACAAGCCTTCTGGTATCCGTTGATTACTCTGGCCTGCACTGAGTGGCAATATGTATAGGAGAGTTTAGCCTGTTTTAATAGCAGTTAAGAGCAAGCTTAAGCAATAGTGATCATGTGATGTTTATCTGTGGTAGAAGCAGTAAATCACCCTATTTACCCTACTCAAATGCCAGCTATTGTAATTATGACTAGTCAATGGATACCAGATGTTGCTACTATATTCTCATCCATAGACTTCTGCCTTTTTATGCTATCCAGGATAATATCCCGAGATTTAAATACTTTAAATTTTTAAACTCAGTCTGACTTGCTTATGCCACATAATTTCAGCCATTTATAACTATATAAAAAAGGCAATACAGGTTTGATATCTTAGGCTGTTTGAATTTCAGCTTATCAGCTGGTTTATAACCAGAAACTAATCTGGGTTTGTGAACATGGGTCTGTTATCTCATATCTTTATTATTGATTATTCAAACTTAATTTTAGAGCAGAATTAATAGGATAAATTACTGCCTTAATGGAATGCTTGTGTTTGTGGAGAGGGACTATACAATAAGGCAGATCTCTACATAAACATATTCAAATTTAAATTAGGACAATATTATTATAGTAAACACATTCAATATATTATTTTATTAAATAATAAAGTAATATAAAGTTTAACCTACGTATAATTAACTTACATTTGCATATGTCAATGTCATAGAAAGTGAACTTTTTTTTATCTTTCATTCAACACTGTCATTTATTAAATTTGCATAATTTCAGCTTTTCCATAAATCACTTTTTACCTGAAAATTGTGCCAAATTTGATATCTCTTTTCCTTTTGGGTCATGGTTCATCTTTAAATAGTTTTCTTTTATAGCCAGTTTTTGCAAATTTATTCCTAGTGTGTGTTGAAATAAATAAAATAAATTATTGTTTTTATATCTTTAAGTAATTAAAAAATATAACACTCAATGAAGAAATTATTGGTGGATAAATATAATTATTTGCATCAGAAAGCATGTATAAAATCACTAAAACATCACATGATCACTATTTCCTATGCTAACACAAGCTGTTTAAACAAGAGCAAACTCTCCATACAGTAGCACCACCCAGTGTAATATTTAGTAATCAATGGATGCAAAAAGGTTTGTGCATAAAATTGCTACCTAGGGCCTAATCATTCAATATCTCCAAACTAGTTTCTAGCTTATGACTTTCATCAGAGGAGTCTTGAATCTGATAGCACTATATCTAGATCTTAGGATCTAATGCACCCCCCCCCCCAGCAGCCACTTTTTACTTTTTTAGATAACTATAAACTCATGAAGCCAAGATGAAAACCCAATAAGGTTATCATTTCTTGCATCAGCTGATTACTAAAGTTTGAATCTGAATATCATTACTGTATGAAAAGTTTTCTATTGTTTAAAAAGTATGTATTTAACTTGTAACTAAATATATTTTTCAACATATGATTTAGCCTGACCCAGAGAGCACTTGTCATGTGGAGGTATGATGGGTAGACATGTTAAAATAGAGATTTTTATTGACAATAATTTTTCAGATATACTAATTTTTAATTAAAGATTTTGTAGAATTTAGTGAAGTAGTAGAAAGGTGGATTCTTGAGCTCACAGTTCATAAATCATGTCCCCATATCATTTTAGTACTCAAATGTCATATGAGTTTCAAAGTTATAAACCTGTCAATAATTTTGCCCTGAACAGTTTGACGCACTGGTAAAGTATTAATCTCTGGAAGTCAGTCCCTAAATTATGTGTCCATTCCATCACTTCTACTATTCAAATTTCTAATGAGTTCCCAAAAAGCATTCTGTTATTTTTGCTCCGAGAGGTCTGGTGGCAGACTCAACAGTTAAGATCTATAGATTACCACTCAGCTCTGGTTTCTAGTATATAAAAATCTTAATTTACTTGTCTAAAATTTCATTGTAGATATTCTTGAGGCAGATTTGTAAATAAATGGGGAATGTTAATAATAATTGCTAAAAATATCCACCAATGAATTTTATCTCAATATCATCATCATCATTTTTAAGCATTCAGGGCAGCAATCTCTCTGCTAGTTTTTTACAATTCTTCTACAAACTTTCCTTTTTTTTTTTTTTTTGCAATGATTCAATAAATTTTCTTACTCCTCATTTCATCTCAAAGTAGGTTCTTTCTGAGAGTGTTGTGTACAGCCAGAAAATAATGTTTCTATTTCAACCAAAATTAATGAGAGAAATAAATGTTAGAACTACAATAATTTACTACAAGTATTTACGTATGGGGAAGAGGGAGGGGGCTCAAAATTAACTGGAATCTTGTAATAAAAACTGTAAGTTTATTTTTAGTTGTTGCGAATTGAATCTGTTTCATAGTCTGTTTAATATATATATAATAAACAAAACAAGTTATAAATTTCATAACTTGCTTTTAGCTTGCATTTTATGATCACTAGATGGAGCTTTACCAATAGCTTCTAACAAGCTTTGTTTACATAAATGCTGAGAGAGATAGAATTCAATATCTCTTTCATTGTCCCCCGCCTCCAGACCATGGTTTTGAGCTAGTTGGCTCACATCAGTGAAGGGTTGGAAGACTAGAAGCAAAGCTTGTTAGGAGCTATTGGTAAAGCTCCATCTAGTGATTATATATATATATATGAGTCTATTTAATGCAATACACAGGTCTAAACATGTTTTTCACTCTTTGAAATAGTCTGAAAACACTTACAAAGTGATGCTTTTTAATACCTCTGTCGTTTTTTCTTCACCATAACTTCAACTCCACAAAAAATAATTGAGACATTTTTTCATTTAAGAGATTAAAAAGAAGTTGCATGGAGTGAGATTGAGTAAATATGGCAACTGAATAAACTGAGTCATGCTAAATTTAATTAAAATTGTTCCACACTCAAGTTTTGTGTGCTAGTACCCTGCTGTGATTAAATATGCACTCCATACTTTACCAAAAAGCTGGACATTTATGTTTTACAACATTACATTCAAAGTTTCAAAACTTGTAGATTGTAAATACCTGATTGTTATGAATGACTTCTGAGTGAACAATGCCATTTGCATCCAAAAAAAAACAGCAACTCCACATCATCTTGACATTTGACTTCATTTGCTGTGCTGTTTTAGAATGTGGTGAATTTAACACTTCCATTCATAGCAATTTGTTTGTAAGATGTTTCAAGCAGTACAACTGTTTTCCTTGCTGTTTTTGCTAAAAGGAAACAGAATTTTATATTGTTCCAACTTTTCAGCCATTACAAAAATTGACCAATACACAAAATGTGTGACCATGATTTTACATGATGACACATTTGGCAGATTGACCCAGAAGGGTCCCCAAAAGAAGTATGTAGAAGCAGAAACATACTACAACTGATGTAGCTATCAGAGAATCATTCCAGTTATTTTGGGATAGCCTGCCATATATATATTTTTGCACTCAATAGAAATATAAGTTCATCAACTACATTCTTGTACCATCTATTTATGACTCCCCACCACACACACCCTTTGATATAGAATAAACTGACTTTGTTTATGTAAAACATTGTATGAACTGAAGATTATATGATGGTTGGGGGTCATGTAAAGAAGTTGATTTTTGTCATGACTTATGAATGTATGGACTTAGTTAAAAATATTTTTCATCAATTAAACTTGGAAAATCCATGTTATGAAGACCTTAACCATCGCTCAAATCTATCTGGTTTATAAATTTTTTTATTTCTTTAAATAACTGTAGTGTTATTCATGGAAGATTATAATTTAATTATAGTTACTAAATACTGTATTAAAAAATATACAGTTTGCATCTAAAGAAACTAAAACAGATGAAAGCTAATGTTTCATTTCTCAGTATTATGTATAAATATCGATAGAGTAAACCAATTTTTCCCATATCCATTTTTAAAATTACTCCATATTATATTTTTCACAGTTGTTGTGCTTTAATTAATAGAAACAATTATTAAAACAAGTAACAGAAAAATGTTAGGTGTTTTATTCTGACATTGGTTGAAAAGTAAATATTTAAAATTTTTAAATATCAGGACAAACCCAATTTTAATGGATTACACATATGAAATAAATGAATCAACTGCCTAAGAATCTTTTCAAAGCGAATTAATGTGATTTTTAATGAGAGGTATATACTGCATTTACGTTATAAATATTATCTCTAATTTAAAATAGTCTAAAAAATATAACAGTGATTGATTTCATTAGGAGTAGTCAAATTAGAATTCAATAGAGTATAGTCAGCAAGATACTGAAGCTAATTAAAAAGTAATGTTCATTGGAAAAAAAGTTGAAAGAGTTTTACAAGATGGAAAATAAATAAACTTAAATGACCATCAAGTAATGCATACAGACATAACTGTTTGTTGCCTTATTTTATGTGGTTATCACAATCTTCAACTGTTATTTGCCTTTTTATATACATACTTATAATTATTTCTATTTTATGACAGTAAAGTACACTTTAATTAAATTAACTGAATCAGCACACTTCAGTACTGTTGATCCAAATTCAACACTTTAAGTTTGTAATATCTTCCTTCAGTATTTGTTCATATCAAACGATTACAGTTTAATGTACAAGTACCAGATTTTCTGGATTCACATATCTAACTAAATGATTTCCAGTTAAATATTTTAATGACTACTATTAATTATTTATTAGAATATAAATTATTGTTATATTTTTAGCTCAGTTGCAAACTTTAAATTAAAATGAAAATTAATATATCAATTCATATCAAACATAATCACATGGTATAATTATCATATACATCGAAAAAAAAGATGGAGTTTGATTATATCACGTGATTGCACTTAAAAAGAATAATCTTTATTTAAATTTATATATGGTCTACGATAGATATGATAATATTCTAGCCTAATAAATTATTAATAATAATCATTAATATATTTGTCTGAAAAGGATGTTGTAAAGCGTGTGAGTGCAGGAAATTTTGTGATAATAAATTGTAGTAATTTTTTGTCTTATCTTTTTTTATATACCTTTCTTCTCAAATAGTATGGCGCTATTATTTTGAGTGACGGGCTGCTAAATGGTAATGATAATTGATTGGATAGTTATCTAGGATAGTTTTGGGCCAGTGATCTGCAAAAAAAAATAACTTATAAATCTCACTGCAATCTGAAAGCATGTTCGAGCTTTACACAAAGTAAATTCAAACTCAGATTGTGCGACTCCAAAGCGGACGCAATTATTACATTATGGGTGGTGTCTATGTTCATATGTAAACATTATCCAAGATTTCAAAATAAAGATTAATATTTAATTTTAAAAAAAAGATAAACACATTATCAAATTTATTACTATTTAAAATAAATATTAATTTATTTTTAAATTATTATTATTATTAATAATATTTATTACGTCTGAAAATCCATTCTCCGTTTAATTTAAAGCAGACCTCTTATTTTCAAAAAAATTCTTACGGGCTAAAAAAAACATTGTATGTACGTTTACAATTAAAACAAAAACAGAACTGATTTTAAAGGTTATCTATTTTTACTTTGCAACTGCATTAGGTGAAGTGAAAAAAAAGAGAAGGGGGGGGGTAAGAGTTTTTTTAGTGTTGTTGTGTTTAGGTGTCAGTCATTAAATCTTTGCATGGCAGAACATAGCTGAAAGACTTACTTAATATCTTATCTAGAATTTCACATGTGTGTGTATTTATATTAATATGTTTGTATAAGAAGTCCATGAAACACAAGTATCAATTATCCTGATATGTCTCTGATCTGGGTTCGAATTTGATTGGTTGAAACCTAAAAAACCTAGCTGAAAGAATATCTTATGTAGAATTTCATATAGAAAAGCATTTGTCTAGTACAGGGATGGGCAATTGTTTTGGCTCAGGGGCTGCAGAAGTTGGCGGAGGGCCGCATCGGGGGCCACTTTGTGGAAGCAAAGGATAGCTAGAGGGCCGCATCTTTTTTCATGATATAATAAACACACTGCTTTATTTCCTGTATTAGCAAAGAAATACTTGTTTGTCCATTCTTCATTGAACACACGACATTCATAATCGATTTTACATTTTTTCGAAGGGTTCATGGTTTCACTAAAGTTGGAAATGTATATATTTTAATATAATGTTCAATAGTTTCTCTTCCTCTTTCCTTCTTTATTTTTGCTTTTCTAATATATAACATATAATAACCACATTCCACTCATTGGTGGAAGAGTGAGAGTTTTAGTAGATAATAAGATCTAACGAAGACTGCTAGGAACAGTCGAAACTGTAATATTAATAAATAATTTTGCTTTAAAGTGTAAAAAGAGTGGAATGTGATTATTATATGTTATAATGTATATATTTGCTAATGCAAAGACAAAATTGAAATTAACCAGATCAACTGGAAAAGCACTGCACATCATATCTACACTGCCATCCTAGTGGAAAATATGAAATGAATCTTCAGTCGCGCATGGGAAAGAAATTTCAGTTCAAGATGGAATTTTCTGATTGTCTTGGAGGGCCATATAAAAACTCTTAATGGGTCGCATGTGGCCCTCGGGCTACTATTTGCCCACCCCTGATCTGGGATTGGATAAAATCTAAAAAAATTCAGATTCTAATCAGGCTTAGGATTTATTTTTGTCCAGGTAGATCACTTATGATCAAACCAACTACCCAACCATTATTGCAGTTGTAAAGATCTCATTGATGAATTATTTAAAGAGTGTTTTATTTTTTATGTAAACATGTATGACTATAGATATGCTTTTTTCATCATCATCATCATTTTAATCATTATTAATCAATTGCAGGATGAAGGAATTTCAAGTTAACAATATGTACTTCAAACCATGCTTTTGAGTCAATTAGATTACATTGTTCCAGAATACAAAATAAGATTTTTATTTATATAAAAAAAAACAGTCAAATAATTTGAGTGAATGTATGTCCAACTTCTGGAGAAGACTATGAATTATTCAAAAACTTCAGAAAAAAGTGATATTAATATCAAATTATCTCATCTTATTGGCATAAATTATTTTATATTTTAGTATAGGGGTTCGAACTAAGATTTTCACATGACCCTCAACTTTCCAAGCCATCTCATATTGCTGACCCACCTGATCACACACATGTTGAAAAGATAAATAATCACCAATATACATATTTCATGCTAAACAAACAATCATCAGTTAGTTCAGATTACTATCTCCACACATATATACAATCAGTGCTCAGCTTTATATTAAGATAGTTAATCCTCATACTTTAATAGACAGGCATGAAACTATTCCAACCCACAACTCTTCAGCCATCCATTTCATTGAAAATCTGCTGATGGAACATTCAAAGCCCAATTTAAAGCTTGTAGCCTGATAATAAAAAATGAATAAAGTGATGGCTGTTTGGAAAAGTTGCATTAATTCAAAACTCTTTTCTGGTGAAGACCTTAAGCTAGAAATTAATTTGGAAAATATGGATAGTCTAGCACTATATAGAATTTATCAAGCACAACTATATGATATCTATTGGTTACTCAAACTCATACAAGGTGGCAGTAATGGAGTTGGAGAAGCAATAGCAAAGTTAACATATGGTAATGATACATTATGTAAGATGTGATATGTTGGACTATTTCCATCTTTTATGAATGAATGTTGAATGTATAGAAAATTTTAAACTTTATTTAAACTTTTCCAAATACAAACAACTTGTTAGTACTAACACACAAATAGACAATACAGGTTAGTAATTACACAATGTTTTGAGTAGTATTATTTTCCACTCTTCTTCAGGTGTTGCTGGCCTTTATGCACAATGACAATATTCACTTCGAAGTTGAACTCGCACCTTTAGATTCTTGAATATTGAATTTAAGGCAAACACTCTACCAACTGAACTACTCTGTCAGTTGGCAGAGTGTTTGCCTTAAATTCAATATTCAAGAATCTAAAGGTGCTAGTTCAACTTCTAAGCGAATATTGTCACTGTGCATATAGGCTAGCAACACCTGAAGAAGAGTGGAGAATAATACTACTCGAAACATTGTGTAATTACTAACCTGTATTGTCTATTTGTGTATTATTACTAACAAGTTGTTGTATTTGGAAAAGTTTAAATAAAGTTTAAAATTTTCTACACATTCAACATTCACTCATAAATTATGGAAATAGTCCAACATATCACATCTTATAATATACCATAATTACAAACCTTCAGACTGATACATTATGTGTTAGTAAAGGGATGTTAGATTACTTAGAAAAAGTACAAAGAGAAGTAGGAAGATGTGCATTAGATGCAGATGTTGTGGATGACAAAAGAAGTAATTCAAGGGAAAAGGGATGGTCAAGTTTTTATATGAGAGATACAAAAAACAAAATGAAAATATTCAGTAGATTGCAGTTTATGAATAATAAGAGAATAGCCAAAGTAGTATTTAATTGGGTTATGAGTAAAAGGCAGAAAACAAGATGGGTGAGAAAATTAGTATGATATGCAGAAGATTTGGATAAAGAATTTATGTCAGTATACTTATGCAAATCGTGGGTTGATTGTGTTAGGAGAATTGTTTAGTGTTATAGTGGCAAGGAACAGATAGAAGAATAGATGCATTAATAAAAAAAAATAGGAAGTTGGAGAGATAGAGAACTAGTATGGAGAGTAAAAAGAGTTTAAATATATATAGAAGTAAACAAAATATTGGGTGCAAGTTAATTTATGATAATAGCAAGGAAAGTAGTTTGCTGTTATAGCTTGAACAGGACCTTTATCAACAAGGGAATATACACATAAATGGAAAAATGTGGATGATTTAGTCTGCAAGTTGTGTAAGGAAGGTATAAAAATATTAAGCATCTGTTAATTGAATGTAAATTTTTGCAAGCAGAAAGGGTATAAATAATGAAGTTGTGAAAGAATAAATATAAATAAAGTGATTATAAAGAAAGTGGGTTCTTGGTTTTTATGCTGGGTTTGGGAAAAGATAAGGGGGATTTTAGATATAAAGGCCATGGAGTTGGCAAAGATTATGTTGTGGAAATGGGATGGAGCAGGTTAGAGAAGAATATGGGAAAAACAGGTTGGGGAATGAAAAGGGAAGGTGGCTAACAAGTTTCTCTGGGCATAGTGACTGAAAGATTTCTGACTCTGAAAAAGAAGAAGTCACAGTAGATCACATCAATTTGCTTCTTAAAAGTAATGTGTTTATATGGATCATATGGTATTTTGTCCACTATACATTACATTTTTAATGATCAGATTTGAAGGTGACAAATATGAGAAAAAATTTAAAACCAACAAACATCGTATGATCACCATTTCCTATGCTTTCACAAGATGTTATTAACAATGGCAAACTCTCTATACAGTAGTGCCACCAGTAATCAATGGGTGCAGGAAGCATCCATTGATACTAAGGCTTGCACTGGATGGCACTTCTGTATGAACAAATTTAAAAATGCATATTATGAATTGTATTGATATAGTTGGCATACTACATTCCATTTTCATTGAGGTTCCATTTTTAAATACTGGAGGGGGCTTTCGAAATCATACTTGAATAATTAATCGACAAATTAATGGATGTGTATTTAAAGGCATAAATAATGGAATCTAGATTTTTATATAAAATAATTTAAAAATAAATATATAAACAGTGGAACATAGGTTTATATTTTTACATATTTATCTATATTTAAATAAAGTAGTAGTTTTTTTTTTAAATCATTTTTATAAAATAATTTAAAAACTCAAATACTTTGCAAAATTTGAACAATTTTTATGAGTAGTTCATCATTTAAAAATAAAACAATTTCCTGTAATGTTAATAGTTTTTAAAAAAAGTTTTTACAAAGTAATCTAGAAATAAATACATATTTGTACTTGCTTGATAATAAAGTATTCTGCTTATTGAAAAATGAAACAGTTTCCTGGACATCAGCTAAACCGTTGGTAATCAACAAAAGCATTCTGTCGATCCACTGAATGGAGGAAACCAAATTCTGTAGAAGATAATATCCACTTCTCCTTAACTATGACAGTCTGGTCTTGATTATATATGCTGTTTTAGCAATAAAACAGCAGCTCACTGGAATCTCTTTCTAGCCTTTTTTGGAAAATTCAGTCTGTTCATTGCCAGTAATCGAAATTTTTAAAAAATTTAATTTGCCACTTTATTCTTTTTTTAATTTTTTGTTATTAACCCTGTTCATTATTTTATTGCACCATGTACTGATTAAGTAACATTTTCTTTGATGAAAAATAATAAAAATCATTTACAATGGATTTGTCCTTTACTAATTAATATATTTTGTAAAACTTTACAGTTGACACTTAGTTTTTTGTCTGTTTTGGAGATAATAAGAAAATTAAAAAAAATTGGCAGTCAAATAAAAAAATTGCAAAAAAAAAAAAGAAATATAAAATTTACAACTAATTGTTACTTTAATATGATATAAAATCACTAAAACATCACATATTTCCTATTTCCTATGTTTACACAACTTGTTATAACAGTAATGTGATGTGATGTGATGCATTGTAGCTTCTCCTTGAATGGAGTCAGGAATCTCTCAGCAACAATGCCCAGAAAAACCTGTTAGCCACTTGATCTTCCATTCCCCACTCTAAATTTTCCCATATTCTGCTCCATCCCATTTCCACAACATAATCTTTGTTAACTCTATAGCCTTTATATCTAAATTCCCTCTTATCTTTTCCCAAACCCAACATAAAAACCAACAATCCACTTTCTGTATAATCACTTTTTTCATATTTATTCTTCCATAACTTTATTATTTGTACCCTTTCTGTTTTCAAACTCTCCATACAATAATGCCACCTAGTGCAAGCCTTAGTAATCAATGGGTGAAAGAAGGTTTGTGCATAAAAATCCCTATCTAGTGCCTAATTCATCCATATCCCCAGATTAGTTTCTAGATTGTGGCTTTCATCAGTGAGAAGCTTTGGATCTGAGAACATTGCACATAGATCTTAGAATCTAACATAATTCTCCAGTAGTCACCTTTTACATGTTTAGTTAACTGTAAATCTAAGAAACAAGTAAACACACAAAAATGTCTTCAGTCCAAACTCATTTGCTTGTATGGTCAAATAGATCTGAACCCAGTTCATTATTTATATATTTTGGTGTCTATAGTTTTTAATAAACCATCATCATTCTATGAATAAGATTGGTATAAAACCACTAAAACATCACATAATCACCACTTCTTATGCTTACCCAAGCTGTTAAAACAGTAACAAACTTTCCAAACAATACTGCCACCCAATGCAAGCCTTAGTAATCAATGGATGTAAGAAAAGTTTGTGCATAAAAATCCCTATCTAGGATCTAGGTGGTCCTCTCAGATTCAAGGTTCTCACTGATGAAAGTCACAAGCTAGAAACTAATCTAGGGATATTGGATAAATAGGCACTGGATATGGATTTTATGCACAAACCTTCTTGAATCCATTGATTACTAAGGCTTGCATTGGGTGACACTATTGTATGAACAGTTGCTATTGTTTTAATATGACATACAATCCATATTCCCTCAAAATGTTCAATTTATCACTGAATTATCACAGTATAGTTTTAGCAGTTCTGTTTAAAAGCAAAAATTATTCTTCATGTAAAATGTGATAAACAGAGTAGCTAAAATTACAAAAAACATTAATCACAAAAAACGATTTGCAAAGAGCTTTCGATACCGTGTACCAGAATCACAGTGACATATTGAAACTGAATGGTTAATATTACAGTGCAGGCTCAGTGGAACACTAGTGTTACACTGATTGATAACCTTTTTAGACTTCATAATAAACCAAGCCTCTTTAAACTTCCTCTTTCTATCATTTGATTCATTGCACATGATTCTGGTATATGGTACCGAAAGCACTTGGTAAATAGTTTTTTGTGATTAATGGTTTTTTTAAATTTTAGCTACTCTGTTTATCACATTTTATATGTGAAGAATAATTTTCATTCTCAAAGCCAGAGATTCCAAACTAGCCCCATCTCCACTCCTCACAGACACTTGGGCAATCCTCTAACTCCCATTCTCTCAGCCTCTGTCATAGGACTCAATTACGAAGACATGCATTTTGGATCGGCCTGGACTGCACACCATTTCCCCTTTCCACTTCCCATTCCCTTTTCACATATATCCTTCCTCTCTTACCATGTTGCTCCTAAAATTTCAATTTATTTTATAATCACTCCCTTGTAAATCTTTCCTAACTGTATCTATATTTTTTTTGATGAATAAACATCATTGAGAAAAATATCTGACAGAGTTTTTGTATTATTTATTTATTATTAAAAGCAAAAACTAAAAAGAAAGTTGAATATAGTATACCAACAATCTCAGTATCTCCATCCTCTTGCCTTGAAACATAGAAATTTTAAATTTCTTATATAACAAAGTATCAAGTTGAATTTTTTTTTACAAGTATGGTATTTATTTTATTTAATATTCCAAACTAGTTTGTTGATGGATTATGGTCCTGCTTAATTGGATGCAGTGGTTACATGCAGATTTTGGAGATCAAAGACCATGGAATGCATCCAAGCTTTGTCACTTCTGATGATTGGGTTTAATATAAACTCCAGAGAAATATTTTTATTTATTAATTAATAGGTATTTTGAATTTGAACTGTTTAAATGTGATTCCCCCCCCCCCAGTAGTCTTGGGATTTCCCCCCTAGGTAGCCACCAGATAATTATTTAATATTGCTCAGCAAATAGAAATCTATTTTTACTAGTGGATAAAAAAATGGATAATGAATAAATAGAAAATGTCCACAAATTCTCAATTCCCAGTAACTGACAAACCTAACTAAGACTGATTTTATACCCATTGTTTTTTAATCAAGAGCTGTTGAAGACACTTTTAATCTGCAATGAGATGTTTAAGGTCTGTTTTATTTTTATTTTTTATTAAGATAGAAGTTTATTGAGAAGTTAGAAGAAAAAAAAGAGGCAAATGAAAAACATGTACAATAAGTGACTAGAATCAGGTGAAAGTCTTTACATGTTCATAATCAATGGTATGAGCTATGTGAAAAAGGAAATTCTTGTGATACAGGTTAGATTTCCAAAAGAATTACTCTCACCTATGTCTTTGAAAAGACAATCAGGAGCCAGAGTTTGATCTCTGGCTGCTGTAGTTTTGATGATGCTTATAAAAGTTTTGAGTACACTGGAGCTGGCTTGACCAAAGATGCATTTGCATCTGGTCAGCCAAATGCCGAAGACAGGGAGGGTGGAAAGTCTTATGATGGAAAATGTACCAGTGTTGATGGCTTTCTGAAGATCTATGATAATGTTGATGTTGGTTGATACAGTTTTTGCAATATAAGCTCTTATTGGATTGAGGAGAGAACAGTCATTTATTAGGTGATGGATGGATTACTCAGCAGAACTACAGAGTTGGCAAGTAATGTTAAGGCTGGTGAAACCTCTCTTGTCTTTTTGTTTAAAAAGTAAGGGTTTCTAGTTTGTTCTTAAAGAAAAAAATAGTATAATCAATTTTATTGGAAGCTTTGCATTTTTCATTTGTCTTGCATAGTTTGATGAAGTCTGGAGGTCAAAGTGCAAAGATCACAGCTCAAGTCTCTCACTTTCTGAATTCAAACTTTTTACAAACTCCTGAGAACCATTTACTTCTTTTTCACTCTGTTGAAAAACTGACAAAGTCGTCCAATTGATTCAATCAAACTTGGGGCATTATTGCCATTTGTCTTTTAGTATAACGATAGAATAGTACACTCTGGAACTCAAGGTCTTTGGATCGCAATTTCATTTCGTCACATCCAGGTCTGGAATTTTTTTTATAAACTCTCCCGAGCGATAATCATTCAATTATTATTTATAAAAGATGTAAATTATTATTTATCCAAAATATGTTTGTATCCGCTCGTGATTGTATTTGAATGATTATTTTGAAAATAGAAATAGTATTAAGTATTAAATATATATATGACATTGATAAAATCTAATCTAAAATATTTTAACGCTATTTGATGCTGAATAATGAGACTCACTATTTATTATTTAACTGCTTCATTAATTTTTTGGCATTGAAACAATAATGTCTGGCAAATAAAGAGTTAACATCTTGGAAATGAGCTAAGTTATATTTTTAAGTGTTCTTTTTATTTTTTTTAAAAAAGAATAAAGAAAACTCAAAATTTAAAACATTATGTGGTATTTTTAGGAAATATGTTTTTCTTTTAAATGCAAATAAGATTCTAGGCTTTTAAAGTAGTAGCTTACTATAATGGATGAGAAACTGCTTCAACATTTTTGTTGTTTGTTACCTAGAAATGGATTTTGACACAAGCATTAAAAAAATTGGAAATGATTGATCCAACCAACAGGTGTTGAAAAGAAAAAAAAGAAAATATGTTTAAAAGTTCAAAACAGAAGTGATTGTACTATTGTTATATTGCCTTTCAGTAGTAGATATATAATATTAACAAAATCATATGATCTCTCATATGCTTAATCATATAAAACCAATAAAATATTACGATTCTATCACATGACTCCAGCTTACACCTTGTTTAAGATATTAGATAGAACAGCACTGAAAAAGGATTTAATAACCACTATCATCTGTTATCTATTAGTTATTAAAACTTATAATAGGTGGCGTAGTTGCGATGAAAGAAAAAATGTTTAATCATATCCTTTCAAGAGCAGTATTTTTACCCTTCTCTAAGTCATCTATTACAACCTTAGTAATCAGTAAATCCAGATGATAAAAATCTAATAAACACTACTAAAGCTTAAAACAATAAACATCACATGACCACCTCCTCTTATGCTTGTGTATAACTGTTGTTAAAACAGGCAAAACTCACTATATATATATTGCCACACACAGCAAGCTAGAGTAATCAATGGATGCCAGAAGGCTTGTGCATAAAATCCCCATGTAGTGCCTGCTCATCCACTATCCCCAGACTAGTTTTTGGCTTATGGCCTTCGTCAGTGAGGAGCCTTGGATCTGAGAGCACTGCATCTAGATCTTAGGATAATGGAGATAAAAGGTAGTTGCTGGAGGGTTGCATTAGATCCTAAGATCTAGATGCAGTGCTCTCAGATCCAAGGCTCCTCACTGATGAAGGCCATAAGCCAGAAACTAGTCTAGGGATATTGGATGAGCAGGCACTAGATGGGGATTTTATGCACAAGCCTTCTGGCATCCATTGATTACTCTAGCTTGCTGTGTGTGTGGCAATATATATATAGTTTTCCTGTTTTAACTACTAAAGCTTATTAGTTTTAATAATACAAAGAAATAAAATATTTCTAAGTGCACAAGTTCATTAGTTCCGGCTTTAAATCTTAGTCCTCACTGATGAAAGCAAAATGCTGGAGTCTATATTAAATGGGGATTTTTTAGCATTACTCTATTTGATGTCCGCTGATTATTTAAGCTTACAGAAGATGACTTTATAGTAAGATGAAAATTGCTTGTGGGATAAATAATCTGAAACCAGTTTAGGAAATTAAGTAATGGGAACATTAAGATCGCAGGCTGAAGCCCAAAAGTATATTAATGTAAATAATTGAAATGTTTATTACTCACAGACTCTGCAGTCTTACTATGTGTTAAACCATATATGGTATATTTTAAAAGAAACTGATTTTTTTTCACTCTCAGCTAATAATCAATTTAGGAATTTTTTGCTATCCAGTCAGTCACACTTATCTGAACAGATGTTATAATAATTAATTTATATGGAAAACGATTCATAGCCATGATCAATTATATTTTTTGATTACCATGTTCACAGCTAAGTAACTTTTTAGAATCATCAAACCTACTTTCCAAAAGATTAATAATTAATAATTCTAAATTGCGCATTAATTCTCAATACAATGATTTAACTTTATTGATTTGTAGAATAGCATCAAAGAATCTGCTTATAATTGGATCTACTATAGCTACATTATGTACAGATTAGCTATGGAATCGTAGGGTTACTACATGCCTTCTTTTAGACAGATATCCTATAATTTGATATTGAATCTGGTTCATTTCAAATACAAGGCCTGTATGAATTAGTGCACTTGCTGATTGTCAGGTCTTTGGATTGAATCCAGTTCTGGAACTTCTAGTATTGGAGCTTCTTATAAATTCCTGAGTAATAAAGCTGTTTGATTATTTATTTGTTTTTGTCTTGTGTGGTTTAGTGCATTGGTAGAATATAGATTCTGAAGGATGGGATCCTTGGATTGATTCCAGTTCTGGAATTTCTGGTATTCAACTTTCTTATGAACTCTTGAGGAATACAATTATTTGATTATATTGCACTTTGTAGTTTAGTGCAATAATAAAAATGTCAGAATCTGATATGGTCCTTGAATCGATCCCAGTTCAGGCATTTCTAAAGCTCAAACTTTTTATGAACTCTTGAGCAATATGATTATTATTTTTTATTTCAAATGAAACATAATGAACAAGTGATGCTGTTGAATGCATGTGCCATGCATTTGTCATATTTTTTCTGATTTCTGCATGTTTGTTGAGATTAACATATTTTTTTATTTTTTAAAGGTTATCAATATTTATGTGTGCTTCAGTTAATCTTTTCCTCTAAAATAATGTCTATGACCTCTTACTTTTAAGTTATTATTTTTACAGAAGATTTTTCTATTCCTCATATTTCCAGTGTTTTAGTATTAATAAGATGAAAACTTTAAATAGCCCACTGTGGTATAGAGGCCTCTTCAACAATTCTCATACTGAGTAAAGTTTGAAGGCAATACTCACCCAACATGCAATTGCCAGGTGATTAGTTTTTTTTATCCTTTAAACTCTAAAAATAACCTCATGAGTACTGATTTCATCTTCACTGATCCTGCTGGGAGCAATCGGAAAGACCTTTATCCTGGTAGACCATTTAAAATTTATTTTATTATACTAAATTTATACCATCTAATATTAAATGTAAGCTGGCTGGCTATGGCCCAGATACCAAAAAATTCTCAGGCCTGGGATTCAAACCAGGCTAAATAAAATTTAAATTTTTTTCAACAGGCTTGTGTCATTTATTTAGATTTAAATTTTTTCTATAATATCTATATTCTTTATTCCTTTTTTTACAATCCACAATTGACAATGTTGATGTTTTGATTGCCCCAGAAATCTTCTTCAGAACTTTTACTTATATTTCCAAATGTCAACTGCTAGCAGGTGAGATTTGGAAATATAAGTAGAAGTTCTGAAGAAGATTGTTGGAACAATCAAAACTGTCAATAGTGGTTTGTAAAAAAGCATTGTAAAAAGTAATAAAGAATATAGATGATTTTAATATTATATGAATTTGGCAATGCAATAAGAAAGATAAAGTTTAAATTTTTTAATTATATTTTCATTCATCTTATCGCTGCTTGATAAACTATTCTGCAGCTATAAAATCATTAATTTTGAATATTAATAAGAGCCAGCTGAAAAGATAAGATGAACAGAGTGGCCAACAATACAATCATAATCTCCAATAATACTAATAGTAGAAATAAGCAGGGTCAAACCAAACAGTTGCTATTTACTTTACTGAAGATTTAAGAAATATATTAATTAGATTTTAATTTACATTCACTTTATTCATATTAGAAAATCATTGTTCAGATATTAGTCTTACATTTTCTATTGTGCAGTTCATTAACTCTGATGTTAGTATCTTTAAGTCCACTTTGGTTATATTGTGTAGTGACAGAGCGGTGAACTCTGAAGCGTAAAGCCATAGATCATGATTCCAATTCTGTCATTTCCAGGGTTCAAGCGTTTTACAAATTCCCATGCAATATATGTGTGTGTGTGAGTGAGTGTAAATTATATTTGTTTGCAAAATTTTCAGCAAGCAAGCAATTTCAAATTGTTTAAAATTAGACAATGATTTAGATTTAAGAATTTTGGGGGAAGAAATGGGAACAACTTTTAGCTTTGCTTTAAAAACACACTGAAATCATTGTTGAATATGTTATTATTTTTTTTATCTTATTAGCTCGAGTTACATGCATTTGGAGTTGCTATTAAAAAAATTAGTAAGACATTTATGGTCACCAAAATGGTGACACTACCTTGCTTCTACTAAATTATGAAAACTTTATCATTTTTGAATCACCAAAGAGTTGCCCCATTTGTTAACAGAATTATTTCAAGTTTTTAAAAAAGTAGTGAAATTAACAAATCCTAAAACAAAACTAGACATTATCCCACAAGTTTATAGTTTTTGCATATTAACCTTAGTAACATGATTAAAAGTTAGCTAAAGATGAATTTAATTCAGTAACAGCATAAAATTATCTTGGGTAATGGCAATGTTTTTTTTACACAGTGTGTGAGCAAAGAGTATAAGGCACATGTTTAACACAGTGGTGGATTCAACAAATGAAGATTCCTGGATCAATTCCCCATGGAGGAAAGTAAAAACATATCAATCCTGTCAAATGAGTGAAATTGGTACATTTTTCTGTTGTTAATAGAAAAATACAAAACTCAAATGTCTGTGGTGATCCCTGCATTATTAAAACTATGCCAAAACTTTATTGCACATATTCTTTATATTTCCATGATTTCATTTAATAAAATTCAAATATTAAAGTTGTCCATCTAAAATAACTTAGATAAAAATCTTTTATATTAACATTTATTAGCAATATGTATTAACAAATGAGTATGATCAAGAAAAAAAAATGATAGACACTTTTTCCAAAATCTTGCACTTTGTCTCAACCCCAAAATATTCACTATGCAGTTGATTGTTCACAGTTGGATGTTAAAATCCCCTGATATCTAGATGTAGATTCATGTAGATTCATCTATCAGAGTGAATGATTGAGCTGGGTTTATATTTTCTCTCAATAATGAGAAACAGAGCAGAGCACACAGAAATAATGGCAATCATATCTTCTCTTCAAAAATTCCCCAAGGTCTATGTATTTGAGACATGTTTGTTTTGCAATGTAATGTGATGTGATGTGATATGATGTACTGTAGCTTCTCCTTAAACGAAGTCAAGAATCTCTCAGCAATTATGCCCAGAAAAACCTGATAACTACTTTATTTTACATTCCCCAGTCTAAGTTTTCCCATATTCTTGTGTTAGACTTTTGATGACTGAATTATATTTCCTTTATTAATACTGACAATTCTGTTTGATTTGTATTTATTGATTAGCATTTTCAGTATGGCTTTGTAAAATTAGAATCTATTATATAAAATGTCTATTGCATCAGTACCCATTTCCCTTATTTTCCTAATAATTATATATATATATAATTCTTTGAATATATACAGAATGTTATCAGTAATTATTAAAGTGATTATCTTGCAAGTGGCAAACCAAGCTTCAGTCTATAGGCTGCAGGCCCAGTTCATCAGTTTGGGTGCTTGATTATTATTATTATTATTTTAATTTTCAAACAAATCATTTTGATCAATTAAACATATATATAATAGAATATATCAAAACTCTAAATATACTATATATATATTTGTAAAGCAATACAGAGATTTCAGACCACTCAATAAAGTATGATATGTTTAGAGCAACAAGAAGAGATAGAAAACGAAATACATAGTTGAAAAAATAATCAAGTGTTACTGATATCATTAAAAAAATTAAGATTGAATTGGGGTTGGACTGGACATATTATGTGAAGAGATGATAATAGATGAACAATTGAAATCTTAAACTGGATTCCAAAATATTGTAAAAGACCTAGAAAAGAGACCACGTGTAAGATGGACGAACGAAATAAGAAAGGGTATTGGGGTGATGTGGAGAAGAGCGGCTAGACTTCGAAGAAGATGGATTGAGCTTGGAGAGGTATTCATCCTGCAGTAGATCGATGATGGCTGAAAACGATGAGGATGAAAGCAATTATTAGTTTTATAAATAAATTGTAAAAACAAAATTGCGACATTCTTAAACTATTATCATATGTCACAAATATTTTAAAAATTTAGATTATTGAAAGATTAAAGAAATTATTTTAGATAATAAACCTGTTTCCCCCTCCCCTTCACAAAGGAATGGATAATCAATGATGTAATTTGTACCAATTAATCATTCATACAGGTTTTTATTTGTTTACAAAGCATCTTTTATAAATATACATTACTTTACAAGTTTTTTTAACAATTATTATTTTTAAAATATTATCTTATTAAGCCATTAATTAGTTACAGTGAATAAATAAGTACATTTCGACATTTCTATTAATTTGTGGGGGGGGGGGGACTAAATTATTATTAAAATGCTGTTGGAATTAAGATTCGGTTTTAAAATTAAAGTTTGTACGTTCATCAATATCACATGACTTTCTTATATGTTTCCACGTGCAGTTTTTTTCCTAATAAAATGATTAGTAAATAATCTTTAACATCCTAGATGATGTCATCAAAATGAAAACATTTAGGTAATGTCACATTTACTAATTAAAGTGTAGGAGTTTGTTAAAGGATAAATACTAAATTATGATGATGAAGATGTGTGTAAAAGTAAGGATCTGGACCAATTGATGAAGCTGGTTCTGTCAGAAATGCATTTTGGAGATTTGTTTTTAATATATGTCTTTATCCATATGTTTTAAGAATATTTTGAGTTTTAGAAGTTTTATTACGTATTGAAATATAGAAAAACTGATCTGATGTCAAAAATATAACTAGAAGCAAATTAGCTTGGGTTCCAACATAAGTTTTTTTTAATCATAATTTATCAGGCTATTAATTGGAATTAATATAAAAAAAATAAAAGTCCTTATTAGATGCATAAGTGTATTTGTTGTACTTTGATCCTAGTCCTCAATGATATAGCTAAAAAGCTAAAAACTAGTCTGGAATGGGGGTGTTATAGTGCTATAACATTTAGTGTTAATTGATTATAGTATTTTTTTTTTCTTTCTGACAGCAAGTTCCCTAGCCAATTCAGATAACCATCCAATTATTGGTCAGAAAAATTGAAGGGTAGCCAAAAGAGAAACTATAAAAGACCTCAATGAACTGAAGTTAGCTAGTGTGGTAAGCAGTCTCTTCTTTATTGCCACTTCATGATATAGTGCAAACACATTTGCTACCATGCCCATGGCCTGGGATTTAAATCCTTACTAAAACCTGGGATATTTCAGATGGTTGAAAATTCTTAAAGTTCAGGGCTCTTTACAACCAAATAACTAGCTAATGTTATTTAATAAATGTCAGGTTTGAACAAAAAAATTTGTAAAAGAAAATGACAAGCATAAAAATACACTTCCCTTATATTACATAGTTGTGTAATCCTATTGCCCAATTATCACAAGCTACAACTTAATGTTCATACCTATCTTATTTATTTAAGCATAATATGAGCATTAATTAATTAAATACACATTAGATAATAACTAACTAGCAATAAGTAATTAGTAACTTTATAATAATGTGATGTGATATATTGTGGCTTCTCCTTAAACGAAGTCAAGAATATCTCAGCAATTATGCCCAGATAAACCTGTTAGCCACTTTATTTTTCATTCCCCACTCTAAATTTTCCCATATTCTACTCCATCCCATTTCCACAACATAATCTTTATCAACTCTATAACCTTTATATCTAAATCCCCTTTATCTTTTCCCAAACCCAGCATAAAAACCAATAATTCACTTTCTGTATAAATTGTTCTGAAGATCAAGTGATATTCAAGCCCCCTAGTGGCATATTGAATAATTAATAGTCCCATTGAATTATCGAAGTTGAGTTTTTTAATTGCATTATTCAGATGAGAATTGAACTTGGACTCTTCTCTTCTGGATCTACCATTTTTTTAACTACTTTGTTAAACTGCATATGACAACTGAATAGCAGTTGACTAGATTGTTAACTAATGTTTATCATTGTGTGTGTGTGTGTAAACATGATTCATTATTTTTAAAACCGTATCAATTTCCCATTTTGTGCAACTTTATTTTACTTGCTACAAATGGCTTGTCATTTTTTCAATGAAACTTTTCTTAAGACTTCATATAGATTCAATACTTATTGTTGTTTTGTGTAGTTGGGAGTAGTGATAAACTGGCATATTCTGGAGCTCAAAGTCCATGGATTATAATCTAGCTATACTACATTCAGTGCTTGAATTTTGTATGAATAGCCAATGAATAAACCATTCAAGTAATTATTTAACATTTTCTGATACATCAACATTACTAATCATTAAAACATTCTTTCATCTTCAAACTATAAATTCAATGCATTTCGACCTTTACTAATTACTTGTCATTTGCTGTGACCCTTTAGCAGTTTTAGAAGCATTAGCAACACTATTTGGAATTTTTTTAATTACTAAATTTGCAGATTGACGATTTGTTGTTATTGAATATTTGGCCAGTTTCAGTATATGACTTTTTTCTTTCAAAATTAAATCTAATTATTTTTATAAATCTAATTATTTTTATTTTGCTTATGAATAAAACTCTTTATAATTTTTTTTTTTTTTGATGTGAAGATTTTGCCGAAATGCTTGATTATCATTAATTTTGGAGTTATTTTAAATCAAATTTAAATTTTCAATCCCCAAACAGCACATCATGGACCTAAATGTCTGCTGTCAGTATTATGACTGACTACATGTATGATGTTATGTACGCATACATGATAGATTATCTAATATAACAGAATGGCTGCTTCTATACTGTACAGCAAAGGGTATGGCAAAATTTATGAATTCTAGCATTTTAATTTTTTTACTTAATTTTTTTCAAACTATAAATTATTGAATTTATCAATTTAAAAAAATATATACATAAATGGTCAATTTTTAAATTGTGCTTTACGCAAAAAAAGTGAAGCTTATTATTATTAAAAAAGAATTATACGGCTGAGCACTTTCAGAGAACATAAGTCTCCACATTAATAGCCTACTTTAAGTGAAGTTTAGCGGTCATTTATGGAAAATTTATGCAAAGTTTTCTTTCATAAAGACCATTTTCTGGAGATTGTGAAGCATGATTCTTTTCGGTTTATTGCATAGTTGTCATTTGCAATAAAGCATGCCTCCATAATCTTTCATTTCATATCATTATGTTCAGTGCACAGTGCCCTTGCAGAGTGGGTTCAAACACATGACCTGTTGTTTTTTTGGTGCTCAAAGAATATGGATATGTTTTCAGTATTATTTAGAGCTTTCCTGTATAAATAATGGTGTTGAGATGTTCTGGTGGTGATGTTGACACGGGTCTTTCCATGATATGCTGCTCTACATCCATTTATTTGGGTATGAAATTTTATAAACTGCTTGGGCTATTTAATCGGAAGATATTTTGTCTTTAGTATTGTTTATCATTCTGTTTGTTGTGATGTGGAATCCTAGTTTGAAGGATTCGGCAAAAAATTACCACTAAACTTCATTGAAAGTAGGCTATGAATATGGAGACTTAAATTCTCTGAAAGTGCTCAGCTATATAATTCTTTTCTAATAATAATAAGCTTCACTTTTTTGCGTAAAACACAATTTAAAACTTATCACTCAAAGGTGAAGTAAAAAACAAGGATTTTATAAATGGTCAACTGAAATTAAAAGTCCAACTCAAGATACAGTATCACAATTCAAGATATTTTCATATCCTAAGACTTAAATCAAGAGATCTTTATTATGTGTTCAATCAAAATTAAGACATATAAAAAGGAATTCTTACAAGATTCTAAATACATTTTTTTAAAAATTCAATAATAAAGCCACCTGATTTTATCTTTCTAGACATCATTAGAGTCTTATCAACAAATTCAAGATAAACCATGGTCATTGAATTCATAAATAGAATGTATCACTCACTGACCCATATAAATGCGGACAAGCACAAGCTATTAAAGATTGTCAGATTTATAGCTACAATGGCAGAATTAAAATTTTTAATAAAGCTATTGTGAATCTATATTCTTATTGAAATCTTTACATGTTTTTTAAAAATATTTTTTTAAATGTTAAGCTATTTTAAAAAATCATACACTAAATAATAGAGCCAAGGTAAATGTTACGACATATGCTATTGGCTCACTTCATACCCATACACAGGCACAAGATGTTTCTGAGCCTTTCCATTATTCCTAGGATAGCATGATGTTTTATACATATATTTTTCATGTGTCAAAGCATCTGTACAATTGCTTATAGGATGTTTTATATTTTATAAGGCTTATTAACCAATAGTTCAAAAGCAGAATTAAAGAATCTTTATTATTAAAATTTTATGATTCTGAAGCATTAACTTATTGAAAAGTTATTTTAATATTAAGGGTGTATGGAAATAAGTGGAATTGTGGGTAATGTTTAGTTTAAATATGTTATTTTGCAGTTATTTACACTTGAGAAGTCTGCTTGTAGCTGTGAAATCATTGGTAGTGTTTTAGAGTTTATTTTTTAACTAGTCTGGTTGAGTTGTGAATTTGGGGTAATTTTGACTATATATGTATCATTTATCTATGAAACAAAAAAACTGAGTTAGAAATGTAATTGTTAAGAAAGAAATAATTTTCCTGTGTAATTTTTTATATTTTTTTTATTATTAGGGTAAGTTTGTTAATTCTTTTGAAAGTTCAAGTTTGCTTGCTATGGTTAAATGCCAAACCTAAAACTTAAAGTCTATTCATTGATCACAACAACCTGACACTGTCACTTCTAATCTTAAAACTTTTTATGAACTTTATGAACTTCTTTATGAACTTCCAAGTGATAGACCAGGCAATAATTTAAAGCTCAATTAAAATTCTCATTAGGGATTGTTTCATTTATAAAATGTTTGTCTAAAAGTTAGAGTGAGAAACTTATTAAATTAATATTTTGTGCAATATAATGATCAAATGAAGACTATTTCCAGTACTGTGATTGGATATCATATTATTTCAGTTTTTTTATACTGAGATTGTGTAAGTTTTTTATTTAGTTTCAAAAGAGAATTTTATTGATAAAATACTTAGTATATTACAATAGAAATAAAAACTATATAAAGAACTTGACATATTTACAATTTCTTAAAATTAGGAGGAAAAAAAAACAAAAACACTATACTAAAACAGGAAAAACTCTCCATATAGTAATGCCACTCAGTGCAAGCCAAAGTAATCAATGGATGCCAGAAAGCTTGTGCATAAAATCTCTATCTAGTGCCTACTCATCCAATATCCCCAGACTAGTTTCTAGCTTGTGGCTTTTGTCAATGAGAAGCCTTGGATCTGAAAGCACTGCACCCTCCAGCAGCCACCTTTTATCTCTACTTATCTACAAAACTATGAGTCTAAAATTGAAAATACAATAATATTTTAAATCCAAGCTCATTAGCTTATATAGTCATATAGATCTGAACTCAGTTCAGTACCCATACACTTTGGTGTCTTTGATTCTTTAATAACCATAGGCAGGATTGGTGTTAAACCACTAGATATCTCATGATTATCATTTTAATAATAGTTATGAGAAAGCATAAGAAATGGTGATCATGTGATGTTTAGTGGGAAAACACTATATATTGCTAAACATACAAAATAGTAATGACTTTACCAACTATTAAAAAACAATTTGAGAAATTATAGTTAGAATATCTCACTATAGGTTTGAGCACTGATGAATAAGTGACCATGTAACTACAAATATATCTGTAGGTGTAATTTTTTAGTCTCTGACTTTAATTATGTCTAGTTTGTTTAAATGTGTTCATGTGTGTTCTTGTATCACTGTTGTAAAGAAATAAGCATCTTGTTCACCACAGAGCATAAAGTATAAATATGATGACTCTAATTTCTGCAAAGCAAGCTTTTGGAAATGAGTTAATGATCGATTGAATTCTACTATTATTTTTTTAAAGCCTTCTTATGATATATGCTGAGCATCTTGAAGGCAACTACTCTTAAAAAATGGCTGCTCTTGATCCTCTTCCTTGAAACATAATTGACATATTGTTTCTGTGTTGTTAAGATTTCTCTTATACCTCAAAAATATATAATACAGTATAGGCAATGACCACATATTTATTTTTAACAAGAAATCAAAATAGTTTGGCTCAAGAATCCAATATTTAAATCTTATCTGTTGCCTTTTATTAATGCCAAGCTATGAATTTTCTAATATTGCTACCTTTCTTGTGGAAATGTTATCTTAATATTTGTCATTACCTTAATTGGGGCTAGAAATGTTTGAAAATGTTTTATATATGGAGGTTTTGTCTATTGGTGTGAGCTTAAGTATCATTTCCAGATGTGGAAATAATTTTATCATGGCTGACATAAGGTTAATAGATTTTTGGATTTTACAAACATAAATTGAGTGTAATTCTAATCCATTTTGAGTATTATGAAATTTGCCATTTTGGGCATTATGAAATTTGTAATTTTCTGAGTGAAATTGCAACTGTTTTGTTTTCTCACAAAAGCTTTCTGCACAGTAGATATACCTTTCAGGTGAATGATTTTCTAAAGATTATGACTTTTATGTGTGTAAGATTAAGATTTTTTAAATGTTTTTATCATGAAAAGATCAATTATATATTTCACTAGAGGAAAGTTTGTCTATGCTTTTCACATTTATGTTTATAGAATAACACTTAATGTTACTTTTGCATTGTTTTTACATTTATGTTTGTGATTTTTAAATTTATAAAAGACCTAGAAAGAGACCACATGTGAGATGGAGGAAAGTTTGCTGATGTGTTATGAAAAAGGGAAGCTAGGGATTGGAGAAATTGGAGAGACCATCATCCTGTAGTAAATTGATACTAGTTGAAAATAATGATGATAGTTTAATTTTCCCGTTTGTGTTAATTGTTCTTTATTATCCCTAAATGCGTGTATTTATTTCAATGCATTCTATAATAAATAAATACTACATTGAAAAAGTTTCTCTCTGTGTCTATATATATAGAATATTCATCAAGAACATCACTTCCTTTTCTTTTGAAAGACTAAAATTGCGAAATAAACATAAACCAGTTGGAAAATATATCGAAACTTTTTAACCTTAATATACATTTTGATTGACAGCAAACTTTTCTGCTTATTGTATATTTTTTTCTATTTAGCACACGTGTTTTTCAAAATAAAATTTAAACTTAGTTTTACATATGAGTATCATTAATTATTTTCTTTTTATAAAAACACGTTATAATTATTTAAAACATACTTTCCTTTTCATTACCGTTTACTAAAATTAATCATAATTAATTATTTAGAAACGCATTACAATTTCTTGGAAATGGTGTTAAGTGGGTTTACATCAAACAACTCAGTGCGAGCGCAAACGCTAACATTTTTTCTCATGTAAAATTAAAATATAAATATCTTGTTTTTATTTGTGTAAATAATAATTAGCACTTTATCTGAAGATAGAATTAAGAATGTAAATAAAGAAAAGATTATAGAAACATCAAACGATTATATATAATATTTTTTTAAAAAATAAACTTTAAAGTTTTTTAAAAAGAATTTTAAAATAGATAAATATTGTGAGAAGAAACAAGGGTTAAAAAGTAATTGTATAGTTAGATATATCTTTGAAAGTCAAGTGATGTTTAAGCACCAATGTGACACTATGATTGGATACATCTTTGCAGGTCGCGTGATGTTTGAGTACTAATGTGACAATATAGTTAGATATATCTTTGAATGACAAGCACCAATGTGACACAAGGATGTACCTTTGAAAGGCGAATAATATTTGAGCACCAGTGAGGACAAGTGTTGTTTGAGCACTAATGTGACAGTGTGGTTAAATGTATCTTTGAAGGTCAAGTGCTGATTGAGCTCCTATGTGGCACTATGGTTAGATGTATCTCTGAAGGACAAGTGATGTTTGAGCACCAAAATGCTCACAAAAATGTCTTGGTAAATAGAATTATTAAATATAATAATTTGTTCAGAATGAGTATTGATTCAAAAGGGTTTCAAAAGTCATGCAAAAAGTTCTTAAATTGCATTTTTTTTTGTCAAATACTGGTATTAGATGGGGTCAATTTGTTTGAGTTTTTAAACTGTTCAAAGCCACACCTTTTTATTGCAATGATGGAATCTTTCCACCTGATTTCAAATTGTAAGTCTATTCTTTATGATCCTACTTGTTAAAATCTTTTAATCTTTTTGCATTTATTAATGGAGTATCAGTATTTGGAATATCATTGGATTGATTTCAGTTATCGTATATCTGGTACTCAAACTTCTTATGAATTCCTGTGCAATAAAGCCATTCAATTATTATTAATGAAATTCAAAATGACGAGAATTCAATTTTTATACAATAAAAAATAGTCATACATCACATGAACCCATTTCTTTTTTAAGCTTGTAAAATATAAACAAAGAGCTCTTTGTTTAAAGCTTAAAAAAAGAAATGGGGTCATGTGATGTATGACTCTATTTTTTGTTTTTTATTGATTATTTATAGTTTTTGTTTTTAAGTCTTAAGTGATGTTATATCACTAAGACTACTAATATATAGTTTGGCTGAAGATCTCTCAGCCCCATATAGAGATAGCTGGGTTTGAAGACATTTGTGTCTGAAAATTTCAGATTTTCTACTCAAGGGTTAACTCTTAGATAAATGCTGGATTTGGGTTGGTGATTTTAGATCTAGTATCTGAAACTATCTTACCACCTCACTAAGGAGTGCCAAAGCATGAAACTATTGGTCTGGAATTTGGATGTGGTTTCTGATAGTAATATTTTAAATGCTTTCTCTTGCTAAGCATTTATCACAAAGCTTGTTGAGCAATTAGTAGATCTTTGTTCAATTTTTACACACTTGTATTATTTCATATTTAAGGATTGTTTGTGAAATAATATAAATGTATAATATTAAAAATTTTAATGCTTACATTAAAATTATATTTCTAGCTCTGATCAGTAAAACTGTGAACAAATAAAGAATAATAAAAATATTGAGTTCAAGTATGAAGAAATTCGATTTTTTTTTTAAATTTTCTTTCTATTCTTTCACTATTAACCTTCCTAAGCATTATTTTCATTACCATTTTCAATCATTATTGATCCACTGCAGGATAAAGATCTCTCCAAGTTTAATCTAGTTTCTCAGATTTCTAGTCTCTCTTCTCTTCACCACACCAACAAATTTCCTTATTTCATCCATGCATCTCATAAGTAGTCTTTTTTTTAGGTCTTTTTTATAATTTCTTGGGGATCCAGTTTAAGATTTCAATTGTCCATCTATCATCATCTTTTATAGCAATATGTTCAACCCTATTCCACAATATTTTAATTCTTTCAATGATGTCCGTAATATCTGTTTGTTCTCTTACTCATGCATTTCATTTTCAGTCTCTTCTTATGTTACTCCTAAAAATATCTTTCTCCATATTTTATTTCATGAACTAAAACCTTTGTATTGCTATTTTGTAAAATATCCATCGCATATCCATAAGTAACAACTGATAAAATAGATCTATCAAATATGTCCTTTTCAAACATGTAAGCATATTTCCTTTTAATATGAAGTTATTTCTACCAAAGGTGCTTCATCCAAATATAATTTTATGATTAAATTCATCCATTATGTTTTCATTTGTATTAATAATTTGATCAAGATATTTATAATTATTAACTTTTTCTAATTCACCACTAGAACTAGCTTGAGAAAAAGTGGGGCCTGGAGCAATGTTTTTATGGGAGGGTATTTTGCTCTTGATAAAAATACTTGGATATTTTTAAAAAATTATAATATTTGCAAATATTGCATTGTAATTATTATAAATCAAGAATGGTTCTCTTTATTAAAATGTTTATTTATTTAAAGCTATCACTTTTTGCATTATGTGTATTTTATTTTGTTTACTCAAAATAAAATTGCATAAATTAATAGTTATAATGCATAAATAATTACTTATTTATGATTATTTATAAATTAAAAATATGACTTTGTGCATTTTTATTGCATGAGTATTTGAGAAAAAATAAAATCCATATATTGCAAAAAATTATAATGTTTTAATGTAAATCAGTTAATAACATCGTCGTAAATTGCTAGCAAAGAGAATCATTTTGAGCCTATACTAATATGATCAAAACATTGTAGAATATTTAAGCATACATATTATAGGTAGATGAAAAATCTACATCACAGCAAAAACAATGCTTCCACAATTGTATCATTTCTGGGTGATAGGACTTCAAATTACAGAATTTTGGCAAAAGAGAAAAAAAACAAATGTAATTATGTTTAGCAAATAATAAAACATTTTATTTTTTTATTTTTTCAGAAAGCTTAGATCATTCAGGTGTGCTGCCTAATGCAGTCACACTGTTTGCACCATACGCAGGCTATCGCTGTTCATCACTATCAATCTTTATTTTCTTCTTTTGGAAATAAATCATTATATCTTTAGTCCTACTTTCTTACTTTTATTTAATAACTTTTGTGATATTTCCTGAAGCTCTGAAGCATTATTTACCAAACTGATTGCATCATCTTCAAAATTTAGATGACTTAAATAATCTCCATTTACTTTTAATCTATTTAATATCTCTTTAAAAAATAATTATTTTATGACTGATTAATAGTTTGATGTTTATGTATAAAAGTACAATTACTATTAAGATTATAAATTTCTACAAAATAAAATAACCACATTTGTTTATTCAATGCCCCATATGCTTGGTAACGTGTTAGACTTTGGAGAAGGAGATCCTCGGACCGATTCCAATTAGGATACTTTTAGTGCTCAAACTTCTTATAAACTCTCGAGCAATAAAGTTATTAAATTATTTATATCTATTTAAAATGATTCACTATCGACAAATATATCAAAACCATTCCTTCACTTCTCTTTTTTAAATTTGTTTAATTATTATGTATCATACAATTTTTTAGCAAAAACATTTCTACCCTATATGTTAACAATACTTTATGACATTTATGTAGGCTTACGTACTGTTAAATATATATTAATAATTTTAATTGCACGTAAATGACTTTTACTGATGATCAGATATGTAGCAATTACGAAATGTAAATATTTCACACAACAATCATATCCAAATATGTTTTTAGGAAAAATTTGCAATAGATATCAGACAGAATTGATTAACATTGATATGCAAAGTGATATACATATTTGCAAATTTATTTTTAAATGTTTCTTTAGCATTTGTTTGCAAATTTGTCCCAGTAATGTATTCATATGTGATTGATTCATAAAATATTTATATTAAATATTTAAAAATATTAAATTAATGATAAAAATAATACAAAATGAAATTTATAAAATATCATATTAAAGTACACCTGGGTCTCGTTTTACGCGATAGATAAGTTCCTCAGAAAACACTCGCAAACGAAATCGCGCAAAAATAGATGTAACTTACATTGAAAAAGGGGGGATGTGGTCTGTGATTTTTCAAAATTCGCGTAAAAGCAAAGCACCAATGTAAAATTACTTTAAAATTCACGCAAAAAAAAATAAGGAAATAAAATATGACTAATAAAAAATTTCAAATTTGAAAAAAATTGATACAAGACAAACTTTTTTTAACTATAATATTTAATTTTATTCAAAATAATATATTTTTATGCATAATTTACAGTACAGTAATTTACATTTTTTTATACATGTTTTAATTATTATCGCTATTTGCCAAAAAAACACGTTTGTTTGCAAATTGAGGAAATACAACTAGTGCCAACTTCACACTCATGTTGTGTCAATGGTTTTCTGGTGACAACGTAATTAGTAATTAATCTTTGAGATGATGATTTTATTAATTGTTTATGAAACTAACAACTAAAAATTAAATTCTTATTTTTGTCTTTAATTTTTTAATTTTCAATTCCGTTTAAAAATCAAATTTCACATCACATTAATTTCAAGTCACCAAGTAATTTTTAAATTGTTAATTACAATCAAAAATCAGATTTTAATTTTTAATTGTCAAATTTAATTGTGCTCACTGATTACATTCTTTTTTAAAAAGCAAAAACCAAATGCGATTTAAAATGCAAAATTAACGTGCACAATGTTTGAACAAATTGACATTATAATTTTGTAAAATTTAATGTGTGTATACATAAAATGTGGAAATCATGATTTTAATTTCATTATTGCATAAAATCTTACTATTACAAAGCACTGAAAATATTGAAATTATTAAGATGAAAATTGAATTCCAATAATGTGCTATTACTTTCAGTATAATGTAAGTGCGCGAAATTTATTATTTAAAGTAATAGCACATTATCAGAGTTCTACTTCCGGTGAAACAGGAATCGCGTAACTTTAAAATCGTGTTAAATAAGTCCATGTAAAAAGAGACCCAAGTGTACTTATTTTACTAAATCATACATCACTATTTATAAAAATGATATATACATATTAATTTCTATTATTCTTAAATTACATTAAAGTCAATATGTGTATTATTTTTATGGTAGCAATGTATCAAATGTTCCCACACATATGTCAATATGATATTTTATAAATTTCACTTGGTATGATTTTTGTTTCATTTTCATTATTAATTTTACATTTTTGCATATATAATCCTTGATAAATACCATGAGATATAGTTGAAATGTAACAGATTTTTTTTTATATAAAAAGTTATGATTCATAATAATAATAAAAACTTGTAAAAAAACAACAACTTCATCACAAAAATAAATGTAAACACAAGGAATATTAATTACAAAATATATGGAGATAAATAGTTTTTAATAAATAGTGGTAGAATATAAGTACATTTTTGGTATTAAAACAGGCAAAACTCTCCATACAGTAGTGCCACTCAGTGCTAACTAGAGTAATCAATGGATGCCAGAAGGTTTGTGCATAAAATTCCTGGCTTGTGGCCTTTGTCAGTGAGAAGTTTTGGATCTGAGAGCACTGCACTTAGATCTTAGGTTTATGGGCTAGCATAAGAAATAGTGATCATGTGATGTTTAGTGGTCTTACATTTTTGATATTGAGCATCCTCGTCAAAGGCAGTAGATATACAATCTAAAAAAAATGTTATACACATCGAACCTCAACATGGAAGTTTTTACTTTTCCACACTAATTGTGCATATTCCAAACAGTATTCAACTGAACACTATTAGACATTCTATTCATTACAAAGTTACCATTAGAAATAAACCAAACCTTTTTAATTTTATGTTTTTTATCATTGCATTTACTACAACCCATTTTATTTCACTAGGATTGAAAACATGATCAAATAAATGTGCAAGCTGCAAAAACACCGATAGCATCGAAGAATTGAACTTATTATCTTTATTGTATCAATACACATGCTGTTCAAGCCTTCTATCAATGTTTGCTCTGGATTTACCATAATAAAGCAAGTTTTAAAAAAAGAATTGTGGAAAGAGTTTTTGATGTAATGTTTATAAATTTAACATCTTTAAAAATAAAGCTTGCAATTTAAATAGCTACGAAGTTTAGGACAATTTAAAAAATAAAAGAGATATTTTAATAACTTATAAAAATTCATTTTAAATTCAGATTATAGAGATTTAAAACTTTTTATAAACTAATTGAAAAATTTTAGATTTCCTTATATACTTTTTCTTAAATTAAATATTTAACATTATCATATCATTGTTGTATTTATACAAAGAGCTTTTTTGTTTATAAGTGTGTATTAAACTGGATTCCAAGAGATTGTAAAAGACCCAAAAAGCAACAGCGTTTTTGTTTATAAGTGTGTATTAAACTGGATTCCAAGAGATTGTAAAAGACCCAAAAAGCAACTACATGTGAACTGGATGGATGAAATAAGAAAGTGTGCAGGGGTGATATGGAGAAGAGAAGCTAAAGATCGGAGATGGATTGAATTTGGAGAGATCTTCATCCTACAATGGATTGTTAATGGTTGATGATGATGATATATATATTGTTAAAGAGAAGTTGCCTTGACAACAGTTTGAAATTGTTGATTGTTATTGATATTAGGATTGTCTAAATGTTGACTGGCTTTTAATGATATATATATTTACTGCTTTTAAGTATATTTTTTTATTTTGTAATCGTCTTGAAATTATAAATTTTTTCACTAAAATTAATCCTGACCCTTTAACTTGTAACTCAACATCACTTACTGATTAAACTGACTATCAAGCTGTTTATTAAGTTGTTGTTTGTCTGAACAAACCAGACTGCCAACCAGGCTTTCTCATATGGTTAGTGTTTTCTCCATTATTTAGGGAGCTAAAAGAAAACGTCAAAATCCATTCTGTTTTAAATTAAAAAAGAGCATACTTAAAAGTTCAGATGGAACTCTGAATTTAAAAATGAGCTAAAAACAAAAACGCCACAAATCATAAAAAAAATAATAATTTTTGAATGATTTTTTTTTTTATTAGGAGCCATTGAATCAAAATAATTACTTTATAAGATTAGAATTGAGAATAATATTAATCACTTAACACATAAATAAATACAATTTGACTATATATAGTAGGTAATACTCTGTATCGACGACATTCGCTTTTGATTCTTGGTGTGAATAGCAAAATGTGCATATAATAGTGAACTATATATAATAAGCATTTTAAATATATAGTTGTGTGCGTATATTGAATACGCGCATGAATTAAAAAAATTAAAATGTAAAGAATTATTATTTTAATTTAATATATTTTTTCAAATCATGAATTTGTAGGAAATTATTATACTGCATATCATTAGTTTTGATCTCTATAGTGAATTTGTTTACAATTTTAGAATATATTTACAAACTACGTGGAAGTTCCATCCCGAAAATAAAATATAATAAGATCACTCCCTCCCCCACTATCATATTTGGTTCCAAGCCTTTACAATAATACTGAAATTAAGGAATAATAATGCATCTTATTGACAAGCGTTGGTGGCCTAGTGGTTAGCATAGCTGCCTTCCAAGTAGCTGGCCCGGGTTCACTTCCCGGTCAACGCATTTGACATATAAAAAAAAATGCATCTTATAAAAGTAATCAAATGGTTTGTGACTCAGAATGTTATATGATGCTGATCATTAAATGTGACACGAATTGAGTTACTTACTATCTATGAATCTGTTCTTGAATCTTGCTCCTTTATAGCTAAGATTTTAGCATACACTCATGTATATATATAAACCTGATTTTGTATCAAGCTAGGTGGATTTATAAATTTAATCACATGATAACAGCTCTCTTTGTTTATATTAAGGTCTTAAACTGGAGTAATAGTTGGAATCCATTTTTTACTTATAGAGGTTGCTTTAAGAACATATTTAAGATTCATGGTTTAAATTAACTTTGACTATTACCATGTGATTTATATATATATGCATATAGTTCTGTTCTTTTAATATGTCTATACATATCTATAATACAATTAAACACATTAAGACATCAAAAAAAGAAATAATGAAAAATAGAATAAAGCAATTAAGAAAACTGTAATGGAAAGGCAAGCTGAAATAAAAATCCGATATATGTCCTATACTCAGTTCTAGATGTGCAGATATGTGAATAAGTTCACTTGGGAACGCATGGAAATTGATAATGGTGTCATGAAATGCAAAAGATACAAATCTACACAAAGTTGTTATAAATTTTATGCACTCTCGCATACTTAAGTAGAAATAGCTGGGTTTTTTGGTAATCTTTTTGTATTCACGGTGATAACTTTTCCTCTACAGATTAGAAAATTAAAATTTCATTAAAAAGGACCCAAAAGTGCAAAGTTAATTGTGATAGCAATTCTGTCAAGTCTAAAAGAAGCCATGAAATGCTTTATTTTTAGTTCATACTTATTTCTGAATATATATACATTCTTTACTTGCATTTAATGATTTGAGAGTTTTTTCCCACAATGCTTTCTGACACTTTTAAGCAAATCATCTTTTCTCTTCATATTCCTTACACTTGTTATAGTGTTTTTTAAACTCCTATAACTTTCAGAAACATTAATCCTAGCACAATTTTCTTTTCTTTTTTTTTTTTTTTACCGTTTCTGAAGTTGATAATTTATTTTTATTGAATATCTGACTTTTATCATCCTTTTTTTCAAACGAAAACAATTATTTGTATTATTAAAAAAAAGTTGCTACCATTGTTAACTTTGTATTTCTTCAAATTTTATAGCATCAATATACTATTATGTATGTGAATGATCATGTGATTATAATATTACCAAGTCTGTAAAAAAAAAAATACTGCTGCTATTCAAGCAAGTAAAATATAAAATGAATTAATAAATTTCTATTAATTATTATTATCATTTATTATTATTTAGATATTAATTTTTTAATGATTTAAGTATTAATAAAATATCATTAAGAGATCTAATTAGACGGGGATTTGAATACAGATTTTCAAGTTCCCTTCAGGTATCCACTCCATTTTATATAATCGATACACGATCACATACATGTGAAAAAAAGATAAATAATCTCGAATATACATATTTTGTGTTAAACCAGCACTCATCAGTTGGTCCATATCATCACCTCCCACACACACACACACACATATATATATATATAATCAATGCTCAGTTTATATTAAGATATCAAGTCTTCAAACTTTAATAGAGAGGCTTCGATCTTCTCCACTTTTCAACTTTCAAATATGACACATTCAGTGAGAATTCTGTTTATCCATCTTCTGTGTATTTGAATGGGCATATTAAAGTCCCATATATGAGGTGTCAGAATAACTTAAAGTTAATATGGGTATGACAACAATATTGGCATCAACAAGAGCTTTCAGCATTCCATCATCAGATTTTCAATGGCTGAAGAGTTAGAGAATGGAGAAGATTAAGGCCTGCCCATTAAAATCTGAAGATTTGATATTTTAGTATAAACTGAGCACTGATTATAACTGTGTGTAAGATGATGATCTGAACCAACTGATGAGTGCTGGTTCAGCACAAAATACATATATTGGAGGTTATTTATCTTTTTTGCATGTATGTGGTCATGTGTATTAGTTATATAAAATGGAGTGGATTGCTGAAGGGAGCTTGAAAGTCTATCTTTAAATCCACATCCAATTACATCTATAGTACATGCATTCAAACATTAAGAGATCTGTAAAAATTCCAACCAGATCTGTAGCCATAATCATAGGTTTTATTTTGCCATATTTACATAGACCAGTAGCTGATAAATTACATTTACAAAGCAGATGATCGCCATGATTATGACGTCCTGAATATATTGATGCATCTCCAGAAGCTTCTAGAAAGATCAAATGTTGTCGGTTATTGCTAGATCTGGAAAAAAAATTTTGTTTGGAATGTCATAAGAATTCCATTTTCTACCCTATAATTCTTTAATGATAGATTTTCGATAAATATCCATAAAGATCTAATATGAGATAAATCTTAGTTGATCAAATAATAACTTGAGTTATTGGAAAGTTAGAGCCTTTTAACAGCTTTTTATACAATTTTGGTGGATTTTTTTTTTGACAGTGAATTATTGAATCCATAGATTTAAGACTATAACTCCAATGATGCACTTTAATTGTGGAAATAAATACAATATTTTCTTGGGGGGGGGGGGGTACATTTTAAAAAAAAAAAAAATACAGAGTAAAAATGATAATAATCATATTATTCAATGTTTGAAATTACATACTGCACCCGTATGACCAAACCGATTTTAATTTTTTACTTTTTTGGAAATCAATCCAAAAAGAACCGTAAGTTCTTAAGTTTACTACTCTATTATGGTATTTCTGCGCAGGGTAATATAGGCATTAAGACATTTGAAAACCAACCACAAATCAACGTCTTTGATGAATCGCGTCTATTTTTCCGATATTTTGGGAGATTGCCTAGAACAATGATAGACTAATATAATTTGTTACTTTTCTGATCCAGTGTGTGTGACACAAATACCTAAAAAAAAAAAAAACCAAAAATGTCTGTGCGTGCGTTTACATATAGTAGATTTGTATAAATAATGTACATACGTTTACATTGTATACACGCATTAAAAAGAAATCAGTAATAGAAAAAATTTAAATCAAGATTGTTGTCTTTTTTTCCCAAGAGCTTTATTTGTTTATGATTATTTCTTTTTAAAGAACTAAAAAATCGTTTCTTGTGGCCGAACAATAGTGGTAAAAAGACCCTCCAACGTAAATGTTTTTAGTATGACTAGAGCGAACTCTGAGAGCGCTGTAAAAAACAAAAATGGAAAGCTTTAGGTTTATATGAATGAAAAGGACAATTTTTTTTTTAATCACTTAAACTACAAAAAAAAAAAAAGTGGTATGGTCATGAATTTTAATGGCAAACCTCTTTAAAATACCGGCGCATCTCATTAATGAAAGCAGGATGTTTGCGAGGGATATTTGACATTCGCTAAAGGGTGCTTTTGTTAGTAAATAAATAACAGTTATGAAATAATAACAATTCAGATATTTATATTAAAGCAATAGACAAACTAAATTAAATTTTTTAAATATATATTCTTACGGAATGAAAATTGCATAGATGGAGAACATATCTAATTTATTGGGCAATAATTTAAAGCTAATAATTGGTTAATGTTTTGTTTAATGTTTAACGTAATGGCAGAATGATTGACTGAAAACAAAAGGTTCCAGGAACCATTTCCAATTGAGTAAAAGAACATTAAAAACAAAATCCGATTAATAGAATGCTCAATCTGCCACTAGGGTACTCTAATGTCACATGAGCTCCTGAACAATCAAGCATATGATTATTATTATTTATAAAAATTATTAATTTTAAAATTTTGTAATTAATAATCCAACGCAAGCTTATTTGCGTTTTTTTCAAAGGGTACAATATTTTTTTTCTAAAACTGTTTTTAAAACATTACTATTTTATATATATACAGTATACTGCACAATTAAGATCTGTGCCTTAAGGCAGGTTAAACAATCTAGGTAACAGTGACTGTTATGCTTGATTACTGATGCTAGAGATATCTTGAAATATGTTTGTTAGTTCTCTGTCCACAGGCAAATTGAGGTAATTAGTCAATGGAATGAATGCTAAGACAAATTCGGTCATTTTCGGCAGTAGTTCATTATTACTTAACATAATTTATTCTTGCATCATAATTATAAATATTTAGTCATATCTTAACATTAATCATCTCATAGGTCGCTGATACATTCATATTTTATGTCTAGAACCTGAGTTTGAAACTATACATAATAAACTTAAATTATTTTTCATAAACTTAAGATTTTTATCCAGCCAATTGACCTTTAGAACTCAAGTAAACTATCCAATTTTGATTGGTAAATGGATAGCTAGGATAGAAAACTAAAATAAAAAGGTGTTCAAATATTCAATGCATTGCAATTGTTGATAGAAAAGTCTTCTCTTTTATTGTTGATAATAAGAATGGTTGCAGAGATATTTGCCTGGCACTAAATTTTTTTAAAAAATTGATTTCATTCTTATTTATACATTTTAATAAACACTGGTGTTAGTTTTAGTAAACTATGATTTGAAATAAAAAAATTGTACAAATTTTAATTCATAAATTTGTCACATACATCTATAAATCATCTAAAGCATTATTTGCAAAAACAACTACATCATCTGCAAAATCTAAATGACTTAAATAATCTCCATTTACTTTCACTCTTTTAGATTCCCATTTTAATCCACAAAATACTTCTTGCAGCACTGCTGTAAAAAGTTTTGGAGATATGGAGTCACCCTGTCTTACATCCTTCTCAATGTTGACTTTCCTAGTATCATTATGTAATCTAATTGTTGCTGTTGCATTTTTATAAATATTCTTTAAAATATGACAATATCCTGGATCTATATCTTGATGATCCAATGCTTGATGTTGATGATGATGATAAATCATCATTTAAGAAAGCACTTCTTTATTTTGCATACCCATTTTTGGTGTTATTTCTTTGCCTATCTAGATTTCTTTAGTATAGACCGTATTTCATAACTCTGAAACATCACATGACCATCATTTCTTATGCTTACAATCTCTTAAAACAATAGCCATTCTCTTCATACAATAATACCACCCAGTGCAAGTCTTAGTAATCAATGAATGCAGGTTTATGCATCAAAGCAACTGCTGGAGTGGTGCATTAGATCCAAAAATGTAGGTGCAGTACTCTCAGAACCAAGGCTCCTCACTGATGAAAATTAAACTAGAAATTAGTCTAGGGATAATGGACAAATAGGCACTTGATTGGGATTTTGGTGTACAAATCTTCTACATTCATTTATTATCATAGCTTGCACTCAGCAAAATTACTGTATGGAGAGAGTTACTAGTGTTTTAACAAATTGTGTACACTTAAGAAATAATGATCATGTAATGTTTTAATGGTTTAATACCAATCCTGGTTAAATAACGTTTGAACTATTGAATGAAGAAAGTTGCTACTTTTTCGTAACTTCAGTATTCTATTTCTTTGTTAATTATTTTCACTGATATAAACTATACAATCCTTAAATTAAATTCTAGATGGTTATATATATTTTAAACAGACATCTCACATCATCTTCATTTACTATTACTATTACTGCAATATGAAGATCTCTCTGAGTTTAATCTAGTTTCATCAATCCATAATCTCTCTTTATCACATATCCATCCATCTTATATGTGGTCTCTTTCTAGTTTTTTTTTTATAACTTGTGGTATACAGTTTTAGACTTCAACTAGTCATCTACCATTAATTCATTTTTTAATTTTTTCAATGCTCTATTTAATTTGGTGCAACAAGTTGTACATTACATAGATCAGAAATTATTAATATCAATATAACTCTTACCATACTATTGGAAATATATGGTGTTTTTAATAATTCATGAGCAGCAGTTAATTAAAAAGTTTTATTCAGAATATTTTCGAAAGTGAAATTTGAAGAACACATTGCATTTGATGTAGAAGAGTTATTGAAATATCATAATTAATTCCCATATGATTTTATTTGATAAATGTCCTATATATTCTGTTTGTATTGATCGAAAAATTAAATTTCTTGTACTGTGAAACCCCTTCCTCTGTAACTGCAGTTTTACATACCTACAATTTTCACCTTTGCAATAACTATATACTTATGTTTTTTTAACTTGTCTTTTTTTAAAGATACACTGCTTATAACCAATCTAGCTAGCCATCCAATATTGGTCATTGAATACAGAGACAAAACTCTCAATACAGTAGCGCCACTCAGTGGAATCCAGAATAATCAGTGAATGCTAGAAAGTTTGTGCATAAAATCTCTAGCTTTAATCACTAGGGAGTTTTGGATCTTAAAGCATTGCACTTAGATCTTAAAATCTAATACAACTTTCCAATAACTATCTTTTACCTTTTTAGCTAACTTTATATAAAGCTTTTGAGTCCAAATTGAAAACACAATAATGTTTTCAATTCAAGGCTCCTCACTAATGAAAGTGACAAGGTAGAAAATAGTCTGTGGATATTGGATGAATAGGCACTAGATAGGGATTTTATGCACAAACTTTCTAGCATCCATTGATTATTGTGGCTTGCACTGAGGGGCACTACTGTATAGAGAGTTTAGTCTTAGTGTTATCAGCTTGTGGAAGCATAAAAAATGGTGATCACATGATGGCCATTAAATAGATGTCTAGTTAATATTGGCTAGAGATTCAAAATCCTAGGATAATATGGGGCAATCAAATAACTTTTAAATTATTCTAAGACCAATTTCACAAGTCATAATTTTGCTATTATATAGCATTCTCTCTTAATTAAATAATAAACTTTGATAAAGGTCATTAATGCAGTCCTTCACAATATTAAAACTGTTGTATAATATAGATTTCACAGGAGAAATATTGTACTCCTATGAACACTAAGCTATGCTTTACCTTTTGAACGTATTCTTCACTGAATTAAGATTACTGCTTTATACTGTATATTAAGCTATTCTTCATTATATTTTTAGATATTTTCTTGACTTTTCAGAAATTTGAAGCTATCCTTAGTTGTTCACAATCAAATTTATTAGGTCATGTTTTTTTATTTTAGTTTTGCATCTTCAAATACATTTTTTCATCATTATATCATATTTAAAAAGCACTATACTTTAGAGCCATCTATCATAAACTTAAGTAATCAATGAACCCCAGATGAATATAGTGGTATAAAATCATCATTTCAGATTCATTTCTGGTTTTTTATATCAATGATTAAAGCTGAAACTAATTCACCTATGAATTTAGAAGTGATCTTTTTAATTTTTATATTATTTAAGCTAATTACTTGAAATTTAAATAAATCATTAAGGTTTAAAACCCAGACTAATTCATTTGCATATATCTATATAATTATGGAGATTATTCTGGGTTGAAAATCTTAAGGGTTTATTTAAATTTCAGTTCATTGGCTTGAATAGTACAAAGAAGTAAGAGATGGGTGCTAGGGGAATAAGTCACATCGATTTCAGTTGTGAATTTTGGTCTGCACTGATAAAAATAAAAGCCAAAAATCAATCTGTAGATGGAGATTTTATAATGCTTTTACCATTTGGTATTCAGTGATTATTCAAGCTTACAGTAACTGAAAAAAGTATTAGAAGTATATAAAAGAGGCATGTCATGTAGATGTAATCTTATAGCTGTAATATTTATTTCCACTGTAGAGAATTATGTCCATCTTTTTCTTTACAATTAATATTTTTTTCACATCTGAAAAAAATTAGATTAAAGATCCGTGAATCATAGCATAGTTTCATCACTTCCTGTACTTGATCAGTCCATTAAATTAATTTCTCATTGAGTGACAAAATCAACAGATAACAATCCATAGATTTCAGCTCAAATCTACCATTTGCTGTGCATGAACATCTCATGATTTTCCAATTAGCAAATCCTTTGATTATTTTTTATATGTAGTTATTTCAATAAATAACTGCAGAAGTTCTCCACATCTTCAAATATATCATCCATGGGTTTAATAAGCTGTGATTTGAAAAAAATATTAAATAAATAATAAAAAATCATAAATTCATAAAATTTAAATTTCACACGACCCACCACTCTCAGTGCCATCTCATATTGCTGACCCACCTGATCACACACATGTTGAAAAGATAAATAACATATTAATTTATATAAATAGTGTGTAAAAGGTCTGCCCATCCCTCACATATGTATGTATAAATGAATTATTCTCCTGTCCATGAAAGGTCAGAATGACCAATATGTCAACATGGGTAGGATGACAACCTTGGCACTAACAAGGGCTTTGAACGTTCCATCATCAAATTTTCAATGAAATGGAAGGCTAAAGAGTTGTGTGTTGGAATAGTTTGAAGCCTGTCCATTAAAGTGAAATATAAAGATTGGCTATCTTAATATAAAGCTGAGTACTGATTATATATATATATGTGTGTGAGGATAGTAATCCGGACCAATTGATAATTGCTGGTTTAGCATGAAATACGTGTATTGGTGATTATTTATCTTTTCAACATGTGTGTGATCAGGTGGTCAGCAATATGAGATGGCACTGAGAGTGATGGGTCGTGTGAAAGTCTGAGTTCGAACCTCTCATATATTACATATATAAATGCAGGTTAAGCCTGTACAATGTATTAATATTTAAATTTATAAATTACAGGTGAATTCCCATTTTGTATGAGTGCCATTATGAATTATCTCTCAAGCAGCTATTTTTTAGTTTTGCACACTCCTTCATATGGTCATTCTCTCTTTAAATTTACAACTGGACCATCTTATTGCCTAGCATAGACAGTGCAGAGGTCATTAATATATATCACATAAAAAGGTGATTAAGCCAAATAACATAAGTAGAAGCGAACGACAAAAACAATTATTGAAAAAGTTTAGTTAGTATATTATTCTGAAAGATTTTTAAAAATGAAGTGAGATTTGTGAAAGAAAGAGAAAGAAAAGAAACAGATGTTGATGAATTTAACAGGGCAAAAATATGCATATACAACTACATCTGGTCTAATTTTTACTTTGAAAATCACAAATTATCGAACTTTAGGCCACAGTACAAACACATTACTTCCTGGTTGTTCTTTTTAAAACTTAAATAATTGAAACTTTGCCGCAAATTAAAATAGGGCTGTCAGTTTTCATTAGAATCACCAGTCAGGTGGAGGAGAAGGAAATTGTTAACCTCATTTAGATATATGTTCAAGTTAGTATTGTGACGGAGAGAAACGAAGACTTAGTTTACTTCTGAAAAATTATTATAATTAAAATTTATAATCATATTAAATAATAATATTTTTTTTATTTATTTATTTAATTTAAAAATAATAATTTTATTTATTTATTTTGATTATATCTGAAAACGAAAACTAATAAACAAAACAAATGCTTACAAATATATAATGGTTATATACAAGTAATTGATATAATCGTATAACAAAAGTATATAAAATAATAACATATTATAAATAGTGAATAGAATAAAATTAATAAATAAAACCAACATAAATTTTAAACAAATTAAAGATACTTTTTTGTTTTTTAAATAATCTTATACTGTTTAAAAAATAGTGACTAAAATAAATTTTAAACGATACAAAATATTTTTTTAATTCTTAGTATTTGTCTAAAGTTTTTTGATGCTGGTATATTATTAGATGTGATATGTTGGACTATTTCCATCATCCATGAGTGAATGTTGAATGTATAGAAAATTTTAAACTTTCCAAATACAAACAACTTGTTAGTAATAACACACAAATAGACAACACAGGTTAGTAATTACATAACATTTCGAGTAGTAGTAGTATTCTCAAAGGCCTTTGACAGAATAGCTCAGTTGGTTAGAGCGTTTGCTTTAAATTCGATATTCAAAAATCTAAAGGTGCAAGTTCAACTTCCAAGCGAATATTGTCACTGTGCATATAGGCCAGCAACACCTGAAGAAGAGTGGAGAATAATACTACTAGAAACATTGTGTAATTACTAACCTGTATTGTCTATTTGTGTGTTATTACTAACAAGTTGTTTGTATTTGGAAAGTTTAAATAAAGTTTAAAATTTTCTATACATTCAACATTCACTCATAGATGATGGAAATAGTCCAACATATCACATTTAATTTTTTAATTCTTGTTTTAATAATCAAATATTTTCAATATATAAAGTGGTAATTTATTAATTATTTTTGGAATTAAAGAAATAGTATATAGTAACTCCAAGCAAGCAAAACTTGTGCAAGGAGTTATTCAGAAGTCATCTTAAAAAAAACCAAATCGTACAGAGAATAACTTAACAGAGATTAATATAAAGAATAAACTATAAAACTCCACCATTTTTAACCATTATTAATCCATTGCAGGAGAATCTCTCTACAAGTTAAGTCCATCTTCACCCATCTTGCCTCTCTTCCCCACATCTCATCAGCACACTTATAAATTATAATTGTAAGGATAGATATAAAAATTAATTACACATACTAAATAAAAGATAAAGAATATATACAATACTTACAAATGTTAAAACAATAATAATAGTAATAATAAATATGATTACAGATCATACACTAACCAAAATTTCAAATATTTCTTGAATATATAAAAAGATAAATGACCAATACCTATTGAGTAGTCAAAAGCAAAAACAATCTATCTAGGTCTTTATATTTATCATAATATCTGAAAATTTTCTCTATAGCTTAACTTGTGCTTACAGTAATCTGGATTTGAAAAAAATATATAAAAGCTAAATGAAGAAATTAGATACTCATAAGTTTGAATCTATAAATTTCATGTCAGTATTATGTATCATCTTTCAGTCAGCCATTTTTTGTTTAGTGCACAAAACTATTTGGTCACCTGTCATGCATGATGCATAATCAGTCTGATAGTTTGCTCTCTCTTACTGTATTGTCTTTCTCATGATTATTATACATTTGTTCTAATTATTTTTGTTGATGTTTAAATGCATGTCTCTGTCAATTGCTCGTTCCCTCTTTTGATTTACTATTGTAATGTTCTTTTCATAACCACATTATTTTATTCTTGTGTTAATTATATCTGTTGTTGTCTTAATGTGTATAATTTTAAAATTAAAAGTGGCATTATTTATTTTTTCTAAGTATCCACAGAAAAGCTTGGAATCAAATGTGGGTACCTTGGACTATTGTATTTATACATATTTTATTATCAAATAGCAATATCTTAAATATATGTAACAAATGAAGATGGAATTGATGAGGAAGGTTGTTTCTGAAACATGAGATTTGCAGAGTGATTGGTTCAATTTTTTCTATTATAGAGCAACCAAAGTGAAAAACCTAACATAGTGCCATGAAGGATTTATATCACTTCAATTTTTTATATGTATATGTATGTGTGTTTGTGAAATTTAATATTATGGACATATGTAATGATCAAAAGGTATTTTAAACAACAGTAGCAGCTATTTTAAGTATATGATATCATACTAAATATCACTATCAACCAAATCATATATAAATTACCATTTAGGTTGGATATGTTTATATATAAATACAGATTTTTTTTTATTAATATAAGAATAGTTTATTATAATAAATCTAGTAAACCTAGTATTAATTTTGGGGAAAAAAAAACCTTTGTAAGATATTTTTGTCAATACTCCAGAGCCATCTATAATAATATTAAGTAATCAGTTAACATTAGATGATAGAGCCACAATTATATCCCTATTTTTAGTTATTGCCTTTTAGTTTTAAACAATCAAAAATGTTAGATTTGTGCCCCCCCCCCATTTTTATGCTCTTTATTGATAAATGCAAATAGCTAGAATCTGATCTGATGATTTAAATATGCTTTGATTACTCAGGGTTAGATGAGATAACTACAGAGTGCAGTGAATTATTGCTCCTAATTAGAACTGAGAAAGTCATGTGATATTTTTTTTAATAATAGTCTTTCTTCTAAGTTATTTATAGTAAATATTCTAGATATCAATTGAGTTTTTAGAATGAATGTATGGTAAATTCTAATACATGGAATAGAGGGATTAGTAATTTTATTTTCACTTCATTGTTTATTTGTAATAACTTTGCATACTTATGTTAGTATATCTGGTGAAGTGTGTTATTCTTATTTCATCGTTTTTCTGTTTAGTTGGGTGCATTTACAGAAAATAATATCTTTGAATAGATCATACCAGGAATTCTCTATACTATTCCAAATCTACCATATTCTAGATAGAGATTTAAAAGCACTAGCATGTATTAATGATAATCAAAAAAATTAATCAAAGGACTTTATTGCTCAGGAGTTCACAAAAAATTTGAGTAAAGGAAGTACCAGAAATAGAATTGATCCAAGTGCCATACACTTTAGATCCTGACAACCATGCAAGACCAAAAATAACAAATCAATAAATAATTGAATGATTTTATTGCTTGGAAATTTATACAAAATTCGAATATCCAAAGTGTTAGAACTGAAATTGATTTTAGGACCATTGCATTAAAATATACAAGTTGTACCTCTTAATTACATAAGGTTGCCGTTTATGGCAGAACTTGCTCAAGAAAAGCATTACACAAGCTGGGTTAATGTGATGTGTTATAGCAGTCCTGGCCAAAGGTTAGAGATACCTACAGTTGGATTTAAATCTATGTAGTAACTATGCAAAAAAATAGGCTTCAATTCAAAATATTGAGATTTTTAAACATGAGAGGACATAGTTCATTAAATCCCAAAAATGCAGATGTATTAGATGCAGGTCCAAAATCTCTCACTGATAAAGGTCATAGGCCAGTAACTTGTTATGGATGAGGGTAAGATAGCACAGAATAAGAATTTAAAATAATCATTACAATCTAGCATCTTTTGATTACTCAGGCTTATAAATAGGTGGCAGAACTAAAATAGTGTAAATAGAGTTTGTATCTGAAAATTATATAAACCTGAGAGATTTTTTGTTTTATTCAATAAATAATGATTGAAAAAAAAATTGAATATTATCAGGTGGTTTTAATAATATAAAAAAATTATTAATTTGATGATATAGTTAAAAAATTGAGATGATAAAGTGAATTGTGGGTGAGAGTGGCTTGTAATTAATTACCTTTAATAATGATCATTAGCGGTAATTAGTTTAATAACTCAATCTCTAAAAAAAATAATAATCGAATAACTCAAGAGTTCATAAGAAATTGAATGAAATTGCCGGTACTGGAATAAATCTGAGAACCTTACACTCTACAGTCTGATATTCTATGTTACACTAAACTACACAAAGCATTCTATGTTGTCAAATAACTCTGTGTGCTTTTGGACAGCGAATTCACCTTGCTTAGTTGTCATATTAAAAGAGAGAAACATGTTTCTAATGGATTATATATTTAAGCTATCATAAAACAAAACACAGACAAAGATGTAAATTAAGATCTGCATTGTTATTGTTGTTAAATGTTTTGCCTGGAGGCAAGTAAATACACTGAATATAGAAACATTTCTAGTGTTACCAGTTTTATTAATATTCAAGAGATCGTAATGCTATTTTTTTTAATAAAGTATTGGCGAATTTGCTGTTATTTTTTTTTAATTATAGATTAATATTTATTTTAGATTTAAGTATATGAAAGTTAGTACAAAATTAAACATATGCAATAAAAAAATAATGTGATTGCATTTATTTATATTTTAATTGGTAAATAAAATTTATTTAGTGTAAAATTTAAAAAATATAAAGAATAAACTGAGCATGCTCAGAATAGGCACGTTTGAAGAATTAATTTGATTATATGTCTGAAGTAACTAGTATGAAAAAACTCTCCAAAAATTAGGAATGTGAAGAGAAAGAAAGGTATTTTAACACCAGTGCTGAAATTGATATCTTAAATTTGAAATCCATTAAGAAATGTTTAAAAATTGACATTAAATCTGTGTAGATAATGGCCCAAGAATGTGATTTGGAATTAAAAAATATTCTCTGAAATATTAATGCATTTTCATGCTGAAAATTATAATTGCAGATAAAAAACTGATATTTTCTAAAAGAAAGAAAATGAAGAAAAATTATTAGTTAAAGGAATATCATTTTTCTATTTAGCATTTGGATTTTTTTTAAAGATGACTTTATTAAATAATATCATAAAGGAATTTATGGAGATTCCAATTAGGAATTAAATTTAGTAGAGGCTTTATTAAATCCTTCAATTTTTGCCACTGAAGCCATAAAATCAACACCACATTAATTGTGGTTTATGATTTGTGTTTATCTACAGCTATATAATAACATTCATACATAATCTTTAATCATTTTTTTATAATGCAATCAAATAAAAATTGATTCCTTAATATTTTCTTATAGTTTCAACTAACCAGCAGTCTTTATCAGATCTCCATTCAATTCTTAACATCTATTTATACCAATTGCTAATTCTATTTATAAAGTAGATGAACACAATAACCATGGATTTTCTTGAATCTGTTTAATAGAACTCCATTAATGTCTAGAAAGTTTCAATCCAGCTGGATTTATTGCTGGATCTGGAAAAATAAAATTGCTTGGATATTTATAAAAATTCCACTAATAATAAAAGATAACCAACAGAGAAGATATTAATTTACTCTAATAAAAAATATGAAATAAAAAAGAAAACATTAATTACAATAAATCATTAGTTTTAAAACTCCAAATAAAAATATTAATATCAAAATGGTTTCACAAGATAAACATTTCACTTTATAATTTCATTGCAACTTTAGAAACTTATAAATGGCTGGTGTGAAAAATGCAGTATAGGCTTTAAGCAGGAGAACTCAGATTAACAAATATAAAAACCATTTTCAAAGACTTATGCTGTAATACTAAGAAGTTATTAGAGACCAACATTCATAGATAAGATATTTTTTATAACTTTTATACTGGTGGAGAAATCCAAGAAAGATACTGAACACTACTATTATTTTAATTATTTATATTTGTTAGAGCAAAAAATATTTTATAGTTTTGTGTGTGCTTTTAATAACAATAATACAGTTCACATGATCATCATTTCTTGCATCCATTGATTACTCGGGTTTGCACTGGTGGTGCTACTGTATGAAGAGCCTCTGTAATAATACAGTTTTTTACATTAGAATATAAAATAAATATGACATAATTATTTTAAATGTAAAATCTATTTGTGGCAAGGAAATTCTCTGTATTACAAATGATATAGATCAGAAGTGAGGACTTTTTAAATTTTTTTATTATATTTAAATAATAATTAAAAGATGCAATGGAAAAGTTTAATATCTAAAAGAAAGGAACTTTTAAAATGCCTATGATTATACCTAAGTTGACAATGATAGTAAATAAAATGAATAATTTTGAGTTTATTTATCATGAGGTCATAAGAAGTTAGAGTGCTGGAAATGATGGAACTAAAGTCATTCAAGAACCTTATGCTCTTGGATCTGACACTGTACCACTGTGCTAAACCACATAGAATCAGCAGTACAACATAAACAATAATCAAATGGTGATGACTCACAAGTTCATAAGAAATCGAAGCACTGAACCATGATCTATAGACTTTGAACTCCAAAGTTTGGCACTTTAATGTAGTACCTGACTATGTATGGTGCAGTAATACAAAAAAATTCTGGAATTTGGATTTATGGATTGTCTCCAGATTTAATTCTATCACTTTTAGTATTCAAACATTTTATAAACTACTGAGTAATTAACCATTTAATTATTTATTTTTTTAAGCATCTGTGAAGGCCAATTTTGGTTAGAGATCTTATTTTTTAAAATATGAAAGTCCGCTGTATGTTGCAACAGGATGTCAATCAGATATATGACCATGAAGACCATTCTTCACATCCATGTAAAATGTACAAACTTTTCATGAAAGTAGAAAAACATTCAAAATTAATGCTAATAAAAACTTCAGATTTAAAAACTATAAAGAATTTCACAAAATGAAAATATTTGAGATATTTAAATGTAAAAATGAAGGGGGGAAATAGAAACTTCTAAATAGTAAATTATATCATAGTTTGGTGCAAACTCTGGAGAGTCCTCAGATTGACTCCAGTTTGGGATCTACTGGTACTCATTTTTTATGAACTCCTGAGCAATAAAATAACTCAATTATTTTTACCTGCATGGTTTAGTGCAGTCATAAAATTTTCAAAGTCTTCGGACTAATTCCAGGTATGACATTTTAACACTTCTTATGAATGTCCAAGAAAGAAAATCATTATTTATATAATCAACAATTGTGCCATATGGTTTGTTTAGGAGTTTATAAGATTTTTGATCATTGGAAATGAAGATGTTGACTTCTGAGCCACAGATCTTTAGCTTCTGAATCTTCATTTTTTTACTAAACTAATCCACACAAGGAAACTGTATTGTCAATAATTATAAAAAAATATACAAAAGTCACTAAATAAAAAATGGGAACAGTACTTGGAAAAGCCAAAATGGTTCTAATTATGGAACAATGTAATCACAAAAAAGTAACATATTTAAAAACTGCAACAAAGATAGCTGGTAGAAAAAAGCAGCAATCGACCAATAAAATTTCTACTCAGACTAGAGAATTTATGAAGAAAAGAAGGAAAATTAAGATATACAAAAATAATGCATTAAAAAGAATGAATACCTCGAATTTTATAAAATGATGTGGAAAAGTGTTGAAAATAATACAAGAAAGTATAACTGTGAACTAGCAAGGAAAGCTGTAGAAGAGAATAAAAGTCTAAAGAGTGTAAAACAACATTTTGGTATTAGTAGAAAATTTATATCTGCAATAAGAAAAAAAGATGAAATTATTACTAAAAAGAGAGATGACATCATGAAATGGGTAGAAGACTTCTATCAAGAATTATATATTATAAAGAACAAGTACCTTTTATATCTATTATATCTTCTGATACCTTTTATATCTATTATATCTTCTGAATTGCCCAGAACTTTAAATGAAGAAGTTAGACATGCAATTAAATTTATGAAGAAAGGAAAGGCTCCAAGTAATGATGGAATTATAATTGATATATTAAAAGAAGCAGGTGAAGAAATATAATTTTTTTTAGCAAAGTTATATACCAAATGTCTAAATGATAAAGATGTACCAGATGACTGGAAGAATGCAGTATTAATATTTTAAAAAGGTGATAAAGAAAATATTACAAATTACAGACCTATCAGCCTTTTATCAGTTTTACACAAATTTTTTACCAAAATAATTACAATCCATCTAGAGAACATTGAATTTCTACCAGCAAAGAGAACAAGCTGGATTTAAAAGTGATTTTAGTACAGTAGATTATATCTAGATATTGAGAGAAGTTATAGAAAGGACAAATGAATATGAGTTGCCATTGTGCTTTGGATTTTTAGATTATGAAAAGGCATTTGATTCTATAAACATTTCTTCAGTGATTAAAGCATTGGATCATCAAGGTATAGATCCAGGATATTGTCATATTTTAAAGAATATTTATAAAAATGCAACAGGAACAATTAGATTACATAATGATACTAGGAAAGTTAATATTGAGAAGGGTGTAAGTCAGGGTGACTCCATATCTCCAAAACTTTTACAGCAGTGCTGCAACAAGTATTTTGTGGATTAAAATGAAAAGCTAAAGGAGCAAAAGTAAATGGAGATTATTTAAGTCGTTTAGATTTTGCAGATGATGTAGTTGTTTTTGCAAATGATGCTTCAGAGCTGCAGGAAATGTTGCAGGAGTTATCAGATGAAAGTAGAAAAGTAGGACTTGTTAAAATAATTTTATTTTCTTCTGTTGAAAGATATCAAATGATAGATTGTGCAACTTCGTAATAACATTTATAACCATATTTTTTATTCAGATGAAACTTTGATGACTTGAATTCATTTCACTCCTTTTAAAGATTTTTAAAATATGTTTCTGGACTGTAACTGGATTCAGGACAACACATGGTGGTTGTGTTTACCTGCTTAACAGATAGAATTTAACAATCACTGACATTTGTAGATATGATCAAATTCAAATTATGAACCACTTTCCTAATACTTCCATATCTATAATTACAGTAGTATAATTGAAGTATTTTATAAAGTCATTAGCAAATCTATCTCCTGGTTGAAATCTCTACAGGTTCCTTTATGATATTTTATTAAACTATATATACATAGAAAATTATACACTCAAATAAATAAATAATGGATAGTTATGTTTGGTTCTTTTGGTCAAACATGTCTAACAATACCTTTATGATTACTTGCCATCTTTTTCTCTCTTCAGAATTTTCCATTTTCTCTTTTATTATATTTACAATTTCGGTATTACTAAGATGCTTTCAATTTTAATTTTTTTTTCATATGTCATAGCATCGGTCAGGAGGTGAACCTGCAATAACCATCTGCAACCAACTGCTTGCTTGCAAAGCAGCTGCGCTGATCTCTCAGTTAACAACACTTGACCAATTTTAATTTTTTTAATATTATTTGTTCTTATCCAAAATCACATTCCAGTTTATATTGTTATACTTTTGCACATATAAGCAAGAACTTGTTCTACAATACCAACAAAAATATTACAATTGGCATAAAACTGATATCTCTAAACTATTTAGAAATTAACATGGTGACAAGATATATAAACTATGCAAATGATTTGTGTTTTCTGAAGGTTTGTGATGATGATATATTAGTTGAATTTATTTATTGGACTATTTTCATCATCATAATATTAAGTATTGAATGTCTTTAGAAAAATTTAACTTTATTTAAATTTTCAAATTACATTAAACTGTTAGTAAGAGCACATAGGTTACTATATGCACAATATTTAGTTAGAGTGGTATTATTCTTCTCTCTTCTTCAAATGTTGCTGATCTGACCAGTGACAGTACTTGCATGGGAATCAAATCTGGACCCTTAGACCCTTGAATATTAAATTTTAAAGTAACACTCTAACTAACTGAGCCATTCTGACAAATTTGGTTAGAGCATTACCTAAAATTCAGTATTCAAGAATCTAAGGATTCAGGTTTCATTCCCATGCTAGTACTTTACTGCTCAGGCCAGCAACATCTGAAGAAGCAAGGAGAATGATACCACTTTCCATATTAGTGGTATCTATAGTAAACTTGAATAATCAATGACTACCAAATAGATATAAATATCCCATCATTAGACTGATGACTCAAACATACAGTAGAGGCACAAGAGTAGAAAGCTGCTCTTATCACATTGTGATCTGGAAAGTTAAGTATTTAGCTGTCTTATCCAATTGAGAAGTAATGATGATTGCTTCTCTTTAGTTTAATTCAAAGCATTCATGTGTTCAAGATTGTTTTCTATACTTACATAACATTAGTTTTAAAAAATATTGAAAAATGATTATAATATTATTTATTTATTAGATATTCTGCTAAAAGAATCTATTTCTTCTAGAAAATAATGAGGTTGTGGGAAATATATTAAGATCAATGGAACATAAAAAACAGATGATTTTTTTTTGCAATCAAGAGATTAATTTATTTAAAACGTGGTATTTTAATTAATTAAAGAGCCTTGAAATGCAAAGATAGTCCAATTGATCTACATAACCTGACATGCCAATGACCTAAGTTCAAATCTGGATTGAGTAAACTTGAAATGTTTTCAGTAGGTTTGGATTTTTTTTTTTTAGAAAGTCAATTTAGCTAAATATCTATTATTGATCAATAAGTGGGAATTTAGAAATTTTTATCTAGAGGATAAAAGAATGATGAAAAATAATCCCTCACTACCTAGAAATTGAAAAACACGATTGGGGATTATTTTCTCTTTCACTGCGCTCCTCTCGTAGAATATTGGAATATTTCACTCTGAAATGAATTATATCTACCTTTGTACTTAATTGTTGAGAAAATGTACAATTTTAGACTTTGAAATATGAATTTTTTCTACAGTGCAGGTTTTTTTCATACCTGCATTTATATATATAGGGGTTTTTAACGCAGACTTTCACATAACCCTCAAACATACATGCTATTTCATACCGCTGATGCACTTGATCACACACATGTCGAAAAGATAAATAATCACCAATATCCGTATTTCATGCTAAAACAGCACTAATCAGTTGGGCCAGATTATCATAACATATATATAACTCAGCTTATATTAAGATAAACAATCTTTATTTTAATGGACAGGCTTCAAACCACTTTACCCCACAACTCAGACTTTGTATTTAAATAAGTTTATATATATAGTTTTCTAGTATAATACAAACAGAATCTTTTTTCAAAATAGTGGGTAAATTTTAAATAAAATTGTTGGACAGTCAATGTTACATAAAATGCTTTAAAAAAAAAACAAAGAAGTCTGTATTATGAAGGTCATATGCCTGGAAAACTCTATTAGTTAACGTAGATATTCGCTTTCTTTGAAACCTAGTTACATTTATTCATCATTCTATCTTCCTTTCCTTATATTCCCATTCTCATCATAAATACCTTTAAAACAATTGCTACTTATTCATTTGTTTCTTTCAACTTTATTTGTGTCTCCTAATCTCCACATAACTTATTTTTCTTTCAGCATCCTACCCTCCCGAAATAAATGCTCTAAATTCTTCCTTTCACTTTTTCTTAAACTACCATGCATAGTTTAAATTCTTATCTCACTTTTGTCTTCTTTCCTTGCTATCCAAAGCTTTTCTATTCTTGTTTAATCATCTAATATTATTATATGTCCTATCATACTTTATGTATGTATATATATATTCTGATACAGCTTTAAACTATTTTTATCCACATTGGTTTTTCTCAACTTTAGTTTTTTTTCTTAACCAATTTATCTATCATCTTTTCACACCCTGATAATTATAAATCTGAATCTGTAATTTATTTTCTACACACCTATCTCATTTATTCAAACATTGAAATAAATTCTCTGCTTTTTAACTCTATAATTCACAAGAAAATTTGCCTAACTTAAAAATTTAATGGGAGGGGGGAAATGGTTACATACCTTAGTAATAAATACAATGTACCTCATAATATTTAAATATAAGAATAATATATATACTTAAGCTAAATGTAATTAAAGGGAATTTGAACCCAGGCTTTCAAACTTCCTTCAGTCATTCACTCTATCCAGTATAACTGATACACATGATCACATGTGAAAAAGATAAATGATCAACAGCACTCATCAGTTGGTTCGATCATCATCGCCCATACATATGTCAACACTCAATTTATATTAAGATAGCAAACAGGGGCTTTAATCATTCTACCATCAGATTTTCAATAATATGGATGACTGAAATGTTGGAGAGGATTGAAGGCTGTCCATTAAAGTTTGTGGATTTGCTGGTTGAATATCATTTACCTTTTTCACATGTGAGTGGTCATGTGTATTGGTTATATTGGATAGAATGAATAACTGAAAGGAGATTGAAAGTCTGGTTTCAAATTTGCTTTAATTAAATGTTCCTCATAGTAAAAATAATGAAACATTAATTTGTTCTTTAAAAAAATGAAAATATAATTAAAATATTAAATAATAATAGAATCAGTTTGGTGATGATAATGATGATGAAAATTGAGGAAAAAATAATTCTTCTTTTTTGTAATTTGGATATTGTTATGGAAGGTAAATCTATATACAGATATGGTATTTATGAGCTAATATTAAATCTTTATTAAGTCTTGCACAAAATTTCAATCTGGAAATATTGATTTACTATATCTTTATTATCATCATCATTAAAGCTTTATGGGGATGTTTAAACTCAAGACTCATGGATCATGACTCTTCTCTGATACTTTTGATGACCAAACCTTTTATGGTCTTAAGCAATACTCCATTCAGTAATTTTTTTTATCATAATTAGAAGTCACACATAAAGGAATACGCATCATATGATCACTATCTTATACTAGCACATAACTGTTTATAAACAAAGCAAAACTCTCCTTACAGTATTGCCTCCCTGTGCTAACTCTGGTTAGCACATGTGGCAATACTGTATGGAGAGTTTTGCTTTGTTTATAAAGGAATATGACCAAATGCTAGAGAAAAAATAAAAATATAAAGACAGGAGTTAAAATTGCTATGCATGTAATTGTAAGATAGAAATGTATTAACATAACTGCATAATCTTGTCCTAATTTTAGTGCAGAGAGATGACTTATGGCAAGAAAGTCTCATGATGGATAGGTCCTAAGGCTGAAGGTAGGTAAATAAAAGGAATTGAAAAGGAGTGAGTGAAAGAACAAAGATAAAAGACAGCTGATGTCAGTATGACTGCAAAGTGGCATGCACTTGGTTTATAGTGGCAACAGTATTTATACGATAAGCTACTGTGCTATAAGAACTTTTAAATTCAGCATGATATCAAATAAATAATATTTGTCCTATGTGAGTTAGTGCAGTAAACAGTCTATAGATTGAAGTTCAAGATCATAGTTCGTGGTCCAACTTGATCAATTCCGGCGTCCATTCTTATGAACTCCTTAGCCCATTGTTAGCCGAGAGGTCAGCGCAGCTGCCTTGCAAGCAAGTAGTTGGTTGCAGATGGTTGTTGCGGATTCGCCTCCCGGCCGATGCTATGACATGAAAAAAAAGGGAACTATGGCAAATATAAGTCTATCGCATTGTAAGCAAAACACTGTATGTTTTCATTTTTTAATTATATATATATGTTTTTTTTTAAATTAATATTTTACAAAATTCAGGTACTGGTCCTATCTTTTGATAATTATAATTTCAAATTCTTTTATTTTTCACTTGTTTGTTCGATTTGAAGTTAATAGTTATGACAGATTGACAGAAGTATATGAAGATTAAAATAAACTTGGCATGTGACAAGGTTAAGTGGGAAAAGGTGAATTAATTAAATAAAGTGACTTTTCTTTTTTAAAAAAGTTAATGGTTTTATCTACCTTTTAAATTAAATTTTAGAGACAAGATTTATCTTAAATATTATTATAGGTGTTGTACAAGTGAATTTTTTTACGATTTTTTTTTTTTTTTTGTAAAAGAAAAAAATACTAAGTCTACTAAAAACAAGTTATTACAATTTATGCATAAAATTGCAATATATCATTATTAATTTTAATGTTTTTAGCTTTGCATGACATCCATTATAATTAATTGCTGAATAAATAAATTTATGAAACTTATGCCATATTTTTTTTTTTTTTTGGGAAATATATAAGTAAATCATGAAAATTTGGGATAGTAAGAATCACTTCTGTATAATGGGCATAGAATTCAAAGTTTGAAACCTATAAAGTTAAAATACTTCTTACCTGCTTGCGAAAATTATAATGTTTTGCTGTATATCATAATGGAAAACAAAATACAACTTCAATTATTTACTACGAATCTAGACAAGTTTTTAATAAATACGTGAACGTGATTAATTTATATATGCATAAATATGACTAATATCTATGCAAATAAACTCTCGTGTTATGTAATAAACAATGGAAGAGACTTGTGTAGTTTGGGGAAAGTATTAGAGTGGAAGGCCAGGTCATCAGTGGACCTTCAGTTTTGGACTCCATTATCTTCAGCACTGCATAAAACCCACAGGGCAATGAAGAATAAAATTTTACTTATATATTTTAATATCTTCACTATCTCTTTACTGTATTATTTAATACAGTTATATCATTTCTCTTTCTTGTACTTTTTCAAACCATTTTATTCTAATTTTGTAATCAATTAAAGATCAGTCTTTCAAGCTAACGTACATGCACTTTTTACGAATGTTAATAATAATAAATGAATACTTTCATTTCCAACACAAGATAAAGTCTTTGTGAACGAATAAATGAATCCACTTATTCATTCAACCCAAATGCTTATATATGGGCAAATATTAAGTACTGGGTATAAAAGTGTGAAGATAAATCAATCACTTTAAATTACTGTTTACTATGTCTAAATGAATGATGTCAACGAAATTATCTAGAATTTACGAAACGTCACTCTTAAATAAAAATAATTTTGTCTATTTTAAGTTTAGCTGACACAGAAAATAAAATAAAATTGCTTGACAAAGGCAAGAAATAGTGTGGTTACAAAAGAATCTCCCATAAACTCTTTCAAAGTCCATTGATTCGCTTGCCTATAAATTGGAAAAGAATATTAAGTGCTCTTTTAGTATGCGATCTTGGTGGAGATCGCGTACTAAAAGAGCACCGAGTATTAAATAAAAAAATAATTATCAAACATATAACAAAATGGCCACTACTATTTATACTTCAGGTAAAAACATTTTGGCATAGCCATTTAAATTAAAAAGTGTATATTTTATGACAAGCCAATTCTTGAAATGCTGGGTGTGGTTTAGAGCTTGAAGTTTACAGATATTGGCACAACTTTGTTACTTTCAGTCATCAAATTTCATATCTGAAAGCAGTAAACTACTTATTTATGTATTACAATTAGATAGAAATAATTATAGTGTTTTTTAATTTTAAAAAATTAATAAATATAAATCCCACCATTCACATTTCTCAAAATTCTTTTTCTGGGATACTAACTGAGAAAATTTGCACCAATAGAAAAACTATGATACTAAATTTGGAGTTTTTAAGGGATTTCAAACTTTTGTTTTAATGATCTACCAATCATGAGAGGTGTATTTGATCTTTTAACATCATCCATTACTTTAGAGCAGTGTTTCCCAACCTGTGGTACGCGTACCACTGGTGGTACGCGAGTTGCTGGTTGGTGGTACACGAAAAATAATCAATAATGGCGGTCATAAAAAAAATTAAATCATAAAAATATCATAGAAACGTTTTTTCCTATAATTCATAAAAATTATTTTAATTAATAATATTATACGGTAAAGTTATTAATATGTACAGTCGATAACGATCTTTAATGTTAATGATAAAATTGAAAGTATGATTAAGAAATTAGATTTTTGGAAACTGTATCAAAAACAATCAACAATCAACCGGAAGTATTCGAAAATCTACTTATTTTTTTGTTTGAAAATAAAGTTAGTCTGTCTCAAGATATACGAGAAAATATAATAGCACATTTAACAGAATTAAAATTGTCTTTCATGAAATATTTTCCAAAACCCGAAAACACAAATGATAATTGTATTTCAAATTCCGTCTATGCAGAAAATTTTGAAAAAGCTACATCATTATCAATAAAGGATAAAGAAAATTTAATAGAATTATCATGTAACAGAACTTTACAAGTAGAATTCAAATGACACAATCTAATTAATTTTCGGTTAAACATTAAAGAATATGAACAACTTTCTGAGAAAGCTCTTAAAATATTATTACCGTTTACTAGTACGAAATTAGTAGGAAGAGCTTTTACTTCATATATTTTTAAAAAAAATAAGTATCGAAACAGATTGAACGCAGTTATAGACTTAAGGGTATATATTATACCTCGCATGTTTTAAACCAAATTTCAAAAAGTTATGTTGTTCAAAACAAGCACAAGGATTTCATTAAATTTATTTTATAAAAATATTTGATTATGATAAAAAAATAATTAATTGTTTTTTTATAATTTTGTGTTTTTATTAAAACCATTTAATAGTAAACGAAATATGACAAAATAATAGATAAATAATGAGTCGGATCAAGGCAAATCAATCTAAATTATTTAATTTGAAAGAATGTATTAGAAAAGGATCATAACAGAAATTAGACTCTCTTTAATTTTTGATCATCTATTGTGGATTACTAGATGTAAGCTAGTATTTAATCATCAAAATTTTAATCCTATTAACTTCATGCAGAACAATATAAAGAAAACAAGAACAAGAGATAGCCTGTAACCCCTGAGGTTATTTTTACCAGGACTTGGGACATGCTGGATTTATCCTCTCCATGGCCCAACCAATAGAAGATGTGAAAAAGAGAAAAAGACTCAAATTTGGGAAAACCAAATGAAGGAATGAGAAAATACTTTGAACAAAATATGTACCAAATAATTTTTAATGTAATAATGTAAACTTTAATAAATATTTTGAAAAAAAGTGAAACTTTGAACAAACACATACATATAAATATGTTATATTGAGTTTATAATTTCAGTGAGTTTATAATCAGGCGTGACGGTTAGTCGTGTTTCAATGTAATTTGTCCCATTATGTGATGTGAATACATACATGGTCACCTTATAATATTTATAATGCAAATAATATAACACACTCGCAATAACAAATTTCACGAAATACAATCATTTTTACAAGTGGTACAATTTAGCGTGATGTACTACAAGTGGTACGAGAAAAGAGGTTGGGAAACGCGCTTTAAAGATAAACTCCAAAAATAGGAATTTTAATTTTTTTTTTTATGTAGCTTTAGCCAACACAAATCAATTTCAGGCAAGTGTTAAATACATAAACTATTTTCTTAAAAAGGTAATATTTAAAAAATAAATCAACTTACCACTATTATAAAATCACACTTAATTTTACTGAACATGTAAAATGAATAAAAAAATGTAAGTTTAAATTTTGTCATTCTAGATTTTTATTTCAACATTTATATAATGTAAATTTGTGTGTGTATGCATGTATGTTCCTTTTTCTTTTATGTAAATTAAATATATTCTAGATGGATAGTTAAAATCTTAATCTGGATTCCAAGAGATTGTAAAAGACCTAGAAAAAGATCACATGTGAGATGGATGAATGAAATAAGGAAGTGTGCTGAGGTGATGTGGAAAAGAGAGGCTTGAGATTGAAGAAGATGGATTGAACTTGGAGAGATGTGTTCATCTTGCAGTGGATTAATAATGATTAAAAATGATGGTGATGATGAATGGAAAAGGTGATTGGTTTTTTCGCCAAGCTGTTTGCAGTGCCTCACCTGAATCAATAGGTGTGCTATATAGTGACATAGTTTAGCTAATCACTACAACTATTTTAAAATACCAGAATGTTTGAATCATGAGTTATCACATAGAATGTGAGTGTGTCTCATGCTTTAACCCACTCTGCTCCAGCATTAAATTTTGTTTAAATTGTGGAAAATTGCTACTGAAACATTTAAAACGATTCAAATTATGTATGCCAATAAAGCCATGAAAATTTTTTAATTGGTTTGCACTATTTCATAATGACAGAAAGATAACTGAAAATGATCTATAAAGATATACACACCACATGTAGTATTGTAACCCAGACAAACTTGTGCCTTAAAATTTTTGTTATAAGTCATAGACAGTCTGTAGAAAGAAACATCTACCTATTCACTACTATGTATACATACTTTTTATCAAGGTTGCCTGCAGAAACTATTTCTATTTCAATATGTCAGATGTACCATAAGGGATAAGGGTACTAATGCATATGGTTATCAATTTAAAGTAATCTACAGTTTTTTGTAAACTTTATTTTTACATATTTCAATATTTTTTTTGGTAATTGGCTATTCTTTATTGCCCTTAGTACTGAATATGAAAGTATTTTCTACAGAGGCTAAACTCTCCATACAATAATACTACTAAGTACAAGCCAGAGTAATCAGTAGATGCAAGAAGGTTTGTGCATAAAATCCCCATCTAGTGCCTACTCATCCAATATTCCCAGACTAGTTTCTAGTTTGTGACTTTTGTCAATGAGAAGCCTTGGATCTGAGAGCACTGCACCTAGATCTTAGGAGGTAATGCAACCCTCCAGAAGTCACCTTTTACCTTATTAACTTTATTGATTGATCTGGCTTGCACTTAGTGGCACTATTGTATGGGAAGTTTAGCCTTTGTGTATACAGCTTGTGTAAGTATAAAGAATGGTGATCATGTGATGTTTAGTGGTTTAAAGTATTTTCTAACAAGTAAAACATGATGTTTATAACTTCAATTCAGGGAGCTTTTATAGTGTAATTTCTTTAAATCAATAGATTCCATAAGTTAGAAACTAGTCTGGGGATATTTTGTAGGACAGAATTGAATAGTAAATGATTACTAAAGCCTGTACTAAATGACATACAAGTTATGAGAATGGAAACATTTGTTAATGAATAGCAATGTGTAAGCTAAGGTCATGTGATGTCTTGTTATTACTGAGGATGGCTTTGATTTAAATGTCATTTGTTTTGAATATTTTATACTTCATGCTTTTTGAACATTTTTAATATTAAGTAGGGATTTTTATATGTCAAGGTTACATGTGGTGAGAGCTGTTTGTACTTAATGATGTAAAAATTGTTGTATTACCTTTTAGAAATATTCATATAAAAGCATATATATTTATAAAAAGACCATTTCATAAAATATTACAAAAAAAACTTTGGGATTTCTGTGTAAAATATCAAAGATAAACTGTCTTTAATACTTCTCTATGGGGCAGAGACTTCTTCAACACCCCATTATAAAGGATCAATGAAAGATAAGATATTACTCACCAGCTTGTAAATTGCTGGATAGTGAAGATTTGAGGAGTTTTTCATTTTCTGGCCAAGAATAGCTAAATATCCATTTACTGACCATTTTGGGTTAGTTAGATGTATTGTTTATGGGTTGGCTACTTGGAAGAAAAATTCTAAGCCTGACAAAAACAATTTTAAATTTACTTTGCTGGATTCAAACCCATCTAAAATGGATGGGAATGTATTATCAATATCCCACAATACTCTTGGAATTTTTGTTTATAAAAGTTTCCATTTTCAGTTTTTATGCATTTCTCAAATACATTAATTTTTTTAATCCAACAGTGATTTGATTCAGATATTTCCAGTGTGTCAATTCCTGCCAACAATGCAGTTGATTTAATTTAATCCCTAATTATTATTATTATTATTATTATTATTATTTCTTATTATCATCATCATCATCATCATCATCATCATCATCATCATTATTATTATTATTATTATTATTATTATTATTATTATTATTATTATTATTATTATTAAAATAAATTACTTCCCGTAAAATATAAATAAAAAATATTAACTTAAAAATGAAGTTAAAAAAGAGAAGTTATAAATAAATATAATAAAAATAAGCTAAATGTTTTCGAGGATCCATGCCTCATAATCATAGCTTTCTTAAAAATACATAATAAAATATATACAAAGATATATAAAATTAGCACATGTTACGTGGACCATTTCTTCGATATATCAAAGCAAGTGTCTTTTCTATTTATAGCATTAATATTTCCATTAATATAGAATGCTTCTTTTATTTTCCTCTTATGATCATTTGATTCAGTGCATAAAATTACAGGATTGGAAGAAATAAAATTGTGTCCAGATTTCATGGAATGCTCCAAAAATACAGAAGATATATTGTTGTTCTTCTGAGCTCTCTTGTAAGTGTACATGTGTTGAGCAAGCCTAGTATTAACAGTAGCTTTAGTTTCACCATAATATACAGCAAGACATTTTTCTTGAGGACATGAAATGGAATAAACTACATGTGGGGTGAATGAACGATCAATATGATCTTTTGAGTTGTTGATCAATCTATTAGAATTAGGAGGAGTTCTAAATCCAATTTTAAACTTATTGAATAATGCTTTAGTTAATTTGTTGTTGTTGTTGTTATTATTATTATTATTATTATTATTATTATTATTATTATTATTATTATTATTATTATTATTATTATTATTATTATTATTATTATTATTATTATTATTATTATTATTATTATTAAAATTGGATTTAGAACTCCTCATAATTCTAATAGATTGATCAACAACTCAAAAGATCATATTGATCGTTCATTCACCCCACACGTAGTTTATTCCATTTCATGTCCTCAAGAAAAATAACTTGCTGTATATTATGGTGAAACTAAAGCTACTGTTAATACTAGGCTTGCTCAACACATTTACACTTACAAGAAAGCTCAGAAGAACAACAATATATCTTCTGTATTTTTGGAGCATTCCATGAAATCTGGACACAATTTTATTCCTTCCAATCCTGTAATTTTATGCGCTGAATCAAATGATCATAAGAGGAAAATAAAAGAAGCATTCTATATTAATGGAAATATTAATGCTATAAATAGAAAAGACACTTGCTTTGATATATCAAAGAAATGGTCCACGTAACATGTGCTAATTTTATTGCTTTGATATATCGAAGAAATGGTCCACGTAACACGTGCTAATTTTATATATCTTTGTATATATTTTATTATGTATTTTTAAGAAAGCTATGATTATGAGGCATGGATCCTCGAAAATGTTTAGCTTATTTTTATTATATTTATTTATAACTTCTCTTTTTTAACTTCATTTTTAAGTTAATATTTATTATTATTATTATTATTATTATTATTATTATTATTATTATTATTATTATTATTATTATTATTATTATTATTATTATTATCATCCTAGCTCTAAACAGGGATATAATTTATTACAATCAGTGTCTAATAAGTTTTCTAAATATGTTTCTTTGGGAAATAAAACTGTTGTTCATCTTTCTTCTAGAAGACAATATAGAGATCTTAAATATCTTTATAAACTTGTTAATAGAATAGTTCTTTTATCTAACACAATTTCTACTGTTATAATTAGATCTCATGTGCATGATATTCGGTCTGCTTCTGTTTGTTACATTAAAACTTGTCATTCCAATGTTCTTAGATTTTCTCCTTTATTTAGGCTACCATCTTTATATAATCAGATTTGTAGTAATATTAATTACTTCAATTTAGATTATAATCAATTTTGTAATGTTATTAAATTTAAATGTCAGATTTGATTGGTTTAACTTGATTTTGTTTATATATATATATGTTAAATTGTTTTTTTTATTATTATTTTGTTACGTGCTTTATATTTATCCCTTTTATTTATGATAATTTCAAATACTTTAGAGTGAAAACTGATTTCAAATTTTTTGTAAAGGTGATGAAATGATAAAACAAGTACTCACCTACATCTTGGCAAACTTTTTCCCCCATAAACTCAAACTTGAAAGCATAATGAGTCTCATTCTTCTGGTGCCAGTGAACAGTCAACTACTCCAGCTGGCTACAGGAAGTGGACTCCTTTCTCATAGTTTTGTAGTTAAATAGAGATAAAAGGTGGTTGCTAGAGGGTTGCATTAGATCCTAAGATCTAGATGCAGTGCTCTCAGATCCAAAGCTCATCACTGACGAAGGCCACAAGCCAGAAACTAGTCTGGGGATATTGGATGAGTAGGCATTAGATAGGGATTTTATGCACAAGCCTTCTGGCATCCATTGATTACTCTGTTTAGCACAGGTGGCAATACTGTATGGAGAGTTTTGCTCTGTTTATCAACAATTAATGTGCTAGTATAGGAAATGTGATCATGTGATATTATTATTATTATTATTATTATTATTATTATTATTATTAATAATAATAATAAAAAAAAATAATAATAATAATAATAATAATAATAATAATAATATTATACTAGAAGAGAAAGCGCATGCTTCTAATATGTTTAATTTCACAATGCTTGTGATTATACAATATTTTTTGTAGTTCCATTGTCAGTGCAGATATAGAGATAGTCTGGTTTGCCGACTTAGAACATGCAACACATAATTGTCCATGTGAGAAGCAATCTGTGTCTAGATCTAAACCGCACAATTCTAAAGATTGGCCCTGACTGTCTGTGCAGATATAGAGATTGTCTGGTTTGCCGACTCTAGAACATGCAACATATAATTGTCCACGTGAGAAGCAATTTGTGTCTAGATCTAAACTGCACAATTTTAAAGATTGGCACTGAGCTTTGTTGATGGTGATGGCAAACGTCAATCGAATTGGAAATTGCAATCGCTCACACGAAATAATTAGATCAAAATGAAAATAAATCAAAATCTACGAAAATTCAATTTAACAGTGCAATCGAAAACATTGAAATGGAATCGTAAAATATTTAGTATAGCGTGTGTTGCTTTTATGTCCAACAGATAGTGCTGTTTTTCAAAAAAAGCATGTTTTTTACCTGTCACAAGTGTAACATCTATATAGTAGTAGGTAGTAGGTATATAAAAACACGCACGTATTTGAATGCAACGTTGTGTCAAAATTTCAATGCAAACGGTTAAGAACTTTCGGAGATTTAAGATTTTGAACAAACGAACATTTACATTTTTATTTATATAGATATTTCTAAAAAAAATAAAAAAAAACTTTTCTTGCACAAGCTATAATATTTATGTTCCTGTTCTAAACATAAAACAAAAAAAAGTATAACAGTATTAAGTATATTATTTGCTGAGTATGCTTTCGACTAATCTATCAGCTTTATTAACGAAGCATGGGCTATTGCTAGAGACCCTTATGCAAATAATAAAAGAGAATCAAGCATTCCATTATCAAAAAAATGGAATATGTAAATATTTAATTTCCATAATGCACAAAAGGTTTTAAAGTTGTTATATAAGGGTGGAACCGTTAAATGCTACGAATCTGATGGATTAGTCAAAAACATGCTTAGCGAATAATATACTTAATACGATTATACTTTTTTGTTTGTTTCATGCTTATAATGTGACTATACTATATATTCACTAATTGTATTGATTTACTCATATGAGGGGGGGGTAGTATTGTCATTTACTTAATGTTTTATATAATAAGGAATTTGCTAAATAGGGAGGAAGAGAAGACTAAAAAAATAGACTAAGAAATATTATGCTAATTTGTTATTAAAAAATACTGAACAATGATAGTAAAGACATTAAAACAGGCAAAACTCTCCATACAGTATTGGTAATCATGTAATCATGTGATGTTTATAGTAAAGACATATGAGGGTAAGTTTCTGGATCAGATGATGGCTCAGATAAACATACATCTTGGGGATTTTTTTTTTTCATATGTCTTTATTCATGTCTTAAGTGTGTGTGGAGATTAAGAGTTTTGTAACATATCTAAGGTTAAGGAAATGACAAAAAAAGGTGACTACATTAAAAAAGGGCATATGAGGGCTCGGCCTACTGTTGATGGATGGTTCAGTCAGAAATACGGGGGGGGGTTCTTTTTTGACACGTGTTTACCCATATGTACGTATATGGATATTGAAAGTTCGTTGCTTATCTAAGGTTAAGGAAATGGCAAAAAATTGAGTGAATATGCCAAAAATATATCTAGAATGCTTATTCTATAAGGACTCGGTGCAAAATATACAATATTTGTTTTATATATATAAACCGTTATCCATTTGTTCTCCAAGCTAACAGATGCTTAACTATTTAGGCGAACCAATAAAAAAAAGCTAAAATATATATGTATGTGTATAAAATTAACATTATTATTTTTGTTAACAGAATTACTGTTTGGCACATTTTGATTACTTCTTTAATGTAATTACATGACGCAGATAATCAAATAACATAAACAAAACATTTTTAAAAATAATGCAACCGTTATTATATTTGCTTATTTAATAATTATAACTTTTTTTTTAGGTGCTAAAAAAATCAAAACAAAAGCAAATAATATTTTAATGCAGCAATTAATTTGAGAAGTTTGACATGACAGATAGCTCTTACCGAAGAATCCATTTCTAAAATTCTTTACTAATAATGACAACTTTTTTTCCTTTTATAAAAAAAAAAGTTAATGTTTTAGAATTTAAGGTTGACGCAGCAGGTAACAAACTTAAGGTGGAAATACTACTTGCGTGACTATTTGTAAAAGAAATTGTAAACGTGTACTTAGACACACACATCTTTAAATTAAAAATTCGCAATTCTGTAGTTATAAATTTAAGAACTGGGTTAATCAAACATCTCTTTATGCTAAAAAGAAATGAAAAGATATTATCAAAAACAACAATAATCCATGATTCATATAATAATGCATATATTTTTAACTTATTTGCATATGTATAAAATGTATTTAACATGGACTTAAATCCTATTTTAGAATAATAATTAAAAAAATAGAATAGCTTTATTGCGAGAGTTCGTAAGAAGTTTGTGCGCCGGCAGTAGCACATTTGCAAACTATCCGAAAACCTTACGTTCCATAGACTTTACCACTGCACTAAACCACACAAGAACTATCCTTTCTCCAAGAACCCTTTTTTTAATACATAAATTGCTATGGAAAATTTACAGTAAACTTCCCAATTGCCTAAATACTTTAACAGAATACTATGATAAATTTTTTTTTTTAAATTATCAAGTGCTGTAGCAAAAAATAATGAAGTCTATGTTATATCTCCGTACTCGAATCTGCTTTATAAAACAACTTTCAAGATATGTAAATCGATTCATATTCTTAAGTTGTGAACTGTCCAGGATCAAAGTAGCGAAGATTTTTCTTTCACAATGGCTGGTAAAAAACTTGAGTTTTTTTAAACATTAATTACTGTATGTAATTAGAGGGGATTTGAACCCAGACTTTCAAGCTCCCTTCAGCCATCCATTCCATTTTATACAACCAATACACATGACTACATACATGTGAAAAAGATAAATAACCTTCAATAAATGTATTTCATGCTGAACCAGCACTCAACAGTTGGTTTGGATCATCATCTCCCACACATACATGTAATCAGTGCTCGGTTTATATGAAGATAACAAATTTTCAAACTTTAATGGACAGGCTTCATCCTTCTCCAATTCTTAAGTTATTGATATCTTTGAAAATCTGATGATGGCATGTTCAAAGCCTTTGTTTGCCACATTTTGTTTGTTATACTCATGTTGACTGTAAGTCAATCTGACCCCTCATATGTAGGATCTTAAGCCCATTTAAATACACAGAAGAGAAATGGGCATAATACATGCTCAATAAGTAATACACTTTGTTATACAGTTTGACAATTAAAGATTTAGCAGGATTTATTTAAGGGAAGAATTTTTAATTTTTAATACTTAGATTGTTTGTTCAATAAATTTTTAGAAGCCATTTAAAATCTCTTGCATTTTATTTTGTTTTGCTTAGATTTGTACCATAATGTGGAGCTATTTAGTAAAATATGTAAAAAGATAATATGGAATAATAAAAAAGAAAGATAACTCTGCTAAAAAAATGTTAGTACAACATAGCTTTGAACCCTGTATTCCCAAATGGACTACACATTTAGAACTTACATTACTGATAAAAGTAATTTCATCATACATAGAATTATTGTAATTATGAGGCAATATTTTAAAATTTTTTTATTTTAAAATAAATTATTAATAGTAATAGGTTACTTTTTATATCATCATTATCAACCATTATCAATCCACTGCAGGATGAAGGTCTCTCCAAGTTTAATCCATCTTCTCCGATCTTTAGCTTCTCTTCTCCACATCACCCCTACACATTTTCTTATTTCATCCATCCATCTTACATGTGGTCTCCTTCTGGGTCTTTTACAATCTCTTGGAATCCAGTTTAAAATTTCAATTGTCCATCTATTATCATCTCTTCTAGCAATATGTCCAGCCCAACTCCCCTTCAATCTTTTAATTTTTTCAATGAGGTCAGTAACACCTGTTTGTTCTCTTACCCATACATTGCGTTTTCGATCTCTTCTTGTTACTCCCAACATACATCTCTCCATACTTCTTTGAGTGGTCTGAAGTCTCTGTATTGATCTTCTATTAAGTGTCCAAGTCTCAGATCCATAAGTAAGAACTGGTAAAACACATTTGTTAAAAACCTTTCTTTTCAAACACATAGGCATATTTCCTTTTAATATCAAGTTATTTCTACCAAAAGCACTCCAACCAAGTTTAATTCTATGATTAATTTCCTCTATTATGTTTCCATCTGTATTAATAATCTGACCAAGGTATTTGTAACTCTTAACTTCTTCTAATTCATCATAATCAATCTTTATTTTCATATTTTGAGCAAATCGATTAAACATTACTTTAGTCTTTTTAACATTTATCTTTAGTCCTACTTTCCTACTTTCATCTGATAACTCCTGCAACATTTCCTGCAGCTCGGAAGCATTATTTGCAAAAACAACTACATCATCTGCAAAATCTAAATGACTTAAATAATCTCCATTTACTTTCACTCCTTTAGTTTCCCATTTTAATCCACAAAATACTTCTTGCAGCACTGCTGTAAAAAGTTTTGGAGATATGGAATCACCTTGTCTTACACCTTTCTCAATGTTGACTTTCCCAGTATCATTATGTAATCTAATTGTTGCTGTTGCATTTTTATAAATATTCTTTAAAATATGACAATATCCTGGATCTATACCTTGATGATTCAGTGCTTTAATCACAGAAGAAATGTTTATAGAATCAAATGCCTTTTCATAATCTACAAATCCAAAACATAATGACAACTCATATTCATTTGTCCTTTCTATAACTTCTCTCAATACCTGAATATGATCTATTGTACTAAAACCACTTTTAAATCCAGCTTGTTCTCTTGGTTGGTGAAAATCCAAGGTTCTCTGTAGACGAGTTGTAATTATCTTGGTAAAAATTTTATATAAAACTGATAAAAGGCTGATAGGTCTGTAATTTCTAATATCTTCTTTATCACCTTTTTTAAATATTAATATTATTACTGCATTCTTCCAATCATCCGGTACATCTTTATCATTTAGACATTTGGTATATAACTTTGCTAATATTTTTTCTGTTTCTTCACCTGCTTCTTTTAATATATCAATTATAATTCCATCATTACCTGGAGCCTTTCCTTTTTTCATACATTTAATTGCATTTCTCACTTCTTCATTTAAAATTCTGGGCAATTCGGAAGATGTAATAGATATAGGAGGTACTTGTTCTTTATTACTTTTTATATAAATTAGGATATATAGGGGATTTGAAGTCAGACTTTCATATACCCTTCAACTATTCATACTATCTTATATCACTGATACACATGACCATATACATGTAGAAAAGATAAATAATTACCAATATATGTATTTCGTGCTAAATTAGCACTCATCAGTTGTTCTAGAATATGATCTCCCACACACATATATAACCAGTGCTCAGTTTATATTAAGATGGCAAATCTTTATATTTTAATGGACAGGCTTCAATCCACTCCAACCTCCAACTCTTCAGCCATCCATACCATTGAAAATCTGGTGATGGAAAGCCCAAATCCCATGCTAATGCCAATATTATTTCCAATTCGGCTCCAGGTACATGAAGAGTGCCTATATTTCAAATATTTACACATTAAACCTGCATAATGCCCATCCCTCTTCTATGTATTTAAATGGATAAGGTTGTATACATGAGGGGTCAGAGTGACTTGAAGTCAACATGGGCATGGCAATAATATTGGCATCAGCATGGGATTTGGGCTTTCCATCATCAGATTTTCAATGGTATGGATGGCTGAGAGTTGGAGGTTGAAAGGGATTGAAGCCTGTCTGTTAAAGTAGGAAGATTTGCTATCTTAATATAAACTGAGCACTGATTATATACATGTGTAGGAGATGATAACCTGGATCAACTGATGAGTGCTGGTTTAGCATGAAATATGTATATTGGTGATTATTTATCTTTTCTACATGTATGTGGTCATGTGTATCAGTGGTATGAGATAGTATGGATAGTTGAAGGGTGCTTGAAAGTCTGAGTTCAAATCCCCTATATTTACAATTAAGCTCCAGGTATGTGAAGAGTGCCTGTATTTCAAATATTTACACATTAAGCCTGCATCCTGCCCATCCCTCTTCTATGTATTTAAATGGATAAGGTCCTATACATGAGGGGTCAGAGTGACTTGAGGTCAACATGGGCATGGCAATAATATTGGCATCAGCATGGGATTTGGGCTTTCCATCATCAGATTTTCAATGGTATGGATGGCTGAAGAGTTGGAGGTTGGAGTGGATTGAAGCCTGTCCATTAAAGTATGAAGATTTGCTATCTTAATATAAACTGAGCACTGATTATATATGTGTATGGGAGATGATAATCTGGACCAACTGATTGATGAGTGCTGGTTTATTTATATTGGTGATTATTTATCTATTCTACATGTATGTGGTCATGTGTATCAGTGGTATGAGATAGTACGGATAGTTGAAGGGTGCATGAAAGTCTGACTTCAAATCTCCTATATTTACAATTCGGTTCCAGGTATGTGAAGAGTGCCTGTATTTCATATATTTATAAATTAGGATATTTAAATAATAATTATTGGGAAATGTAAACATTTTTATTTACAGATAAATTTCATTAAATGGCATGGGAGCTGTTCAGTTTTTGTGCAATGGTAGAGTATATATGAAATATATTTCAAGGCTAGAGCAATTATCTCAATAAGTTCAAAGAAATATTCCTCTCATGTTTAAATAATAAATATTTACAACCAGAATGTGTTTCTAGGAATAACGTGATTTGGAAATATTTACATATAAGTTTTATTAATTATCAAGATAAATTGGCATCGGTCTGTTCGGTATACTGTAATGATAAGAGTATATATATATAGTTTATTTCGAACTCATGCCTAGAAATTCGAAGTCTGGGTAATAAACACAAATAATGTTTAAATAAAGAAGTACTCATATAAAAATAATAACGATGAAATGATTCGAAAATGTAAACAATTTTATTTACCTATCATCATCATCATCATTATCAATCCACTGCAGGATGAAGGTCTCTCCAAGTTTAATCCATCTTCTCCGATCTTCAGCTTCTCTTCTCCACATCACCCCTGCACACTTTCTTATTTCATCCATCCATCTCACATGTGGTCTCTTTCTGGGTCTTTTACAATCTCCTGGAATCCAGTTTAAAATTTCAATTGTCCATCTATTATCATCTCTTCTAGCAATATGTCCAGCCCAACTCCACTTCAATCTTTTAATTTTTTCAATGAGGTCAGTAACACCCGTTTGTTCTCTTACCCATACATTGTCTTTTCAATATCTTCTTGTTACTCCCAACATACATCTCTCCATACTTCTTTGAGTGGTCTAAAGTCTCTGTATTGCTCTTCTATTAAGTGTCCAAGTCTCAGATCCATAAGTAAGAACTGGTAAAACACATTTGTTAAAAACCTTCCTTTTCAAACACATAGGCATATTTCCTTTTAGTATCAAGTTATTTCTACCAAAAGCACTCCAACCAAGTTTAATTCTATGATTAATTTCTTCCATTATGTTTCCATCTGTAGTAATAATCTGACCAAGGTATATGTAACTGTTAACTTCTTCTAATTCATCATAATCAATCTTTATTTTCATATTTTGAGCAAATCGATTAAACATTACTTTAGTCTTTTTAACATTTATCTTTAGTCCTACTTTCCTACTTTCATCTGATAATTCCTGCAACATATCCTGCAGCTCTGAAGCATTATTTGCAAAAACAACTACATCATCTGCAAAATCTAAATGACTCAAATAATCTCCATTTACTTTCACCACTTTAGTTTCTCATTTTAATCCACAAAATACTTCTTGCAGCACTGCTGCAGATTTGAATGAAATTAATATGAAAATAACTGATACACTTTTAAAAACTGCAACAAAGATAGCTGGTAGAAAAAAGCAGCAATTGACCAATAAAATTTCTACTGAGACTAGAGAATTTATGAAGAAAAGAAGGAATATGAAGATATACAAAAATGATGCATTAAAAAGAATTGAATATCTCGAATTTTGTAAAATGGTGCGGAAAAGAGTTGAAAATGATATAAGAAAGTATAATTGTGAACTAGCAAGGAAAGCTGTAGAAGAAAATAAAAGTCTTAAGAATGTAAAACAACATTTTGGTATTGGTAGGAAATTTATATCTGCAATAAGAAAAAAAGATGGAATTGTTACTAAAAAGAGAGATGACATCATGTAATTGGTAGAAGATTTTTATCAAGAATTATATAGTAATAAAGAACAAGTACCTCCTATATCTATTACATCTTCTGAATTGCCCAGAATTTTAAATGAAGAAGTGATACACACAATTAAATGTATGAAGAAGGGAAAGGCTCCAGGTAGAAAGGCTCCAGGTAATGATGGAATTATAACTGATATATTAAAAGAAGCAGGTGAAGAAATAGAAAATTTTTTAGCAAAGTTATATACCAAATGTCTAAATGATAAAGATGTACCGGATGATTGGAAGAATGCAGTAATAATATTAATATTTAAAAAAGGTGATAAAGAAGATATTAGAAATTACAGACCTATCAGCCTTTTATCAGTTTTATATAAAATTTTTACCAAGATAATTACAACTCGTCTACAGAGAACAGTGGATTTCCACCAACCAAGAGAGCAAGCTGGATTTAAAAGTGGTTTTAATACAGTAGATCATATCCAGGTGTTGAGAGAAGTTATAGAAAGGTCAAATGAATATGAGTTGTCATTATGTTTTGGATTTGTAGATTATGAAAAGACATTTGATTCTATAAACATTTCTTCAGTGATTAAAGCATTGGATCATCAAGGTATAGATCCAGGATATTGTCATATTTTAAAGAATATTTATAAAAATGCAACAGCAACAATTAGATTACATAATGATACTGGGAAAGTCAATATTGAGAAAGGTGTAAGACAAGGTGACTCCATATTTACCTATATATTTTATTAATTATCTTGGTGTCTTAGCATCCAGTAGTGAAGTGCCTTTGTGCCCCACACAAACTGCGCACCCACACATAGCAGTCCTGATTATGGTAAAAGTGTAGACAATAGGTTATCTTTTAATTTTTGTTTGTAATTAATAGTTTTAATAGCAGTGCAGAGAAATTATGTAGGACATGTTATTAGAGACTGTAAAGTTTCAAGAAGAATAGAAGTGAGAAGATCTAACTGCTACAAACTTTTGAAGAATAGGTGAGTGATAAGAACGTTTGTAGAAATTTGTGTTGATTAGAACCAGCCTTTTGCAACTTAATGATGATGATGATAAATTGCATCGCGATTTAAAAAATATATATTTAAAGAACCATGTTAGCAATGTTTCAGCTAAAATGTTTGAACAATCCCTATGCAAATATTTTTTTAAAAAATGCCCTTTTACATTAATTTATATATATATTCGTAACAAAAAAATCCCTAAGACCCACATGTCCAAACGCATTGCTGCTTCTGTTAGCGATGCCACTATAAAGCACTAATTTAAAATGTATTACAGTCCCTGATATATATATATATAAGTTTCTGTGTTTACATTTTTGTTTAGGTAGTTAAAAATAAAATTTTACATACATATTTCTCCTTGGGTGACCTTATTTAATAACTTTTTTACGATGCCCAAACGATGTTTGTTTTTTGGCAAAAGCAGGTTTAAGTGACTTTATTAAATATCTGATTTTAAAATGAACTCATAAAATAGCAATTATTGATAATAACGGAGATGGTAGTTTGCCGTTCCTGTCATTTCTTTAATAAAGTTAGTTGCGCTATTTTACAGTTTTATTGCCGTTTGAGTAATAAACTCGCACATTAAACGTAAAAGAGAAATTAGAAAAATAATTTTAAAAATAGCTTCTTTTAATTTACCGTGCTTAACTAAAATCTAGACAATATCTATAATAAAGAAAGACATTTGAAAAGCGGAAAAGAATGTATAGCATATATAAATGCGTTTTACTAAAAGCACAATCAAAAATCCTCTTTGTGTTGATATCAGTGATGAATAAAAGCTAAAAACAGTAGCAACAGTAAAAACAGTAAAAAAAATATCAAACTTATAAAACAGTAGTATTACATTGCGTGAGACCGGCGTAGTTAAAATTACGCTACAGGAATATTGTTCATTATATATATATTAACAAACTTACAGCTAAACTATTTTTATTGTTTTTTAAATTTTGTTGCATTGATTTAAAGCTTAATGAAGTTAAAAGTACATATTCTATACTCTCGAATAATCATGCAAATAACGATGTAGTCAATTAATAATAGGTGGCACTACCATCAGGCTTTTATAATTAGTTCCTGGCTAGTTGATGTTAATTTATGCAGAAAGAACTATTGCACTGCTTATGTAATTGGCTTTGAATGAGTTTGTTCTGTCTGCTGCACAGAAATAAGCTAATAATATTATATAACTTTTATAAATTATAAAAATTTAAATAATGAAGAAAAATAATGCTAATGATATATATCAGAGATTTTTTTTTTATAGAATTTTTCTAACCTGTCATCCTCTTCCAGTCATAGGCATTAATTCTGTCCTTCTCAAAATGTGGCATCTAGAATATAAAATTGGAGTCATTGTGTGACTTGACGCTTTTTTTTTTTTTTACAGAAATCGGAATAATTTTGTAGTTAAAAGGAGATCATTTTAGCTTTACCATCACACCTGAATCAGAAATAGATATTTATCTGCTTATCTTTATATTTATATTGGAGAATTAAAATATACATACCCCCTTCTCCATTTAAAATTACATATATATTAGGGATCCATATGCAGTATTTTTTTAATTGTCATAGTTTTACAAACAGCTAATCTCTACTTAGTTTTAAAAAATTTAATTGTCAGCTGCATGGTAACATGGAGTATTTGGTGACACTATTGTCGCTTTTGACTTTTTTCCACTTTGTGGTTATTTATAGCCCTTTTTTGTTGATTAAGTATTTATAAAATGATAGGAATTGGAACTGAACTACATATTGGCTAATAAGTTTAAAACAGAATCTGAAGATGTCAGTATTTTACAGGGAAAATACTATAAATGAAGCAATAATGCTGCTGATTATAGATCTCAGCCACCAAAAGCAATCCTATTGTTGTTAGCAATAAGCAAAAAAAAAAAAAATACATTTTTTATAGTTTATTTAAATATTTATGATTATTTTTACAAAATATTTGTATAGTGATTATCTGAAATACAAGTATAGTGATTATTAAAAAAATATATTTTATTTTTAAAAATACAATTCTTGGTAATGGTAAAAATGAAACTATAATGATAACACTATCAAAAACCGTAGGACTGAACTTACAAAATATTTTAATAATTATAAATGCAATTTTCCAATCGAATTTTATAGCTTCATGATGGCTCAGCAATAATTTGTTTGGGTTTTAGAAATGTAATTCCCTTAGCCAAGATTTTATTAATTTATTTTTTTCTGATTCTATAATCTTCAAATGAGACAAAAAATTTTGTTCTCATTATTATTTCACTTTATTATTTTTTTCTATATTTACAAAATTCAAATATAGAATGTTTTAATATTTCTATAGTGTAGTTTTCACTACACTACTGTCACATAACATAGGGACTGGTTTCTATCCATTTTTAACATTATTGTGGAAGGATATAATCATAAACATATGACCAAAGACATGTGAAAAAGATCTATGATCCCAAAATGTACATTTTGTGCTGAACCAGCACTCATCACTTGTCCCAGACTACAATCTCTTACACATATCTTGATTGTTCAGTATATATATATATATATATAGAGAGAGAGAGAGATAGATAGATAGATAGATAGATAGATAGATAGATAGATAGATAGATAGATAGATAGATAGATAGATAGATAGATAGAAAATTACCACAGTTCAATTGATAAGTGTCAAACTTGCTGCCTTCACAACTTTGATATGGAAGTATATTAATAATTTTTATTAATCATTCATTTGACTAGTGATATCCAATAATGAATAATAATTCTGTAGTGTAATTTTTAACACACCACTCTCCCACAAAGTAAGGACTGGTTTATATCCAATTTTAACATGAAGAATGTAATCATAAACATATGACCAAAGACATGTAAAAAAGGTCTATGATCCCCAAAATTCACATTTTGTGCTGTACCAGCACTCATCAGTTGGTCCAGACCACAATCTCTTAAACATATCTTTATTATTTTTCAACATACATATATATATATATATATAGCACATTACTATAGTTTAATTGATAAATGTCAGATGTGCTGCCCTCACAACTTTAACACAAATCACTTAATACCTTTGGTCACATGTTTGTGATTACATTCCACAAGAAGTTAAAAGTGGATAAAAAGTAGTCCATACTTTGTGTGAGAGTGTTATAATAAAAATTACAATACAAAAATATTATTCATTATTGAATAAACTCTAGTTTAATGAATATATAATAAAAATTATTAATATATAATCATCAAGTGATTTGTGGCAAAGTTGTGAAGGCAGCACATTTGACATTTATCAATTAAAAACTGTAATAATTAGCTATCTATACGCATACTGAATTAATAATAAAGATAGGTGTAAGAGATTGTGTTCTGGACCAATGGAACATAAAATGTGCATCATGGGAATCAGACTTCTTTTACATGACTTTAGTCATATGTTTATGATTACATCCTTCTACAGAGTTTTAAAAGTAGATAGAAATCAATCCCTACCTTGTGTGAGAGTGTTGTAGTAAAAATTACACAACAGAAATATTACTCATTATTGGATAATCTCTAGTCTAATGAATGATGTAATAAAAATTAATATAGGATGTTTTTATTTGCAAACTGATATTTCTAATTAATAAGAATATTTGAAATGCCACATAACTATATTATTTCAATCGCACACACACACCTTTAAAATAAAGAGTAGCTTGAATTTTAAAGGGAAGTGTGACTAAAACAGTATGTGTTTTAAATATTTTATATAGATTTTAGCTAGAATTATGTAATCAAGTACAATTTTATGATTCATAATATAGTATGATGATTTCAATGTTAAAATAAAATGTTGAACTGTAACTCAAACTGCCAATAGTGGAAAGATGTTAAAAACTATTGAAATGTGAAAGGATTAATATTTTGTGAGAGAAAAAATATTTGAAATTTAATTATTTTTAGTAAATAACACAAGCATCAAATTGCTAAAGCTAACTAATATTTTTTCTATATTCTTATTCTCCTAGGTCCTAGTGCAGTGTTTTAAATTGTTGTGGACTTATAGAGAAGTAAATTTGTTTTACCCAGCTTTAAAAAAATTAATCATTCAATATTTATGAGAGAAAAAATATTTAAATTAGGAAAATTTACCAATGTGGAATTGATAAAAAGAACTCATGATACATAATGTTGTCTGTGTCAGTTCTTTATTATTAAGTTTTCTCTATATGAGTTGAATTAATGCCTCAGATTATTTGAATAAAAGCATTTTCATGAACTTAAATTGAAGATTGATGCAGCATCCATAGTAGATAAGTAATGTTAACATCTATCTATATTCTAATTGTTATATTAATAAAATAAAGTTTTGAATTAACTCACAGAAAAAGGGATTTCCACTTCATGATCTATATATTATAAATTAGGAAATGGTAAGAACTCATAGAAGTTAATATTTCAGAACATGGTTGAAGTTGATTGTAAAATAGAATACAGGTTGAACATGGAGATTTAATTGCTTTCTAAAAATTACATATACCATTTAATTATGTTATTGCATATTTAAAATGAAATGGAGATTCATAAGGATATTGTAAATATGATTGCCAGTTTAAATTAGAATGTTCATGTTTGCTTTAGTAATAATAACTCAGGCTGTAACCATTTTTGTCTGTTTTACAAGTCAATGATTTGAGCAAAATAGTTAATTAAATATAGACAATGCTTGGAGATTTCATTGCCTCTTAGAAATTATATGTTGTCTTGTGTTTTTTTTTTTCCTTTTTTCATAGAGACAAAACCTTTGCATTTGCTTTGAGGTAGGATTTTTCCATGTTTAAACTCTTCAGTTTTATTCTTTATCTGAGTAATTTATTGGTTAGAGCTATTGTCAGCCATTAAATATAGGTTCTTTATTTGTTATTGTAAAAGTGAATAAAGAAAAGTGATTGATATTAATATTGGATTATTATAACACACATGTTAAAATAAAGATGTTTATGAAAAGAAAGATATAATTCTCTTGTGGAATTTTTTCATGCATGTAATTTTTTATTATTATTATACTGGCATTTTGCTTGAATTTCATCTGCCTCCACCTGGGTGATTTGATAGCTATTGCTAAAGATAGTTATTGTTTTCTAAAAGCAAACTGAAAGCTACCTGTCTCTACCAAAGAATAATCAGGGGGGGGGGGGCATTGAATATGGCAAAAGACTCAATTTATCTTTCACCTCTTTTTTTAAAAAATATAATTATTTTTAAATTTTATATTAGGAAAAAATAGTTTTCAGTTAAATTGCATGCCAGCTGATCTGCAGTTGGTTTTTAGCTAATAATATGCTATCAAGACTATGATAGCTAAGATCCAGATACAACATGAATATCAAGCAGCCATACACATACATAATCTGATAAAAGCAGTTACCATACTCTAGAGACATCTAGTATAAACACGAGCAAACAATAAACAGTAGATGGTATAGTACTATAAATCCCCATTGCTAGACTGGCTTCTTTTTGCCTACATCAGTACAAACTAGAATTCAAAGTTGAAATAGTGCACTTTTGCATATAGAAGATCCTTTCTATTTCTTTATATTACACTAGTTAATAACATAAAAGTGTATATGAGCACAGACTTTCACACGATCCACCACTCTCCTCACTATCTCATAACACTGATATACTTGAACACATATATGTTGAAAAGATAAATAATCACCAATATATGTCTTTTATGCTAAATCAGCAATCATCAGGTATATAATAAGCCTGTATGTTTCAGTTATTACTAGTTAATAACCTAAATTTTAAAAAAAGTCTAAGCTTTTTAATCCTAAACTTGATAACTGTATTTATATGTAAGTAAAGTAATTGGTATAAAAAGTTCACTAAAAGGCAAGGGCCTTTTTTTAAGCACCAAAAATATTGTAAAAGGTACAATTCATCCCATTCATCAACTGCTACTTGGTAAATCTGGATAATATATTTCATTTGCCAATCACCAGATTTTAAACCTTTCTGATGGTTGAGAAATTTCCTTTTTTTAGTTCATCATCTAGTACAGAATATCTAGACACTCATTTGTCAACTAATATTGGATATTTCACTGTGTTGGCTAGGGAAAAACTACCTGAGAAAATCCAAAGTTATTTATGAACTTCTCCAGGTTGTTTTATTTTTAACAATGCATCTCTCAGCTCAATTCATTATCATATTGCAACTCTTCACCCATCTGCAGTACAACAATTATTCACTTTTTTATGAGTGTTAAAAGTAAAAAAAATCAATCCCTGCTTTGTATGAGAATGATGTATTGGAAAAGTCTTGGGTTATCACCACATGTATGGATATTTATGACTTCAACTTGATTGATGAGCAAAGATTACCCACCAAGTATATGCATTGTCAGGAATGATGGTCTAAGTTTTTCCACTGGTTGATAGTTGTTTTAAGTAAGCCATGCACTGATGAATATAATATGAAAAAGTAATGGCCATTTGACACAGATTTGTCAAAATAATGTAAACATCATAGCCATGTTGGATTATACTTTTCCTGAAAATTAACTCTGAAGTAAAAGATGATACAATGGCTGCTCTATCCATGAAATGGGATTTAAGTTTTGGATAAGTAATCATTGAAGCCTTTTAGATTACAAAGAATCATAGGATTTTTATTTTAGATAAATAATTGATAATCAATTCAGTTAACCATCCGATAGCAGTCAGTAAATGGATATCTTGCTATTCCTAGCTAAAATATACAATTCCAGATTAATGTGGATTTTCCAGATGAATGTCATTGCACTATCTTTGCAAATGAAAAAATTATAATATGATAAAAACTTCACTATTTGCATGTGTATGGAAGGGTGGGATCATACATAAACCCTGGTGTATAATAAATTGATATTGAATCATGATTTCCTTTATCTTTAATTCAGAAATGGAAATAATGCATTTGAACTAACAATTTCATTTTATAGATAGAATCCTAAAATATATATGATAGAAGATTGATAATAGTGAATTAATTCTGTGAGATAAAATGTGAACTTATGTGAATTTAAGAATCAAATTTTCAATGACGAGTTACTTGGACCACTGATGGCCAATTTGTTAAAAGGCTGACCATCTCAGAGGTGATGACTGCCTTAATTAAAGATGAGAGAATGAAACTCACTAGAACAAACTGCAACTGATAATCAGTGGAACTGATTGAGAATGATAGGAGGACTAATTCTAGAGCTCAATATCTATGAATTAGGGGCCAATTAGTTACGTCCAGTGCTCAAACTTTTTATGAACTCCTGAGCAAATCATTTGTTTATATTTATATATTTTCAAATTTTTGTTTTATCAGTACATTGTTAATCTTATCTCAATCTTATTGCAACCATCCATCAGCCTAAGGTCAGACCCAACCTCTCTTAGGTATGGATACATCTTTGAAATATCCACTACCCTTTTTCAAGTGAGCAAACATATATAGTACAAGTTATCAGTTGATTTCATATATACATTGTTTAGATATATTTAAATTTAACTTTATTTAACTAATTTTTATATACATTTCAAACTTCTATTCCATTGTCACATTTTTTTTTAAAACATATGAAAAAAACATGTGAAAAAGCTAAAAGTCCATGATGCCAATTTCATGTGAACCAGAATTCATCAGTTGGTCCATGACACAAATTCTTTACTCATATCTTCATCATTTGTTTAATATTATATAGATAGAAAATTACTATAGTTTGATTAACATTGACACAATCCACTTTATGTAAATCCATTAATGATTATAACTAATCACTTACTAAAGTAGAGATTATCCCTAATCCAACTATATACTTTAAATCTTACTTTAGTTTGTAATATTATGTTGTGTAATAGAGGTAACAACACCCATGTTTACTTGCCCTGTTTCCAGTTTTGATATCTTTCAATACACTACTCTCATGAAAGATAGGGAGTGGTTTCTATCTACTTTTAATACATTGTGGAGGGATATACAATTAATTGCACTATAATATATTGTCAAATTTTTGTTTATCTGGCATCTTTCACTTTAGCTCAATCCTATCATAATATCCATCAGCCCAGACATCAGACTGACCTACTTTATTATGAACACATTTTTGAAACATCCATTTCAATTTTCAAGTGAGCGAGATATACATAAAACATTTTATCAAATAATTTCATATATATGTTTATATTAAAAACAATCAGTATTTATTCAAAACCAAATTGTTTATCAAATTAATTTCTTTTTATTAAATAAAGCAAGATATTGACCATAAATTAACCTCCTTTTATTAAATAAAAAAAAAGATAAATCTAAATAATTATATTTCAACAATCTTTCAATTTGTCATCTTATGGCTGCAACCACCCAAGCACTCTGTTTGATGTTAGCAACCACCCAAAGCACTCCTATAATAAAATTCTACCAATGCTTAGATTCCGAATATTCTAACTTTAAGAAATAAGCAATAAAATAATGAAGTGATTTATGGTAGTAATTTTTTTTTCACGCGAAAGAAATATAAAAAGGATTTAATTTGTGAAGCTTCATAAATTTTTAGTTAATAAAAGTTTAGTTTCTTGAATGTAACCTTTACCTTTTAATAATTGCAGAATTTAAAAGAAATATAGTTATTTAAGAGAATTTTCAAATATGTTTGAATTTTAAAATTTCAATAGTATTATAAATTAATTTAGCATTTTTTTTATTAATGTAAAATTATTATATTTTAATTCTAGTATGTAGACAGAAATATAATACATGGATAAGAGAATATGCAGATATACCTGACATTATTAGAAGAATTAAGAGACTGAATTGAATATGTGCTGATCATATTTCTAGAAAATATTATAAAGATGGGCAGTTGAAATTGTAACTAGATCTCAAGAGATTATACAAGACCTAGAAAGAGACCGTTTGTGAGCTGGATGGATGGAATAAGGAAGTTTGCTGTTGTGGTATGGAAAAAAAGATTAGAAATCAGAAAATATGGATCAAACTCTGAAGAGATTTTATCTTGCAATGGATAATGGTTGAAAGTGATGATAATGATGACATAAGGAGATTAAAGCATTTGTGGTACAAAACATCTGGTCCAAATGAAACTCCTCTTTTCAAGAGGTTTAGAATTTTTTCATAAGTAACTGATCTATAACCAAATTAGCTAGTCATTTAACATCAGTTAGTAAATGGATATCTGTCTTTAGCTAGAGGACAAAACTTAAATGGAAAACTTCTCAAACTCTCACCATCCACCAACTGACAAATACTATCTTCATGGTTGATAATCTAAGGGCTGCTGAGGAAGCTTTTGCCCTATAGTCGACTATTTATTAAAAGAGTACTATTTTATATAGACAAATAATAACAAATGTAGTTTTTGACATGCATCTCTCTCTATATATAAATATGGGTGTAAGTATAATATCTGATAGAAGGCATGATGATGATTTTGATGTTTTTTGCCAAAGATTTAAAAATGTCTGCAGTTAGAAAATAACTGATTGCATAAAAATTTACAGTTTCTGACTTAATGCCAGACCCATGAAAGCATATTGGCTTAGATTCAAAGATTTATGGTGTTGAAACTTTCAATGTATTAGCTTAACTTGCAGAAAGAGAATAAATGTGGCTAAAGGAAAGATATGTGCAGTCCAGTACTTTTCATTAACTATTTCAGGAGATCTTGTTAGCATACCATCTGGTGCCAAACAATTATTCTAGCTTGACAAAGGTAGTGCTAAAGTAGAGTGGTGCTAAAAAAATAATTGCTGTTAATGCAGATATTTCAACCAGATGATGATATTTGATCATCATAAATCCTCTATGTGGTTCAATGCAGTAATGGGGTATCAGATTCTGGAATGAAAGGTCCTCAAATCACCACTTCTGGCAGTTCCAGTTTTCAAACTTCTTATGAATTCCCAAGCAATGAAAGCTGTTAATTATTTATTTTATTTATGATTATTGATGATTTTTTTGTCAGTGTTTATGCACCCAATTTATTGTAGCATCTCAATGTTTGAGCTATTTGCATTAATATTGAATTTTTTGGCATCAAATCATTATGTATATGTAATATATGCATTATATATCAATAATACTTTATGCAATTTATATGTGATACTTAATATTAATTTTAAAATTATAGTAGCTAGGTGCAGAAAAATTACAAATGCATTTATAAGTAATTGTTTTGTTACATAGTATTTTTTTCAGTGTGAAATCACATTGATATTTTAAGATTGTCTACAGATTAAATAAAATGCTTCTATCTTATTGCTAATCACAGCTAAAATATCATTTTTTCTGATCTGTATAAATGCAAATCTTTTTATGAGCATTTCCAGATCAGCAATATGGTGTTTAAAAATATACATAAATACTATAATTTCTGTAAAACGTATATTAATGAAAAAATTGAATTGTTAAAAAATTAGGACAAGATGCATTTATGTGTGTGCTATGTAAATATGTGCAACACAAAGTTTTTCTCAATTAGTAATAAACAAGTGTTTATTGCAGAAGAATTTATAAGATGTTCAATCACCAAAAGTGGCAAAACTGGTCCAAGGATTCTATGCTCCTAAGCCAGATACTTTATCATTGCACCTTCTCAATTGTACACAATATTTAAACTATAAAATTTGAAATTCTATGCAACATTTTCAACATAAATTGAAACAATCCCACAAATAAATTATGCCTTATCAAATATGCCATCATCATCATCATCAAACATTATCAATCCACTGCAGGATAAAGATCTTTCCAAGTCAATCCATCTTCTCTGATCTTTACCTTCTCTTCTCCACATCCCCTTGCCATCCATCTCACACGTGGTCTCTTTCTGGGTCTTTTACAATCTCTTGGCATCCAGTTTAAGATTTCAATTGTCCATCTATTATCATATCAAATATGTAATGTTAATATAAAGTTATTCATAAACAACTAAGTCCAAAATTATCACTATGATAATTCACAGGTTGAATTACCAATGAATCATTTTAAAATAAGTTTTCAACTAATATTTACTTTATTGTATCAATGCCAGTTTATTCATTAGATAAAAAATTACCATTTTTATCTGTATATGATGTGTATGGCCTCCACATTAATTAATGTGGAGATAAAATAAAAGTAGTAATATTTTATCTGATGAATAGATTTAAAGTAATACAAGAAAGTGGCCATTATTTGCAAGTTTATTTAAAATGGTTCTTTGGGAATCTGGCTTGTGAATTATTGTAGAAATGTTTGAGACTTAATTATTCCATGAATACAGTCCTTTACTACCCATGAATTTTGATATCCCATGAATTTTGATATCCATGTGATGGTTTAGCACCAAAGTCACAGCAATAAAATCAATAAAAACAAGAACACAGAAAGTTAATTGTAGTTATATGTTGGGCTATTTCCATCATATACATAAATTGGTAAATATTTTTGGCAAAATTCAACTTTTAATTAAACTTTTCAAATATATTCAATTGTTAGTAATGACTTATTGGTTAGTATGGAACAGAACAGTTTGAGTTGTATTATTTTTTCACCAGGTATTGCTGGCCTGACTAGTGACAGTTAGAATGAAATAGAACTGATAATCTTTATATTAATATACACTGAATTTGAGGTGATACTAGACTATTTTGTCACTGGTCAGGACAGCAACATCTGAAAGAGATAGAATAATACCACTTGAGACATTGAATTATATATACTAACCTGCATGTTATTGTTAACAAATGAATGTATTTGAAAAGTTTGAATAAAATTTAAAATTATTTAACAGTCAAACTAAATGAAGAAAATAGTCCAGCAATAACTACAAACGAAATGCCGTCATCACAAATCTCCAAAAATCAACATTACGTCTTAAACACCACTGATAAGTTCACATACTTCTTTTTATTTAATTTAAAATATTTCATTTTTATTATTATTTTTTATTATTATTATAAAAGTAATGTTTTAAATTTAATTAGTTATGCTATTTACTTATTTATTCTGTATGTTAATATTAAAAAAATAAATAATCTAATGGTTTATTGCTTGAGAATTTATAAGAAGTCCGACTACCGGAAGCAAGAGAACTGAGCAATTATCCAATGTCATTGAGATGAAGAGTCTGCTACTCTATCCCAGAGCTGAGAAGCTATCAGTGACCTTGAAATCTAGAGTCCCTCACGCTATCCTAGCATTTAACTTTGCAGGACAAGTACTTAAACGATGTAGGAATGATTAAAGCTTACAGTGTAGTTTTAAAATTGAGCTACCGGAATAAATTATATTAGGGTACTGTGTTATGAAGTGGCAGTTTATTATTGATGATGATGAAAAAACAGCCCAGCATAATATAATGAAAAATAGCGAACTATGATGCCCCAGGTCTATGAATTGCGGCTTCCTCCCGTTATGAACTCCGATCAATAATCTATTTGATTATATTTTGTACGAATACGAGTAAACGTAATACATTTATTTATTCTTAAATTAAAAAAGCTATTCAAAATAAATATAATTTTTTATTTTTTATAATATCCGAAAATCAACGGTTATGGATTATTTTCCCCCCAATTACTATACAAGTTTATTTATTTATAATACAACAAAGCAATTACTGGCAGAAATATAATGTATGTTTTTAAGGAAATGTATTACGATATGTCTCACAGGATTTATAATTACAGACTTGGAGTGTCTCGGTAAATCTGTTATTACATCTGTAACGCTGAATAAATTTTAAGGCTAACTACATTTTTACAAATCTCATCAATCAGATTATAAATTAGTTTTAGGACTTAAAAGCTTTTTATCAATTAAACGCGGAAAAATGATAACTTCTTTAAAATGAGGTCATTTTGTCATTTAATATTTAAATTATAAATAATAAGATAAATTTAAATTATGGGGGAGGGGGTTCTTTAATTATACATGCAAATGATTAGGTAGAAGTAGAATGGCTTAAAAGAATTATCATATGACCCTGGTTTACACACTGCTGATCAGAAGCAAAGTCCATATATGCTATTCCAGTGCTGCCATCATTTGTAAGCTTAAGTAATTAATAAATACTAGATGATAATGCTAATAAATTATTATTTAGTGCCCGTCCTATCCATATTCCAAGATTAGGTTTTATGATCTTTGTCAATAAGCATATTGTAACTGGATCTAAGGCACATAGATTTTTGGGGAATTAAATCCAGGGATAGCTCGTACATAAGCACTGTGATGATGAACCACTCCCCGACCTAAAAAAGGAAAAAGTAAATTTTGTTTGTGCTTATAAATAATAACAATGCCACACTATTATTCCACCATTACTCAGGATAAAAAAATTCAACAATAGACATAAATATAATAAATCCCCTAATCCTAAACTTTGGATTAATTTGATATATATTTTCAACATATATTCAAAATTAATGTCAACTCTCTCTAAACACTTTAACATCAGTTTTAGATGCTCTCTCTCCCTCAACAGACTCATTAACAACTCTAAGGATAAGGTCAGTAATGACGATAAGGTACAGCTAGTATATGCCATAGATTGCCAATCAAAAAAACTTGGCACATAATCAACTCTATCAATGGGATAAATGTTAGGGCCAACAGAGTTCCCCTTAAAAATTCACTGGTCATTCAATCTGAAAACATGGGTGGAACTTTGTCACTTTGTACTTACAATTATCACATATGCAAACATGCAGATACATTAAAAGTTATGCCCAGTGAAATTATCTTTATATGCTGGTGGAAACACTGACACATTTTGCTAACTCTCTCTCAGTCATGCTTTGACAAAGAAGTCCTGTATTGAAAGCCTGACATAATAGATTAATAAATTTATGTTTATTTTGCCTTACCATAATTAATATTTATTTATATATTACTATTATATAATTGTACTACAATATGTTAAAGGTAAAATCTTATATTGTGATATTGAATAGATAATAACTGGAATAGTTTGATTAAAAAATAAAATATTGAAGTTAAGTTTTGTGACCATTAATTATTGAACTACAAATACATCCACATATCCTGTGTGTTTGACTGTTTATGTGATATCTGTGATGCTATCTTTTATTCTTTTTTCATAGCACACTTTACTTTTTTGAAGTACTTTAATTTTGTTTAATTGTACTCTCCATCATATTTTTTTCTCAGTTGTATTCTGCCAATGAAATCAACCAATATATCATCTCTTTAGAGTTTTTGAGATATTATAATTTAAATGATGTTTACTTTTCCCATGAAAACCATTTTGGAGTTTCCCATAAAATATGTTTTAAAAATTTATCATTTGTTCATTTTATATGCCTAATAATTTAATGAGGGTTGCTTTTACAATAGTTAATTCAATAGCATTATATCTGGAAAACTGAAATAGCATATCATTTGGTCTTATAATCTTGCCATTATATTTAAAGTCTTAAAAACATTATTTAATGAAATGTTTTAGTGGCTTTATGCTATATCAATAGGAAGTCCATATCTCACTTCCATACAAAAAATTAGATAAAATAGCAGCCCTATAAGGTAGTAATTTAGTTGCAGACATTGTATCACTATATTGAGATGTTCCATCTTTTGAATTGTTAAGAAAACAGCAACCTTTTGGGGTCTGCATTGCATCTCAATACCAATAACTACTTTTCTTCCTAAAAAACAACCAAAGCATGTAAATTGATTCATAATCTCAAACAGTTAACCATACAATGTAAAAAGTTGCTAAAGATATATTTCCCAACCATGGCCAATACACAAATTTTGGATTTTTTGAACATTAATTTCTAAATCACAGATTTTACATGTTGTAGTCACATTATTGTTCAATTTTTAGAATTAGCAAAATTAATACAATAATTAACTTAGAATCCAGAAAATGTTTTTTTTTTTTTTTGCTTTTGATACAATTCACATTAAACATTCCACTATCAAAATTTTAGATGCCTGTTTCAAACCCTGTCATTAAAATGAAGTTTATTAATATCGATTTTTATCTTAAATGTCTCAGACTTTTTATCAGAACTAATTTCTTCCACCATTGGAAGGCTGTACATTATGAATAAACGTTGTAATAAAAACTTCCCAGTTAACTGCGAAAATTGCCACAATCTTTTTTAAAGTAATTAAATCAATCAATAAATGAGATCTTTGCTCATTACTTTTATGCATTTACTAGAGAACAAAAACATAATTATAATGCTTTTTGAATCTATAAAACTATATTGAATCTTTTCATCAAAATTCTTTTATTTAGTTGATAATAATGGGTCCAAGATAATTAGTGTGAATTTTTCCATCTTACTTATTTTTATTATATAGATTTTTTCTACAGTACTGGCTTTTTCATATCTGCACTCCAATATGTAATATATAGAGGGTTTGAACTCAGACTTTCACATGACCCACAACTATCCATGCTATCTCATACTGTTGACACACTTCATCACACACATGTTGAAAAGATAAATAATCACCAATATACGTATTCCATGCTAAATCAGCACTCATCAGTTGGTCCAGATTATCATCTCCACATATATATAAATCAATGCTCAGCTTATATTAAGATAGCCAATCTTCATACTTTAATTAGCAGGCTTCAATCCACTCCACCTCACAACTCTTCAGCTGTCCATTTCATTGAAAATCTGATGATGGAACACAAAGCCCACATTGATACCAATCTTCTCATCCTACCCATGTATGAGATAGCATGGATAGTTGAGGGTCATATGAAAGTCTTGAGTTCAAACTCTCTTACTTATTTTTATAGATTGGAACAAAAATGTAGCCTTTAGATTAGGTAGCACAACTTAGTGAGTCCATATAATTTTTAGTAAATTCCAGTAGTTTTGAAGATAATACACCATCATATCTTAAAACTTCTCCAGGTATATTATAAGAACTTGCAATCTTTCATTTTTACAAGAGCTGTTTTAATTTCTCCAAGCTGAATGGATATCTTTGTCCAAATCTTAAATAGGTAAGTAAAAATAGAGACATCATTAAAATTTTAAAAATAATCAATTTATACAGACAACTCGGTATAAATAAAAATCATTTAATATATCAAGTCAAGTAATAACATTTTTATTAATGTTAAAATGTACAATATAGTAAGCCTCTTTCTCTACATTTACAGACTGACTAACTATACAAAGTTTTAATAATTACCCTTGGCTCAAAAAAACCAAAAAAAAAATTATATAAAAAAGAGAAAATTGTGGTGTCAATTTTATAATTTAAATTTTAAAATTGAAATTTGTTCATTTAGAGTATACATCATTAAAAACAGTCACTTCAATTCTTATACCAGGAGATGATAAAATATTTCTTTCACTTGCTTAAAATATTAATATATATAAGAATGTCATTCATGGATTTAATGAAATCAAGATATCATTTTTCAGATCCATATGATTATTTTTAATGCAGCAGATGATTGTATCAACTTTTCAGTTTTAATCCACCAATTATTTTAAATCTTTTTGTCAGGTGCTGAACTTGTCTTTAAATCTCTATACTGCTTATGAAATTCTACATTCAATTTATTATTTTGCCATGTCATAGGAATAACAGACAAATTCACTATCATTGCTCCACAAGACATTTCAGCTATGATAACATTTATATATAAATCTTCATAATAATGGCCATTGGTCACTTCCTTTTGTATTTATATTTAAAAATATGGATAATATTAAACTGTGTACTGTGCATAATATATGTTTAAATGTTTTGCACAATATATGTTTAAATTTTTTACATATAATGATATCAAGGTTATTAATGCAAAAAACAGAATAATGCAATTATAAAAAAAGTCGATACAGTAATTAATGAGAAAAATATAACAATCATATAATTTACATATATTGCTTACAATAACTCCCCTCATGTACACTTTGATGCAAAATTTTTTTTAATGATTCCTTTATTTTTCTGACAGTTTCGACTGTCCCGAGTCTTTATCAAAGCAGGAGTTATTTAAGCAATATATATGAATATATGAAGAAATACAAAGAAAGTAAAAGAAAAAAAATTAGAATAATCATATGACTGATTGAATGTATACAGCATACATAATTAATGCATGAATTGAGAGGATTACTGACCGAAGTGTAGTTTATTATGTTGCTCATACAAGTGGTTATGTGCAAACTTATGAGTTCAAATTCATGTATTTCTTTTCATTTATTATTTATTTATTTTTTTGAGCCATGGGTAATTATTAAAAACCTTGTATAGTTACTCTGTGAATGTAGGGGAGCAGGCTTACTATATTGTACATTTAGCATTAATATTTTGTGATTGTTTTTCAAAGTTCATGATGCAATCTAGATTTGAATCTCTGAAATGAATTGTGTTAAGGGAAGAGGCTAGCAACAGTGGCAGATTATCATCAATAATGACTAAGTGGATTAATTACAGATCTGCTTTCAATAAAAAAATTCCTAGGTATGCACTTTATTATATGATACAATCGTACTATTTGTATATAATTATTATTTGTATATATTTATGAGTACTGTATATTATTTAAAGTGTTAATGTATCTTAAGTTATCAATTAGGCAGATATTCTTCTAGATGTTAGTCGTAAATGTTCACATGTTTATATAATAATAATATAGCATTTAGTACATATGTATATGATATCATTTGCATGTACATGTGAGATAATTGGTATCTGCTTTGCATGAATAGATTCTGTTGATTTCTGAATTATGGTTGATGATGAAGAGGAAGCACCATCTAACAATGATGTTGAAGCAATACCACATAATGATATTACAAAATGACGCCTGATAATGTTGAATGAGTAATGAATGATATTGAGAAAATGCCATTTATTGATGTTGAGGATATGCTATCTGGTGAAGTTTAGAAATTACCACCTGATGATGCTGACTTTGTGCAACCTGATGGTTTTGAGGGAGTGCCAATCTGATATTAGAAAATGTTACTTAATCATTGAGGGGTGTGTGTTACCTGATGATGTTTAGAAATTGCTACCTGAAGATGCTGACAAGCTGCCATCTGGTGGTTTAAAATGAGTGCCACCTGATAATATTAGAAAGTACTATTTAATCATTTGATGATTTTAAGAGAGTGCTATCTGAGGATGTGTCAACTAATGATATTGAGGAAGTGCGTTGATGTTGGGAGAATATTTTCTAATGACATATTTCAGTGTTTTTAGGCATTGCGCAACATTCAAAAAGATTTATTAGTCAAGCATTGGTGGTCGAGAAGTCAGCGACGGCAGCTTTACAAGCAGTTGTCCCGGGATAGCAGGTTCGCTTCCCGGCTGGTGCTATGACACATGAGAAGAAAAAAAGATTTACTAGAGAAATAGGAAGTATTTTAATACCTTAAATCATATATAATTATTATATATGATACGTGTATATATATAGTTAAATGATCCATAAAATATTTTTTAATTATTTATTCTGACTTTTAGATTGAATCTGGTCTGATTATTAATTTACTTTTTGATTACATTTCACGCGCCTGTATGGGTTAATCTAATTAAACGCTTAATTTCTAATGTATATGGCAATTTGTAGCATTCATTTTAAGTACTTTTTTTTTAAAGTATTTATAAAACTTTTTTTTTATAAATCGTATTTTTTTTTTTTTACAAAATGAGTTCCATTATTCTAGATTATTTATTGGTAATTGTTCTTTTATGTCTTTTTTTTTTTCATTTGTCTGGGCTCTGATTAATTTAATTATTTTCTTATTAATCATCGTTTTCTATTTGCTGTCATCACCCTAAATTTAATATGGAGAATATATACTTAAAACGATAGTTGAACAAAACTGATTTGCCCAATATAGAGGAGACTTCAATAATTAATGAATACCAGGTAGCAATGCGATCCCATCGTTCTCTATGGGCTAGAAATAATATATTTCACATAATAGATTATCTATTAGTAGAGAAAGAGGGAATGAATAAAATACGGAAAATTAAAGTGTTTGATAATGAAGAGAGAATATGTAATAGTGATCATAATTTCTTTATAATAGAAATAGTTAGTAATGTGATGGAAAATAGTAATAAAAGTGGAAAAGGTAGTGAAAGATGTGGACGGAGAATGAATGATAAGAATAAGTTAGAGGAATGTAAAATAAAAGTAGCAGAAATCATGAAAAAGTTAGTTGGGAATGAATATAAAGACTGGTATGATAAAGTAGAAAAGGTAGCAAATAGAGTGTTAGGTGAGAATATTCAGTAGAATAAAAGTAATAGAGAAGTGAGGATTAGTAAAAGTGTAAGAGATAGGGAAAAGCTTGCAGAAAATATAAATGTGCTATTAAAAACAAAGAAAATGAAAAATATGTTAATATTAAATGAGAAAAATATTTTAAAAAAGAAGTTGGCTAAAATAAATAATTATATATAGAGAATGAAATTAAATAGTAAATTATTAGAAGATATTAATAAAAGTGGAAGAGATGGAAGTAAAAAAAATAAAAATATATTAAAAGAAGGAATGTAAGAGAGAGAAATAATATAACTAAATAATGAGGAAAAAGACTGTAGTTCTAGAGAAGAATTAGAGACGATCTTAAATAAGTAGTAATGGATATAGAAAAAATGTTAGATATGAAGGACAGAGTGATAACAAACACAAAAACACTTAATAATGGAAATATTAGTTTTACAGAAAATGAAATGAATGAAGCAGGGAAGAGATTGAAAAGTGGAAAGACTAGAGGTTTAGATGAATGGGCAACAGAGATGGTGATGAATTTGGGGAAATAGGGCCAAATTAAATTTATTATTATGTTTTAATAAAATGGCACAGAAGACAAAATTTCCAGATAGTGGAATAATATAAGAGTAAGGCTATTATTTAAAAGAAAGGGTAAGGACCATAGAAAGTTAAACAATTATAGACCAATAGCTCTAACACCAGTGTTATATAAAGTTTTTGCATATATGGTGACTGGTAGGGTAACAAAATGGATGGAAAAAAATAATATAGGGTGAGAAATGCAAGGAGGTTTTAAGTCAGATATGCATATAGGGACTAGTTTATTTGTAGTCACACAACTTACAGAATAAAATAGGAATACAAGTAACAGTTATATCTGGGTTTTGTAAATATAGAGAAGGCATATGATAAATTATATAGAAATAGATTATGGGTAAGTTTAGTAAATTTGGGAATGAATGAAGCTTTAGTGGATTTTATTAAAAGATTGCATGAAAATAATTATTTTATATATCAATTAAGAAATATAAAATCAGTTAGAATAAAAAATGAATGGGACTAAGGCTAAGGCAAGAATGCCCTATGTCATCTATTTTGTTTTTGTTATATTTGAGAGAAATGAAGAGAGCAATAGACAGACTAGGAAAGAGGAGTAGAGATACCATTAATAGATAGCAAGGGAGTGCATATATTATCAATCTTTTGCTGATATCTTCTTATGCACAGAAAGTAGGGAAGATATAGAAGTTATGCTGAATACATGCTCAAGAATGGGTAAAAAGATGGGAATTGAATTTAGTGAAGAAAAATAAAAAATAATGATGATAAATACTGAGGAAAGAGCAGAAAAATAATTTTTATTGGGGGATATAAAGTTAAATGTAGTGACTAGATATAACTATTTGAGAATCATCTTAAGTAATCTGAGAAATTGCTTTGAAAAATGGGAGAAAAAAATTATACATAAAGCAAAGAAAAAAAAAGGGATTGATAAAGAAATTAAGAATGTTTTCATATTATAAATATGATGTAACAAAAATTGTATGGAAGGAAGTGGCAGTAACAGGGTTAATTTATCGTAATGATGTATTATGTGTTAGTAAAAGAGTGTTAGGTTACTTAGAAAAAGTACAAAGAGAAGTAGAAAGACATGCATTAGATGCAGATGTGTGGATAACAAAGAAGACAATTCAAAGAGCAATGGGATAGTCAAGTTTTTATATGAGAGTTGCAAAAAGAAAAATGAAATTATTCAGTAGATTGCAATTTATGGATAGTAAGAGAATAACCAAAATAGTATTTAATTGGGTTATGAGTAAAAGGAAAGCAACAGGATGGGTGAGAAAGGTTATACAATGTGCAGAAGATTTGGATAAAACTTTACGACAGTATGCTTATACAAAAGGCAGGATGATTGTGTTAGGAGAATTATTGAGTATTATAGTGGCAAAGAATGGGATTGATGAATAGATGTGTTAATAAAAACTAGGGAGTTGGAGAGATTAACTAGTATGGAAAGTAAAAAGAGTTTAAATATATATAGAAGTGAACACAATATTGGGTGTGAGTTAATTTATGATAATAACAAGGAAAGTAGTTTACTGTTTAAGGCTCAAACAGGATCTTTATAAGTAAGGGAATATACGCATAAATGGAAAAATATGGGTGATTTAGTCTGTAAGTTATATAAGTAAGGCATGAAAATATTAGTCATACATTAGTTGAATGTAAATGCTTACAAGCAGAAACATACAAATAATCAAGTTGTGGTAGAATAAATATAAACAAAGTAATTATACAGAAAGTGGGCTTTGGGTTTTTATTCTGGGTTTAGAAAAAGATAAGGGGGATCTGGATTTAAAGCCCATAGAGTGGACAAAGATATTGTGAAAATGGTATGGCGAAATATAGAGAATAATATAGGAAAAATTTAGGGTGGGGAATGGAATGGAATGGAAAGGAAAGGTAAGGTGTCTAACAGATTTCTCAGGCTTTTGACTCAGATAAAGGCAAAGCCATAGTGCATTACATCTCCTATCTCAATTTCCAGACTAGGGTTTACAACATTCATCAGTGAGTAGCTTCTACACATGTTCCTAGACCTTCTGTAATTAATGTACTTCTCTTCCATCAGTTACCTTTTAATTTTTTATTCTAAAAAATTTTTCATGGTTTGATGCAGTAGTAAAATGACAGACTTTGAAACTCAAGGTTCATGCATCATAGCATAATCTCTCATCTCCAGTGTTCAAGCTTCTAATATACTCCCAAGTAGTAATTCATTCAATTTTTTTTTATTACCAAACTAATTTAGCTTGAAATTAAAAAAAACTAATGTGATTTTTAAAAAAAAAATTGTTCTATACATTTTAATAACAGCTAAAAGAATTTTGTGCAAATTAAAGTGTTAGATATACATATTATTTACAAAATTACATATGTGCATCATTATGTAATATTAATAGCACAGATTAAAAGGTAGTATTCTGGAGCATTGAGCTCTCTAAGTGTTATTTATGTTAAATTTAATCAAACATCTTGCAATATTATTGTCTAAAAAAGAAAATGAACTCATTTAAAACTGTAACCTGAGATATTTTCTTTTACTTTTCAATTAAAATATAATATAAAATATTAAATCAAATTTGGTACTTTGGAATTAGTGCTACCATAATGTAATCATCCAGCCATAATTATTCTGTCAATTATTCTAGCACTTTAGGTTTTTATAATAATCACAACTACAGTATTCTGCTGTCGCAAACACCCCACCCTCAGTGGAGAAAGGTACAGCATTCTGCCATCATAAACATTGGTAGTAAAATAATTATGAAAACCTAAAGTGCTAGAATAATTTGCAAAGTGATGATTATATCATGGCAGTACTAATCCCAAACTACCTCACATTTAATATAGTCAGTGCTTGGAAAATTTATTACTCCACAATATTATATATGTCATTATATACTATAAAAAAGAAACAGTATAATAAAAAACACTTTTGAAAGACAATAAAAAAATTGTACTGGCAATATGAATACACATTTTGGCAAAAAAGATTACAAATAGATATGGTTTCTACTAGAAAGAAAATTGATAGCAAAATGAATGTTAGAAACTAATGAGAAAAGTTTGACAAGTTTATTGAAGATATACAAGGACTTATTTCAGCACTGGTTTGAGAAGAACTGTCTATGGTAAGTCTTATATGCAGGGTTTTAAATAAAAATCTTTACTTATTTATTGTAGCACCTAAAGTTTACAAAGTAATTAATGAAAAATGGCTTTATTGCTCAAGAGTACATCTGATGTTCAACTGGTAGAAGACCCAGAACAGGAATTGATCAAAGGATTTTACACTACTCCACCACTGCACTAAATCATGTAAAACAAAGTAACTAAAGATTTAAATAATTAAAATGTACAAACAATAATAACTTTCCATACAGTAGTGCCACATAGTGCAAATCATAGTAATCAATGGATGCTAGAAGGTTTGTGCATTGATTACTATGGCTTGCTTTGGGTGCCACTACTGTATGTAGAGAGTTTCTATTGTATTAATAGCTTGTCTAAGCATAAGAAATGGTGATCCTGTGATGTTTGACTGGATTGGTTTACTAAAATTTTTGTGTATTAATTACTGTGGCTTACACTGGATTTCACTACTGTATAGAGTTGCTATTGTTTTAACAGCTTGTTTACGTTTAAGAAATGATGACCATGTGATGTTTCAATGGTTTAATTAAAATGTAATGTTTACTAAAAAATTTTGAAACATATCACAATATTAATGATAAAGAATGCCACCTGGCATAAGACATAAGGGATTCATTTTTTTATTATACATTTTTTATTTAACTTACTCCATTTGTCTGGATAAAATCTAGTAACTCAATTTTCACACCTATCCCAATTTCCAATATAATTGAAACTTTGCATACATGTGTATTCTTAATGTCAATATATTTTTGTTTTAAAAATTGCAAACAATTTTAGCTAAAAAGTAACAAAAATTTTAAAAAAATAGTTTTATATGTAACATGAATGCTAGTGATATCTAACAGTGTTTCTTGTAGTTTAAAATGATTGGAGAAAGCCAATTATGAGATTTTAGCACACATATATAAAACTAAAAAGTAGAAAAAAAAATGAAGCAACATTTTTATTCATATAGATTCAGTAAAAAAATAAAAAATATTTTTTTACCAGCTTTCAAAGATAAATAAAATCATGGGGCATTCATGTTTAGAAATATTCTTAGTTCTAGTTTTTATCAATTTTGTTGGTTTCTTATCAAGCAAGAATTTCAAATTAACACTTTAGACCTAATTGCCATGATTTATATGAAAAATATATATCTAATTTCTATAGACCTATTCAGAGAACAAATAAATCCCAAAATGGTAATACAATGGTAATCCACAAGTCAGATTTTCAAAGAATTATTTAAATAAACTTTCAATAATGCCTGCTTTTTTGTATTAATGTAAATCTATTCAGATGTTAAAAATGTTATTTATTATTAAAATGTTCAATTTCTTTTCCACTCTTCTTACACTGCTACACTCTTAAAATACATTATTTAACTCTTAACTGTTTCAACTGAATGGTAGTCATCTTCAGATTTCTTAAAAAATATGACCTTTTAATTTACCTGTAGAGAATTGCTAGGCAATCCAAACTGTTAGGAGTTAAATATTGAATACTGTAAAAATGCATTAGAAGGAAGGTAATTTTTTCAAAAATTATTTATTATTAATTATAATATATATAATATTTAAACATTCTTATGCAATTCACCACATTGCAAAATTTTTAATAAATTCTCCAAATGAGCGGACAGTTTTGACTGACTATAAAAGCCTTTCTCAGAACTGTAAAAATAATATTGCTTCACACATACAGTATAAATTGTCTGTATATTCAAATTGTTAAGTCTTTTTCTGAACTGTAAATATACAACATACATATTAACCAAATGTTATTTTAATATTACTACACACATATAATGTTAACTGGTTTGGAAAAGATATTGCATGTGTAAGATAGTATTTAAATACTATTGCTAGTTTATAAGAATTAACACAATCATCTCATAAAAAATGGTGAAAAAATAGGAACATAATAGTAATATTATGAAGCATTTATTACAGTTGTCTTTTGACAAGTTAAATAAGAAACATGATTTCAGAGATTTAATCTTTCATCAGTTGTACTAAGGCAGAAAGTTAATCATCTATAATTCAATAGTCATTATTTATATATATTATAAATTAATAATTTTTAACAAATGCCATTGTTTAAATCTTTTAATATGTAATATATATGTTATATATTATCTTCATTTTCAGGATGAAGGGCTCTGTAATTTCAATCCATCTTTTCCAATTTCCAGCCTTTCTTCTTTACATCTCCCCAAAACAATTCTTTACTTCAGCCATCCATTTCACATATGACCTCTTTCTAGGTCTTTTACAATCTATTGGAATCCAGTTTAAGATTTCAACTTATCTATATAAATCCATATTAACGTTTTGTTTGATTTTTATCTTTTATTTTTATTTTTTAAATTGTTATAGTCATATTTATTTGCAAGTAGCTGCTAATATATTGAATATGTATATATAGAAATTTTTATTTATTTTAAGGTATGAAATATATTGTCACATAATTATTTTAAACATTGTTATTAATTAGAGTAAATCTTTAGTGGTCCTAGCTTCAAGGGCAATATCTTCCATAGTGCTACCATAATGTTTGAATCATGGCACAGCTGATGAGAAAATGATTTTCAAAGGCGTGTTTTTTGGGTCATATATATTGACCCACCCGTATTTGATATGAGGCAGCTATTAGGAAAAAATCAAAAAAGACTGTTGCCGCTTAAAAAAATTACCAACCAATTAGTATTCAAACCCCAGATTTTGAATGATAGTTGCTCTATCATGGCATCATAGTCTCTTCTTCTTCTTTTTTTTTAAGAAAAAAAAATTACATAATAAATAAAACTGCTAAATAATTTTATAAGCAAGCATTAAAGATATAAATCATAATTAATAGTTTTGAATCCAGATCGAAGCTGTTTTTTTTTAGTAACTCAATGCGTTCCCATTATAGATAAGTAATGAAATTTACCGTGAAATATTCCTTGTTATAAATTTAGCAATTCATTATCTTCGGTTGTTTGATTAACTTTAATGTCATTCTAAACACAAAGTTAACTTTTTGCTTTAATTAGTACACAATTCTGTAACCCAATTTCATTTTATATGACGAATATATATATATTTGCATTAAGATTATCATTATTTATGCATATATATATATACAAATGTAAATAGTAAGATTATAATGCAATTATGTATATACATAAACACATCAAAACATATATAAATACATAAATTATTATTCAGTTACATACATATACACAATGAGATTACTGTTCAGTTATTCATATGTATATACACATACTCGTATATTTACAGTAAGAATTAGTATTTAATTATGCATATAAACATATATAGTAAGATTATCATTTAATTATATTAATATTTGCATGCATATATAATAATAAAATTTCTATTCAGTTATACTTTATACCCATATAAGCATACATACGCATATTTATACAGTAACTCTGTCATTCTGTCAAGCGTTGTTAGCTGAGAGGTCAACGTAGTCGCCTTGCAAGCAAGTAGTTGGTTGCAGACGGTTGTGGGTTCGCCTCCCGGTCGATGCTATGACATGTGAAAAAACAACAACTCTGTCATTCTTCTATGCATATATATATATATACGCACACACATATATATATATACAGTAATATTACTATTCAATTATGTAATATATCAAAAAATAAATTATATAATATGTCTATACTCTCATACATATATATATATATGCAGTAAGATTGTCATTTTATTATGTTTATATATATACACCCACTTTTGTAATTACCATCATCATCATTTTTGACTATTATTCATCCACTGCAAGATGAAGGTCTCTCCAAGTTTAATCCAGTTTTTCAATCTGTAGCTTCTTTTCTCCATGCCACGCCGGCAATCTTTTTTATTTCATTCATCCATCTCTTGGGATTCAATTTTCAGCTTCAACTGTTTATCTGTTATCATCTTTTAGAATAATATGTTCAGACCACCTCCATTTTTGTCTCTTAATTTTTTCAGTGATGTCAGTGGTACCTGTTTGTTCTCTCCTTCATGTATTAATTTTCATTCTCTTTTTATTGCTATTAAGATACATATTTCCATACTTTATTGAATAGTCTGAAGTCTTTGTATTGCTCTAGTGTTAAGTATCCAAGCTTCAGATCAATAAGTAAGAACTGGCCAAACACATATATTGAAAACCTTTCTTTTTAGATATAGAGACATATTTTCTTTTAATACTAAGCTATTTCTACAAACTCCTCAATCACAGTTTAATTCTGTCTTTAATTTCATCCATTATGTTTCCATTTGTATTAATAATTTGATCCAAGTATAAATTTATACTCATTAGCTTAATTTAATAATTATAAATCTATTTTTTTCTTTTGAAAAAATCCAGTAGCATTACTGTAATCCTTTTAATATTTACCTTTAATCCTACTTACTTATTTTTATCCCGCTGACTCTTGCAACATTTCTTGAAGTGCTAAAGTATTATTTGCAGAAGCAACTACATCTTTTGCAAAATCATAATCTCCATTTATTTTTTATTTCCTTAGCTTCCCATTTTAATTTGCAAAATACTTCTTAAAACTTCTATAAAAAGTTTACAGTTTTCTTATATTATCATATAATCTAATCTTTGCTGTTGTATTTTGATATTTTTCAGTATAATATCCTGGGTCAAAGCTTTGTCTATCACGGAAACGTTTATAGAATAAAATGCTTTTTAAAAAACTACAAATCCAAAGAACTGTAAAAACTCATATTCATTAATGCTTTTCAAAATTGTTGTCAATATTTGCATGTTATCCATTGTTCCAAAAACACTTTTAAATTCCTGTATGCTCTTTTGGTTGGTTAACTCCAAAATTCATTATAAACAAGTAATAATTGTTTGGTAAAAATTTTGTATAAAACTGATAAAAAATTCATAGGTCTATAATTGGTTACATTTTCATTTATCATTGTCAAACTCCCAATTTCTGATAATTTCTTCATCATTTTTCTTAAATACCAACTACTACACTCTCAATTTTTTTTTGTTTTTTCAACTGCTTCTTTTAAGATATCAATTATAATTCCATCATTTCCTCGATCTTTTCTTCACAGATCTAATTACATGTTTTATCACTTGATATAAAATATTCAGAAGAAGTAACATTGTTTTCTTGATTTTTTTTTACTATATATCTCTCTTTCACAAATTTCATGATGTCATCATTATTTTTAAATAATAGTTTCACAAATATGATGCACTGTTTGACACAGCAGTAGAATGTCTGACTTGGGACTGAATCTGTCACTCACAGTTCTGGGTTCGAACTTCTTATGAGCTCTTGAACCATTAGCTTTTTTGTTTTTAATTCCTGAAATAATTTTTTTTCTAATGCAAAATATTCTTTTACACTTTTGAGACATTTTCTTTTCTATAGCTTTCCTTGCCAATTCACAATATATATATATACAAACCATTATACAATTACAAATATCCAGTAACGCCCTCTGTTTATTGAGATATAGATCTTTAAACAGAGGGCGTTACTGGATATTTGTAATTGTATAATGGTTTGTATATTTTCTATAATTATTTCAGTTAGTGTTAACAGTAACTTTCTTTTCATATATATATAGTAATTAAAATTTTTAAAAAGAACAAAAAATATAAATGTCATTTAGGAGTGCTTTTGATTATCCTCCTAATCCTTGTCAACTAAAAAAAAAAACAAAAAACAAAGATGTGATGTGACTTCTTATATAGATCAGGATTCTCTCAGCAACTATGACCAGAGAAACCTGTTAGCCACTTTGACTTCCCTTTCCATTCCCCACCTTAAGTTTTCCCATATTCTTCTCTATCCTGCTCCATTTCCACAACATAATCTTTGTCAGCTCCATGGCCTTTATATCTAAATCCCTTGTCTTTTCCCAAACCCAGCATAAAAACAAATAAGCCACTTTCTGTATAATCACTTTGTTTATATTTATTCTTTCACAACTTCATTATTTGTATCCTTTCTGCTTTCAGGCATTTACATTCAATTAACAGATGCCTAATATTTTCTATGCCTTCCATATACAACTTGCAGACTAAATCACCCATATTTTTTTTATTTATGTGTATATTACCTTGTTGACAAAGATCCCATTCAATCCTTAAACAGTAAACTACTTTCCTTGCTGTTATCATAAATTAACTCACACCCAATATTCTGTTTACTTCTCTATATATTTAAATTCTTTTTTACTCTCCATACTAGTTCTCCATCTCTCAAACTTCCTATTTTTTATTAATGCATCTATTCTTCTATTCCATTCCTTAACACTACAATACTCAACAATTCTCCTAAAACAATCACCCCACTTTTTGTATAAGTATACTGACATAAATTCTTTATCCAAATCTTCTGCATATTGCATTACATTTTCTCACCCATCTTGTTTCCTGCCCTTTATTTATAACCCAATTAAATGCTATTTTGGATATTCTTTTATTATCCATAAACTGCAATCTACCAAACATTTTCATTTTGTTTTTTTTTGCATCACTCATATAAAAATTTGAATAGCCCATTTCTTCTTGAATTACCTCCTTTGCCATCCACATATCTGCATCTAATGTATGTCTTCCTATTTCTCTTTGTAGTTTTTCTGAGTAATCTAATACCCCTTTACTAATACATAACACATCATTACCATATGTTAACCCTGCTATTGCCACTTCCTTCCATACAATTCTAACTACATCATTTATTATATGAGAACACTGTTAATTTCTTTATCAATCCCTTTCTTTTCTTTGCTTCATCTATCAATTTTTCTCCCATTCATCCAAGCAATTTCTCTGATTACTTAAGATGATTCCCAAAGAGTTATATCTATTCACCACACTTAAATTTTCTGTCTTCTCTTTCTGCAGTATTAATTATCATTACTTTTGATTTTTTTTTTATTATATTTTTTCATCTCTTCACCCACCCTTGTGCATGTCCTCAGCATAACTTTCATATATTCCCTTCTTTCTGTGTACAAAAAGACATCATCCACAAATATGAAGACTTGACAATGTATATAATCCATTGCCACCTATTATGGTATCGCTATCACTCTTCCTTGTCTTTGTATTGCTCTCTCCATTTCTCTCAAATACAACAAAAACAAAATAGGTGACATAGGGTATCCTTGCCTTAGTCCCACCCCATTTTTAACTTTAACTGATTCTATTTTCCCTAATTGATACATATAGTAATTATTTTCTTGATTTCTTAATAATATCCACTAAAGCTCCATTTATTCCTAAATTTATTTAAATTACCCATAATCTATTTCTATTTACTCTATCATACACCTTTGCTATATCTATAAAAACCATATATAACTCTATCTGTATTCCTACTCATATCCACAAGTTGTGAAACTACAAATAAACTATCTCATATGTGCCTATCTGATTGACAACCTCCTTGAATTTCTCCCACTATATTATTTTCTTCCATTTTGCAACCCTTCCAGCCATCATATATAAGAAAACTTTATATCACTGATGTTACTGCTATCGGTTAATTGTTTAACTTTCTATGATTCTTATCCTTTCCTTTAAATAGCAGTCTTACTCTTGTATTACTCCAACTATCAGAAAATTTTAAAACATGATAATAATTTTAATTTTGCCCTATGTCCTACTTTGGGGATTTGATTGGCAGTGCTACCTGGTGTTTTTAGAGCTCATATTATATGATTTGAGAGTCCCTATATTGAATTATTGCTTCTGAAGCAGATATTGAAAGGAGTAAAGGCATGTGATGTATGCTGTGCCCAAAACAAAAAGGAGACTACAGCTAATGTAAAACTGAGTTCATTAAAATATATACATGCTAATTATGCACTAGTTGGGTTCAAAACTTTAGACTGTTTTTAAATATTGGATTATTTACTAGATAATTAAAAAAAAAAATAAAGCTGTTAGTTAAATATTTGAGTGCAAATTCTGCTTCTGCCTGAAGATGGCCAATGATAAAACTGGTCAAGATATTTTGATATTTTCAAAAGATAATTGGAAGATGATCAGAGATGATAACTGATTACATATACTATTTTTTCATTAGTTTTGATAACAATAATTTAAAATGCTAGAATAAAATGTGTATGGTGATAACAAATAGTCATACTCTATTACGGATGCTGATGATAGTTGGTTTACTTATTAGTGTCCGAACTCTGTGTCATCTAGCATGTTGGATCAAAGCAAAATCTGTTATTTCTGGAGCTTAAGTATTTCATGACTTTTGTATAACTAATTATTCTTTTATTTTACAACTGTTATAATAGCAAAATATTGCAATATGCCTTTGGGAAGAAAACCTTTCTTAAATGCAACCCCAAGAGTCACTTCTTACTGTGATATTCTTATAAAATTCTACGGAATTGTTACTAAATGTTTGCACTACTTAGTCTAGAGCAGTGATAAAGTGCCATTGTCTAAATCTCAAAATTCATACATCACAGTTTATTTCTGTTACATCTGGTGTCTGAACTTATTATAAATTTTCATATAAACTCCCAGGTAATAAATAATTTGATTATTTATTTATTAATGTATTAAATATCTTTTCGTTAAATTAAACCTAAAATAATTTTAGCAATAATCTCCTTGGAAAATTGCCCTGTACTATTTAGAATTTTGTTGCAAACATTTTATGAATAGTTTTCTTAACATTAGCATATTTTACTAATGAATACTACATCCACATTGAATATTCAATTAAATATTACCATGAGAAACATTACTGGGAGTCTCAAGTCTACTTTTTCATATTTTGGCATCTTGTTTTTTTTTGCCCATTCTTCTTCTAGATATCAGAAGTTGCTTTGCTAAAAATTTATAAAAAGTAAGTAGATCAGATTTACCACTAACTCAAGATATAGTTTCACTACTTAAGCCTTGTTTCAAATATCATTTGTGGTCAGTCACAAAGATGACCCACTCAGAATTTTCTTGAAGGCAGAATGAATGTTTGTGTAAATAATTTTTTTAAATAGACAGTTATAAATATGACAGACAAAATCATCAATCAAAACAGTGGATGGTGAGCAAAAGAGGGTGCTAAAAAACTCCTGATTACAGACTCAGCATGCCATGTACTGAAAACATTTTATTAAGTAGCAGATTACTTTCAAGTGAAGGAATATTGCATTAATTGGAAAAACGGTTTAATATTATATAGGCTATTGTTGGACTTCATTAAATTAGAAAAAAATGTACTGTACTACAAAGGCACCATTATGGAAACAAAATTGGGAATAAAAAGTGGAGATTTATGGATCAGAGGGAGTGGCAAGATTGGTTATTCAACTTAATAGAAGATACCAAGTGCCCATAATTCAAGTTTATATTCCACAAGTTCACACTTTGTTGAACAAGTAGAGAATATTTATATGAATGTACAAAAGGCTTTAGATTAGATCAAACACCATTTTAAAATTGTCATATGAGACTTTAATGCTGGAATTGGTAAACAATTGAAAGATGAAAGTGCTGTAGGTAAATTTGGATATAGTGCTAGGAATGAGAGAGGTCATTGATTTGTGGAGCTTGCAGAAAAAGAAAAACTTTATCTTAGGATTTTATTTTTTTTAAAAAAATGCCAAACAGAAATGAACATAGGAACATCCAAATAAAAGGATAGCAGAATTGGATTATATTTTGACTAATAAAAAGTATGTCTTTCAAGATTGTAATGTTTTTAATAAATTCAACACAGGAAATGTTCATGGATTAGTGAGATGTAAGTTATATGTTATTGCAAAATTAAAAAGACAAAAAATATTAGAAAAATAATATTCACAGTTGATAGTCTTAACCTTCAGAAACCTTCCAGTGAATTTAAGTTAGAATTTGAAATTGTTTCAAAATATTAACTGATTTTGAAAATGGTTCAAATTTGAATGAAATCAAGAAGATAATGATTCACTATTAAGAGCTGCAACAAAGTTAAATGGTACAAAAAAAAAGTTGTCAAGTAAAATTTCTAATGAGACAATATAACTTATGAAATAAAGAAGGAATATGAAAATATATAAAAGCAATCCATTAAAAAAGAATTGAATGCTTAGAATTTTGTAAATTGGGAAGAAAAAGAGTTTGATACAATAAAATATAATTGTGATTAGGAAAGAAAGATATAAAAAATAACAAAAGTTTCAAAAGTGTAAAATAAATCTTGATAGTAGTAGGAAACTTAATTTTTTCCAATAAGAAGAAAAGATGGAACTATTAATAAAAAGAGAGACAACATTATAAATCATGTGGAAGAGTTTGATAAAAAAGTATATAGCAATAAAGAACAAGAAAAACCATCACAATTCCTATATTTTGTGAATTGTCCAGCATTTTAAATGAATAAGTGAGACATGGAATTAAATCTATGAAGAAAGAAAAAGCTCCAGGTAATGATGAAATTACAATTGATATCTTAAAAGAAGTAAATGAAGAAATAGAAATGTTTTTGGCAAAGTTATATAACAAATGTCTAAATGATAATGATATACCAGATAATTGAAATAATGCAGTAATAATATTGATATTTAAAAAAAAGGTGATAAAGAAGGAATTAGAAATTACAGACCTAACATCTTTTATCAGTTTCATGCAAAATTTTTACCAAGATAATTACAACTCATCTACAATGAACTTTGGATTTTAACCAACTTAAAGGTCAAGCTGAATTTAAGGGTAGTGCTGTAGATTACATCCAAATATTAGGTGATGTTATAGAAAGAACCAATAAATATGAGTAGACATTATGCATTGGATTTATGATGGAAAGACATTGGATTTATGAATTATGGAAAGACATTTGATTCTGTAATCATTTGTTCAGTTAGTTATAGAGAAATGGATCACCAAAATATAGACCCATGATATTATTATATTCTGAAGAATATTTGCTAAATTGTAGCAGTAATAATTAGATTACATGATAATACTAAGAAGATTAACATTGAGAAGAGTCTATGATATGGTGATTTTATAAATTCAGTACTTTTTATAGTAATTTTATAAGAAATATTTTGTAGATTAAAATGGAAAGCTAAGAGAGTAAATGGAGATTATTTTAATGATTTAAATTATGCAGATGATGTAATTGTTTATGCAAATAATGCTCCATAGCTTCAGGAAATGTTGCAAGAATTATCAGATGAAAGTGTAGAAATAAAGATGAATGCCAAAAAAAAAAAAAACTAAATTAATGTTTAATGGATTTTTTTCAAAAGAAGAAAATAAAGATTGATAATGATGAATTAAAAGAAGTTATTAACTACAGATTCCTTGGACAGATTATTAATATGAATGGACACAAAATTAACAAAGTTAATCATAGAATTAAACTTGGATGGAATGGTTGGTAGAAAAAAACGTATCACTAAAAGGAAATAAATGACTTTTACCAAATCTTATTTATGAATATGAGATTTGCATATTTAATAAAAAAATGATACAGACAATTCAGAACATTCAATAAACTATGGAAAGATATATATTAGATGCATCAAGAAGGGATTAAAAATGAAATATGTGGGTGAGAAAATAAACAGATTTGCTGACAGCATTGAATGAACTAAGAAACTGAAGTATAGCTGAATTGGATATATTTCTAAAAGAGATGATAGTAGAATGGACAGTTGAAATATTAAACTGGATTCCAAGGGATTGTAAAAGACCTAAAAAATGACCACATGTGAGATGTGCTGGAATGATATGGAAAAATTGAATTATACCGAGAGAGAGCCCTTCATTTTGCAGTAGATCAATAATTGTGGAAAATGATGATCATACTAAAATTAACAAAATTAAATTAAATATCACTTTTTAAAAAAAAATCTTGTATGGCTGCGAATTTTGAATCATTTAGTACATAAATCTGTGTTACAAAACAAATAGCTAAATATTTACCATCAAAACATATATATAAAAGATGAAGTATGTTGAACTTTAAACTATTATTTAATTCTTTTATATATATATTGTTGAGATAAAAAAATAAATGTATATCTTTTTATTATTTATCAGCCTTTTGTTTTCTTAGATTTTTAGTAACGTGAGTTAGTTTCTTTGCCGTTTTTATTCTATCTCTTCTTCGCTAACCTGATAAGTCCTATATCTTACTCCAGGTGAATCTTTGATGTTCCACTCCTAACTTCTCCCAGTGTGTTATCTAAAATTTATTTACTGCTCAACCTTGATCTCAGTAATAAGTTAAAGAAGGCTGTAGTCATACTTTTAAACATTTTCAAATTAATTCTTGTAATGTGAATTACTATAATTATGAAAAATTTAATTCAACATTAATATTAAAATTAAAAAAAGAAATCATTAACTTATGATAAAAGATTAATATTCATAGAGAAAGATTGACATTTCTTTTATTAAAAAAATATTTCCTTTTCTGCAAAAATAATTATTTATATATATATATAATGGATCTCATAGCAGAGTAGTTAGCAACTCTGTCCACCATGCTGATGATTTAAGAGTTTGAATCTAAGCTGGTAACACTATGGAGTATTTTTCAGTTTTAAATATTTTTTTTAAAAAACCAACTTATAGGTACTGAGCTAGATATAATTAGTATATAAATGTATATATAATATTTAAATACATGGATACTGTCTATACTAAACTTAATGGTATTATAAGGGACTTGAACTCAGACTTTCAGCTCTCCACTCCATCTTATACAACCAATACACATGACCACATACATGTAAAAAATATAAATGATCTCCAATATATGTATTTTGTGCTGAACTAACACTCATTAGTTGATCTAGATCACCATCTCCCACACATATATACAATCAGTGCTCAATTTATATATATATGAAAAACAAGTTATAATCATGTAACTTGCTATCACTTGTATTTATGATCAATAGATGGCATTTTACCAAAACCACCGAACAAGTGTATATTTGTTTACATAAACGTTAAAAGAGTCAGAATTCACTATCTCTTTCATTTGCTCCACCTTCAGATCAGCTGATTTCAAGCTAATTTACTATCATCAGTGAAGGATAGGGCTAGAAACTATATCTAAACACTGACTCCAAGCATTTATGCAAAAAGTTCCTATCAGTTTGCAAGCATGAATTTTTCAGACACTTAGTGTCTTCAAACTCAGATTAACAAGCCAGATAGCTACATGGGTCTCATGTAGCTATCTGGCTTATTAAGCTGAGTTTGAAGACATTACATGTCTGAAAAATTCATGCATAAATGCTCAGAGTCAGTGTTTAGATCTAATTTCTAGCCCTATCCTTTACTGATGATAGCAAATTAGCTTGAAATCAGCTGATCTGAAGGTGGAGCAAATGAAAGAGATAGTGAATTCTGACTCTTTTGATGTTTATGTAAACAAATATATGCTTGTTCGATGGTTTTGGTAAAACACCATCTATTGATCATAAATACAAGTGATAGCAAGTTACGCGATTATAACTTGTTTTTGTTTTTTATAAATGTACCTTTAAAGGTTTTTGCAATGATATATATTGCAGAGGCTTTGACTAGGTGGTGAAACTGAACTGATATCAGACCCATGTAGCTATCTGGCTTGTTAAGCTGAGTTTGAAGACATTACATGTCTGAAAAATTCATGCTTGCAAACTGATAGGAACTTTTTGCATAAACGCTTGGAGTCAGTGTTTATATCTAGTTTCTAACCCTATCCTTCACTGATGATAGCAAATTAGCTTGAAATCAGCTGATCTGAAGGTGTAGCAAACAAAAGAGATAGTGAATTCTGGACATTTATGTAAACGAATATATGCTTGTTCGGTGGTTTTGGTAAAACACCATCTATTGATCATATATATATGTGACATGTTATCCAGGTTCAACCTTATCCTTAAATGATTTATAGTACTAATGTACCAACATTTCACCTGGGTTGCACTGCCATCAATTAGTTAATAAATGTTATAAAAACTGTTGTAAAGACACTATAAGCATAGGTATATAATAATATGGAAGTTCTAACCAATGTAAAACAAAAACAGACAATTGTCAAGCATTGATGGTCGAGAGGTCAGACAGCTAGATGTCTTACAAGCAGTTTGTCCCAGCTTAGTGGGTTCACTTTCTGGCCAATGCTATGACACATGAAAGAAAAAAACCAAGAATTGAAAAATATAATTGTTTTTATAACATTCATTACTCAGTTGAAGACTGGTGCAATTCAGCAAAAACATCAATACATTAGTTCTATTTATCATAACATGGATGAAACTAGATAACATCATTTTGTCTGTTGCTCATAAGAATCTTCATTTTAACACATACATATATATATATATATAAGATGGAAAATATCACCTTATATTTGGAATGTCAGGACTGTTTTTGGTGATTGTATGAAATATTTTTGTTACTGAAGTAGATTAAAATATGTATGCATGAATACTTTTAGAAGTCAGTTCACTTATTTTTCAAAACATGATCACCATTTTTTTTATTCCTGTACATTTTTTTTTTGCTAAATCACATTGTACAATGAATATTAAGTGATTTACTGAATTGTAAATTTTAATATTCCATTAACTACTATTAATAAAGGGTTCTGCATTATTAATTTTCTTTTTACAAATCCTTAGAAGTAGTTATTATTGAATTATAAAACTCAAGATTAATACATTGTACAGGCTTAAACCTGCATTTATATATGTAATATATGTGGGGTTCGAACTCAGACTTTCACACAACCCACCACTCTCAGTGTGAGAATAGTAATATAGACCAACTGATGATTGCTGTTTTAGCATGAAATACCCATATTGGTGATTATTTATCTTTTCAACATGTGTGTGATCAGGTGGGTCAGCAATATGAGATGGCACTGAGAGTGGTGGGTCGTGTGAAAGTCTGAGTTAAAACTCAAGATTATAAACTAGTGATCACAATATTACATGGTGCTCCATATATCTATGGGCCTAGTTTATGATCAGTTTTTTAAACTTACATAGTTGTATTTTTATGTTTTTTTAATATTTCCAATACTTCAATATTTGTAATATACAGAAGCAAATTGACATGCTGTCACCCCAAAGAACAAGTGAATTCACTTGTCCTTCAAGCATATCTATATATAAGCCAACCTTTGTTTAAAGCACATTATACAGGGCTTGAGGCTATTATATGCCTGATTTTTTAAATAATGTTTAAATTGTACAAATGTAATTCAAACATTATAGGAGAGAGAATTTATCTCATTTTTAATGACCTACAATTAACATATGATAATTTACAATCTAAATACATTAATAATTATTTATTTTTTATACAGCACAATCTTTATTGTAATATATTTGGAAGTAAATTAATATTTGCACATGTTTTTTATATAAATCGACATGCACTCACCCATAAGGAAAGATTTTAAAAAACAAGTGAATTCACTTATCCTTTAAGTTTATTTATATATATGCCAACCTTTGCCTTTCATGCATTATTCAGGGCTTGAGTCTAATTATAGACTTCATTTTTTAAACAATGTTCAAATTGTACAATTGTAATTCAAATATTACAGGAGAGATAGTTTATCCCATTTTTAACCACTGGTAATTAACATGTAATAATTTAGAATCTAAATACATTAATAAATATTTTTATTTTTATATAACAAAGTATTCATTGTAATATATAAAAGCAAAGCAATTCTCTCCTGTAATATTTGAATTATGTTTGTACAATTTGAACATCGTTTAAAAAATCAGGCATATAATAGACTCAAGCCCTGAATAATGCATGGTAAACAAAGATTAACTTATATATATAAGCTTGAAGGGCAAGTGAATTCACTCCTTCTTTTGGATCTTTGTTTACAGGTAAGTACACGTCAATTTGTATTAAAAAACAGTGCATGTGTGAAAGTTGGTTTGCTTCGTATATTACAATGAATACTGTGTTGCATAAAAATAAAATTATTTATTAATCTACTTCAATATTTCTAACTTTGTTTTTCAGCTAATTTTTTTTTCATTCTTTCCCACATCATTTTCTTCTTATATATATATTTCTACTTCACAAAATGCAGTTTCATAATAAACATACAAATCTTACATTTTAATTTTAATTAATCCATAAAGTACAATCCGCTTTTTTTTTTATCAAGAAATTTTATTGTGAGTTCAAAGAATTACATTGTAGCAGTAACAGAGTTATGTTGTTAACAGAAACTATAAAAAAAGGTTACATAACCCAATACCTATGGTCTGAGGGTAAAAAATCAACTGTTCAATCACAAATAGTCCATTGCTACAAGTCTTCATGTAGCATTGTTGATGTATGTTGGAGCTAGTTTTTCATCTCTGTTTCTGATGGCCTGAAGTTTTGCCAGAAGTAATTTCTTACGGTCAAGCAAGTGTGGCCATAAATGAAAGTGCACCTAGTTAACTAATAGGCAAATACCAGAAAGGTTTTCATTCTTATGATTGGAAAGATCCCATTAGATATGCTAGAAATCAGTTCAGTGAGGAGAGGCACTCTAGTTTTGTATATGGATGTGATAAAGTCTCTGTCCCATTGGAGTGAGGTACAATGTCTTTTTACTAAAATATTGTTGTGCATCCAATATTATGCTCAATTTTTTTTGTTTCTCTATCATCTTTTGTTAAAAGTAAATATACAAAAATTAAATTAAATTTAGCACTCGTTAGAGAAAAAATGAAGTAATTCAGTTCATTATAAAGTTAAAGCTATCTACAGTTTAAATTTTAAATATTTGATATATACAATTGAAAGTTTCTGCTGTTATTTATTTGTAATTACATATTGAACTATTTCCATCTTCTACATACCATCACCAAAATGTAATAAATTAAAGGAAAACTAATATCACATAGTCAGAGAAACATTGAAAATATTAAATGTAGCCTTAATGCATTTCTGATGCTGAGCATCATTGTTAAAGCTAACTGTTATATTCAAAATACCAACAAATATTTCTTGTTTTAAATATAGCAGTAGCTATGATGTCAAATATTTGTTGTTGCTTTGAATATAACTGTTCTCTTTAATAATCGTGGTCAGCAATGAAAATGCAGTATGGTTATATTTAATATATTCAGTGTTTTCTCTGAATGTGTGACAATGACCCTGCCCTTAATTTATTACATCTAATTTACAAAAAAAATCAAGTCAGATGTCACATGACCTAATTTAATAAGCTTGTATTTACAAATGTTATATATACATCTAATTTAATATGTTAAATGTTTTTTGAAAAATTCAAACTTTATTTAAACTTTACAAAGGTGTTCAGCCATTAGTAAATAATACACAGATTAGCATACAACATAACACTTTGAATGATATTATCCTTTTCTCTTCTTGTTGGCCTGATTAATAGAAGAAGTAACATGGGAATTGAAATGGTGATCTTTAGACTCAAGAATATATTGAACTTAATGTGACACTTTAACCATCTAGACAATTTTGACAAAGAAAACAATTAGTAGAAAATTGAAGATTTATTTCTAAACAATAATATTAACAACAAAGATCAGTGCAGTTAACTGCTGTGACAAAAAGACAAACTTAAAAACTAAAGATTTTTGGATTTAAACTCAGTTTGTCATTATTATTACTCAAACATAACATCTTTTTCCAGACAGTTAAGTTTTTGATTTTATATTGCTTATACACAATAATTGCTTTTTATAGTAACAAATATATAATGGGTGTTAATATAGCAATTATAAAATTAACTATTAAATTTGAATAAAAAGATATTTTTGTGCTTATTTACTATACTAATTCTTTAGCAAATACTTACTTCCATCTTAAGTTTTTGATTGGTTATTATTTGAGGGACAGAATACATGAATCCAGAGGTAATCATTATTTTATGATAATTTAGGTAATATTAATATCAATATGAGGATAATACTATTATTAGGAGTTTAGCTAATAACATTGATAATGCATGTATGTCAAAAAAGTTTTAACAAATTATGTGTTTTGGTGCTTTGATAAAGCAATTTATATAAATGGAGCAAAATGTACACTAATATGTTCTTCTCACATGAAATATAAAAACATTGATATATATTTAAATTCATTTTGTTGCATATGTAATAATAATACAATATGTAATGATGATAAATGTACAAAAATGGAACAAGTAAAATATATTGGATACATTGGAATGATAATAGATAAAACAAATGTTTATAAACATCATATTAACATTCTAATAAATGAATTTAGATGTTTTGTAACAATGTTTTACAAAATCAAAGATATTTTTAATCAGCAAGTTCAATGCAAAAATAAAAGCATTTTGCCTAAAATTGATTTATTCTATAGTAAAAGTTCATATTGTTAATGCTATTCTAGATGGTACATTTGCTTATTATAGTCCATGATTGCATATTTTCAGGAATACTGGTAAAAACCTTATGTTCACAATAAAATCATATATCTGGGGATCATCATCACACCTATCAATTATAAGTGCTTATTTTCCCATTTGTAAAGGTATTCATAATCTAATTTGTCCTCAATTATTTGTCTTCTATATAAGAACTAAGTTATACATCACCACCTTAGTTGTTCCAATTCTGAAAAGTATTCCTCCATCTATAACATTGCTTGTTCCACTTCTGTGTACATGTTGTTCCTTTTTTACTGATCATGCTATTGAGCATGTAGAATTGTTGGATAATTATGATAGAAAATCTTTGGTTGGTGCTTAATTTAAAGATTTAATAAAAATTATATATTCAACGGACATCTACGATCAAGCTACCCAATTGCCCAAACTTTAATTAGATACCAAAAAAAAATATGTGTTCCTTAATCATGTCTGAAATTTCTGTTTACCTTATTACTTGGCAGAATTTCTACCAAAAGCTTCCTCATTAACTATTTTAAATTAAATTTGAACATATGATACACATTTTTCAAACTGTCCATATGTCTCATTCATATGCACTTTGTTTTTCACAAGCAAATAGTTAATCTTAAACAATTGCTTAAGAAAAATATTAAATTTTTTCATCCTTATAATATTATTCATATTCTTAGAACCATGTGGAGTGCTCACTGCCCTGTAACTTTTTTTTCTCATGTGTCATAGCATCAGCCGGGAAGTGAACCCACTAACCCGGGACAACTGCTTGTAAAGCAGCTGTCACTGACCTCTCAACCACCAATGCTTGACTGCCCTGTAATTTTTGACAACAAAAAATATGTTTTAACAAAAATAATATAAGTGTGATGTAATACATATTTATATGCTCTAAAATACTTATCTAGAAGTACTATAAGCAAAATTTGCAGAATAAAATTTTTTTTAGTTGTGCATTACATTAGAATAATATAAAGCACATAAATTATACATTCATCTATATAAAATTAAATCATTTTCATTTGCACTCAAACACTAGTCATAGTGATTATATTTTTATAATTTATGTTATCATATATGGTGTAAATTATTTTTTCTCCAGCATATATATTAATTTGCTATTAATAAGTTTGTTTTATTTTTAAAAAAGCAAAGATATTTTTTATTTGAATATTTTTACTGTTATATATAAATCCTTGTGTGAATCTTTGTTGAGATATAGAATAATATTTTATGGTTTTGTTCCTATTTTAATATTAATTGACTGACATTGTTGCAAATATATATATAATTAATTAAATAAATGAAAATTGTGTAAAAAAAGAGAAAGAAATTGTTATAAAAATAATATTTTATTATTTAATAAATTTCTTGAATATATAATTATAGAAAAGAGAAATTGATAATATTTTCAAAAAATCTAAAGAAAATAAATTGAAATTTGTCTAAGAAAAACAAATGCATACATAGTTGTAAAAGGTTATAATAAAATTACAAAAAAAAAAAAAAATCAAGTCAGATGTCCCATATTTACAAACGCAAATATAACATAAGGTTATAATAAATGTGGAACTGGAATGAGAAATCAGCACGATCCTAAATTATTCAATAATTTATCTATTGAATTAAAAATATATTATATGAAAATAAAAAAAATCAAATGAAAAAGTATGTAAAGGACAAAAAGGAAAAGAAAAAGGTAACTTAGAATATAGCAACAAAATAATTGTGTACAGTTAATATATTGTTGAAATGTAATGTTTTTATTGTTGATATGGCATATTTAGAATTATATTTAAAATCAAAGAAATTGTAATTATATAAACTGTTTGTGACAATTTCTTCTACACAAAAGGCACAACTAAGGTTTGGTAGGAGCAAAATAACATTTTATATACATATATTTAATCTGAATTAAGAAATAAATAAATAAAACGTTTTTCTTCTACCATCTCCTAGATCTTTTATGTCTCTTTATTTTTTATTCTCTCATTTTCTGATGCAGGCTCTGATAAATCCACATACATACCAACAGCCAATGTTTTATACTTTGAAAAACCCAGAAGTAAAATAAGAATGAAAAAACATTTTAATTATCATACATAACACATTTTATGATTAATGTCCTTCTCTCACTGCTTATTTTTTTGGCAAGATAAAGTAGTTTAAATCCTTCATTTCTGCTACAACATCCATAGATTTTACAAACAACTAAGGTTGTATTTGTAGTTTGTCCATATTTACATAATCAGGTGGCTGCTAAATTTCATTTATGAAGCAGATGAATGCAACAATCATGGACTTATGTGAATCTGTTGATGAGACTTCGATCACAGAGAATCAAATCTAGCTAGTTTACAGTTGCAATCCAAAGAAAAAAAAAAGTGTTTGGAATTTCATAAGAGGTTCACTTTTTATGCCATAATTCTTGGTTTGTAGATTTTAATATTGAGAAAGCAAATTTTGATTTGAGATGAGTCTTAAATGGCATAGCTATGCTTTGACTTATTGATACAATCAATCTACTTAAAGTTTTTTTTATACATTATCTGTGAACTTTTTTACTACATCTGAAGGGGATCATGTGGTATAATGATAGTAATATCACATTATACTATTTTTTGTTTTTTTCAATCAATGTAGCAATACTTATTTTACCAATCAAATTAGTTTATCAACTTTCATCATTGTCTCAATATGTAATTCTTAAATTGATGTAGGAGCATTCTATAAGAGTTTCCTTTGTTTTCATAATTTATGATTTTGAGCCATATGAAACATTTACCTAATCTGATTTGTCATCACATTAGTAAGCAGCCATAAGCACAGTAATATCCATTTTTCTTTCAATGGCAAACTTTTATATGATGTGGGTTTGCTGCACTATGAATCTAAAATAACCACATTCATCTCATTATTATCATTACGATTTTCTTGTTTGACCTTTAGTTCTAATAACTAGATAAGCATTTTCTGACCAAAAGCAAGATGACTACCTGTATTGTTTTATAGGATGGTTATGCAAAATAAATTCTAAGCATGCTTGTGGTTTGAAAAAAAAACCCAAGATTTATTGGAATTGAATTCAAATTGCAGTTCTAGGCATGGGATGTGCAAACCATTATTTTATGAAACCCTTCACTTCAGAGTATTTTTAAAATATATATCAGAAAAAAGAATGATTAAAGATACATTTTAAAATGAATTTTCTCAGAAGTTGGCAGCTACATAAACCTTGGTCAGATGATTAAATCAGGTTGAGATATAAAGGATGATATTAATTTGGATGAAGTACTTTTGATAGAAATAACAAATTGATGTTAAAAGGAAATATATCTATGCATTTAAAAATGAAGATTTTTAGTAGATATGTTTTACTGGATTCTTAACATAAAAATAATACAGAGACTTCCGGTCACTCAATGTAGTATTGATTGATACTTGTTGAAAGCAATAAGAATTAAAAGCAAAATACGTAGGTGAGAGAATAAACAAGTATCGCTGATATTATTGAAAGAATAAAGGTAGGCAGGACATATGGCTAGAAGGGATGGTAATAAATGGTTAGTTGAAATTTTAAATAAAATCCTTAAGAAATTGTAAAAGATATAGAAAAAACCCCACATGTGAGATAGTTGGATGAAATATAAAGATTTATTGGGATAATGTGGAGAAGAGAGACTGCATTGGAGAAGTTGGATTATAACTGGAGAGATCTTCATCCTGCAATGGATTGATAATGATTGAAAACGATGATTATGATGATATTGTTTTTAGTATAGATTATAATTTTTTTTTTCAAATATAAGTCACTGTAACCAACAACTTTTCCAGTTACAATGTATAGTGATAGAGTGATGAACTCTAGAGGTCAAAGTTCATGAATCTTAGTTCTGGCTGTCATTTCAGGTACTCTGACTTTTTGTAAACTCCAGATCAATAAACTGTTGATTATTATTATTATTATGATTTAATTCTATTTTTTTAACAATGTCCTCGCGTGAATCAATTTGTCTAAACAAATACTAACGAATAGATTAACCTCTGTGAAATGTAAACTATGTATAAAGAATGATAATTGTTCACCACGCATTTAAAAGCGTGTCATTGATTAAAAATTATAATGGTAGCTATGCTAGGAGGGAGGGGTTACCTTATATGGTGGATATTGTCGAAAGAGATTATTTATTACTATTTATTTTATTCTGTAAATAACATAGACAACATATAAGTAATTTAAATTATTTTAGTTCTTGAACTTTAATTCTAAAATATTACTCGAAAGAAAGTCACTAAACTTGCAGAAAAAAAGAATATTTTGAAACTTAAATCACATCATTCGAATGAATACTTTTAAGTCTATTATACGAGTGAATACTTTTTAAATCTGCAAACAATATTTAAATAATGTTAATATTTTTTAACCACATATATAAAACTATTGAAAAGATGAAACTTGAGATATATCTATTTTTGTATTGCAGAGTTTTGTTTCATATTTTATTTTAATTTCTATGCAGAATTCATTTTTTTCTTTTCTATTCTCAAATTTATCAGTTTCAAATTACTCTTTCATCAATATTGTAACCTCCAATATTTTTTTTTAATTTTATTTGATTCCATCTTCTCCGAACTCTAGCCTCCCTTCTCTACATCACTCTCACACACTTCCTTATTTCATTCATCCATTTCACATGTGGTCTTTTTCTAGATCTTTTACAATCTCTTGGAATTCCATTTAAAACTTCAACTATCCATCTTTTATCATCTCTTCTAGCAATATGTCCAGCCCACCTCCACTTCAGTCTCTCAATTCTTTCAATGATATCAGTAATACCTGTTTGTTCTCTTACTCATGTATTTCATTTTAAATCTCATTATTATTCTTAATATGTATCTCTCCATACTTCTTTGAGTAATCTGGAATCTCCATATTGCTCTTCTGTTAAATGTCCAAATCTCTGATCCATATGTAATAACTGGTAAAATATTTATTGAAAACATTCCTTTTCAAACACATTGACTTATTCTTGGCATACTGTAGCTTATTAGTTTAATATATCCAGTTACATAAAGTTGTCAGTCTATCAATCAAATCTCTACAAAGAGGCTACAGAATTTTTGTGACTTTCATTGTTTCAGAACACTTTCTTAATTCTTGAAGAGTTTCATTCCCCTTCATGACAACATTGACAACTCATTCATCAGTGGCCATGGAGATTTTTCATATTATGTTATCATCATTAACGTTTATTAGTTTTTAATCCAAGATTCTTGTGCCATTATCTGAACTCTTCAATGCTCCAATTCATGACTGTTTAGATCACTTGTTTTCTCAACTAATAATTCACATAACTGATTACCTTTTGTTCTGTATCCTCCATTTATGATCTGTTCTATATTGAGAATTTGAAATATTTAAATCACAGTTTACAATTGTTGTATAATTTTTATATTTTTACACAGGTTTTATATGATATGTTCTTTTTTTAAATCCATGTGTAAAAAAAATAATTGAATGATTTGTTTTTCATGAGAACTCATGAAAGTTCACATGAAATTTAGATATTGGAAGTAATGAAATTGAGCTGTATTAGGGGACTCTCTCGACTCTACCTCTCTACTGTTGTTTTAATCCTATTCTTATATTATCCAAGTTTGAACCCCCAAAACAAAAATGTTTTTTAACAGAACTTTAGATTACATGAAAATTTTTATAAGTAAATTATTTTTAGTTGTGTGTAGCTTTGTAGCTTATATATATATACTTCTCTGTGTTATTATATTGTATGCCTGTATTTATATATATATATATGAATAAAAGAATGTATTCAAATATATTTATAATTGCTTAGTCTGTTTATTTCTTTTTTAAAATTATTTTTGGTTTATATACTGTTGTTTATTTATTTTGAAATTGTGTAAAATTGAATTTTTATTTTTGGTTTAGGATTTCTTTTTCTTGTGGATTATCCCAGACATGTCTTTTCTATTTTTGGTAACTTTTGAATCTGTCTTTCTAGTAGCTTTTAAATGTTAAGTTTTTTTTTTCTGATTCTTTTTTGTCTCTACTTTTATAATGATGGCAAATCAACAGTATAAATATAATAACTTTTACACTAATATATCTTAATTACTTTAGTCATCACATTATAAATTTATGACACAGAGAAGGAAAATCTAGACAACCAATTTTTTTTTCTGAACAGAAATAAAATTCATCATTCGTAAAGTGTTATTTGTAAAAAAAAAATGTATAAAAAATAGAGGAAAACTTATATAACAGAAGCAATAGAAATTATTAATATGCTGTGAAATAACGTTATACTGTATATATTATTATGGGAGAGAGCATTGTGCGCCCTCTATTAATAAAGTATTTAATTAGGATGATTAATAACTGAATTCTAAATTGTGCAATATAACAGTAGCGGTTCACAGGAATGATTTCAGAAGAATCCCCATCAATTGGCTCATATCTAACATCATTAGTCACAAATCAAAATAAGTTTACTTCTGTGATTCTTAGCTGCAGAATATTGTGGAATATTTAATAGCACCATTGTCATTTTTGGCTTTTTTTCTCTATCTTTCAGCTATTTATGGTTAAACTACTAAACATCACATGTTCACCATTTTTTATGCTTGGTTCAAGCTGTTAAAACAGGCAAAACTCTCTATACAGTAGTGCTACTCAGTGCAAGCCAGAGTATTCAATGGATGCAAGAAGGTTTGTGCATAAAATCCCTATCTAGTACCTACTCATCCAAGCCACAAGCTAGAAACTAATCTGGGGATATTGGATGAGTATGCACTAGGTAGGGATTTTATGCACAAACCTTCTTGCATCCATTGATTACTCTGGCTTGCACTGAGTGGCACTACTATATGGAGAGTTTTGTCTATCTATGAAAGGAGACCCTTTGATTCCTCTTGGAGGCCTTAAAGGAACCGAGCAGGGCAAATTCCTAATGTCCACTCCATACGTTCTTGTTGTTGCAGCTGTTATTACTATGTGATTATTCATATAGTATACGAACATGGATGGGCTGCTCACCAACACGCATTAGCCAGCGTGGTGAGTTTATTGGCTTTTTACCTCTGAGTTTAAGATCAAGAAACACCATGGTCTTTCTTCTCAGTGCCTGATAAGGCAGAATGAATGTTTGTGTAAATGATAAATATTTTTCCAATACATATATACAATTATGACAGACAAAAATAAAGCATGGCCCTTATTCCCAGGAGGCTGTAAAGTCACCAACCAAGGCAGCAGTTGGTGGCCGAAGGCGGAGGGTGCTAAGAATCCCCTGATTGTGGACCCAGGCTGCCATTTGATGACGACTTTTTATTTAGGTACTTACAACTGCAGATCACTTTCAAGTGAAGGAAGATTGCAAGAATTAGAAGAAGAACTGTCTTATATTAAATGGGACATTATTGGACTTTGTGAAGTTAGAAGAAAAGGAGAAGAAACAATTGATTTAAAAAGTGGACATATACTCTATTATAAAGGCACATGTATTGGAAATACAAGTGGAGTAGGATTCATTATAAATAAAAAGTGGAAGAACAATATTGTGGAGATTGATGGTGTATCAGACAGAGTGGCAAGATTAGTTATACAACTTAATAGCAGATACCAAATGCAGATAATTCAGGTTTATGCCCCAACAAGTTCTCATAGTGATGAAGTAGTAGAAGATTTTTATATGGATGTACAAAAGGCTTTTGATCAGAGTAAACAACATTTTAAAATTGTTATGGGAGACTTTAATGCTAGAATTGGTAGACAAATGAAAGATGAAATTGCTGTAGGTAATTTTGGTTATGGTAATAGAAATGAGAGAGGACATAGACTTGTGGAGTTTGCAGAAAAAGAAAAACTTTATATTATGAATTCATTTTTTGAGAAAAATGTTAAAAGGAAATGGACATGGAAGCATCCAAATGAAGGTACAGCAGAATTGGATTATATTTTGACTAACAGAAAATACATATTTCAAGATTGTAATGTTCTTAATAAATTTAACACAGGAAGTGATCATCGATTAGTAAGGTGTAAGTTACGTGTTAATGTAAAACTAGAAAGACAAAAATTATTAAGAAAAACAATATTTACAGTTGATATTCCTAATCTTCAGAAACATTCTAATGAATTTAAATTAGAACTTACAAATAGGTTTCAAGTGTTAGGAGATTTTGAACATGATACAGATTTGAATGAAATTAATATGAAAATAACTGATCTCACTTTTAAAAACTGCAACAAACATAGCTGGTAGAAAAAAGCAGCAATTGACTAATAAAATTTCTACTGAGACTAGAGAATTTATGAAGAAAAGAAGGAATATGAAGATATACAAAAATGATGTATTAAAAAGAATTGAATATCTCGAATTTTGTAAAATGGTACGGAAAAGAGTTGAAAATGATATAAGAAAGTATAACTGTGAAATAGCAAGGAAAGCTGTAGAAGAAAATAAAAGTCTCAAAAATGTTAAACAACATTTTGGTATTGGTAGGAAATTTATATCTGCAATAAGAAAAAAAGATGGAATTATTACTAAAAAGAGAGATGACATCATGAAATTGGTAGAAGATTTTTATCAAGAATTATATAGTAATAAAGAACAAGTACCTCCTATATCTATTACATCTTCCGAATTGCCCAGAATTTTAAATGAAGAAGTGAGACATGCAATTAAGTGTATGAAGAAAGGAAAGGCTCCAGGAAATGATGGAATTATAATTGATATATTAAAAGAAGCAGGTGAAGAAATAGAAACAATTTTAGCAAAGTTATATACCAAATGTCTAAATGATAAAGATGTACCAGAAGATTGGAAGAATGCAGTAATAATATTAATATTTAAAAAAGGTGATAAAGAAGATATTAGAAATTACAGACCTATCAGCCTTTTATCAGTTTTATATAAAAATTTTACCAAGATAATTACAACTCGTCTACAGAGAACTTTGGATTTCCACCAACCAAGAGAACAAGCTGGATTTAAAAGTGGTTTTAGTACAATAGATCATATCCAGGTATTGAGAGAAGTCATAGAAAGGACAAATGAATATGAGTTGTCATTATGTTTTGGATTTGTAGATTATGAAAAGGCATTCGATTCTATACACATTTCTTCAGTGATTAAAGCATTGGATCATCAAGGTATAGATCCAGGATATTGTCATATTTTAAAGAATATTTATAAAAATGCAACAGCAACAATTAGATTACATAATGATACTGGAAAAATCAACATTGAGAAAGGTGTAAGACAAGGTGACTCCATATCTCCAAAACTCTTTACAGCAGTGCTGCAAGAAGTATTTTGTGGATTAAAATGGGAAACTAAAGGAGTGAAAGTAAATGGAGAGTATTTAAGTCATTTAGATTTTGCAGATGATGTAGTTGTTTTTGCAAATAATGCTTCAGAGCTGCAGGAAATGTTGCAGGAGTTAGCAGATGAAAGTAGAAAAGTAGGACTAAAGATAAATGTTAAAAAGACTAAAGTAATGTTTAATCGATTTGCTCAAAATATGAAAATAAAGATTGATTATGAAGAATTAGAAGAAGTTAACAGTTACAAATACCTTGGTCAGATTATTAATACAGATGGAAACATAATGGAGGAAATTAATCATAGAATTAAACTTGGTTGGAGTGCTTTTGGTAGAAATAACTTGATACTAAAAGGAAATATGCCTATGTGTTTGAAAAGGATGGTTTTTAACAAATGTGTTTTACCAGTTCTTACTTATGGATCTGAGACTTGGACACTTAATAGAAGAGCAATACAGAGACTTCAGACCACTCAAAGGAGTATGGAGAGATGTATGTTGGGAGTAACAAGAAGAGATCGAAAATGCAATGTATGGGTAAGACAACAAACAGGTGTTACTGACCTTATTGAAAAAATTAAAAGATTGAAATGGAGTTGGGCTGGACATATTGCTAGAAGAGATGATAATAGATGGACAATTGAAATTTTAAACTGGATTCCAAGAGATTGTAAAAGACCCAGAAAGAGACCACATGTGAGATGGATGGATGAAATAAGGAAATGTGCAGGGGTGTTGTGGAGAAGAGAAGCTAAAGATCGGAGAAGATGGATTAAACTTGGAGAGACCTTCATCCTGCAGTGGATTGATAATGGTTGATGATGATGATGGTTATGCATTCATTTAATGGTAGAAACAAATTAAAATAAACAATGCTTTATTAGTTTAAAAAAATCTGTAGATATCAGGATTTCACAAAGAAAGTACTGAATTAACAATACCACTGATCGTTAGAGCTACTGTGAGTCTATTTATAAACTTTTCTTCTATTGTTGTTAACAATTGTATATTTTGCATTGTTTATTTATGTTTGATTATTTTTATAAAATATTTGTAATATCATCATTAAAAAAGAAATATTTTTATAATTATGATTACATTTTTTTCAAATGCTTTATGTTGATCTTTTATAAGATTTCATACAAAGTTATTTGTTCTGGAAATTCTTCACCACCTAGTGAGAGTTTGCACAAATTTTAAATATCATTTTGTATCCTATATATTTCATTCTAAAGTTTTAATTCCCAAAAAGTTCATAGATGTCAGGATAAGCAAAAACTCCATGACATAAAAAACATTTAAGCTTATCTTGATAAGTAACTAGAGTGTCTTTAACATCACTGATTTTTACGACATTACTCGAAGAAAATAGTTTGAATAACAAAAACTTGATTATTTGTGAGCTTATTAAAATTCATGATTATTTTTGTACAATAATTGTGACTATAAATTATTATTTTTTATTTTAAATATAAATGTTTTATTTTTAAAAGTAGATCATATTTTTGGACAATGCAAATTACCCAGAGAGCACTTACAAGATTTTTGCTGACATGTAATCAATACAGTCCATGATGTCTGAGAAAATATATTGCAATATTGTAAAACAAATATTTAAAAATTTTAAACTTTTAAAGCATAATTTGATCAATTTATAAGATTTTAATGTATGTTTGTTCATGTTTTAAAAATAAATGTCGAATAAAAAAGGTTTGTTTTCTGAAAATGAAAATACTCTTCTCAGCCATGTTGACAAAATAGGTTGATTGTTTTCATTACGTGTAAATTTTTAAATATTTTCAAAAGTCAAATGCAAATATATATAAAAACTTTTTTAAAATTTTTCCACATTTACTTCATTTGTTAAAAAAAATATATAGGAGAAGGATTTTTTATTTGTCCACATTTACTTCATTTGTTAACAAAAATATATATCAAATGAAGTCAAATTTATTATAAAATAATAATAGTTTAATCTTAAACTTGGATACTTAAAGCCAATGAAAACAATAAAACTATTATCTGTGAAAAGGTTAAAAGTATAAGTTAAGAAATTCTGAGTAATACTAAAAATGAAACTATGAATTATAGGTTTGGCAACTGATCATAAGATCATCATCAATATTTTAACAATCATTTATTAAAGTTATTTTACATAAAATTAATATTTGAGCTAGTCTAATAATTTTTAGGCATAAATATTTTAGTATACAGTAAATAAGAGCTATTATAATTAGATGTTAGTCTATAATTTTAAATTATTAGTTATTAGATATTCATTATTACAATTTGTTATTTGATTAAAGATATATGACTTTATATTGTTATAAAATTAGTAGCTGTGTATGTTAAGATTGATATTTGGTTATATCAATTATTATGATTTAGTTTCTTCAGACTTGAGGTTTATGTTTAATTTGAAAATTAAGTTTTTGATATTGATACCTGTTTAAAATAGATCTTTGATACTATAGGTATATTATATTCAGTAACAATTGGGTATCCAATACTTAGATTCAATTCTGTTAAGTAAAATATAGTCTGTTGCAATTTGTCATCCAAATCTGTGAAGTTATTGAATAAGAACCTTTCACCCCTTTCATACTGTTATAATTTGGACATAGCAATTCATTGGGCATTATCAAACCAGAACTACTCTTTCTTCTTTACCCATTTGTACTGATAGAATATACATATAAAATTGCTTGTTTTCAGTCTCTATAATTTGCTCTGTCAAAGAAGATAAAATCCTTCTGGTTACTTATCATTCCTTTTTTTGTCTTCACTGCAATGTTGCCTTTTTAAAAACAAAATTTGTATTTTATTTCCTTACACTATTGTAAGCGATGATTTTATGAATTTTTATACATTTTTAATTTTAAATATTCTTGGTAACCTGAGTGTCATCCAAAAGTCTGTCCCTTAACAAATGATTTTTGTTTAATACCTGACTTAACAACCACGTCTCTTAAATAATATTATCTGTAATAGGTTTATGAATGCACCATTTGAGATGGAAAATAAGATATTAAATAGTTTTATTGCTTCCTCCCCCCTCATTGTTATAATATATATTAAATATATGCAGTTAGCATAGTAAGGGTGATGCATGTGGTGATTTAGCTCCAATTGCCAAAATTGAGAGGTGCAGCAATATCCAGATGATGATGATAGAAAAATTTATTCAATTCATGGGAACAAATTCATATTTTATTATATTTGAAGTTTTATTTTTGTGTCTTTCTAAGGTACATATAAATTATAGCTAAATTTTAATGTAGAAGATACATTTCTAGGTTAGATGACATTTAAAAAAACTTAATACACTTTAGCCTACTTCACACATGTTGTGGTTCCCATATAAGTTAATCCTACTATATGGAACTGTATGTGGGATAAATGGGCAAAGATTTGTTTTACACACACATTTGTAGATGAAATTATTTTATGACAAAAAAGTACTCTATGCTTGATGATTTCATGGAAACTAATTATTGTTTAAATTATAAATTATTTTATTTTAATGCTAGATAAAAAATGAAAGTCAAGGAGAGAAAATCTGATTGATCAAAACTTGAAAGAATGTGCTCATAAAGAAATGTAAATTTATCGAATTGTTGACAGAAATATTTCTTTCTACAGATACTTAAAGAAATAATTTCTCCAGATGATATCCCAAAATGGAATAGTGAAGAAAATGTGGGTTTTCAAAAAAAGAACAGTGATGGCAATAAAGATGTCACTATTGATGGAACTACAATTCAAAAAGCCTCAAAGTATTCAAAGAGTGATTGTTGAAGAATGTCTTTATCATATTAGTGCTAAGTGGTCAATAAATACCAATAAATTAATTTATCACTTAATATCATGAAGACTCCAGATTAGGACAAATTGAAATTTTTTTTTGTCATTTCCTAATTCAGAAGATGGAAGAAGTTTTAATAGTAAATGGTTCTTTAAAATTTTATGTAACAGTGAAAAAATTCAAAGACAATGCCCCTATGTAGTGCTTCAAAAATTGTTAATTTTGTTTTTGTTTAATATTTTCAAAAGAAAAAAAAAATGTTTTCAGATATATCAAAAGAGTTTAACAATTGGAGACATTTAAATCCAATATTACCTGATTACAAAAATAGTCATGAACATAGAAAGTGCTACATAAATTAGAAAGATTTTGAAAGAAAGTATCTCCCAGGTAAGACAATGGATGATCACCTACAAAAAAATATTCTCTCAGTATCTGAAGAATAGTAACAGACCTTAAAAATAGTTGTTGATTCATGTTATTTTCTCTTTAAAATAATCTAGCAATTATATATTTCTGGCCAGTCACTACTGAGTTGCTAATTTTGAGACATTTTGAGGTGGGGTGGGGGTGATAATGCTTTCATTTCAGCTTTTTGTCACTATTTTGAAGTTATCTTTAATATTAATTTACTGGTTCACATTTTTCCTGGTAGAAATTGAAACTAAAATTATTAATGTAAAACAATCTGAAGATGTCAGTATTATACTGACTTCATGCAAACTTATAAATTAAAAAAAACCCATCAATGCTCTGATTAATTGTACCATAATACAAAGAAATCCTATTATTTATTTGCACATTAATTGGCTTCAGAGCTTTTCAGGGCATGCTTTTTACTTTTAGTACTTTAGAAAGAAAAATTGTAGTTTTCATTTATTCACACACTTAAGCTTATTCATGTAACATATTTGTAAAATATTTATTTTATACAAAAAAAAAGATGTGTTTATAATTAGTTTTTAGTTGAAATTTTTTGTTATTAAAAAACAAGTTGTAAAAACTGTATTTACAATAAAACAGAAATTGTTTTTTTCTTGCTAAAAAGAATTGCTTTCATAAATGCCAGTGAAGAATTTTTTTGTGAAATTTTAATGTGAAATTAAAAATTTTTAAATATGTCTTTATTATTTTATAATGTCTCAAGTAAAATTCATTTCCATGTTTAAAAGTGGAATTCAAATAAGATATATTGGATTCAGTAATTTTTTTAATAGATTATGATACTATGTGAAAAGAAGAGCCATTGTTAGCATTAATATTCACTTAGAACTTTATTTTTCAATTTTGGAAAATTCAAATTTTATCTTTTAGAATGACTTTGTTTTTAAATTTATGTTTGTAATAAATAATACGAATTTTATCAAATATAGAGTAAAGGTTTAATTACAAAAATAAAATTTTGCAAACCATGTCTGAAATGGACAAACCACTAAAATGTCACATGACCATTATATCTTTTACCTTCAACATACAATAGTAATTCTGTTGGAGGGTTGCATTAATTCACTAGATCTGGGTGCAGTGCTCTCAGATCCAAGGCTCCTCAATGATGAAATCCATAAACTAAAAACTAGTCTAGTCATATTGGATGATTAGACACTAAATAAAGGATTTTGATGCACAAAATTTCTAGCATTCATTAATTATTATGACTTGCACTAGATGACACTATATGTATGGACTTAGTTGCCACTGTTTTAAGAGTGAAGGAGTTGGAATTTTTAAAGGTCTCATCAAATGCAATAAGTAACCCTAAATGTGGAATTTTTAAATTTTGACTGATTTTTTAGTCATTATAATCTAATTATTGCCCAATGTATTGAAAAAAATTAAAGTCCAAGACACATTTATATTGGAAAGTCCAAAATAAAATTATAAATTTAATAGGTAAACAAGTATGAAATGAAATTATCGGGCAATAAAACATGCAAAGTATTTATCAATTTTTATTTCATTGTATGCCAAAGGTTTCATAAAGTGAATAAATGATGCAAATAATTAGATGTGTAAGAATTAATAAACGGTAAATATAGAATAGAAAAAAGATTTATTGATTTTATTAGCCCTAATGAAAAAAACTGGTGATCGAGGATCAAAGGAAATTTTAGAAAAATTGCATTACATAGCTTAGATATTATCAATTGCAGAGACTAAAGATACAATAATAGCACCAACATGGAAGAGAATATCTGGATTTCAGGCACATATAAATAAATTGAACCATTTTTTAGGTATGTTCTATGTGCAACACATATATTGAATCTTCTAAAAGTTGATACTTATGAAGTCTCACCAGCTATGATAACATTTTTTTCTAGAATTGAAAACATTTTAAACAATGTTTCAATTTCCATATCTAGATGGAATAAATTACTATAAGATTTAAAAATTGGTTTAAGGTGACACTGTGGGATGTGTGATTATTGAAAAATAAGGCTATATGAGTCCTAAATGAATCAATTGAAAATATGTACAACATATTGGAAGAAATGTCACAAGATGCCAATTTAAATTTGGATTCAATTCCTGTCATAAAGAGCTTAATAAAACAAATTCATTATAAGTTTACTTGGTTATTAAGTATCTGATCCAGCGTTCTTTCTTGCATTGATTCAGTAAATATTTCATTTCAAAATAAAAATGACTTTTTTGATGGAGCTTCAAAAATAAACATGTTAATAGTATCTATCCAATTGAGAAATGAGGGCATTAAGGAAAGTTTGATAAAAGTAAAACTATTGAACTTAATACAATTTTTTCTGTAAATAGAAAACAACAAAAAAAATAGATTCTGAAGAAACAAGTTAAAATTATATTGTCGTACGATGAAATATTTATAATAAAGTATAATTGTAAAATATTAAAGATTTTAAGACTTCTCATTCGATAATTTAATATACAAAATTAACAAAGCGTATGATACACTTGAATGAGAAGCTATAAAGATACACAGAATAGTATTATGTTTGATAATATTTTTAATCAATTTCAAAAGCAATATGAATTTTCATATGACTTTTGTTCAGATTTTGATTTTTTTTAAATGGAAAATGTGTCGAATGATCTAGCTTTAAAATATTTTGAACAATTTAATGTTCTGGATTTTGTTTGGAAATGGAAAGTTTTAAATATCAAACAAAAACTTTGTTTGAGGAACTTAACCTGTTAACTGTCATCTTTGTCTCTTGATGAACACGGCTTTAATTTGCTCTAAAACTGGCAGTTTTTATGTCATCATAGTGAATTTACGCTCATTTTAAAGCTTAAAAAGTACCGTAAGATGCTGCCATCTTTAGAATTATTTACAAATAAAAAATCAATAATATTTAAATTTAAAGTTTTAACAATGGGAGAAGGCAGACTTTCCTAAGTGCTGATTGGTTGTTACTCATATTGAACAAAAGGGAGCACTTGTCAACAATTTGTACTGCTCCAACTTCTTTGTTTTGATTTTCAAAATGCAAATGAATGTTTTAAAATATTTTTTTAGGATTTTTTTACATATTATAAATTATTTTGATAAAATATGCTTAAAATAAAATTATTTTAGAAAAATAGTTTAAGATTTTAGTAAAAATTATTTACTTTTACACGAACATAAATTGAGAAAGAAAATCAATGACATCCTGCAACATTTTCTTATAGGTTATGAATGTTCTTTTTAGGTTCTCCACTATAAAATATTTTTATAGTTATAAATAGAAATTTATTTTTGAAAAAAAACCTTCATTCATTTTCATATTCTGACAAATTATTAATTTGCTTTTTACAAATGAAACTAAAATGAATATAATATTAAAAGATGAATATTCTTTTACTGCTGATTCTGTAATTGTCCAATCAAAAGTTTAGAGTTTTAACTCACTCAACCTAGTAGAATTTTTGACAAAGACTACAGGTAATAGGTTTTAAAAGACAACTTGACTTCAGTTATTATAAATAGTTTATAATTATCAAATTCAAAATATATATCCCAATATTGAGATCACATTATTATCATTTTTAACTCTACCTGTAATGATAGCTTCATATGGACAAGCAGTTTCAGAAAATTAAACTTGATTAAAATTTATCTAAGATCATTGTGGGTCAAGACAAATGAATAAATTTGGCATAATGTCAATTGAAAATGAAATAAAATAACTGAATCACTAGATTATGTTAATCTCATATGTGATTTTGCAACAATAAAAGCAAGAAAAGTGAAAATTAAAATAAATATTTTGCTTTCAAATATAAAAAAATGTTATCTTTGCAATTACTTTTTAAAAGTTATTTATATTAATGGAAATTTTGAAAAATGCATGCCCACTTTATGAAGAATTATTTTAAAAAATTAATAAAATGCATTGATTTCATTGCATTTCATTCAAAATCCTTTCCTGATCCCCTAGTAAAAATGGAGTCAAAATTACTTTGGCCCAGATGTGAAATCAGGTTACTGTGGCACTGTATATATATAAACATTTTAAATTATACTTTCATTCCATAATAATATAATGTTCAAATAATTAATTTACTGCTTTTTCTTCTTTTATTTATTTATGTTGGCTAGTTTAATTAAAAAAAAGTAATAATAAGATTTTTCTTTTAACTTACATTTACTAAAAAAATTCCTCATTTTTTTTTCTAACCCCAATTCTTTTAAACTGCATATTTTTAGCCATAGAAATACTGTAGTAATTTAGAAAAAAAGTTTGTCAAGATTTAAATTGTTACTATAATTTATCAATCGGTATATTTTAGTGATCCGTTCAAAACATTTACTCTGTTTACATGGTAACAGAAGTGTGTACAAAGTATTTCTAAAGCAATATTATTTTTTAAATGTAAAATTCTTAAATATTTTTTACATTTGTTTTAAATTGACATTTCCCAGTATATATTTATAAGATGTGAAATGCCCCACACTACAGAGAAGCACATCCACTTGCCATATTTATAAATTAGGATTTGAATCTGAGCTAAATGAATTTTTTTTAAGAGACAAGATTTTTTCTTCAAGTAGCTGCTTTTATGCTAATTTAACTAACCATCTAACAATGATTGGTCAATAGTATCTTGCTATTCTTAGCTTGAGAATAAAAAAAAGATGATGATCCATATTCTCATCACCTGGCAAATCACAAGTATAGTAAATACTTTTTTCTCCACTCTTCTTATACTAAAAAATATTGGTGAGTCTTTTGTTCTGAGTAGGCTATTTATACAAAGAACCAAGGCTCAAAAGAATCACAAGGCAAATTATTTGACAGATCATGTGACATTCAAGTATTACAATGATAGATTGAACATTTGATATTTAAAATTGGCCATTACCACGCCACTGTATTCAGCTATGCAAGGCACTGAAGCTGTAAAATATTATTATGAAAAATTGCTTGCCTTTTATTTTTAATGTCTTATTTTTTTAGTGAAGATTATTTACATGTAACATTATTGGGTCTCATCAACAGATATGAGCAGACGTCATCACTGCACTCATCTTCTTCAGAAATGGAAATTTAAGAGCCTTTGATCTAGTTGTTTTGGATAAACATAGAGCTACACAGTGATTACTATTAACGCTATGCAAATTGAAGTCTTGATCAAGCCATTAATTAATCTATCTCTTGAGTAAAATCTTGATACATTCCTTTACAATAATTGTTAATAATTACCTAATTTAAAAAAAGTCCATTTACTAAATAAATAAATTTAATTTATAAACCAATTAAGCGTATAATATATTTAGATAATTTTCTATTTAAAAGTGTAATAATAGTGTTTCCTTGTCATTATGATCAAAGTTTTTTTTATTAAAAATGAAAGAGATTATTACTAAAAGCTCTTCCCTAAATTTTATTTAACTAGTTGTATGGTTTATTCCAGGATGAGTTTTGAAATATCAACATCCGAAATATTTGTAATTGTATCAGGACTTTCCTTTATTGTTAATTGTCTAACAAAATTATAGGTCTTACACTCCCATCAAATCATCTTTTCTAAGCCTTTCTGGCTTTTGTTATCACTATCTTCCTCTTCAGATCATTACACAACCTTTTTTCTATTTCTTTTATTTTCATTTACTATATTCTCTTTCTATCATGTGTTTCAAAACTTCTCTGACTCTAAATATATGCCTAGTCCAATTCTTCTTTACATTATAATGTTTTTGATAAATACCCTTTTTCCTCTTATTTTTTTAAAAAAAACTTTTATATTGCTAATCTTATTTTGAATTCTTAGCAAAATCTAGATCTCAAAACATTCAATTTTTTTACTTTTTATTTATTTATCCATGTTTCAATTTGTATAACACTATGTACATACAAAATAAAATACTTGACAAGAATTTTATATGCAATAGTATGTTGGACTATTTCCATCACCTAACATTAAATGTTATGTTTAGAAAATTTTAAACTTTTCAAATATAAAGAACTTGTTAGTAATAACACACAAATAGACAACACAGTTCAGTGATTATGCTTCTTAGTAGATATTACTCTCTACTCTCCTTCATTTTCTGGCCTAGTATTGTCACTGGTCAGGGCAGAAATACCTGAAGAAGAGTGGAGAATAATACCACTCAAAACATTGTGTAATCTAAGCAATTATTTTATTTAGCACCATGTTTACAATTATATTACATTCAAATATCAGCCTTTCAAGCTAATTGAGCACGCGCCTTTTGAGAGTGTTAAATAAATGAATACTTTCCTCTTCAATCCAAGAGCGTGAGTAGAATTCTCACTTTAAATTACTATTTACGATGTTTTTTGACTGAATAATTTCACTGACGTCATTCAGTCAAAAAACATCATGCTCTCCTCAACAGTACTTCATATTTGCTCATATAAAAGAATTTGAGTCATAGGAATAAGAGGATCCTTTTTATTCCTGCATAAATACTATATCTTGGATTGAAGAGGAAAGTATTCATTTATTTAACACTCTCAAAAGGTGCATGCTCAATTAGCTTGAAAGGCTGATATTTGAATGTAATTGTGTAATCTACTAATTGTGTTGTTTATTTGTTATTACTAATAGTTGTTTGTCTATTCATTCTCCATTCTATTTCAAGCAACTGACACACATGACCACATACATATAAAAAAGATACAGGCTCTCCAATGTACATGTCTCTTGCAGAAACAGTACTCATCAGTTGGGCCAGATTATAATCTCCCACACATATAGACAATCAATGCTCAGTTTATATTAAGATAGCAATTCCTCAAACCTTAATGGACAGGTCTCAATCTTCTCACCCTTCCAATTATTCAACTGTTCATTTTATTAAAAAATGATAATGAAATTCTCAAACTCATATTGAATTTGATATGGTAGGCACACCTATGTAGACATTATATCAATCTAACTTTTCATATATATATATATAATAGTCTGATAATATGAGGGCTTAGATTGATGTAATATCTACATGGGTATGACTACAATATCAAATCCAGTAAGGGCTTTGGGCATTCCATTATTGGTTTTTCAATGAAGTGTACAGTTGAATAGTTGGAAGAGTGAGAAGATTGAGACCTGTCCATTAAAGTTTGAGGAATTGCTATCTTAATATAAACCAAGCACTGGTTGTATATACATATGGGAGATTGTCAACTGACCCAACTGATGAGAGCTTGTTCCGTAAGAGATACATATATGAGGCTCAGGTATCTTTTTGCATTATGTGGTCATGTATATCAGTTGCTTGAGATGGAGTGGAAAATAAGTAGACTAAAAAATCCTGAGTTCAAATCTCTCTACTTACATATATAAGAGGCATTCAGTATAAACAAGTTACATAATGTCTTAGAATTATATATATACATGTTGTATATCAAGATTAATATTCAAACTACTGTTTTATTAAGTAAATGAAATACTCTCAATCCAAAGCACAAAATAAAACTTTTTTTAAAGAAAAGAATAGTAAAAAAGATAATAGCTAAATAGCTGATATTTCAGTTTAATAACAAGTACATCACCTCAGAGTTTTTTCTTTCTCATTTTCTCTCCATTCTCAAATTCTATTTGTTGAGAAATTTTAAAAAATATTTTATCTTCCAATAGCTTTTTCCAAAAATTGATAATTTTCTTAAATTCACATTTTTCCTTTATGCTTTTAGGCCTTTTAAAAATCTCTATAGCTTTCCTTAGCAGTCTCGAATCATATTGATGTCATGGTTTGTTAATTTAATGTGTGAATAAATGACTGATGAATTGGATTTTTTTCTAACTGCCAAAATGTGTTCTTCCTTTCTTATATTTATCTTACAATTGGTTTGTCCAATGTATGAATATGAACAAACTTCACATGGAATTTCATATACATTATGGACACTTCAAAGGAATTTTATCTTTAGGGCATGGAAATATTTCATTAATTTTTTTTGTTTTGTTTAAATGTAGTATAAACTATGTGAATATTATTTTTCATTAAAACATTACCATTTTTATCAGTTATATCCTTTATATATGGTAGAACTGTTCACATTCATACATTGGGCAGACCAATCGTAGAATAAACATAAGAAAGGAAGAATACATTTTGGTAAATATAGAAAAATTCACTTCATCAGCTATTTATTCACACATTCAATTAACTAACCATGGAATCAATTTTAAGTAAACACATATTCTGGGAAAAAATGAATAAAGTGATCAGAGATTGCTAAGAAAAGCTATAGAGATTTTTAAAAGGCATAAGAACATAAATGAAAAGTGTGAATTAAAGAAAATTAGTAATATTTGGAAAAAGCTATTGGAGGATAAAATATTGTTTAAAACTTCTCAATCAATAGAATTTGAGAAGAAAGAGTGTAATGAAAAAAATAATGATTTTAAATCTCACCACAAATTTGAGGAAGAAGCCCTGAGGAAAGTACTTGTTATTGTACTGAAACATCAGCTATTTAGCTATTATATTTTTTACTACAGGAAAGCTCCCAGAAATAGTATTATCAATTTATTTATCCATGATAATATTAGAATTAAAATATATATAATAAATTATTATAATTTGTGATTTTTAAACTTCTTCCTTTCACAAGCTAGGTTAGAGATTAGCTTACCATTTCTAATCTAAGTGCATCATGGAAGTCATTTACCTTTTTCAGATATCTTTATTCATATGATGAAGTTGTGTGAAATTTTTACATGTATGTAAAAATATATCTAATAAATTAATCCAGTTTACCCTATCAAATTAGTATTCAAGATTGATAAAATAAATATTAATATTTTTATTGTTCTATTCCACTTTGGGTGAATTACTTTCAAAATTTTGGTCTTGCACTTTCTGCCAAAAAATCAGAGAGTTACTGAAATAAATCAACAGAATAGTACTATCTATATTTGGTAAACAAATATTGGTAAAAATAAGTATCACCATTTGATGCAGTGATACAGTAATTAATCTGAAAGTCAAGAGTCCATGGATCATAGCCCAGCTTTGTACTTAAACTTACTATCAAATTTTTGAACTGTAAATCATTCAGTTATATTATATATAGCCATCAATAGTTGGTTTCAACTTAAATGCATGACTTTTTTGGATTGTTTAAAATTTATCAATATCCCTTCACCAGACTTAATTAATCTATTTTTTTAAATCCTTATAACTTGCCAGTGCTGTTAAATGCCCAATTTTTTTCACTTAGTGTTTGTATACCATTTGAGTCATACAATTACTTCTATAAAGTCACAACATTAGTTTTGAGTCAGCTTGCAATGTGATAAGTTCATAAGATTCCGTTCACATTTTTGAATTGAGTGGACCATGTTTATTTTTTATAACTGAAAATAAATCCACGATTCTTTAACTTTTGAATCTTTCATTTTATGAATCATTAATATTCAGTTGAGTGCATTTTGAAATAAGTATACTTAAATAATCTTATATTTATGGTTTTATTTCCATCAATGTTAAAAAAAACTAATATCAATTCATAGCTATTAATTATGAGTTCGAAGATTTTTATAAGATGAAAAATCAAATGATTTATCCTTAGGAGGTCATGTGACTTTCAAGAATTAGAAGTAACCAGAATACATGCATTAAATATGGAGTCATAATTAAATGGTTATCATTTGTAAGTCATATGATTATCACGTACTGTAACTTTTAGGGTTGAGCTGCGATTTGTGGAACTTTAGGCTCTCAAGTTCACCACTTTTCCACTATGCTAAACCACACAAAGGAAAGGTGTTTGAAAACAGTGTATATACAGTCTTGAACGTTTTTTTACTGCTTTTTTTTAAAAAAAGCACCATTACTTAACCAATCAAATATAAGTTTAACCATCTTGTCTGTAGCAACAATCTCCAATCACTGAGACAAAGTATTTCAGATAAGTATTTTTCTCTTCAATCTATATTTGATCCATTCCTAAAAAGTTCGAAAAGGGAGAAAGAACAGGATTCTGGCTCTTACAAATTATTTTCTGCTGTATAAAAAATTTGTTCTAATAAATTATTATGAGATTAAGTGAATTAAAACTGTCACTAGAGTTGGGGGGGGGGGATTTTAAAAAGTTTATTACAAAAGTAAAAGAAAGTGACAATAATTAATTACAATAATATATTTAATTATAAATTTTTATTAAACACACATTATTATAAGATCTTTCCATTGACTCGTTGTAAATCGTAAGATTTCGCGAGTATTAATGTATAATAAGAATTGTGGACTTAATTAATAAAGTATTGAATAGCTTCACACTCTTAGATCTAACCACTTCATCTTCATCTATTCATATATAAAAGTAGGTTGAAGTAAAAAAGGTTTCCCTCTTTTCTTCATAGCGAAAGCTTGTGGCTAAGACCTGTAGAGGTCCCTACCTTCGAATTTTTCAGACGCTTATTCCTAAAGGTTACTGCCTTAGTAAATATCAATAATATATTTAAAAAATAATATTCAATTAAAATATATATATCGAAAAAAGATAATTTGTTCCAGCAGAATGAAAATTGGAAAATATTTTACAAATATATTTATTACTTCTGTTTCATTTATAGAATCCATTATTTTCAAGCTCTTTTCCGCTATCCATTTTATCTCATATAACCAATAAACATGACCACAAAACATGTGGGAGATGATGATTTGGACGAACTGATAGGTGGGTTCCACATGAAATATGTATATTGGAGATCATTTATCTTTTTCACATGTGTGTGATCACGTGTATCAGATATATGAGATAGGGTGGATAGCAGAAGGGAACTTGAAAGTCTGACAAAACCCCTGTATTACATTCAAACTCCAATTATATGAGTTATGGTTGTATATCAAGGACATTACATATAAAATAAATGGACAATGCAAGACTTTCTAAAAGAGTGTTTTATTGTGAACTTAAACATAATTGTCATGGGAGAGCACACCCTGTCTACATTGTAAAGATTATCTCAAAGAGTGTTTTCTTAAAGATTTGTGATGATGGTGTTCTAGTTGTATTTTTATATTGGACTATTTCCATCATCTAATATGTGTATTGAATATCTTTAGAAAAATTTACTTTATTTAAATATTCCAAATGCATTGAACTGTTAGTAATAGCTCATCAAACAGATTACTATATGCACAATGTCTAGAGAGGTATTATCCTCCCCTCTTCTTCAGGTATTGCGGGCCTGACCAGTGACAGTACTAGCATGGAATTCAAACCTTGGTTCTTAGATTCTTGATTACTGAAATTTTAAGGTAATGCTCTAACCAACTGAGACATTCAATACACATATTAGATGGTGGAAATAGTCCAATATAAAAGTGCAATTATCTCAAAGACATTCTAAGTGGGTATAATGTCAATTGTTTCCATCAGGAAGATAAAGCAGATAATACATTGGAGAATTACAATTTAACATCATGTGGAAGTATTTCAGAAAAAAAGTTTTCTGCTGAAAAAATTAAAAGACAACATCATAGGACATTAATTAAAAGAAAAGTGGATCGGCATGTTCTATATATCAGTTTGGTGCAGCTGGTAGCATATCCCACTTGGAATTGGAAGGTCACAGAATCAATTCTGGTGTTCAAACTTTTATGAATAAACTGAGCAATAAAGCCATTATTACTTTGCTCTGGATGTTTTGGTGCAGTTAGTAGAGCATCTGATTTAGGATCGGGCAGTCCCAGGATCAATTACGGTATTTGCAGTTCTGGTGGTCAAACTTCATGTCTACTCCCAAGTATTTAGCCATCTGTGTTTCCTTATATGTGTATGTATTTGTGATTCATAGATTAATTTTTATAGTCATTGTCAAGCTCATTTCTAGATTTAGAATCTTTCCTTTCTTTTTTTTTCTGGCCAAAAAAAAACCATATTCATTATGACAGACTACTTATTATTATTCTGTATCATTGAGCAAAAGAATTATATAATTAGGAAAGATAGTGAATTTCAGCTCTCTCTCTCTTTATAGATTCATACTACTTATAGTGAGGTAGCAGTAACACTGGTGGCACTTGGATTCACTTTCTTATAGCTATCTTTAGCTTTCATTTACCAGTTTTATATTCATTTGATGGCAAAATCTGGCACTAAAACAATATTGACTTTTTAATTTTTTTTTATTAAATCATCAGTATGTCAGTATTGTATAGAGAAACTTAGTGTAAGGAAGCCACCAATGCCATTTCATGGTTTCTTCTCAGATCTAAGTTTGTTTGCAAAAGCTATTAAAAGTGCACATATTTTGCTTAGATTTTGAAAGTGAAATATATATTTACCCATACTTTGTTTATAAATCTAATATTTATTATTATTTTTGTGGAATATTACAAAATTATTTATAATTAAACCTAAATTTTATCATTAATATTTGCTTTTCTAAGAAAAATCAAGAGATAACAATAACCAACTCTCCATACAATAGTGCCACCAAGTTCAAGCCTTTATATTCAATGGATGCAGGGTTTGTGTATAAAAGCCCTATTTCCTAATCTGGGAATATTGAATAAGTAGGCACTAGATAGGGATTTTATGCACAAACTTTCCTGCTTCTATTAATTATGAAGGATTGCACTTGGTGGCGCTACTGTATGGAGACTGTGCTACTGTTATTAACAGCCTATGTAAGCATATAAAATAGTGATCATGTAATGTTTTGAAAAATCAAAAGAAAGGGTAATAACTAAAGAAGAAAGTTATGGCTGGCAGAAAAAAATCCAACATCTTAACAAGGGCTGTAGTGGCTATTTTTGATCATTTTAAATTCTAAAACAGAATTTCATTTCTTTATAAATAATCTTAATAATTCTTTCATATATTTATTTTTTAAATATATTTTTGTCACTAATTGGCAATAACTTCATTTTCTGATTATATATTTCAATTGATTATTTATTTTCTATATTTGCAAAGTTGAAATATTATTTTTAAGAATGATTTTCATTTGCAAACTTAATTTAAAATTTCTAAAAATCTAAAAATGAATACAGGTTAATTTGTTAAAATAAAAAAATTAAAATTTATCTCAAGTGGCCACTAGAAGCTAACAAAAAAAAAACTGTGGAAGAGTTAAATTGTGTGAGCATATTGTATATTTTATAAATTTATTACTAAACTTGATCTTCAAACAAATCAATAAAAGCATCAGACAAAGGCAAATGATTTTTGAGATGCATTTCTGATGAACTAGCCTCATCAGTTGACTTTTATAAATAAATTCCAAGTATAATTAGAGTATAATCCTAACATACATAATTTAATAAAATCAATAATAAATATTACACTTTTTTTTATAAGTAACATATATGAATATCTTGATCTTTAACTGTGTTTAAAGTTTGTGTTAATATTAATATAACAATATCTAGTCTAATAAATATTTATTAACATCTAAATATTTAGGCAAAAGACAATAAAGCATCATTAAAGTTATAGTTTAAGATGTAATGTGAAGTGTAATATATAATATCTAGTTTTTAAATTCTGACAAATTATTAATGATTAGAACCATCAAAACATCACATGATCACCATTTCATATGCTTACACATGCTGTTAATAAAAGTACCAAACTCTCTATAAAGTAGTGGATGAGTAGGCACTAGATAAGGATATTGTGCATAAACCTTCCTGCATCCATTGTTTAGAAAGGCTTGCACTTGGTGGCACTACTGTATGGAGAGTTTGGTACTCCTATTAATAATTAGTCTGTTACTCATATAAGATCTTGAAGATTGTATGAAAGTGAACTAATTTTTCACCTGGTTACAGATTAATATAAAAAGGTATTATTTTGAAGTTTATTAAATATGAAGAATTAATTTAATCTACAATTCCCATTATCATATTTTGTTTACACAATTAAAGAAGTATTCAATGCAATTCAAATTTCAACTATCAAAGTAACAAACAGAGCAAAATATTTTCATCTAATTGGCAGGCTGATATTTTAAATTCCTTTCTTCAGTTGAAAATTAACTTAGGGACCTATAGCTCTTATAGCCTGTCATTCAGCAGCCTGGCTAACAGTTCATGGCAAAAACTCTACATACTTTTTTTTTTATAATGTTTTTTTTTTTTTTTCAATTTTAACAACTAAAGGTGAAGCTTAATTATTAATTCTTCCAGATGTTTTGAAATACAAACAGACACACAGCTCTCAATCTATTTTGACTTTTGGCATGTGTGAACATTTTTTTTTTTAAACTTAAAAATTGGGTTTTCAACTGAAACTTTCAAAAGCTATTTTTTATAATTATTTTTTGGGGGGAAATGGGTAATTAAAATCTCATCAGTTAAAATTAGAAATTTAGGAAATCCACCGATAAAATTAAATTTTAAAAAGCTATAAGAACAAAATAAAATTTAAGGCATACATTAAATACCTATTTAATGTTAACAAGAATTTTCTGTTATCTTCTAAAAATATACTCATTAGAATTTCCTGGAGAATATGCACCATATGTCTTAGCCACCTAAAGTGTTATCATTGTTGCAGGAAGAACTATCAGTCAAACCAAACATACCAATGATTCATTAGATTTATTTGAAGATTATTAGTCCTTTCGTCAGAGAAGCCGTAACTTCAGCTATGTCAGTATTACCCTAAAAGATACTTCAATTTTATGATATACTTTAATTTTTGTTGAGGTATTTTTTATACCTGTATGGTTTTTTGAAGATTATGCATATGTTGTAAAAATAATAATCAAATAACACATTACTCAGGAACTCTTAAGAGATTTGAGCGTCAGAAATGATGGATCCAGTCCATGATTCATGGACTTTGAGCTTTAGATTCTGCAATTAATATTATTCAGGAACACATAAGAGAATTGAATAATAGAAATGATGGATCCAGGTCAAGATCCCTGGGCTTTGAGCTTTGTATTCTGCCATTAATATTACTCAAGAACTTGTAGGAGGTTTGAACACCAGAAGTGATGTATCCAGGCTAAGATGTATGAAATTTGAGATTTAGATTCTGCTATTCTATTATTTCACCAAACTATGAAGAACCAAATACTTGAATGGTTTGTTGCTCAGAAGTTTATACCAAGTTCGAGCGTCAGTAGTGACAGAGCTGGGATATGATCTATGGACATTAAGATCCAGAGTCTATCACTGTATAACTGCTTCAAATCTTATAGTGGGATATTTAAAAGCTCCATAAACCATTTCATGTATTGATTCCATATCTTGTCTTACAATATTCACTTGTATATTACATACATCTTTCCTCTAAATTAGTTGTATATAGAGATGTTAATTTCCATTGCTTACTTTTATTTATTTTGTTTGTATTTTTTTTACATTTTATTACTAATATTAAAAGAAATAAAATAATCAAATGATGCATTATTACTTAGAAGTTTATAAGTAGTTTGAACTCTGAAAGTAATAGACTGGGCCAAGGTCTATGGACCTTGAATTCCAGATTTACCATTCCTGCCATTGTGCCAAAGCATGCAGGGAAAATATTTGAATGGTTTATTAGTTTGGAGTTTTTAAGAAATTTGAGCTCCAGAATCTATTTATCTATTATTGCACCAAATTACAAAAGGCAATATGTCGTTATTAAAACACAGATACTATAATTTGTTATTTGTAAATGTATGCGACTTACATAAATAAAGTTTTAATTATAACAAACAATTTAAACAGATTTAAATACAGATTTACTTTCTTAATTTTAAAATAATATTGAGCAGGTGTTAATCATATAAACAAACATGAACTTAATTTATATTTCTCTTAAATAATATATATTTTGCATCTGTTAAATAGTGACTGATATGAATTTATATCTTATTGCAATAAAGTCAATTTGTGTATGTTTTTTTTTTAATTAATACAATATATATATATATTAACTTTGTAAATTTTTTTCAGCTTAAGCAATAATTATTTTTTTTCCAAGCATCTGGAAGATTCGTTTAATCTCTGTTAAACTTGGTGTTTAACTCAGACATCCCGTTCTGTGTTTATGGGCCTAGTTCCAGGTATAAAGTAATTAACACATGGATAAAGTTTAAAATGTTTCCAAGATCTGTTTGATTAGTTATGTCTTGAAGCTTTGAAGCTGGTTGAATTTTTCCAAAAAGCTCAACTCCATCACTTCACACATTTTCAATTAAAATCTGTTTGTTTAGTTTTCAATTCATAGTTCATTAAATGTTTCATAATTTAAAGGGAATGACAGGTTTATTTAGGACTGGTAGGGATAGAAAAAGACTAATTATAGTATTGATAAATTATGCCATTAAAACACGAATTCTCTCTCTTTTATAAATGCTAATTTATATTAATGACATTCAGTAGTTTACTGATTGTATTTTTAAGCATCTCATACTAATTTTGAGCATAATTTCTCCTAACAAACAATTCTATTTTTAGCACAAACCGTTTCTTGTTAGCAATATTTATATATAGCGCAGTGTGTGTAATTACTTTCAAATGTGATATCTATTTAAACGCATCAGTTGCGAAACAAAACATAAAAATATAAATTTTTATGTGTTGTTTCCATAATTTTCTCATTTTTTGTTTTGTTTTATTATAATGAATTATTATAATATGAAATTAATATAAGGAACATTCTCGTTAGTTTGGACTAAATAAAATAAATATTCGTTATCATATAACATAAATATAGAAATACATACTACCGGTACTTTATGTATGCTAAACTAATGTCAAATCTATATCATTAGGCAAGCAAATTAATTAGTTCAGGTTAAAAACATTAAGATGTTTTTGAATTTTACATTGATAAATTGAAGCAAATGATGGTCTTATTAGTACTATCATCTAATATCTAATGATTACTCAAATTTACATTAGATAACAGAACTGGGGGGGGGGGATTTATTTCATTATTTTAACAGACCATTGCACTTATATATAAAATCAAACATTTCCAATTCTCTTTTATTTTACACATAATCATCATTATAACTACTAAATCCCCATACTGACTTAATACTATTAAACATATATATATGAAATTTAATATCATCTCATGATGTTCAAAAATCAAACAAATTCACCTTTCTTTTTTACTATTTCAATGCTTATTTTATTAAAATTTAAATTAATCCATCTGATAGTTTTGATTGCCCAGCAGTCTTCCTCAGAGCTACAAAACCTATATAAATACATAAATACTTAATCATATAACATTATATCTACTTGTAAATGACTCATTTTTTACATATATCTTATTACCTATATCTATATGTACATATATATGCATACATACGAGATATATATATATTCATCAATTATACTATACATATATATATATATAATTCGTATTTATATACAATACATAAAAAAACACTTTCAATATATCTATATTAAATATATAATAATATTATAAATCGATGTCTGTATTTCTTCAAAGCAATATACAGAATCTTATAATTAAATATTAGTAAATACAGTAATCAAAAATTTTGAAAAGTATAAAAATTATAATCATCACATAGGAGCGCTTTTGACTATTCTTGTAGTCATTGTCAACTAATACTTTGAAAGGTTAACTTTCCCATAATTCCATAATATTAACGTTTGCTGTATATCTATTGATTAAGTCCTGCTTGTATTTATATATTAGCATAGCTTCTTTTATTTTCCTTTTATTGTTATTTCTCTCAATTTGCAATATTTTTACATTATTATAATTGAAATTAAAACCATATATACATTATTTATTATTATAAAAAAAACAGAAGCTGATGCATTATTATTATGTTTACAATTTTGTTTTGTATTTTGAACCCTTTTTAATAAAAGCAAGTGCTCTTTAGTTCTTTTCTCCAATGTACATCTCTGATCCCCTATATATCTGCTACCACATCTACATATCCATTCATAAATGATGCAATTTTTATTTATAAATGAGGTTTTATTTTTAGAGTTATTTATTAATATATTTAATGTAGGAGATGCATAAAATGAAATGTCACATATACCTTTATATGTGCCATTGCATTTTATGCATCTCCTATGTTAAGTAAATTAAGAAATAACTCTAAAGATAAAACCTCATTTATAAATAAAAATTTCATCATTTATGAATGGATATGTAGATGTGGTAGCAAATATATAGGGGATCAGAGATGTACATTGGAGAAAAGAACTAAAGAGCACTTGCTTTTATTAAAAAGGGTTCAAAATACAAAACAAAATTGTAAAGATAATAATAATGCATCAGCTTCTGTTTTTTTTACCATAATAAATCATGTATATATGGTTTTAATTTCAATTATAATAATGTAAAAATATTGCAAATTGAGAGAAATAACAATAAAAGGAAAATAAAAGAAGCTATGCTAATATATAAATACAAGCAGGACTTAATCAATAGGCAGGCAGCAAATGTTAAGATCACAGAATTATGGGAATATTAACCTTTCAAAGTATTAGTTGACAAAGACTACGAGGATAGTTGAAAGTGTTCCTAAGTGATGATTATATTTTTTGTACTTTTCAAAATTTTTGATTATCGTATTTACTAATATTTAATTATAAGATTCCATATATATACACACATATAACTTAACCATGTATACATACATTAAATGATTCCAAATTTATATTAGACCAATTATTACATAAGTTTTGAATAGTTTAGTGCACATACATATGAGTATATATTTGGACTAAATATAATGAAACTGTTTTTATTTATGTATCGTACATAATAGAGAGAATATATATGTAAATGTAATATAAATGAAGAATATATATATATATATGGTATGTAAACTTATATATGTATATATAGATATAGATAATAGGATATATGTAAAAAATGAGTCATTTACAAGTAGATATAATGTATATTTATCATAGAATTAAACTTGGTTGGAGTGCTTTTGGTAGAAATAACTTGATACTAAAAGGAAATATGCCTATGTGTTTAAAAAGGAAGGTTTTTAATAAATGTGTTTTACCAGTTCTTACTTATGGATCTGAGACTTGGACACTTAATAGAAGAGCAATACAGAGACTTCAGACCACTCAAAGAAGTATGGAGAGATGTATGTTGGAAGTAACAAGAAGAGATCGAAAACACAAAGAGAACAAACGGGTGTTACTGACCTCATTGAAAAAATTAAAAGATTGAAGTGGAGTTGGGCTGGACATATTACTAGAAGAGATGATAATAGATGGACAATTGAAATTTTAAACTGGATTCCAAGAGATTGTAAAAGACCCAGAAAGAGACCACATGTGAGATGGATGGATGAAATAAGAAAGTGTGCAGGGGTGATGTGGAGAAGAGAAGCTGAAGATCGGAGAAGATGGATTAAACTTGGAGAAACCTTCATCCTGCAGTGGATTGATAATGGTTGATAATGATGATAATGTATATTTATATGATTAAGTATTTGTGCATTTATGATTAAGTATTTGCACATTTATATATGTTTTGTAGTTCTGAGGATGATTAATGGGCAATTGAAACTGTCAGATGGTTTAATTTTAATAAAATAAACATTGAAAAAGTAAAAAGTGTGGATTTAAAAAATTTTTTTAAATGATTTTATCAATGCATAAAGAAAGATAGGTTGATAATATACTTTGTGAAGAAGATAAAATCACATGATATTATCAACTTGTAACATATGCTTTCAAATTTTATCACCCTAATCCAGAGCTATCTACCATAGGCTTGAATAATCAATGGGCATTAGATGATACTAGCTTTGAACCTAAGTTCTCACTCTCACTGATAAAGTTAGAAGCTAAAAACCAATGTGTGAATATGGTTATAATAGTATTAATATAAAATCTATTAATTATTCAAACAAACAGTAGATGTCTCTGCAGTTGCATGAAGAGAACATATAGTCCTTTCTATAGTGTTTCTTCTCAATCCGTAACACCCAATCTAAAAAATGCTCCCTCACAAATTATAATTCTACAAGCATTGTTATTGGTAAAATTATTACAAAATATCTTTACATGGATCATTATGTGAGGATTCATTATAACAACCATCCTCAATTGATACCCACTACATTGCTTTACAATTGATTATTCACTATTATGATCATTTTGTAAGATTGATGGTGCCAAAATTATATCAACCAAAAATAAAATGGCAACATTGGTGCTAAAAATGTACAATACAGAGTCTATTCATTACATAATATATAATATTGTTTTGATTATAGAATTAAAATATGACTAATGTATTTCATCTGATATTCATCCAGTGTCATTGCAAGATAATCAATGCTTTCATTTATGACATATTTAAAATAACGAAAATAAGCAAAAAAACATGCCAGTTTCATTCAGTATAGTAAGTAATTAAAAACAGTTTGATCACGTATAACAAATGAGTGTATTAAAATTAAATTTTAAAATGTGTAGATTAGGTAAAATATATTTATTCAACCAATATTAGGAATTAAAATTTTTATGAATATTATTTTGTGACAAAAATATGTTTTTTATAATTTTAAGATATTATGGCTATCATAATTGTAAACTATTTTGAAAAGGGGAAAGGAAAAAAAATGATTTTGTGTATTATACACTTAATAATTAACATTAGATGATCAAAGGTTACTAAACATAAGTGTAAAATATCATTTATTTGCCCAATTTTAAATTTCTTGTAATTTGTTTTTGATATTTAAGATAATGTCAGCTGCCAAAAAATATACCTTTATAGTATTGGCAAAAAAAAAAAAAGATTTAATTATTTACATTATTAAAACTTCAGAAATCAACTATATATTACATTTCTTTATGAAATCTTTATTCATTTTCACTGCATTTATGTAAAACAATTGACAATGCTGTTAATTATAAAAATAAATAACTTTGATAATAAAACATAAAAGTCATCAAAAATAAATTTTCAAATATACATTGCGTTATTTTTTTTTTTTAATTTTAAATTAAGATATAGTTATTTTTTTTAATGTTTTATTTTAATTTAATGAATTAGAAAATATTCTCTCACTATATATGAAACAAGATGATGGACTATCAGTGAAAAAATTATAATTTATTTTTTTAAAAATTATAATTGCTAAAATGTTTTTATTATAATATATTTTACTCATAGATTAGAAAGGTTTTTTAAAAAAAATATACTTAATGTTTATTAACTGAAATATTGGCTTATCTTATACCTGTATCAATATATATAATATATAGAGTATATGAGCACAGATTTTCACATGACCCACCACTCATCATGGGTGTGTCAAGAATCTCTGCCTCAGGGTGGCCTTTGAGCATTCCATCATCAGATTTTCAATTGGATGGACGGTTGTGGAGTTGGAGTGTGGAGTGGATTGAAACCTGACCATTAGAGTATGAAGATTGGCTTTCTTAATATATATCTGAGCACTTATTGCATGTATGCATAGAGATGATAATCTGGACCAAATGATGATTGCTGATTTAGCATAAAATATGTATATTGGTGATTATTTGTCTTTTTGACATATATGTGTTCAAGTATATCAGTGATATGAGATAGAGTGATGGGTCATGTGAAAGTCTGTGCTCATATACCCTATATATTAATGTTTATTAGTTAATTAACACTTTTCTTAATTTATGCTTTATGTTTTTTACTCAAATTTAATATATTTTGAATTTAAAGTAATGAATTAACCTCCCTCCCCTCAATATGAAGTCATTATAATTGTTTGCTTTTTATGTGAGATTTATGATGCATTTTGGAGCATAGGTTATCCTCAGTAACTGGGATAAAGATGTACTATCTATTTTAAAGTCATGTGACCAGTTGCAGATAATTGTACTTTCTAATGTAAACATAAATCCATTGTTATTATTGTCTGTAACTTACATACATCATTCTAATTTACTCAAAAAATAAATTTTATATTCCAAATTATTATCTTAATTTTGTATGTTTTTTATTTTTATTTTATTAAAATTAAAAATATAAATCACAGCATCATTTTTTTTGCTTATTTATATTTTTTTAAAAGAATGTCTACATTTTCTAATAGCTAATAATTTATATACAGGCATTTCAGAATGCTATATTATCCAATGTTTTAATTATCCACAATTAAAAAAAAAAGTTTATAAACTAATAATAATAATAATTTTATACATATTTAAATTTTTACTGTATATGAGTGTTATATATGTTTTCAACATATAATTAAAGTATGTATACACACTTATGTAGATGTGTTATATATATTTTCAACATATATTTATAACGTGGAACACACATGTACATATATGTGTTACACATGTTGTCAATATCTACATGCAGTATGTACCGACCATGTCGAAAAGCATATTTTGTGGCTTGGAATCTCATAGATGTAGAGAATTTTCTGCGATGTGTGTATATATATATATAGTAATGCTCAAGGGTAAATAGGTGTGTAAATAATCATTGAAAACAGTCTTCACTTAGACAATTCCAATAGCAATTAACAGCATTGTTAGCCGAGAGGTCATCCACTCGCCTTGCAAGCAAGCAGTTGGTTGCAGACGGGTGTGGGTTCGCGTCCCGGCCGATGCTATGACATATGGAAAAAAAAAAAATTAACAATTTGAATTGTTGATTGATATTGGAATTGTCTAAGTTGTTGACTAGTTTTTAATGCTATATATATACACACACCAATTACATGCTTTATATAACTGCATGACTTCTTTCTTTGTGTATTCTTTGAATTTTATAATTTTTTTTTCTTTTTAGCAATAATGAAAATGAATTCTAATAAATAAAACTTTTCCTGTTGCTTTCCAAAAACATTAGTTTATTTTAGAAATGACAGGCATTTAATCAAAGGTTGTTATACACATACATAATTTTATTGTCATGGGTACAAATGTCTAGTGATATGAGGTGCTTATAATTGACCAAAATGGTTAAGATAATGATGTAAAAAAAATAAAAATGATGAGCGAATATAGAAAAGCATAAAAAAAAAAAAAAGCACAAAAGACTGTATTAGAGATAATATTTAGTTTTTAACGACACCATCAAGGTCTCTTACAAGGCAGCAAATAGCACTCTTGGTCAGGTGCCGATCATTGGTTGTTTGCAGTTAATTCTCTTATTTGAAAGTAATTATATTATCCCCTACTTTGAGTCTTATCAGTAAGATAAATTCTATTTTATATCTACTACAAATTCCAAACTTTTAATAGTAATTAAAGTTGAGCTCAAACCTAATAGTCTTTTCCACCTTATGAGTAAAATAAAAATAAAAGATTGGATAAGAAAACCTATTATACTTAACAAAAATTTCACCATAAAAGAAGTGACTTTTTCCTTTCTTGGAAATAAATCAGAATTGATCTAAACCCAATAAAAAAAAACTGATAACAATAGTAGCGGGATTTTTGGAATCTTAGCATCCCAGAATGAGAATTACACACATCATTTCAATCTGAATTTTAAGGACCATTGCTATTGATTTCTTGAATATCAAACTCTGTGTCAAGTTGTTTACTTGTTGATTTTACATACATTGGTTCATATTAGTTTTAATCTAGGATTTAATAATAAATAAAATAATTGAATGATTTATTTCTTGTGAGTTTACAAGACACTCGAACATCATGACTAAGTTGGACTGCAACCCTTGGATCTTAAGCTTTAGAATCTGCCACTCACATATGCGAAATCACACAAGTATTAATATGAAAGATAGTATGATAAACCAGGTAGATATCTTAGGCTTAACTGTTTGAGAATACTGTGCAAGATTTGGGACAAACTGGTATCCTTTTATACTCACAAAAAATCCAATAGAAGTTATTTAGTAGTGCATTCTGTCCATTTTACATACTGAAATCAGTCAGTGAGCATAGATATGCTCATCTATTACCTAAATTTTAATGTAGTTAGAATATACTGCCATTTATCAATTCTTAGAGAAAGCCCATTGTAATCTGATATAGTCATTAATTATACTTTCTTTTTCCAACGTTATTTATTAATCTTGCTCATATATTGACATTATTTGTATATTATATATGGCTTACTTTGGTGCAGTGATATATTAGTGGACTCTGGAGCTGAAAGGCTGTGAATCGTTACTAGTTCTATCATTTCCGGTGCTTGAACTTCTAATTAATCCTCAAGTAATAAACTCATTTGATTATTTTCTTATTGTACTCGCATATACATTAGTTGTCAACTCTTTAAGGAAAAAATGATTTTCATTGATCTGTTTCTTCATTCATTCATTTAAATGGGAAATAATGATGTGTAATTGAAGCTTATTTAGATCAATTTATTTGTGACAAGATGAATAACGTTGAGCATTAATTTAAAAGGTGTTTTTATACCATTTTTCTAATGATTAGTTTTTAAGTAGGACACATGATTAGAAAAATCACATCTGTCAGACTTGATTCATTGGCGCAGCTGTACTTCTCACAAAAAGAGTATTTTTTTTTTAAAAAAAGTTTATTCTACATTTTCAGATATTTTAAATATTAAAGAATTCAAGTTTAAAATTGTCTGCAAATAATGATAGAATTTAAATTTGTTTTTAGAACTTTCACTGACACATAAACACATTCACATGCGTGTTTTTATATATAGAAGGGTTTTAATTTATGTTATTCCGAAGAATTTTTCATAAGTGGGTTTGATTAGTTTTTCAACGGAGTTAGGTTGTATTTCAATATTATTTGTGATCAATAAATGAAATGTTTATTCTAGTTGATTATATATATATATATATTTGTACTAGCCGTCAAATGAGGATGGATTGCTGTTAGCTAACTATATATATATATATGATAATGTACCTCTTTGATTAATATAAAATGTGTACTTTTGAAGTCTATAAGTGGTTTCATGGTTATCATTATGACTCCACTAATATGCCAATTTTAGGCCTAAATAATAAACAACTCATTAATAAATTTAGACATTGGCCCCTTGAACCTAAATATTTTGATTACCTTGTTAAAACTAATCTTGAAGCATTACCCACTTTATTTTTTCTACAGATATAAAAGAAATATCAAGGATGTGGATGAACACTGCAATCTTTTCCATAGAGACACTGAAAACCAGCATCACATCTTTTTTGAATACACCTGCTTTGATAATATTCATAGAGCAAATCCTCTATTATTTAAAAATTCAAAAGTTTAAGATTGACACACTTTTTCAAAGTTTCAACAAGGTATATATGCCAATATTCGTGCCAGCACTTTTATACTATTTGCAATAATGGTGTATTAGATGCATCTTTTTATACAACAGCAACCCAAGAAGGCATCCAAATATCTTTTGGAATAAACTAGAGAGCATTAAAGAAAGAGACAAAAAACTAGTCTCTGACTCTATATATAATACAACATGAACTCTATTAAATCTTCAATGAATAACATATAGATTGTGATTGAATCTCAATGGAATCTTTAAACACTGTTTTCTCCCATTATCACCACATGAACATGATTAAGGTGTTATTGTTTTTGGACTTGATGGTTATTATCAACTCTTATATATAGATCTGTAATCTAAATGTTTGTAATGTGTGTGATTTAATTACATAAACTGTACTTTTATAATGTAAATATGAAACTATGTATGGCTAATGTAAAACTGTAAATAGGTATAACTTTTTCCTTTAGTTAATAAAGTCCTTTTAAAAATAATGAAATGTGTACTTTTAATTGCTTGCTTGATTCTTAATTTGTTGTGTGCCACCTTTTTGACATGCTTACTTTTAATTTACAATCTCATGGTATGCAGTTTAAGACTTCAACCAGACATGGACAGTTTTTATGGCATGCTAAATTCACATTATATAAAATAAATGATTACATAGTTCATTACCCAGCAGTTTACACAGAGTTTGAAAACTGGAACTAACCAAGTTGAGTTGTAATTCTATGGACCTTGAATACTCAAATCTGCTACTCTGTTATTAGCTAAGAAATTCAAGGCCTTAATTTGTGATTATACTAGAATAATAACTTTATTCTATTCTCATCAATTGCAAATGCTTAGCTTGACAACAATCTTTTTTTAAAATTGTTTTGTTGGTATATGTTGTACTAAATATAATGTTTGTGAAATTTTTCTTTAGTGGTGTTGAGCAATATCTCATACAATCAATGGCTCAAAAGGTTTATGTTATCTAACAATAATGTTTTAAACCATTGGCATTTGGAATGAGCATGTTTTCTAAATAATAAGCATTTGAATCAATAATGATATCTAGACATCTTTAAAGTACTCCAGTTCAAATGTCAAGTTGCAATATTCAAGGAAAATAGTCATAAGGAATCATGAAAGATTAGTCCATCATTAATTATTAATCTAAAAGCATTTTACTTCTGGATTTAATTTAGAAGATTCACCTTAATATTCATGACACAATATGAAAGGACAAAAGAAATCAATTCAGACAGAAAAGAAACTGTAATGATGTTTGTTTAGATAAAGCAGGGTATAAGGCATGCTATAGATCTTTCAGGTTTTATCATTTTTGTAATCTTTTTGGCTGTTCTGGTACAAGATATAATATGTAAATAATCATAATAATTGATCTCAAAAAAATCTCTCCACAAACGTCTGAATTTAGCATCTTCATATTCAATAGAATACAAGATAAAAGTCTCTCCAAGTGTAATCCCAGTTCTTTTGATCCATAGCTTTTTTTATTCAGATCATTCTAACAAACTATCTCTTTTTATCTACCCATCTCACATGTGGTCTTTTTTTAAGTCTTTTAAAATCTTTTGGGCTCCGGTTTAAGACTGCACATCTATTATTATCTCTTCTAGTAATATATCAATCTAACTCCATTTCAGTCTCTTAATTCTTTCAATAATATTGGTGATATATGCTTATTGTCTCACCCAATTATGTCACCTTTGATCATTTTTTATTAGTCCTAACATACATCTCTCCATACTTCATTATATGATGTGAAGACTTTATAAAGATCTTCTGTATGCTTATTGTCTCACCCAATTATGTCACCTTTGATCATTTTTTATTAGTCCTAACATACATCTCTCCATACTTCATTATATGATGTGAAGACTTTGTAAAGATCTTCTGTTAAGTATTCAGGTTTTGGATTTATAAATAAGAAACGGTAAAACACATCTACTAAAACGTTATTTTTCAAACACATATACATATTTGTTTTTACTACTAAGTTATTTCTATCAATAGCATTCCATCCGGGTTTAATTATATAATTAATTTTATCCATTATGCTTTCATAATGCAGACAATAATTTTTTTATAATTTCAGAATATTTACATTTTTTTAATTGATGGAGTGACTGATTGTATTAAATTGAATAATAAATATAAAAAACGTTCTCCATAGATAATGGACCAATTGATTGAAAAAATTAATTTAAGAAATTATTTTAAATGTTTTTTTTTTTTTTCATGTGTCATAGCATCGGCCGGAACGCGAACCCACAACCGTCTGCAACCAACTACTTGCTTGCACGGCGGGCGCGATGACCTCTAGGCTAAATGTTCTGGTAATTTGATTGCTTTAAAAATATCTTAATGGGTAAATAAAATATGATATTAAACTAGATAAATCAAATTATTATACAAACTTCTTTGTAATAAAAATATTTCTCTGAAATGGAGAACAATTAATTCTTTAATTTAAAAAATCCTCTAATCAAATTAATTTTATTACATGATATTGAAAAATATGTGTCTGATTTCTATATGCCATACGTGGATTCATCAGTTAGTAACTGATTTTATCATTTATTTCAGACCCTTTCTGTTGCTAGGATGTTTCTGATACTCAATTATCATATTTAATAATGTTCACTCTTCTGGTTAGATAAATTGACTTACAAAATTTATTAAAAAGAATACGTTTACTTTTATACCCATTCTAGTTTATTTATTTAATCTTTCTTTAATCTGCTGGTGTACTTCCTGAATATTTAAAAGTTGGTGTTATTATACCCATTTTTAAAAAGGGTGATCCATTAATTATTAGCAGTTACAGGCTTATTTTAAACATTTTTATTTTTGTTAAGTTATTTTAGATGACAATCAAAGATTAGATGATGTCAGTCTTAAATATGCATAAAGTGATTTCTGTTTACCAGGTTGGTTTTGTTTCTAAAAAGAGTACTTTGGATGCTCTTTATAGTCATATACTCAATTTATTTTCATCAATGGATAATGGTCTCAAGATCAGCAACTATTTATTTGGATTTAGCCAAAGCATTTGACTCTGTTAATCATACAATCCTTCAGCATCGATTATACTCACATGATTTTTGATGTATTTTGCTTCCTGGTTAAAAAGTTACTAAAAGACAGGAAACAGTCTATTAAAATGCATGGCGTTATTATAAATATTAATTCTTATTAAGTGCAATGTTAGCACATAATACTTAAATAAGGCTATAACCTGTCTTGAGTGCTTAATTTATTACAAGAGAGACCTCTACAAATCTAATCGCAAGATTTGACTTTAAGAGTGGGCTGTTCTTATCTTTATAAAGTCAAATCTTGCATTTAGATTTATAGAGGTCTCTCTTGTAATAAATTAAGCACTCAAGGCACATGTACTAAGGTTTTAGCCTTATTTAAGTATGGTGTTATTAGTGACTTTAAATTGGGTTAATTATAGAATTTCATAGGTATTTGTATTTGACTCTATATTATTTCTAATTGATATAAATAATGTTTTTGTATTACCTTTGGTTCAGTGACCTATGATTTTTCTGATAATATTATTCTGTTTTGTGATGCTATTTCATTTATTTTTTATATTTTTAACAAGTCATTAACAAGGATCTCACATTAATTAATAATTGGTTCATGCTAAACTGTTTAACTCATAATAAAATGAGGGTATTCTATTTTTTCATAAATATTCTTTACATTCACTTACTAATAGTATTTGTAGTCAATATAAAGTTTATCTCAATAATATTTGTTGATAACTATTGTTATTTAAGTGTTCTTATTGTTTTGAGCTTATCTTGATCAAATCATATCACTTATTTATGTTATCGGTTGGTTATACAAGATTAATTACTTGTTTTATTATTTAATTGTCTAGATCTTCTTTGATGATTATTTATGTTGCAGTTATCAAAATATATTGTGCTATAATACTTCTATTTGATTGGTTGTATTGATTATTCTCTATCCTCACTATGTATTGTACAAAATTATATTGTATACTATTTTTGGAAAGCTTAGATTTACTTCTGTGCATGATATTTATGATAACTCATGTGCATTGTCTGTTGTTATTATAGAGTGATCATTGAAATATATCATCATCATTTCTTTTAATGTTATATAGTGTCCATTGCAAATTCTTGCTTAGCTAAGAATTTTCAATTGCCTTTTTCAAATTTTAACTTGAAAAGTAATCATAGGTGATTTAATTACAATAGTGTCAAACTGTTTATTTCTTGTTTTGCTGATTATTCAAAAGATGTTAATTGATTATCGTACCATCTGTAACAATATTATTATTGTTTTAACCACTGTTCATATTGAATATGATTAATCTGAATATATTCTTTGTCTTTTGTGTGTGTGATGTATAATTAATGTCTATATCTATTTCCTATCTTTATAATTTACTATTTGTATTAATCTTTGTAAGTTATTTTCTGTATATTTTTTATATGATTAATCTATATATATTCTTATCTTTTTTTTGTAATTATTTTGCAATATAATGAATAACTTCTCACACAAGTTCTGTTTGTTGGAGTTATTCAATTTGTTATATATATATATATATAAATGGAGTTGGGCTGGACATATTGCTAGAAGAGATGATAATAGATGGACAATTGAAATTTTAAACTGGATTCCAAGAGATTGTAAAAGACCCAGAAAGAGACCACATGTGAGATGGATGGATGAAATAAGAAAATGTGCAGGGGTGTTGTGGAGAAGAGAAGCTAAAGATCAGAGAAGATGGATTAAACTTGGAGAGACCTTCATCCTGCAGTGGATTGATAATGATTGATGATGATATATATATTGTTACTTTACTAAATAAATAAATAATAATAATAATTACTACTATAACTACCATCACTATTATCATTACTACTATTACTACTAGTACTACTACTACTATCATTATCACTACTATTACTACTACAATTACTATTACTATTACTGCTGTTGCTATTAATGTTACTTCTATTACTATTGTGATAATATCTTTTTATATCTTGGAATTGTAGTGACCATTCTTATTTGTGACTGGTTGCTGTTGCTAATAATAAACTTTAATAAGTCTTTAAAATAGAAAAGAAATATAATAATTGTCTCTAGGTTTGGGGTGATATTTATTTGTAGTTATACATTATGGCATAGTTAGTTAAAGCAATATCTTATGTTTAATATTCATGAATTTAAAGGTTAAATCTTTTTAAAAATATATTCTTTAATGCACTTTTGACAATGCTTTATATAATTTCTTATGACAGTTTTGATTGGTTAGCAGTCTTCTTCAGGAAAAAAAAATCTTCTTTCTTATAAGACTTGATGAAGACTCTATGCAGTTGAAACTGTCATAGAAAAAGAAATAGAGCACAATGGAAAATGCATTAAGTGGAGTCTTGTTTTTTAAATATTTAATATAAACAATATAGTAAGAATGGAAGTGTTTTGCATACTATTTCAATTCCTGTATTAGCTATCTGTGTGTTATTATTAAAAGTAGATATAGTTCAATTTCAAACAGTTCTATAAATAAAAAATCAGTTAAAATCTTTTAAACACAAATTTTCATATTGTTACTTCTCATTTATCTATAAAGTTAAAACAAGAGTAAGTCTCTACTTTAGTGCTATCTAGAGTAAAATTCAGTAATCTGTGATTACTAGATAATAGCGTATTTAAATTTCTATCTCTAAATTGGTTTCAGTATTTTGTCTTTATCAATGAGGTTTTGGATTCAAAGTTCTGTTTGATAAAGGCAAAGGTGAAAACTATTTTGCAAATGGGAACTTCATTCCACAACAATTAGTAATCATTGATTGTTCAACCTTCTTATAGATGACATTAAACTATAGAGTTGCTCTATATTTTATACTATGTATATGATAAAGAAGTAAATGATTTGTTCTTATTATTGACTGTAAAGTTTTGTTGTTCCCACCAAAGCTATATCACTTGCTGTAAGCATTAGTAATTAATAAATGCCATATAATAATGCTTAATAAATCCCTAACCTGTGCTATCCTATTCAATATCCCCAAACCAGTTTCAAGCTTATAGCTTTCATCAGTAAAGAGCTTTGGATTTTGGAACAGTACACTTAGCTGTTTAGAATATTGAATAAAATAGCCCATAATAGGTATTTAATAACCATTATCATGTAGCATCTATTAGTTACTAAAGCTTACAATAAATATTAAAATCAAAATAAACTTGGAATTTTTTTCAAAAGAATTAGTACTTTTTTAAAAAAAGCCAATCTATGGTCAATCTATCTATCTAACATTTTTCAGTAAATGAATATTGAGTAATTCTTAATTAAAAAATAAAATAAGAATGGAGTTCCACTTAAAACATCACTCACAGAAGTAGATAAACTTATGAATATTATCTTCTGTTAGAAATATCTTTGCCCAAAGTGGGTGATTTCATAAATGCTACTTGAGATATTTTTTTAATTTTTTTCCAACAAATTTTCCTTATTCCTATGACATGGTTTTCCGTCCTCATGTATATTTTTTGAATGAAAGTGATTAATGTTGAATTTTTAAGAATAACATTGAGGTAATATAATAAATAATCAAACAGTTCATTACCTGAAAGTTCATAAGAAGTTCAAACATTATAAGGAACAGTGGTGGACCATAATCCACAGATTTTGCCCTATATAGTTTGATATAGTAGTAAAGTGACAGATTCCATGAATCACAGTCCTGTTGTGTCACTTCCAGGACTTAAAATCTATCTATGAACTCACAAATAATAAATAAATTCAGTTATTTATATATGGACATGGATATTGGGTTTCAGAATCTGCCATTTAGGTGCACAACAAAACATACAGGCAATCTTAATAATTTAACTGGGGTTAAACAAAATCAATTATACCACATTGATAATCAGTTAAATTAGTAATCACATTTTAAAAAGTTAAATGAAGAACAAGAAAAATGTTCATAATGATTTTTATAAAAGAGACTATTACTGCAAATATAAATATGTTAATGAATTATTGTTATTTCCTATGAGGCAACCTGTTATTTTACCAAACTGGATTAATAAAACAATTTAACTATCTATTAATAAAACAAAATGTATGTAGTTTGGTTATAGCTTTAATAATAATTCCAACTGTAAATCTCAAGATGAGCATATATTTTAGTTTATATATTTCATTTGCTTCTTATTTAGTAATTTCACATATAGATATCAAAATAAATCATATAATTATAATATATTTTTAACAAATAATTCCTAGATTTTATTTTATACCCTATATTACATATATAGACACAGGTATATAATAAGCCTGTGTTTCAGTTATTATTTGACTTCTAGTATAATTCCACATACACATATATATGAAGTGAAACATAACATCTCATTTAATACATTTCAGTTTCAGTTTATACTTGCAATTCAAAGGTAAATAATATACAGGATAACATATTATAATAATTCATTTCTTTCATTCTTTGTAAGTTTAAAGTTTCTTTCAATATTATAGAATAAATAGCTTCATACCAGTAAAAACAAATATTTAATGACATATATCCTAGGTTTCAAATATCTTTTCTATCATTACAGTTGGTCATCTTCATAAACTTTCTTAAAGCATACAGTTTTTATCTTCACATGCTGGATATGCAAGTTTGCTTTATATTAATATAATGCATATAAAAATACATATGTCTTTAGCAATTCATCTGAGTACTACAGTCCTTTCCCTTTACTGGCCAATTATAAAAGGTAAAGGTAATAACTTGATACACTGTCTTGTTATTTACTGGATTGGACTGCACACTCAGAGGTTTCTGACATACTACTTACTCTTGCCTAGCCTAACATGTCACAATTTTAATTAGCAGTAAGGTAAAACACTTGTCTCCATAGCTCATTTTAACACTGCTTGTACATATATAGCTTGCAATTTGGATTCCAGAAATCCATTCTGGAATACAGTTGCTCTGTGAATGAATAACTGCTTTCTGTCTGTATCATTAGATGTCATGCATATCATAATGGAGATTATATTTTGGTTACCTGCAGTATCTACCACAATGCAGACTATTCTACTATCTCAGACCCCAGATAAAAATATTCCATTGTATTCATCAGCAAAAGAAGGAAATATCTGTTTGCTTTCTTTTCTTTATCTAATATGCATTGTAAGAAATAAATTATTCACTGGCTTTTACTATATTGTTAATTCATAAATTCTTTTTTCTTGGATTTGAAGTCACCATTCTATTTTCTATAGGAATCAATAAAACTTTAATTACAATATGATTTGAAATAATGATTTGAAATAAGCAAGACTAAAAAGATCCTAAAATGCCCTTTAATTTAAGAGCTGTGTATTTACTCTTTCTTTCCATATATATGCATGCATAGGTGCACACACACATTATTCTTCCAATCTGATTGTGTAGCGGTTACACTCCTGCTTCTAGAGTTATAATATAAAATGTTGTAATCATAAACATTCTTAAGTGTTTAAAATATTGATAATTATTAATTCATCAGCATTATTTTCAACCATTATAGATCTCTGCTGGATAATCTTTCCAAACTTAATCCAGCATCTTTGATTTATAGATTCTCTTCTCCATGTCACTATAATAAAGTTTTTTATTCCAACCATCCATTTCACATGTTGTCTCTCTATGTCTTTTACAATCTCTTAAAATCTAATTTATGACTTCATTTGTCAATCTTTTATATCAAGATATTGTAACGATCCGGAAAATTCACTTAACATGATCTGCACTACAGGGCGCCATCTAGGCATTTGAACCTAGAAAAATTTATAAAGTAGGCAGATATGTAAATCAAACAAAAAAATTTTTTTTTTCTTTTATATATATTGATTCCGGTCGTTAGCCCATTGTAACTAGCTCAGGGAGTAGCAGAGATTTAATAATATAATATCTTATCTAATTATATTTCAATATTAAAAAATAAATAAAATAAGCCACTGCCAGTAATTAACATAAAAAATTTATTTACACACACACATATATATATATAAGATTTAACATTTATATAATTTTAATGCGCAAATATGCGCACAACAACCGAGCTTCATCAGGATTAAATAACAATATATTATAAACTCAAAATAATTATAATATCTAAAGAATAATGCCCGAGCGCTTTCAAGAGAACTTAGCTCTCATAATCATGGGCAACAAAGAATAAGCATAGCGTGTTGGTATATGCTAAAATATGCTGATATATGTAAATTAGTTGAAAATAAATGCGTCAGCTCTAAATGATCCATTTCTTAGAGATTTTGTAACACGCATCTTTCCTATTCATAGCCTTATCATCAATAGCAATAAAACATGCTTCTTTAACTTTTCTCTTAATGTCATTTCTCTCCCTGCAAACTATTCTTGCATTTTTAGGTTCACATGCATGACCAGCTGATTTCTGATGTATTGCAAATATTGAGTTGCAATTTGGGTCTACCTGGGCCTTATTGTAAGAATATCTGTGCTGGGATAGTCTTGTAGAAAGAGTTGCTTTCGTTTCCCCATAGTATGATGCCATGCAGTTATTTTCTGGACATGAAATATTATATACGGCCTGAGAGGTGTTGTTGGGTGTTATAATGTCTTTGGTGTTATTAATAATTCTATTTGTATTAGGGGGTGTATGAAAGCTTAGTTGAAATTCTTAATTAAACACTGAGTAAAACTTTCTATGGGTAGTTGCAATATATGGTAACAAAATTCTATTTTTCTGTTGCTTAATAACACCAAAGACATTATAACACCCAACAACACCTCTCAGGCCGTATATAATATTTCATGTCCAGAAAATAACTGCATGGCATCATACTATGGGGAAACGAAAGCAACTCTTTCTACAAGACTATCCCAGCACAGATATTCTTACAATAAGGCCCAGGTAGACCCAAATTGCAACTCAATATTTGCAATACATCAGAAATCAGCTGGTCATGCATGTGAACCTAAAAATGCAAGAATAGTTTGCAGGGAGAGAAATGACATTAAGAGAAAAGTTAAAGAAGCATGTTTTATTGCTATTGATGATAAGGCTATGAATAGGAAAGATGCGTGTTACAAAATCTCTAAGAAATGGATCATTTAGAGCTGACGCATTTATTTTCAACTAATTTACATATATCAGCATATTTTAGCATATACCAACACGCTATGCTTATTCTTTGTTGCCCATGATTATGAGAGCTAAGTTCTCTTGAAAGCGCTCGGGCATTATTCTTTAGATATTATAATTATTTTGAGTTTATAATATATTGTTATTTAATCCTGATGAAGCTCGGTTGTTGTGCGCATATTTGCACATTAAAATTATATATATGTATAGTAAGCACCTGAGTTTAATAATTTCTTTTTAAGATTTAACATTATTATTTTAATATGTTCACTTTAACATTTAACATTATTTTTACTTTTATTTTAGATTTTTAATTTACATTTTAAATTTTATACTATTATTAGTTCACACAGATTTGTTTAAAAATGTTGAGTATAGATCGGTTACATAGATTCCACGGTCAAAAACATTTCAAAATAAACATAAACGATCAAAATACAAAATCATTGATACCGTCAATTGCAGAGGGAAATTTATAAGTAACCCAATAGCATTCACCATAAGATGCTTGCATTGACACCAATAACTTAAAAGACCTCCGAATAAATACATTTTAGATACTCACCGTAAGGTATTATTTATTGAATGTCTATATATTTAGATCAAATATGAAAACCCAAAACATAATTAACCAATAACGAATCCATGCAAGCGTCTATAAACAATTTAAATTTAATGAGCATTTTTATTTAGTGTCGAGTATGAATAGACTACATAGATTTGCATTTGAAGATAAAACATTATATCCCTATTTAACCTTAGGCTAAAAGTTCGCAGTCAAACTGGTGTCAATCCATCTGATATATCAATGTATTCAATGTAATACAAAATACGGCAGCACAAAAAGTTAAGAAAAGAAATTGCCTCTTGTCAGATAGGAATACTACATCTATCTGACAAGAAGAGCAATAAAAAAAAAACTCCATAGAAAGGAACTGCGTTCTCCATCTTATAATTCCTTCCATAGGCAAACGGAAGTGTGCAGCGTATACTAGCAATTCTGCCCGTAGCGAATCTTGCATTACATCTACTAACTACACCAATATATCCAATCCATTGACCCAATTCAACAATGACACAAATAACCTAAGATTACCCTCCCCTAATATAACTTTACAAATCTATACAGCCATTCACGCCCGACTTAAGTTTAACATTGATATATTTTAATTTATCGGAAAACAGAAATCATAATAAAACTTAAAGAACAAAAAATATAAATGGAAATGATTTAAAATAATAAAAAAATACATCCAATAACACTATTAATAAAGAATTTAGTTTGGTCAGATAGGATTCTATTGCATTATTTACTAAAAGGTTTTAAAATTTAGAGTTCTTATTTTTTCAAGTGAATATAAAGTTCTTACGATTTTTAAAATGTCCAACTTTATCCATTGCTTGCCATGAACATGAATTCCCATGTCATCCTAAAGGGGTTGATATTCTGTAGGCTGATTTATTTATCCATCCGGAGGTTTTTGCTTTAACTGGTCCTCAATGTAGAAAACGATAGTTCATTTCTCTTTCTTTCTTAGCAGAACTGAAGGGATTGAAAAGTGCGTCTTTTCAATCCCTTCTCCTTTGCACTAACACATATCTGTCTACTCTTTAAAATAATTTTCTTTTCTTACTTTTTATAGTAGCCTTTCAGATCCAGTGAACATTACGTCACAACGATGGTGATAGTCCTTTCGCTAAGGTCCGATTTGAGGGATTTCTTTCATTGGCTATTAGTTTCTATTGTTTTCCTATCTGACTGTTGCTTTTACATTTAAATGCCCAAGGCTAGTTTACATTTAGCTAATTAAAACAATCATTTTCATTTCTGATTAATTAATGTGTTTTCCAAAATTAAAGATATATTTTTAACTCTAAATCTTTTTAAGTTTTTGTTTTTAAAATACCTTTTCTATTTTTAATAAAGTTTTATTTTAATAATTTTTTTTTTATCTGTGCGATTTTATATCTATACGAGTTTAAGATGATTTTTTTAATTTCAATTTTTAATTCTTAAAAAGAGTTTTATTTGCAAACTTTTATTCTTTTCATGTATACTAATAAAAAAACAATGTAACGTCGTCTGTGTTCGTTACAATATCTAGAATAATTCCATGCCAGTCTTTTAATTTTTTTAATGGAATCAGTGATACTTATGAGTTCTGTCATTTAAATATTTCACTTTCAATCTCTTTTTTTACTTCTAACATAGTCTCTCATTACCTCATTGATCAGATTAAAATCACAATGTTGCTCTTTTACTAAGTGTCCAAATCTCAGATCCATAAGTAAAAACTGGTCAAACATATCAAAGTCTTTCTTTTTAAATACAAACATATTTTCTCTTAATATTAAGTTATTTTTACCAAAAGCACTCCATTCAAATTTAATTCTATGATTAATTTCATCCATTATATATCCATCATATTTGCATCACATGATCACATTTCCTATACTAGCACATTAATTGTTGATGAACAGAGCAAAACTCTCCATACAGTATTGCCACCTGTGCTAAACAGAATAATCAATGGATAACAGAAGGCTTGTGCATAAAATCCCTATCTAATGCCTACTCATCCAATATCCCCAGACTAGTTTCTGGCTTGTGGCTTTCGTCCTAAGATCTAGATGCAGTGCTCTCAGATCCAAAGCTCCTCACTGATAAAGACCACAAACCAGAAACTAATCTGGGGATATTGGATGAGTAGGCATTAGATAGGGATTTTATGCACAAGCCTTCTGGCATCCATTGATTACTCTGTTTAGCACAGGTGGCAATACTGTATGGAGAGTTTTGCTCTGTTTATCCATCATATTAATAATCTGACCAAAGTATTTGCAATCATTACCAGTTTTTCCCATTTTATTTTGTGCTTAAAAACTCTACTGAATCTTTATCGAACTTACTGTGGAATTTAAGACCAAAAAATCTAAAAATGTTCAAAATACAAAATCAAAGAACTCATAATATAAAAGTCACCTTAAAGTTCCCAATCTTGCTTGGATTAAACTGGATTAAGAGGAGGAAGTGTATAAGTCAAGTCACATCACCTGTCCATAGCATTCAGTTGTCTAATTACTCAACCTGTTTTTAATCTGAAAAAATACATATGTTAATAATTCACTGGAAGGAGAATGTTTTACATATAAATTGATGTTATAAAATGTTGAGATCCAGTTTTGCAGATATCTTTAGATTCTTTCACTTTCTTTTTACAAAAAAAATTAATCAAGATATTTAATTATAGAAAACCACTTTGAACATTGATTCAAAATAGCTAAGCAGTTTCTATTGATGTATATGCCTTTGTTCATATGTATAGATATTTGCACTCAAAATTGCATATTAAAACGTTTCTGTCCTTCTCTTGGGATAAAAAGTTGCAAAGAAATTTAGGATTTTCTTTTTTAGGCAGCCATTCGTAACCAGGTCAGGTAGCCATCTAATTAATGATCAGTAACAGTTTCAGGGTATTATGGGTTGATGGTAAATGTTAATATGATGGATGTAATAATATGATTCTTTTTTTATGCACACTCTGCCTGTGATGGAAGGGGGGGGGGAAGATGTCATACTTCTTTAATTAATGCTGTGGTTTTAGACCTATAATTATATATAAAATTATTTATTAATTATTAGCATTTTTCGTGTGTGGTTTAATACAATAGTAGAGAGGTGAAGTAAAGCCCTCTAGAATGCATATGGGCTAGCACTTCTGTTGCTAAATCATCATATGTCATATAATCTCATTAATTATTGTTATTTGTGCAATTTGTTTTTTGTTATAAATCATTTGAAGTAGCATGAAAACACTTCCTGTTAGCATTATCCCCATATTACCTGAAAACGGCTGGAGTAATAAGAATTTGTAAAGTGAAATGTCATTACGTAGTTCTGAGTAATGAATCTTGGTCTGCAATTGAATTTTTAAACGTCGTATTAGTGTTTTGATTTAAATAATTTACAGCACTAGGATATATTTATTATTAATAATCTATTATAATGTATTACATGACTATAATAAAACACTATCATCTTGTTCACATTGTTTAAATAATTGCCTAAAATAAATTTATAATAAAACCAATGTTTATATAAAAAGAGAACGCTTGTAATATTATAATAAAGCATTTTTAAAATGTTTCTGTTGTAATTTCGAACATGTAATTTGTTTGAAGTCGCGTTGTTATGGCTCCCTGCCAAAGTGAACGTCTGAAAATAAAATAATTTTAATGAGAATCGAAATAAGTGGAAAGTGAGAAGATGTAATAATACTGAAAGTAATAAGCATCCCGAAATGTTTCGGGAGGGAGGAGGGAAGAGGGATAACATGTCAAATTTAATAAACATTTAAGCAATTGCTTTTCATCTTTTTTTCAAAAATGTAATAATAAATTATAAAAGAAGTTAATTTAATACTTAATTAATCCTAATTCAAGAAAGATTAGTAATCTAATATAGAATTATTAAAACTTCAATCTTCATTTAGCGACTTCGGATGAATAATTTTAATATTTTAACTTAACGCCGACTTGTGATGATCGCGAAAGATCTTTCTGCTTAGAAATTATTAATATAAAAAATATACGGATATTAGTAATAGATACTGTGAACCGGAAATAAAAGGCCTTTATTATGTTAGTCGTAAAATATTATTTTCTATATTTCTGTGAGAATGTCTGAGTATATATATAAGGTAATCATGGGTTCAGTGATTGTTCTGGACACTTTAGCTTAATGATAGAGTGTTAGTCTCGTCTCTAGAATATAGAGTCCTAAGATCGATTCTGCTACTGGCATTTAGATGCTTAAACTTCTTATAAATTCCTGAGCGATAAAAAATATATATTTTTAATTTAGTGCTTGTAAATATATGAGCCTTTTTCTCACTGATGTCAAAGATTGCATCACCACTAAACTAACATTAATCTAAATACATTATTTATCAAACTACTGTACATTGTATGATATAGTGTATCAGTAGAGATGGAAACTCAGAACTCAAAGTCTATGTAATCATTACTCAACTATCATCTGCAACTGGAAACAATTTTGCAAACTCCTAAAAAAGAAAGCTTTCATTTATTATTGGCTGATAGTGAGTGAATTAAATACTTTCTATTTAAAGTGGATATTAAGCTTGGAAATCTGGAGCCATCTAAAAAAATTCAAACTTGAATTTGAACCCAAGATATACACGTGGCACAATGATATTAATAAACTAGCTATCACTAGTTCACTACTCTATGTGTTTTAATGCTGTGATAAAGTGGAAATTCAGAATTGAAAGTTACAGAATTAAATCTCAGTTGAATAATGTGATTTTTTTTTTAAAAAAACTTCCAATTAGATTAACAGAATGGAATTGCTAAATGCCCAGCCTACCACTAGGATGCTCAAAAATTGAATGACTACTTGAGCAACTTATGATTATATTTACAAATAACTAGTATGATGTTTAAGTCATCCTATGCAGTTTAATGCATTGTTAGAATAGTAGAACTAAACGTTATTGAACCAAATCTCATCTTATCACTTCTGATATTTAAATGCCATATATGGGTGATTCGATCATTCTACTATATCACATTTAAATCTATATTTGAACATTTATAATTAGTTTATCATTTGTTCTATGTGACTTCATCTTTTTTTATTAAATAATTGTAAGCTAAACACTAGTTTCCAACCATGTGTTGCATTCTTCGGTTCATCTCAGTTTCAAGACTGTGTTAGGACCTTACAAAAATCTTAAGTCAAAATGCCATTCTTACTTAAAAAAATTCAGAAAGAGGATAAGATATATATTTATTTTTATTTTACTTATAGTTATTTAAAAAAAACGAATGAACCATAATATATGCAATAGTGAAAATGTTTCTGATTTTCAATAATTATACAAGTAAGTTGGCTTAGATTGAAAAATTAATGTTTTTCAATTTGGGCTGATAGGTTGATAGTAAAAGAAAGAAGTAAATAAAAGGATACTAGAGGAAAATGATTCAAAATATCTAGATGTACTGTTTCCAGATCCAGAACTCATCACTAATGAAAGCCACAAGCCAGAAACTAATCTGAGGATATTGGATAGGTAGCACTGGATATAGTTTTATTAAGACTATCATCTGGTGAAAAAAAAGAATATAAATAATAAAATATAGTTATAAAAAAATAATGTTAAAGTAATAATCATGTTCAATAAATATACTCTCTTTTCAATCATATAGCTGGGAACTCTGTAAAATAAAAATACATTTATTATAATCTAAAATATTACATTTAGAAATAATTTCTAGTTGCACAATTATCAAATAGTGGTATTATTTTTCACTAATGAAGAAAGTTCTTTCCATGTATAATTAATGATACAACTTCACAAACTAGAAAGCCATTGTGCTATAAAATAAAGAAAGAAAGCTGATTTTCTAAATATTTCATATTAAATAAAGAATTAGACCAAATTAGATTTTCATTAAAAAGTTTTCTTATTAGAAAGTTTTCCATCAATAAAAAAAATAAGACTTTAATTTAAGCCAAGTATGACCAGCATCAATAATTTTTATTACTCATTCATTAGACTAGAGTTTATCCACTTAATGAATAATATTTCTATAGTGTAATTTTCACTACACCACTCACCCAAGATAGGGACTGGTTTCTAGCCACTTTTAATATCTTGTGAAGGTGCATATGACCAAAGATATTGAAAAAGCTGTTGGATTCCCAAAATGCACATTTTATGTTGAACTAGTGCTTATCAGTTGGCCACAGATCACAATCTCTTACGCACACCTTTATCATTGTTCAATGTATATAGATAGCCAATTACTAAAGTTTAATTATTAAGTATCAAACTTACTGCCCTCACAACTTTGACACAAAACACTTAATGGAAGTATATTAATAATTTTTATTAGTAATTTATTAGACTAGAGATTATCCACTTAATGAATAATATTTTTGTAGGTCAGTATTTTATATTCCATGTTCCAATTTTTTCCAACTATGAGTTAGCATATGTCATACAACTTTTATGCCATTATTCAGTTTATATATATAGTATGCTATAGATAAATAATATTTAACATTTTTTTATAATACATTATTATACTATGAAAAAAATATTAAAACTTAGGTTTACTTTTGTTTTTATCTTAATATTTGGACTTCAGCAGAACATTTTTCAAATTTGAATCATTCTGTCACGACTTTCATTTGCTTTTTAAAAATCAATTTCATTGATGAAAATAATTTTCATGAAGAACAAAAGTGAAACTTAATAAGATTAAACAATTACAAAATAAAAATTAAAAACAATAGATTAGTTCTTAAAATTGTACAAGTGTGAAACATTGATTTACAGTCTAAATGCAGAATAATTTTTTTTTTAGTTTGACTCAATGAATTTTAATTTGTTTTATTATTTTTTTCTGATTGTTAATAAAATTGCCTTTTAATTACAGTATTACTTTACAAAATCTAACCTTACTTTTTATTTATATGATCAGAAGCTCAGTACACCAGACTTCAGACCACTTTATCAAGTTTGGAAAAATGCATGCTACAAGTAATGAGAAGAGATTGAAAATAAAATATATAGGTGAGAGAGCAAACAGGTGTTACTGACATCTTTTAAAGAATTAAGAGACTGAAGTGGAATTTGGAATGACATATTACAAAAAGGGATGATAATGGGTGGACAGTCAAAATCTTAAATTGGAGTCCAAGAGATTGTAAAAGATCTAGAAAAAGACCACATGTGAGATGGATAGATGAAATAACATAGTGTACTGAAATGATGTGGTGAAGAGAGGCTAGGGATCAAACAAGATGCCTTGAACTTAGAGAAAACTGTCCTGTAATGGATTAATAATGGTTGAAAATGATGATGTTGATATCAAGTTTGATACACTATAGATTGACCATCTTTGGTCAAGATATTGTATATAAAACATTTACTACAAAAATTTGATAGTAAAATAATAATGATATATAGTTTAATTACCATTAATCTGAACACTATTAATTAGAATATTTCTCAATTACAAAATATTATTTTGATTTAATTAGAACTATAAAAATTTTGTGTTTGATATAAATATGAGCATATTTTGTATTTTATATGGGCATGGAGACTCAGATGTTGATGCTTCTATAACAATGCAGACATATTATTTATTAACTGGAATTTTAAAATACAGTATACATTTGGTTCTAGGGATCATTTCTAGTTTAATAAATGATTAGTAATAAATAACTATTGATATATTTACATAAAAGGGTTTGTGTCAAAATATGGTATTTGTAGGTTGAACTATAGTAACTTGCTATTTATAAATACTGAACAATGATGAAGATATGCTTATTGGGGATCATTTGCCTTTTCTACATGTTTTTGTTCATATGCTTCAGGAATATTTGATGGAATAGAAGTTTGATATATATAAACAAAATACACTAGAATAACTACAAAATTAAAAATGTCTATATAAAATATATATATATTGTTACCCACTGGCACAAACACTATTAGCATGTATACATTACACTGGAATGAAACTTTATTTATCAACACAAACATAGTTTTCATTAACTACTTGTAATTAATATGTAATATTTTGCTCCCCAATAGACTAAACTCCTAGTGAAATAAAATTAAAAAAGGGAAAATAAGATGTGATATTGAGAAAGATATCACTCAAATTAATTAAAAAGTGTAATTAAAAAAAATTCTAAATGTAAGGTATAATTTTATTATCAGATATGTTTTATATTCCATGTACTTCAAATACATTGAGAAAAGCTTAAAATATAATATATTTAATTATTTTTATAATAGAAATTTAAGTGGAAAAGGGTTTCTAAGCAGCATTAGTAATTTGAAAAACATAAAACAAAAGATAAGTTAATGAGCTGAAGATAATTTCAATTGCTGATTAAAAACCTAAATTTAACTTCTAGAATAAGTTAAAAAAAAAACTCTCTTTATCAAAAAATAGCTGTGACAGATTAGATAGTTTATATAAAGCTGAGTTAAGCAGATTTTCTTTGTATTTTTATTCTTATGTGGAAAAGTTTATTGGTAGTACAACAACTAAATCCAAGATCATCAAGAGTGTAAAGGTTGCAACAATCAATAAACTACAAAATAACTGATGCTCAGTCTTAAGAAGTCAAAATCTATTTATCTACAGCTATAGAAGCATACAAATTCAGGTTTAAGAGATTTTCCATGGTAAACTAAAGGCCCGTTGGTATATCTGTTTATTGCTGGCCACCCTATGAGCTGAGTGGATGGAGATATTGCTCTGACAAGTTAAATATGCATATCCCTAATGTGTTACCAAATAACCACCTATGAACTGAAATTATATTCATCTGCAAAATTATCTCCAGATAACTTATAAATAACTTATTCCCCAAGAAAATGTGAAAACTTATCATTCAAGAGAAGTTTAGGCACAAATGTACAAAATGACATACCAATCAAACAAAGAAAAATAAAAATAAATTAAAAATTACTCATTATTCACTGGAATATATTTACTCGTATGACATTTTACTTAGTTAGTTAATTAATTAATTAATGGAGACCTTTTATAAAAAACATGTATAATAAACTATACATAATTTATTATGTTGATTATTTAATTTTAAATATTTTGTTAATGGTATATATTTTTTCTTTTACTATTTGTTACTCAATATTTTATTTATTTAATTATACATTATTGGAATTATTATATTATGTTTGAGACAAATGCCAAATCTTTTTTTTTTTTATTAAACTTATTTTTAAAATTTCACCAGTTTTGTTCCAAAGTTACTTTTATGCTAATTAGTCTTATATAATATTTTAAGCTAACTGTCTAGAAATAAATAACTCACCATTATATATAAAAGAAAATTATAATTTGATATTTTATAATCAGCAGGAGATTTAGTTTTGAATCACACTCACTTCACATCAGAGTATTGTGTTAATTTATTTTTAATGCTTGTGCCAGATGTAAGATATTATTGATGGGGGGTGATCTCTTTCAAATATTATCTTTCATAATTTCAGCCTGGAAAGGTAAAGATAATCAGGAAATATTATTGCAGTTTTTCAATTTAGTCTTATATTTTTACTATTGTTTATTTCATTAGAAATCTCAGTTTGATTATCTAGTAATCATAAAAAAGAAAAATTATATTATAGTCAATTTGTAAATACCCTTTATATGGGGGAGGGAATCCATTACAATTTCAATATATATATATATATTGTACCGGTCAAAAAGAAGCCAACACATCAACAAACCCAAACTCAAAGTCAGATTCAAACTCAGACCAAGCCCAACTCATGAGCTCAGATCAAATCAATGGATGACATATATCGATGGTACATGATTATGTGCCAAGAACTAGCTCAACGGATGATGATGATTAATGAGACCCCTGATCTAACTCTAATAAAGTATAATAAAATAACTAAGAATATTTATAAGTCAACTCATATATATATATATATGTCCATTTTATTCCCTTTATCAACCTTTAGCAAAACATTTTAATATTATTAATGTGGATAAATGAATATTATAAACTCAGTAAAGTGGCCGGGAGCATAGGTTAAAAATTGAGCTAATAATTTGTGGTTATTAGCCATTAATAAAAATAGCAAAAATTGTATAAATCCTTCAACTCAATAATTAATAGAACTGTATCCAATGAGTTCTAGTGGGTAAGAATTACTATAAAAATTATATATTATTTAACAAGGTAAACGCAATGAAGGAAATTATTATCGAGTTGAAGTAACAACATTAATAAATCACACGATAAACATTTATAATATAATAAATGAACCGCCATCGTAAGAAAAGAGAAAGTTAACAAATATTAAATTTAAAGTCTAGAGATTAAGATAGAGAATTACTACATAATTTAAACTAGCATTAATACATTAAGGAAATAGAAGAGCTTTTAACAGTACTTAATTTAAAGATAGTGTAAAATAAAGTTTGAAGACCGGCCAGAAAGTAGCGGTTCATATAAGAAAGATATTACCATTTCTTCATGGTTGGCTCCTTAAATTACACACGGCAGAGTCCAGTTGGATGAAACGTAGATGCGCATTTTGGAAAATTATTTGAATGACATTTTAAAGGACTTCTCTAAGGTTTCGGCACCTTACGATTGGTATATGAATTTTTATATTACAGCCACATTGAAGATTTTCAGGGGACTTCAGGAACCGTAGTCAGACTCCTGAAGTTAAGCCCCCCACCATGGTAGAAACACTATTTTACTTCATAATTTAACTGGGCGGTTTCTTCTCTAATGTAATCTATATGGCTTCTCTTAATGAGGAATAATAGCTGCTTGGAAACTTTTTTTGGGCTCTTTATACTGTATCTGATGCCTTCAGGCTAGCGCTTCTTTCCTAATCAATCTTACAAAAATTTACTAGTTGTTTTTAGATACATTCCTTCGATAAGGCTTTCAAACCCATTAACTTGAATTCATTTTCTAATTAGAAAATGAATTTTTGAAATCAGAAAAATGATTTTAATTAGCGACCGTCCTTACATTTTAAATACTTATCTTTTTTCTAATTAATAAAAACTTTAGCCATTGTTTTTGGAAAGGGACAATCTGAAAGCTTATCAAAAGAATGTAGCTTTTAATCACTAAAAATTTGAACAAACTATTTAAAGTAAAATAAAACACTCCCAATGCAATGAAACTTTAGAACGAATATGTACATTTAAATATTTATAAATATATTCGCACACTCCACGCAGTTATAATATATATAAATTCATGAATAATTCTATTACGAATTTATTAATAGAAATGATTAATTTAAATCTCAAATGAGTTAATTTTAACACACATTTATGTAATAGTTTTTCTTTAAGGAAATTAGCATGGACTGAATGTATAAATCCCCATTGCATCGGAAATTCAAGGTTAGTACAAGGGTTTGAAGTGGGCTTCAGGTGAGATATCATGAAGCTAGGATCGAACTTAAATCCGACTGCTTCAATATTTAAAGACATGTAGATGTCTAAAAGTTTCAGATCTTCTTCTTGATAATTGACTTTTAGATAAATGCTTAGCTTGAGTTGGTTTTTTTGAATCTAATGTTCCAACTCCTCACTGAAGAGACCCATAGGTCGAAACCGGTCTGGGGATGGGGACAATCCAAGATAAAAATGATTTGAATGCCTTCTTTTGTAGAAGCATTTATCATAAATAATAATAATAATAATAATAATAATAAATAATAATAATAATAATAATAATAATAATAATAATAATAATAATAATAATAATAATGCTTGTTTAGAGCTCATTAGCATGCTTTTAATTTTACATATTTGTAAATGCAAGCTATATATAAGTCATGCGACATCTGACTTTTTATTATTACTATGTTAAGTTTATGTAAAAATTTAAATATGAAATATAATTGCAACATGTGTTATGCATGTGTTGACAAGTGTTTCAAACTGCATCCAAAGTGAGAGAAGTCAGTCCAAATTCAATGTTCATGGATGGGTGCAATATGGTAGAACTAAAATGAAAAATGTACTAGTAAAAAGAAAAAAACTTGAAAAGAAAAAATGTATTGTTTCAAAAACATACTCAACAGAATTCCTGTTGATCATTGAATTCATGTTATAAATGAACAGTGCTTCTTACAATTTTTATAAAACGTTTATTGCAAACCATCTGCATTTCTATAGAGTTAAAACATGACCCAATATTTTTTCATGTTCTAAAAATATAAATGATTCAGTAGTATACAGTTAGGTTTGTATATATTATAAATATATCAATATTAATCCACCATAGTAAATAAAAGAACTTTGTTTTTGATATTTTGCTGCAGAAACAATCTGAGGGCATTCTCTGGGATAAATTTTACTGTAACTATTTGAAGTTGGACATATGCCCAACTCATCTGTGAGACATATTGCTCATGAAATGATGTCTTACTTCAGTTTAACATATTTAGTGGTATTTTCAAAAATTCTTTAACTGATGGACATTTTGAACAATATTTATAATTATATGTTTACTTATAATCTCAATTTTGAAAATTTTCTAAGTCAGTGATTCAATATTAAAAAACTCACTAATATATATATGCCCTTTAATTTTGTTTATATTTCATATATACTTGCTGACATTTTGATAAGTCAGGTCCTAACATTCAGATTACTCTAACTTGGAAGTCTAAAAAGATTGAGAAACCCTGTTCTGCTCCCAAATGAAAGATGTGGCTAATAGCTGGATGTAAGTTTTTTTTTATAAAAAAGACACAAATAATAAATTAATAAATTCAGCGCCATCACACCAATTATCAAATATAATAAATATGGAAGTATAAAGTTTTCTCATCTAAGTCTTTCTTTTGAAGTAAATAATATACATTAGTCATGGTGCTCAAATGTGATTGGTTAAATCAACAGAGCATGTATGTAAGCTTTTAGAAGTAGTGTTCTTTATCTTACTCCAAAGCAATCTAATGTAAATTTGAATTACATTTACATCTTGAATTTCTTTTCAGATTTATAGCTTTTGTTAGTGAAGCCACTTTAAACTTCTTTATGTTATCAAGCTGACAGTTTGAAATTCAAAATATCTTATGATTTCAAATTAAAACCATTTTGTTTATACATTTATAAAGATCTGACACTAATCTAGTAATTATATATTTTGATGACTTTTAATTTTTTTTAACTGTAACTCCTTTCACAATTTGTTTAGAATGACTTTTACTAATAAAACTTTACAAGATTTTTTGAATAATCAATAAATACTAGTAACTAATTTTAAGCTTATGGCTTTTATTAGTGTAGACTTTGGATTTATGCTCGGGGGTGAACCCTAATAAAAATAATCATCTGATGATTGTTTATGTATGTGTGTGTAAAAGCACGTGTATGCTTATTTTAAAGTTTATGATGAGGCCATTTTAGTTGTAATTATATGCCAAAATAAGAACCGCATCTATAAAATACCATGGGACTATAAAAGAACATACATTATTGATACTAGCTATGCTTATAAAACAAAAGTTCACAAAACAATGATAAGAGAAGAAAGGATAGATGTTTTAAAGTAGGAGACCATACATGTAACAATGAACATGTTTGATTAGAAAAATACAGTAGTATTAACATAAAGGGAAAAGTAAAAAGAAAATAAACTATTCTGCTGTGTTCTTGGGAATATCTTAGATAATTCCAGCTAGCTAAGCATCAATTACAAATTAAATAAAAACTGAGACAAACTAAAATTCAATAAACAAGTTTATTGACTTGCATATGAAAATAATTAAAATAAAGAATAATTACTGATAAGAGTTTACTTTGCTCTTGAAATTTATTACTATACATTGCCATGTGGGAATAAGTTGTATTTACACACAACAACAATAATATAGTCCACATAACTATAAGTTTCCATTATTAAATTTCATCACACACAAATACTATAAAATTTAACATGACAACTTTATATGCAATTTAATAAGTCTACACATTTCTCAATTTCATCAGATTCAGGTTGATTATTAACTACATGTGAAAGATCAATCTGATAAGATTGTAAAAGATTTATATGCCTCTACATTGTGAGTAGGACATTATGAAGCTTGATTACTCTAATTATTTTAGAAATTACATAGATTAAGACACCAGGAATCCATTTCCTTTTTTACATGTCTCTCACCCAGATTTGTTCACCAATTTTAAATTTTCTAAAGTCAATTCTAAAATTTGTTCTTTCCTAAGTGTTATTAATAGTAACATTATCAGCTGGTAATACTTTTGAGAAATGAGTGTGGCATTTTTGCTGCTGTAACAATTCAATTGCATTTTCAAAGTTGAAGCATTCAGTGTGAATTGTTGATACAACATAGCTTCAATGAATACTTACGTCATTAAATGAAGTCAAAACATAGTTTATTTCTTTATCCACCAAATATTTTTTAAACTTTAGTAAGCTAAATCCAGTTCCATTGTTAGTCACCAGGGTTTCTGGATAATCTGGGCTAGAAAAAACTTCTTGAAGGGCTCTAATTGTACATTACATGTTAGTGTTTGTTATAACTTGTACTCAGCCCATCTTGAGTAAAAATCAACAATAATTAGATAGATATTCATACATTTGGCATGATCTATGTTAATTCTCTGCCTTGCCATGAATTTTTTTTACTTTTCTCAAAATTCAAACATATTTGGAGGCAAATCAATGGTAGATCGGCATTTCAACCATCTAGATTTTAAAATTCCACTTCCTGATTCTATTAATGCATTTAGGCCCAGTCACCTCACCATTATTTTCAATATTCTTGTAAATAGTCTTTTTTCATTTTCTCAATATAAATTTAAAGATGTCTGAATTCATTTCTTTCAAGTAGAGGGTTTATATTACTCCTCACTATAAATATGGGTAGGAGTTAAATCCTGTCATTAAATTTTATGGGTATCATCACCTTACCATGTATGTGTTGTATTGGTACTGTTTACATTTATAGCTAGTATGTATGTATGTACTTTCAAATGTCCACTTATGTTTATTTTTACCACTAATAGTATTCCAATCTTTTAGTGATAGAAATGATAATCTCATTCTGCTGTCGACTTCCATGTTTATTTTCTTTTCACAGATGGATATATTTAAGATAATATGGCCATTATTAATGTTATTTATTTTCCTGACATTTTCTTTAAATTCTCACACCATCTTCTTTCAATTTAAAATCCAGGTTTAGTTTAACTTTTGTATTCTTCTCTTTATGCTGACAGACATAAATTAAATGTCTTTTTGTGTTACATGTATGATACTTTTCTATTTTAAATTTACAATAACATTTAATGTGACATTTTACTCTGCAGCAATAACAGGTCAAGTTATCATTTGCAGTTTTCAGCTCACATTTACAGCTTGTGTTTTGTTCACAAGTATCACATTATTCTGAACACAAGTTGATGCTTGAAATTCTGATGCTCTCTCTAATATAGTCTCTTGTGCAATTACACTTTCCAATTACTATCTTATACCTCAGGTTTGGTTCACCCAATAAAATTTTTTGAAGGTTGTGATCTGACTTTCTGAACAATTGATCTAGTGGTATGTCTTTAGCTCAGAGGAAAATTGTCATTGCCCCATAACTGAATGCAATTGTAATCTTAATACTGCTCACAAGATGACTGTTTTCCCATTTGAAATATAGATATGCCACCCTTTTAGACACTACTGTCTGAAAATAAACATTCAGGTTTTCTTAAGTCTTAATATGGAATGCCTTCATGACTTTTAGGGTCATATATTTGTTTAGATACTTGTAGAACATCTTTACCAGCAAAGAATAACAGGGTAGCCATCTTAATTTTGTTATCTTTGACTTTATTTATAAACATTTAATGTTCGATGTATTTGACTCACAAATTTTATGCCAAAGGGTTATTGACATCAAACTCATGAATATTGTAATTTGGAGTACCATTCTTAATGTTCCACTATTAATTAAACACAGGTTCAGCATAAGCTGTTACCTGCAGTCATTCTGCTATATACTCAGGCATATCTCAAATGATATCAACCTGGTATGCATGGATTATAAATTAAATAAACACTAAAATAAACTAAAAGTAAAAAAATAAATTTATTCACTTGGAAAGAAATAATTGAAATAATGTATAATTATTGACTGAGTTTACTTTACTCATGAAAGTAAGTAAGGGAAGTTATTTCCATACATAGCAATAATGGCTGCAGAAAGGAGTTTTGCTATTAACTGAAAGGAGACCCTTTGATTTCTCTTGGAGGCCTTAAAGGAACCGAGCAGGGCAAATTCCTAATGTCCACTCCGTACGTTCTTGTCGTTGCAGCTGTTATTACTATGTGATTATTAATATAGTATACGAACATGGATGGGCTGCTCACCAACACGCATTAGCCAGTGTGGTGAGTTTATTGGCTTTTTACCTCTGAGTTTAAGATCAAGAAACACCATGGTCTTTCTTCTCAGTGCCTGATAAGGCAGAATGAATGCTTGTGTAAATGATAAATATTTTCCCAATACATATATATAATTATGACAGACAAAAATAAAGCATGGTCCTTATTTCCAGGAGGCTATAAAGTCACCAACCAAGGCAGCAGTTGGTGGCCGAAGGCAGAGGGTGCTAAGAATCCCCTGATTGCGGACCCAGGCTGCCATTTGATGATGACTTTTTATTTAGGTACTTATAACTGCAGATCACTTTCAAGTGAAGGAAGATTGCAAGAATTAGAAGAAGAACTCTCTTATATTAAATGGGACATTATTGGACTTTGTGAAGTTAGAAGAAAAGGTGAAGAGACAATTGATTTAAAAAGTGGACATATACTCTATTATAAAGGTACAAATATTGGAAATACAAGTGGAGTAGGATTCATTATAAATAAAAAGTGGAAGAACAATATTGTGGAGATTGATGGTGTATCGGATAGAGTGGCAAGATTAGTTATACAACTTAATAGCAGATACCAAATGCAGATAATTCAGGTTTATGCCCCAACAAGTTCTCATAGTAATGAAGTAGTAGAAGATTTTTATATGGATGTACAAAAGGCTTTTGATCAGAGTAAACACCATTTTAAAATTGTTATGGGAGACTTTAATGCTAGAATTGGAAAAAAAAATGAAAGATGAAAGTGCTGTGGGTAATTTTGGTTATGGTAATAGAAATGAGAGAGGACATAGACTTGTGGAGTTTGCAGAAAAAGAAAAACTTTATATTATGAATTCTTTTTTTGAGAAAAATGTTAAAAGGAAATGGACATGGAAGCATCCAAATGAAGGTACAGCAGAATTGGATTATATTTTGACTAACAGGAAATACATATTTCAAGATTGTAATGTTCTTAATAAATTTAACACAGGAAGTGATCATCGATTAGTAAGGTGTAAGATACGTGTTAATGTAAAACTAGAGAGACAAAAATTATTAAGAAAAACAATATTTACAGTTGATATTCCTAATCTTCAGAAACATTCTAATGAATTTAAATTAGAACTTACAAATCGGTTTCAAGTATTAGTAGATTTTGAACATGATTCAGATTTGAATGAAATTAATATGAAAATAACTGATACACTTTTGAAAACTGCAACAAAGATAGCTGGTAGAAAGAAACAGCAATTGACCAATAAAATTTCTACTGAGACTAGAGAATTTATGAAGAAAAGAAGGAATATGAAGATATACAAAAATGATGTATTAAAAAGAATTGAATATCTCGAATTTTATAAAATGGTGCGGAAAAGAGTTGAAAATGATATAAGAAAGTATAATTGTGAACTAGCAAGGAAAGCTGTAGAAGAAAATAAAAGTCTTAAGAATGTAAAACAACATTTTGGTATTGGTAGGAAATTTATATCTGCAATAAGAAAAAAAGATGGAATTATTACTAAAAGGAGAGATGACATCATGAAATTGGTAGAAGATTTTTATCAAGAATTATATAGTAATAAAGAACAAGTACCTCCTATATCTATTACATCTTCCAAATTGCCCAGAATTTTAAATGAAGAAGTGAGACATGCAATTAAATGTATGAAGAAAGGAAAGTCTCCAGGTAATGATGGAATTATAATTGATATATTAAAAGAAGCAGGTGAAGAAATAGAAAAATTTTTTAGCAAAGTTATATACCAAATGTCTAAATGATAAAGATGTACCGGATGATTGGAAGAATGCAGTAATAATATTAATATTTAAAAAAGGTGATAAAGAAGATATTAGAAATTACAGACCTATCAGCCTTTTATCAGTTTTATATAAAATTTTTACCAAGATAATTACTACTCGTCTACAGAGAACATTGGATTTCCACCAACCAAGAGAACAAGCTGGATTTAAAAGTGGTTTTAGTACAGTAGATCATATCCAGGTATTGAGAGAAGTTATAGAAAGGACAAATGAATATGAGTTGCCATTATGCTTTGGATTTGTAGATTATGAAAAGGCATTTGATTCTATAAACATTTCTTCAGTGATTAAAGCATTGAGATCGGAAGAGCACACGTGTAGAATATTGTCATATTTTAAAGAATATTTATAAAAATGCAACAGCAACAATTAGATTACATAATGACACTGGGAAAGTCAACATTGAGAAAGGTGTAAGACAAGGTGACTCCATATCTCCAAAACTTTTTACAGCAGTGCTGCATGAAGTATTTTGTGGATTAAAATGGGAAACTAAAGGAGTGAAAGTAAATGGTGATTATTTAAGTCATTTAGATTTCGCAGATGATGTAGTTGTTTTTGCAAATAATGCTTCAGATCTGCAGGAAATGTTGCAGGAATTATCAGATGAAAGTAGGAAAGTGGGACTAAAGATAAATGTTAAAAAGACTAAAGTAATGTTTAATCGATTTGCTCAAAATATGAAAATAAAGATTGATTACGATGAATTAGAAGAAGTTAACAGTTACAAATACCTTGGTCAGATTATTAATACAGATGGAAATATAATGGATGAAATTAATCATAGAATTAAACTTGGTTGGAGTGCTTTTGGTAGAAATAACTTGATACTAAAAGGAAATATGCCTATGTGTTTGAAAAGGAAGGTTTTTAACAAATGTGTTTTACCAGTTCTTACTTATGGATCTGAGACTTGGACACTTAATAGAAGAGCAATTCAGAGACTTCAGACCACTCAAAGAAGTATGGAGAGATGTATGTTGGGAGTAACAAGAAGAGATTGAAAACGCAATGTATGGGTAAGAGAACAAACAGGTGTTACTGACCTCATTGAAAAAATTAAAAGATTGAAGTGGAGTTGGGCTGGACATATTGTTAGAAGAGATGATAATAGATGGACAATTGAAATTTTAAACTGGATTTCAAGAGATTGTAAAAGACCCAGAAAGAGACCACATGTGAGATGGATGGATGAAATAAGAAAGTGTGCAGGGGTGATGTGGAGAAGAGAAGCTAAAGATCGGAGATGGATTAAACTTGGAGAGACCTTCATCCTGCAGTGGATTGATAATGGTTGATAAGGATGATGATGATAGCAATAATAATAATATAGTTCCCATAGCTATAAGTTTCCATTATTAAGTTTCTCCACCCACAAATATTATAAAAGTTAACATGATAACTCTATATCCAATTCAATCAAATTTACCATAAGGCACTAGTGTTTTTTTTTATCAGTTCATTGATACACTTATAAAACAGCTCAGATTTAATTCATGTTTCTCTCTCTCTCTCTCACCAATTGATGGATCTGTCCTACTGCCATATGCTAATTTTCTAGAGTGCAAATTATAATAGAGTTAATAATAATAATGTACTGTCTGCACGACTACAAAATTTAATTAAACTTTATTTACAATAAATATATAATAGACATAAATGTGCATAGATAGTTCGTATTCACATGACAATTGCAAATAAGCCATAAAACATTCCAATGTGATAATCAATAATGTTTGAAAACATTCATTTATATTGCTTTTAAAAAGAGTCAGGAGGTACCCTATGGATAATTAGATTAAATTTCTATGGATTATTGCTTTTGGAAAATTAATCTAATTGGCTATAGCATCATCTTAAAAATAGTATTCATAATGAAAAAGTATAAATAAAGTTTGAATTTTTCTAAAGACATTTGACCAATCAATTTGAAAATGGGAATAATCTAGCACATAATTGCCTATAATAAATATAACTTTTTTTTTGTCTAATAAAAATGGTAATAATTTAATATTTATGGATTTAAAGCACAAATCACAGATAAAGAATTTCACAGGAATATCATATAATGTATCACAATACAGTTTACCATTTCATTACATTTGTCAGGATTTTTAAAAACTCCAGATTGAGAAAAGAGATAAGGATATGTAGATATATAATTGTTACATTGATTAATCTTTTTCTATAAACCAGAGATTCATGCACACTATGGGCACACCCTTTTCGGAGGAAATGGGAAGATATTTGTGGGGAAAGGAAATTACAAAATTTTTCTGATTTAAATGATTAATCAAATTAATTCATCATATTTCCGTTTTTGATTTGTGCTCCATAATCTTGAAACAACCGACCTAATAAAAAGGACAACTAGGTTTGATGTCTTTTGTTATATCTATTATAATAACCTTAATCTTAAGTAAATCAGAGGTTTGAAAATCATAATATCCCAACAGAAATGATACCTTGATTGTCTATTAAAAAGCATGGTTGTATTTTGGTTAGTTTCAAGACTTGAATATATTCGCTATCAAAATATAGCATTAATTTTTAAAATGTAATATTGTAAACATCTCACAATAATTGGAGATGATTTATATCCACATCAGAACATCCAATAGAAAGTTAAGTATCACACCTAAAGAATATATGTCATGCTTAAGCACCAATCAAATTATGAGATTATGGAGGACAGTTCATGAATACTGTGAATTAATTTGGATTATATATTTCCTACCAACATAGTCATTGATTATTATTCACCATAAACAATTGGCTAAAGGAAATAAACTAATATGTAACGCTTCCTATCTGTGGTATGAAGATAAATGGTAAACGTATTTTAAATAGAAAAGATTTTCCCAGCATTCCTTTGCACAGCAGCGATGAAGAAGAGGCTAACGTTCATCAGATTAAATATAAAGTGTAAGGTAATGCAAATTCTAAATTTTTCCTTTTAGCCTTTAGCTAATATATGACATCTTAAATATTCGCGGAAAAAAATTATTAAAAAAATCTAAAAAAGCTTCACATCAATTAAATATCAGATTGTAGGTATTGCAGATGAATTATAGCTTTTTATAAATGTCTATCTGAATAATTATTTGCCAGCTGATAATAAAATAAAGAGTCATTTGGTAAGTTATATACGTTAGAGGATCGGAAATGACAGAGTTGAGCGGGATCAACTCCTAAGTTTATCATAGCATCTACGTAGAATAAATAGTAGAGGCAGATTTATATGTTCTTCGTGTGACAGGAAAAAGACTTGGCGAATTTAACCTATTATTTGCCACAGAAGCGCTTACTAAAAGTAAGCCAGTAGCTAATATTAGTCACTTGCATTCTTAAAAATCTTTAATTTTGGTCACGTGACATTTGCCTCTAAATATGGTCTGTTCTTAATAGGATTAAGAATGAAAATTTTGTTCACACAGAATATAAAAACAAAATCTTTTATTTTTTAATGAAAGTGCTGTTCCGGTAATTAATAGAAAATTATTAAACTTCGTGAAAATTGATGATTACTCGCATTCGAAAAAATGTAATTATTCAAAATTATTCATTGGCGACAATGAGTCAGGACAAAAAAGAACCCGAATAAATAATTGTATTCAATTTTTTCCTGATTCATTGCAGCTTTTTCATACTCGTACATTTTATATATGTGTGTGTGTACAATGAATAGTTTTTTAAACTATTCGAAGCATTTAAATGTATATGCTTTTGGTAGAAATAACTTAATATTAAAAGAAAATATGCCTTTGTGTTTGAAAAGGAAGGTTATTAATAAATGTGTGTACCAGTTCTTACGGATTTGAGACTTATATACTTAATAAAAGAGCCATACAGAGACTTCAGACCACTCAAAGAAGTAAGAGATTCATGTTAGGAATAACAAGAACAGATTGAAAACGAAATACAGGAGTGAGAGAAAAACAGGTGTTACTTCCATCATTGAAAGAATTAAGAGATTGAAGTGGAATTGGGCTGGACATATTGCTAGAAGAGATGATAATAAATGGACAGTTACAATCTTCAACTGCATTCCAAGAGATTGTAAAAGACCCAGAAAGATACCACATGTGAGATGGATGAAATAAGAAAATGTCCTGGTGTGATGTGGAGAAAAGAGGCTAGAGATCGGAAAAGATGGATTGAACTTGGAAATACATTCATCTTGCAGTGGATTGATAATGGTTGAAAATGATTATGAGGATGACATGTCTTGTCAATGTCAAATGTATGGCTTAAAGCCAACGTATATCTTTCATCTGGAGGCTTCTATTAGTATTGCAATTTTTTTTTTAATTTCGTGCTAGTTGTAAAAAAGAGAAAATATTAAAGTAAACAAATTAAAGTTTAATGTTTTATTTTTCAAATTATAAATTAATAAAAATAATAGATTTAAGTTATTAAAAAAGTATTATTACTTTATAAAATCCTTTTTGGCTGTATTTTCAAAAATGATGTCATAATAAATCCTATAGAGAATTGATCATTGAGAACTATATAGATATGTTTGCATATTTCGACTACCAAAATTAGTCATTAACTCAAAAAAGTTTCTAATAGATTTCAAATAAGAATATGCCAAACTACATTTATATATAAGTACACATATAAAATAGAATAAAAGTATTAGTAAATGAAAAACTTTTTGCAAAATTTTCTTCACAATCCTGGTTTTGTCTATTAAACTAATAGATCTGGAGTGAAAACTATTAACTAATTCCCACATATAACTACTTACAATTAAAAAAATTGCCACTTATTTCTCACATTAACAGAAGTTCTCATAAGATTGATTGTTTCAGATTCAAAATGATTAATCAAAATTAATCTCTGATCTGATTGGCATTTGTTTTGAATTGTGGGTGGTTATATGAGTTTATTTATGTGTATGTTTTTGTTAATAGTTTTTGCTTGAAAAGATCTATTGATGAGTAGGTGAAATTATATGAGAAATTTAAAAAGCATTTTCTAGTACTTTTATTGCTATATTTTTATTCTGTTTTGATTATAGTTATTAATATAATATTCATCACCATCATGAACCATTATCATTCCACTGCAGGATAAAGGTCTCTCCAAGTTCAATCCATCTCTGATTTTTAGCTTCTCTTCTCCACATCACCCTGCACACTTACTTATTTCATCCATCCATCTCACATGTGGTCTCTTTTTGGGTCTTTTACAATCTCTTGGAATCCAGTTTAATATAATATTAGGTAGTATTATATACATTGAGTCATATGTTGCCATATACAATGTATTTCCTAATGTAATTTCTAGCACAGCAGCCAAAGCTTAATAAAACAATAGAATTTCCACAATCGGATGCCAAAGCAACTTCTATAAATAAAAGATCTCTAGATGTTTCCTTGATGAATATTTTATCTATTAAGTATTGACTATTGTGCTATAATATTATTTTAACAAAAAACTCCAACAAAAGAGGTATTATAGATTAATGAGAAAACTTGTTTAGCATCAAGGATTGTCAGTTAGTAGTAATTGATACTTTCTTGATCACATCTCTGTTTATGTGGATATAATCTCATTTCTATTCTCTACTACAATAACAATCCATGTATTTAATTCATATATAAGCAGAATAACTATGATTGTGATGCATATATTTAAAACATATTGAGTTTAATTAATTGGATTCAATACATTTAAACTCTGTTTTGGTATATATATATATAATAAGAGTTCAGCCCAAGAGAGTTTTTGGTGTCCTAGACAGTTTATGGTAACAACTTATGTTTTGATTTTGTTTTTGAAGATTTTGTTTTTGAAATGTGATAGTAAGAGATTAGAGAGTTTGAGATTGATGCAGTTTGCTTTTTATCTATAAATTTTCTTTTGCTACTAATTGCCTTATGCATTGAATAACCAGCATAGTTATATGTGATCGCTCTAAATGTGTACATAATACATCTAATTAACACAATTGATTAATATTTCTTTTTTAATTCAAACTGGCTGTGGTGATTCTAAATTTTTATATCCTAGGTGATTATCTAGTATACCTATAGCTCAGGCCAGCCCTGTGTATAATAAATGTAATTTAAGTTTTGTCCTCAAAAACAGGCAAAAATTGCACAATGATCAAGGAAAGGGGCTCTCTGTCCTCTTTTTTTGACTACTTTAATGGATCTCTTATATTATTAAAATACATTATAAAGTAATGAAAAAAATAACTAATTTCCTTATTGCAACTATAATTGCATTCATTTGTCAGTTTTAACTTCATCATCTATTGAGAGAAATTAATAACTTTTTTTAAAATGTCATTAAAATTACTTTTATTTTAATTAAAAAAAATTATAGATGTCAGGATAACTGAAAATTTGACAAGTTGAATTGGTTTTAAACTCTTCCTTGATGAGTTTTTATTGTCTCTGGAACAAGTCAAATTGCAAGGATGGTTGTTGCAAGATGTTTGCTAATAGATCATCACTGATAATTTACAAAAATATATTGCAATATTGTAATAATTATTAATAAATTTTAAACTTTTAAAGCATAATTTTATACATTTATCAGATATTGATATTTGTTTGTTCACATTTTAAATACAAATGTCAAATAATAAAGATTTCATTTGTTTTCTGAAATGAAACTGATCCTCCCCTGACAGTAGATGACAAATAACATTGTTTTGTTTATAATGTATTGTTAATACTTACTAAAGTTAAATGCAATTAATTAACTAGAAAAGATTTTCACATATGTGCTGTGGTAATTTGTATTTGAGTACTGGAAAACCCAAACACAAGATAAAAACTTTTTAAAGATAAAAGTGACCATCTTATCTTTAATCTAAATTCTGATTTATATAGGCCAATCTGAAGCATCTTGCTTTAAGAGAATAAAAATGTTGCTCTGTTCATTTGTAAACAAAAATGTTTATCAGACAAAAACAAATTTATTATATTCTAATAAATAATAATGATTAAATAGTGAAATTAAAGATGAAAGCTTTCAGATAGAGAAAACACTTAAGACTCTCACAGTGCTAATACATTGTGAGAGGGTTAATATATTCTTATGGTATTCTTATGGATATAAATACACTTGACAATATCAATCCCATAATATAATTAAATTTAAAGAGTAACTTAGAAAAAGTATTAATTTAATAGTTATGATTACTGTGGTATCAAACAAACACCATACAAATTTCTCTGCTTTCTTTTAACATCTACTTTTAGAGATTTTCCCTTTTAATCCAGAACTAATTACTGCAAACTTGAGCAATCAATAGACTGTAGACAGTAGACCAGTTTTAGCTTACATCTTTGTCAGTAAAAATTTTGGGTTTATGCATTTATACTTACAGCAGCTATCTTTAAATCTATGAAGCTAAAAGCAAATTGGCTTGGTTTTAAACCTTAATATATTTTTTTTAATTTTAGGATAATAACTTGATAGTGCAAAGGAGATATAGAGATTGTTTTAAATCTAAAGTCTGCATGAAGAGTGGATATAAAAGCCCTATTATTTAGTACCCATGATCAGGCTTACAATAAATGACTCTGTTTCTGAAAGTCACATAGTGTTCTGATTACCCAAGCTTACGATAGATGGCTCTGAGTTGGAGTGAAGAGAATTACTCCTAAAAATCATAAAATATCCATTGATTATGAGAGATGAGAATTACTTTTGAAAATCATTAACAATTCACTGATTACTTAAGCTTACAATAGATGATTTTGTATGGAGTGAAGAAAATTATGTCTGAAAGTCTTCTATTATCTAATGTGCACGATTAAGATTATACTAGATGGCTTAGGAGTGGAATGAAGAGAATTGCTTCTGAGAATCATCTATTATCCATTGATTAGGTGCAGTGCGCTCAGATCCAAGGCTCCTTATTGATGAAAACCACAAGCTAGAAACTAGCTTGGAGATATTGGATGAGTAGGCAATAGATAGAGATTTTATGCACAAGCCTTCTGGCATCCATTAATTACTCTGGCTTGCATTGAATGACATTAGTGCATGGAGAGTTTTGCCTGGATTAACAAGTCTACAATAGCTGGCCCTGCAGTTGAGTAAAGAGAATTGTTTCTGTGCAAAGTTTGTGCAGTTTTACAAAAACATGAATTACAACTTTCAACATTTATACAGATTGTGAATTAATTAGTAGCATTAATTTTATTTACTTTTTTTTTAAAAAAAATTATTAAATAATAATTATTATATACTTTGCATTATATTATGATGCTGATGAATATTATCAAACTATCACTTATGATCAAGTTTATCACTTAGTCTTAGTCCCCTACTGATCTATTTTACCTGATGATGATGAAGTGCTATCACTCAGTCTTAGTATCTTGATATCTATTTCTTAGGCCTAATTAGTATGATGATGATCAAGTGTTGGTGCTTGGTCTTAGTAATCAAATGTTATATTCTTGATAAATGGTAAATTATTATTACTTAATCTTAGTATCCTATTATTTATCTACAATTCTTGTTGATGATCAAGTATTTATAACTTTGTCATAGCATGTTATCTATTTATTCTGTCTGATGATGATTAAATATAATCATTTAGTCCTAGTCTATAATCTATGCACATTTTCTGATAGATTGTTATTACTTGGTCTTAGTACCCTAAAATGTACAAGCCTTCAAACACAGAACTCAAAGTACGATTTACGTCAAATTGGGTTTTTTTTTTTTTAAAAATTGAATGTCCTTATTGCTCGAGAGTTTAGAGTGCCAAATTTTTTGTAGTGCCCACAATGGAATTCTGTCGGAAAATCTTAAATCGAGAGTTGGACATTATACCATTGCACTAAATGACACATTACATTTTAACATTTTTTATACATTTACTTACCTGTAAGTATAGAGAATTTGAACTCAGATTTTCAAGCACCCTTCAACTATCCACACTATCTCATACAACTGATATACATGACCACACACATGTAGAAAAGATTAATAATCACCAATAGACGTATTTTGTGCTAAACCAGCACTCATCAGTTGGTCCAGACTATCATCTCTCACACATATATATATATAATCAATGCTCAGTTTATATTAAGATAGCAAATCTTCATACTTTAATGGACAGGCTTCAATCCACTACAACCTCCAACTTTTCAGCCATCCATATCATTGAAAGTGTGATGATGAAAACTCAAATCCCATGCTGATGCTAATATTATTGCCATGCCCATGTTGACCTGAAGTCACTCTGACCCCTCATGTATAGGACAGTATCCATTAAATACATATAAGAGGGATGGACAGGATACAAGCTTAATATGTAAATATTTGAAACCAGGCACTCTTCACAAACCTGGGAGCTTAATTGTAAGTATAGAGAATTTGAACTCAGATATCCACACTATCTTATACAACTGATTTCAATGATATGGATGGCTGAAAAGTTGAAGGTTGTAGTGGATTGAAGTCTGTCCATTAAAGTATGAAGATTTGCTATCTTAATATAAACTGAGCATTGATTATATATGTGTGTGAGAGATGATAGTCTGGACCAACTGATGAGTGCTGGTTTAGCACGAAATACCTATATTGGTGATTATTAATCTTTTCTACATGTGTGTGGTCATGTGTATCAGTTGTATGAGATAGTGTGGATAGTTGAAGGGTGCTTGAAAATCTGAGTTCAAATTCTCTATACTTACGATTAAGCTCCCAGGTTTGTGAAGAGTGCCTGGTTTCAAATATTTACATTTACTTACCATAAAATATTTAAAAATTGCCATTTTTAAATTTGCAAGTTTATTTCACAGACAATTTTTTATTGAATAGGAGTCAAAAAACTTTGACATTTTCATATTAAATTACTTCTTTACTCTCCAATTATTGAGCAATATACATTATATATATTTGTTAAATGAAAAGTTTCCTTTTTTAAATAAAATAATAAAAAATTTTTTTATCAAGTAATAATATATACGTATAGTCTATATATGTATGTATAAATAATTGAGTTTATTAAGTCTCTTTTGTAGAGTTATGTGTTATTAAGTAATTAGCAGCTGAAGGCTATCTATTTAAATATAAAAAAGAACGTACATATTTTTTTGCTGTTGTTTTTAATTCTTCAGGTTATTAGTTATTATAGTTAGGAAATATTCTCATTGATTAAGTAACATATGGTTTTAAATATTTTAAAGGTTAACAGATCGACTTGCTCAATTAATTCAAAAAGTAAGTCATTCTGAGAATTAAATTCACTTATAAAATGAATGATTACATTTTACTTAAAAAAATTATGCTATATATATATCATTTCTATCCGATCACCGTCGAGACATCGCCAGCATTTCATATTCAATAATCTTAATCATCATCATCATTTTCAAACTACCTGCATGCATTTTAGTACAGCGTAGTATGGCAGAATCTGGAACACTGGGTCCTCACATGGATTCCATATCTGATATCTCCTGTGTTCGAACTTGAATTCCCAAGCAATAAAGCCATTATTTATGTATTTATTTTCAAACTTTAACAATCCATTCCAAATATAATTCACTTTCTATGATTCATGGTTTCATTTTTCCATATTCCAGTAAATATTTTTCATCTCATCCATCTATATATAGTCTTTTTCTAGATCTTTTACAATTTTTGGAATTGAGTTTAAGACTCCAACTGTTCATCTGTTAGCATTTTTTTTCTAAAAACATATCTAAGACAGCTCAATTTCAGGCTAATATTTTTTCCAATTGATAATTGCTTGTTTCCTCACTCGTGTATTTTTCTTTCAATTCTTTTTACTACTCTGTGCGTTTTCTTTTTTACTAAATTTCTAAGTCTAGGAGTTATATGTTAACACTGGTAAAGTACATTATGCACATTTGTAAATTATATTGCACATAGAAATCCATTGTTTATATTGAATTAAAAACAAATACATTAATCTTTAATTGAAGTTTAAAATTTATATCAAGGTTAAGGATAATCTGTAGTTTAATAAATGATTAATGATAATTATTAATATATTTATCTAGTGTAGATCTGTCAAAGTTGTGGGTGAAGTAAGTTTGACACTTATAAATCAAAATGTAATTTATTTAAAATAGGCTAAACTCTCCATACAGTAGTGCCACTCAGTGCGAGTCAGAGTATAATCAATGGATGCCTGTTTTAATAACAGTTATGAGCAAGCATAAGAAATGGTGATCATGTGATGTAATTTATTTAAAATCTTTCTTTTTAAACATACAATTTTCCTATTAAAAATAAATTCTAAAGTACTCTTTTAATTCTATGATTAATTTCATCATTAATATATATTAAATATAAAAAAAAACCCACTGACTTAATAAAAGATTAAATATATATATATTTTCATATGTCATAGCATCGGCCGGGATGCGAACCCACAACCGTCTGCAACCAACTACTTGCTTGCAAGGCGGCTGTGATGACCTCTTGGCTAACAACGCTTGATATATTTTATTAGCAAATGTAATTGGCTTCCTGACATGTTTATTACAGAAAATAAGTACATTTAGTATTTTTTTTAATCTTAATATCAAAGACAGAGAATATATCTTGCCATTATTTATTTATTGTAATAGCACATTGTTTAGGATTGGCCATAGCATTACTAATCAAAAATCCCTTAAAAGAACTTAAATTTAACAGAAACTAATGACATACTATTATTAGATTTATTTCTGATGTTATTGGCTCTGGTGTTATTATTTAAACAATATCTATGTAAATTATGCAGTTGTGTTTTCTGTAGATTTTTGTATTTTCCACTCACAAGTTCTCATTGTCAGGAAAGTTATAATATTTTCTGTAACTGAAATAAATATACACTGAATTACAGCATTGATTTTTTAAATTCTTTTCTTTAAGTTAGAAATTCTGTTTGTTTGGAATAAATTTTGAAATTGAGGTCTAACATATTTCTATCAAATAAATTTCTTTCAAATTTTGTACATATGTTAGAAATCAATGGCAATGCAATATAACAATGAATATATTTTAGAAATATTACCAAATTCACCACTTCCTTTATTTTGCAGGCAAAATTCTCCATACAGTAGTGCCACCCTGTGCCAGCCAGAGTAATCAATGGATGCCAAAAGGCTTGTGCATAAAATCCCTATCTAGTGCCTACTCATCCAATATCCCCAGACTACAAGCCTTCTGGCATTCATTGATTACTCTGGTTGGCACAGGGTGACACTACTGTATGGAGAGTTTTGCCTGTTTAATAACAGTTATGTGCTAGCATAAGAGATGGTGATCATGTGATGTTTAGTGGTTTTTTTATTTTATTGTAATATCTTATATACATGCAATTTATCCATTGTACTTTGAACACTTTTTAGCAAAAACCTTTTATTGTATCTGACATTTTTGTGCACTCCAGAAAAACTAGAATTTATTCGTAAGGCTGTTTTTAGATCGCGCTCTGATAGCTGAGGAATTTAATTAGTGCATTGACGTAATGGCGATCGACAATTCCTAGAAATATTTGCTAATTACAAATATTTCTAGATAAGAGGCGTTACTCTATTGGTCAGTGCATTGATTGATTGTTGCAGTTGTCAGAGAGCGATAAGAACACTGGGTAACATCGGGCAGTGTAATATAGACGGCAGTAGAGAGCAGTGTAACATCGGGAGCTGTAGAGAGCAGTCACGCAGTAGCAAGTTGCAGACCATGCGTTTGGAGAGCAGCCGCTTGCAGACCATTCATTGGAGAGCAGTCGGTGCAGACCATGCCTTGGAGAGCATCCGTGGCTGAGCGTTGCAGACCAATTCATTGGAGAGTTTCGTTGCAGACCAATTCGTTTGGAGAGCTTCGTGGCAGACCAATGCGTTTGGAGAGCTTCGTTAAGAAAGAACAGCGTGGGAATTGTAAAACGTTATTTGCTGACCGCACAGTATGACTTGCAGTTATAACCTTGGAGCAGTCGTAAGTGCGGATACTACAATGGCGCAGTCGCATTTGAACCTGGGAGTAGCGAATACGTTGAACTATAAGTTTAGCCGTAGACGGAGAAACCGGGCGAAAATGACAATCCCAATTAGTAACGTTAACATCGGTGAAAGTTTGGAAATAAAACGTTTGTGCAATTAACATCGGAAGCTAACGTAATTGGAAAAAAAAAAAAAAGTTTCAGCAGCTGTTAAATCGCATATTTCTGAGTGAAATAACGGGAAAGTAGCGAGAGAAAAACAACACCAAGGAATAGCAACAAGGGTTTTTCTGGAGTGGAGGGAGGTGTGTAGTGTTTGTAAAAATGGCAGACATTTTTGTGCACTCCAGAAAAACTAGAATTTATTCGTAAGGCTGTTTTTAGATCGCGCTCTGATAGCTGAGGAATTTAATTAGTGCATTGACGTAATGGCGATCGACAATTCCTAGAAATATTTGCTAATTACAAATATTTCTAGATAAGAGGCGTTACTCTATTGGTCAGTGCATTGATTGATTGTTGCAGTTGTCAGAGAGCGATAAGAACACTGGGTAACATCGGGCAGTGTAATATAGACAGCAGTAGAGGGCAGTGTAACATCGGGAGCTGTAGAGAGCAGTCACGCAGTAGCAAGTTGCAGACCATGCGTTTGGAGAGCAGCCGCTTGCAGACCATTCATTGGAGAGCAGTCGGTGCAGACCATGCCTTGGAGAGCATCCGTGGCTGAGCGTTGCAGACCAATTCATTGGAGAGTTTCGTTGCAGACCAATTCGTTTGGAGAGCTTCGTGGCAGACCAATGCGTTTGGAGAGCTTCGTTAAGAAAGAACAGCATGGGAATTGTAAAATGTTATTTGCTGACTGCACAGTATGACTTGCAGTTATAACCTTGGAGCAGTCGTAAGTGCGGATATTACAGTATCTGCATGCTTTTGCTAAAAAGTGTTCAAAGTAGAGTGAATATATTTCAGGTTGATCCACTGGTTTACTAATTGTAGAGATTGACAGATCGAATTTCAAATACATTGATATCAGTTAATTGAGTTTGTTGATGGCATGAGAGACAGGTGGTCCATTTTTTTAAAGAAAAAAATTAAAACTAAAAATCGTTTATGTTAAATTCAAATAGAAATAAAACAAATATTAATTTCTTTTAATTGAAAAATCTTTAATTGGAATTGATTATATATATATAAAATAAATGTTATTAATAACAAATTATATACAAGTATTGCCATAAATAAAATAAAATGTGCATTTCAGGATAATTATTATAATAAAACTAATGAAGTATAATGGTTGTAAGTACTTGTGCAATTTAGTATAGTTATTTATAAATATTAACTTATGTATAAAATAATAAATTTAACCTTACATAACATTTGGATAAGCACTATATATGAAAACACAAGCAAAAACTATTAGTTCTTCAAGGCTGAGAAAAATGATTTGAACTTGAAGAAAATAATATTTTATGTGTTATGGATGTGTACTTTATTTACAATTTATACACTTTATACATAACTAAATTGAAGGATGGTCTTATTTTAGATATTAATAACATTATGAATTACTGTTAACATAATATATAATTCAGAAAAATATTATACAGTCAAGTTTTGTTTACAGTTTTTGTAAAGAAGCATTTAAGTACATATTAAACCACCTTTTATTATTTTTTAAGAATATTGTATTTCTTGTTATCAAATATAGAAAAGTAAGTTAGCCACATGGTTCTAAGAATTATTCCATTTTAATGCACAAATTTCTTTCAAATCTTATACAGATTGTGATATTCTTTTTGTTTTTATTGTGCTCTTATCTCTTTACTATACATCACCTCAGCACCCTTACTTATTTCGTCCATCCATCTCACTTGTGGTCTCTTTCTGGGTCTTTTATAATCTCTTGGAATTCAGTTTAAGATTGTAAGTGTCCATTTGTTATTATCTCTTTTAGAAATATGTCCAGTCCAACTCCACTTCAGTCTCTTAATTTTTTTAATGATTTCAGTAACACCTGTCTGTTCTCTCACCTGTATATTTTATTTTTGATTTCTTGCTACTCCTAATGCATCTTTCCATAATTTATATATATAATATTCAGTAGTAAATGCTTTTATTTACTGTGCACTAGAAAATCCAAAAATATTTTTTTTTTCCCAATCACAATTGTGGTTTTTATATTTATCTTGAAATAAAAGCTTGGCATGTTCAGAAATTAATTAATTCAATTCAAATATTAAATTAATTAATTTCTGGACTCCCCAAATTTTTATTTCAAATTAAATATAAAAACCCCAATTGTGATTGAAGAAAACAATTCTTTTTGGCTTTTTAGTGCATAGTAAATAAAAGTGTTTATTATAAATATTATCCAATGTTATTTTCAAAATCATTTGTTTTTACTTTCATAAGCAGCCTCGTAGGATCTTTACCTATATCTAATTGAAACAATTGGAATTCAATTACATTAGTATTATTTTAATAAACTGGCTTCTATTTTTACCTGAAATTAAAGGTCTTATATTTCCTTCAGTAAACTATATGATATTTTATTCTGTTTTTGAGACTTTATTAGCACTTTGTTATATAACAAAAAATATATATTTATGAAACTTATAAAGGTAACTATCGATTTGCCAAAATGCTTCCCCTTCAGTAGTAAAGGTATCTTCCAATCATATTTTTCAACTTAATGCATTAATTCTCAACCCTGATTAACTTGTGACCTTTAATCTCTAGAGATGATTTACTAATGAATACTAGATTAATTAGTGAGGGGGAGGGCTGCTAAAAAAAACCTAAGCCATCTTATGACCTAAAAAAAATCCAATGTTCATGCAGCATAGATTCAAACCCATATTTGAACAAGGCAGGTGAAGAGATTGGTTTTAGTTTTATGAGTTTCTGAAAATTGTTAAAAAGATTATTTTTCTGTCATTAGCAAAAGACAGAAACATCCTATAAATTATAAAAGAATTTATATTTATGTTATAAATATTTGTAATCAATCAAATCTAGATTTGCCATGCAGTCAAAGCTTATTATAACTTCTATGCTGATGCTTTATGAAAGTAACCAGATCAATTTTTCCCACAATAAATGGCTGGAGATTTAATATACTTAAATATCCACATAGAACAGCAATCATAATTTTCTGTTTATATGTCATAATCATGAACAATTTGATTTTAAAACTTAAATGTTTTTAGCATTGTCTGTACTTATTTTATTCCATAACAGGTGAGAATAATTGACATCTGCATTTAACCCTGTGGAGTCAAAAAAGGTGCAACAGAAGTGTATGCAAGAGATACAGTCATTATGTGCTGAAATGAAAAAAATAAAAACAAAACCAATTTCATTTTATTTTACTTATATGATAAAATACATGATTTTTAAATATATTTTCAATTATAATCTAGAAATTATTTTCAAAAGTACACTAAATCTGACAATGGAGATGTATTATTTCTCAGATAAATTTACTGTTGAATATCATATAATACTCTTAAGAAACATTTATAATCAAATTGACGTGATGGCTTAAATATTATGCATTAATATTAATTATATACAAATGTGCAGCTATTTATGACTTGAATCTATGCACACAATATATATAATAATAGTTTAGAAAAGGGCTTGTTAAACACCCATGGATCAGATATATAGTGGCATAAGTGATATATATAACATATTCTCAAAACATAGATAAAAGAATATATAGAAAACAAATTAGTTATCATTTTTTATTTACATTTTTATGCGTTTGTTTTAAAAGTATATTGAGTTTAGAAGTATTATTATGCACTTAATATATAATGCTTGACCAAGAAAAGATGGCAGGTGTTAAGGGAAGAATTTTCAAGCTGGGATTTAGTAATTAATATTATAATCTTTAAATCTATATCCAGGTAGAAAATAAAATAATTTATAGCCTAATAAAATGATTAATAAAAAAAATCTTGGTCATTTATTCTAAAAACCGCACATTAATTAATTGATTAGTGTGCTTGAGAAATATTTTTAACCAATTCAATATTTCACATTAACTTGCACTCCTCTAAACCTTTTATAAATCTTAAGCTATATAGTCTTGTGAAAAGTGTATCCGACTAATCTATCTCATTAAATATGTAAATCATATGACAAACAGGCCCTATGAGATTGGGACTCTACATATGTATAACTGATGTATAAAACATTCAAACTTCCAAATCAAATTCTGATTAGTTTCATATAAATATTTTAATACAAGCATGTACTTGGAATTTAGATGTAATTATAGGGGATTTAAACATTGACTTTCGAGTTCCCTTTAGCTACATGTTCAAATCACCTATAATTTTATATAAATAGAAAATTCTGACTATTGTTTCTACTTAAATATCCAATTGTTTTAAGTTGTTAGCTCATCTGGTGAGCATAGGTTTGATGTGTGAAAAAAAAAAAAAACAGGGAAAGATATTTGTCTGGGACATTTTTCATAAGACTACAGATTTTTTTTCAAATTTTAGAGGACTTTCACACTCCCTTATACAATCAATACACATGACCACATACATGATAAAGATAAATGATCTCCAATATATGTATTTCATGATGAACTAGCACTCATCAGTTAGTCCAGATCATCTCCCACATGTATATACAATCAGTGCTCAGTTTACATTAAGATAGCAAATCTTCAAGCTTTAATGAACAAGCTCCAATCTTCTCCCCTCTCCAACTTTTCAGTCATCTATATCATTGAAAATTCAATGATGGAACATTCAAAGTCCTTGTTGATGCCAATATTAAGTCAACATATGGATGTCAATAATATTGGCATCAACAAGGGCTCTGAATGTCAGATTTTCAATGATATGAATGATTAAAGAATTGGAGGATCAAGAAAATTGAAATTTGTCCATTAAAGTTTGAAGATTTGCAATCTTAATATAAACTGATCATTGATTGTATATATGTGTGGAAGATAATAATTTGTACCAACTAATGAATATGAATGCTAATTTAGCATAAAATACATATGTTGGAGATATTTTTTTCACATGTATGTGTCATGGGTATTGATAGTATAAGTTGGAGTATAGCTGTAGAGAGCTTGAAAATCTGAGTTCAAGTTCTTTCTAATTAACTTTTAGAGAAGTGTATGGCAAATCAGGAAGCTTTGATTGGTTACAGATATTAATCACATGTATATATTTGAAGTTGTTATTTTATATATCTGTTTAATACTTTTGTTATTAATTATAGAATTAATAACAATAAACAGCAACTCCTAAATGAATATGGTCATTCCAACTGCAAAAGAAAGGGGAAAGGGCAAAAAATAAATTACCCTAGAAGTAAACCACAAACACATCCACATGTAGAACATACTGGTTCATTTTTCTCCCTAAAACATGTCAATATGATGTCTAATCGTAGTTCTCTAATGTCTTCCATATCTTCCCAATAGAAGTAGTTAGGCATTGCTCTTCTTTAGTATATCTTTGAGATAAACCTTCTAATGTAATCAGAATGTACCTCTTATGAAAACCGTGCTCAAATTTACCATAAAATATCCTTTTAGGAAGTCTTGCATTATTCATTTGTTTTGTATGTCCAATCCAATGAAGGTATGATATTACAATAGTGGACTTTATAGTATCAAATCCAGCAAGCTGAAGAATATATTGATTGGTTTTATGATGTTATCATAGTATTTTTAAAATTTTACATTCTTAAATGTAACTTTTCTAAACCCTTTATATTGTGTTGATAGAGTGTCCAAGTCTCACTTCCATATTATAAATTATATAAAATAATAGCATTTTGCATCCAACTTAGTTACAGTAGTTATTTACCTGTGATGAAATATTCTATTTTTTCTCCTGGCTAATGGAGACTTATATTTCACTACCTAAGTCCATTTTTCTTATTATAAAACTACAAAAGCATTTAAACTGATTACATTCTCAAGTTGATAATTGCTGAAAATGTTTCTTCCATCACTGGCTGATTATTTTAATTATATAAAAATTAAATTAAATAGTACCAAATAATATTTTAATATTAAATGGAAAGATAATATCCAAATTTCTAAATGTTTGAAGGTGTTACCTAAGTAACCTGCATTTAGAAGTTAATTTCTTTCTGTACATATTTATTAAATTATAACAGTTTAATTTACTAGAATCTAATTTTTTTAATTTAAAATTTTTACACCATTCTCTTTAATGATGATAACTAATCACTTTATTAGGCCAAAGATTATGGTATCATTTTTAGCCCCAATACAAACTTTGAACTTAGAAATAGCTTAATATCTATTCTTATTAAATATAACCACACACTAACATTAAGGCAATTTTATTCTTCTTTTCCCTTCAATATGTAGTATTTTAGATACATCCAATACTTTTCTATCACTAAACACTGATATTGAATTCCCTCTTCCAACAGAGAAGGTCGAGCCCACCCAGATGCAGAAGCTTTGGTTTAACAACAGATAACCACCATCCTGATAAACATTAAGGCCTCCAGTTCACTGTTTGCATCGAAGTTGACTTACTGGGACACATACCAGCTGATGTTTGGGAAAAAAATGCATTCCCATCCTGTTCTCAGTATTGATTTTTAGGCTTGTTAAATGGACAAGGTTCCTCAGACTTGAGCCCAAGTATGTAGACTTTCTGTTCAAGATCAACCTCAAGGTTCTTCCCACAGGATCTTTCCTGTTCCATCAAGAGGCTTTAATACTGAGGCCTTATGCCTGCTGTTAACAAGCAGGAGACTATGGACCACATCTTACTCCATTATGAGTCATGGTCGCACTTTTGGGGCCTGGTTCTGGGGAGGTTGTCCATCCCCACCCTTTCTAGTGTAATGATTTCCCAGGCCTTTGAACAAGGGATTTTTGCCAACATATGGCTTGCCATGTACATCAACTATGGGATATGGACAATATGATGCAAGGTATTGTTCGAGAAGGGAATAGATCTCTGTCCAGAGGACGTCCTAATAAAATATATCAAGAAAGCCAGCCAAATTGATAAGAGAACTTGTCCTGACAAATTAGCAGAACAGATATGGTGTCAATTGAAGATGTAGCAAAAATACCATTACTTAATTCAGACTCCTTTGTGCCAGCTTTATGGATTTTCCATCCTTGTCTCAAAACTTTAGTCTGTAATTTACCTGTCCAGTAGTATGGACTCTCATTTGTTGAGCTTCTGGTTGTTCTGCAAGTTCTAGTGGGGTATCCATCTAATGTTAAAACTGTTCTTTCCACCTTGCTTTCAAGAATTTTGGTCTGTAGTTTGCTCACCCAGCAGTGTGGACTCTGTTTGTTGAATTTCCAGTTTTTCAGTCCAGTAAGTATCCGTCTGACATTAAAACTGATTATGGACCTTCCAACCTCACTTTCAAGAACTTTAGATTGTATCTTACCTACCCGGCAATATAGACTATCATTTGTTGAGATTTCGGTTATTTAGCCAAGTTCCAGTATGTATCTGTCTGCCTTATAATATCAGATTCGGTGGACCATCCAATTTTAGGTATGGTTCATAATTTGGACATCCTTTTGTACTTGTCTAGATTGGGTAACCGATGTAACCTAGTGGCCCAATCATTCAAGCATTCCATTATTTAAAATGCATCAAGACCATGGATGCCATTTGCACCTTGCTTTGATCTTTATTGTTTTACCCAAATTGTATCAATTATTCCCATGTAACTTATTGAATTGTAATGTCAACCCAGATTGTATTTTCATTTAGGCCTATATAATCTTATGTCCTTTGAATGTTAGGGAACAATATAAGCCAATTCTCACTTTATATTAACACTAATTGTCCTTAATGATGAATAGTTTACTATGACTGTTGATAATTAATTATCTACCTTGCAATTCTTATTTGATATACTGTTCAATTTTCCATCAGTGACAATGATGTTGCCTGAAGTTTCTATTATGTAACACATGAAACCCTCAATATATAATATATTTAACTATCAGTAGTCACTCTCTTTTAACTTCAAACACATGAGACACCTGAAAAATGTTCCCGTTAAGCCTGAAATGTTTGGTTAAGAAAGTGAGAGAAGGGAGGTTAAAATGTGTAAGTATTGGGATGATATTGCTGAAAGTGTAGTGCAGCGAAAGGGGAAGTAATTTAGGGCTTAAATTTATTCAGTAACATATTTTATTGCGTCTATTATTAAACAAAATTGCTGGCAAGTTTTAATAACACTTTAAATAATGAAACTGTTTACAGTCTACATACAAAATAGAAGAAGCCTTGCAAGCACGTAGTTGGTTGCAGACGGGTGTGGGTTCGCGTCCCGGCCGATGCTATGACATATAGAAAAAAAATAATTTATTTTTATTTTTAAAATGTTTTTAATTCGGAAAAGTCATATAAATAGAAAGTGCTAATGGATATATAATTGATTAAAATAAAGTTTAAATATATAAAAAACCTGAAACTTTTAGTTTTAAAATGGTTTGGGTCAATTAAATAATAAATGAATTCACAATAAATAGTTGAACAAGATTTATTTAAAAGGTCAACTATAAGACAAGCAGTAATTCCTGCGACTGATGAGACAGCTGCGTGTCATTAATTTTCTTAAAGAAAGAATGATAAGTAACTTCATGCTATCTTTTTGTAAAAACATAATATATTTAAAATCATTATATTATCATTGATAGATGGATCAAATATCTTTTTTGATTAAGGAGAAAAGAAAGAAAGACTCCTTAAGTGTAAATTGAAAAATTATGAGAAGCTAACTAATTTTAAAAAACAAGTTACCCTTTTATGTCATCGACATTCTTCATTTTAAAGAATGCATTCATTTTTAAATCATCTCTTGCGGAATTTAAAAGGTTGACATTTTTTTACTCAATATGAAGAGTTTGAAATAAGCTGCTAGGAATATGTAAGCAGTTTAAAAATTTTTCATCACATCGAAATAGTAGTTAAAAATAAAATCATCTTCTTGAATTAAACTGTAGTTTTATTTTCTTTCCTTCTCTCTCTTTTTAGCATCTAAAAGTTAGAATAAATATTTACTATATATATAAGTAATTTGGTTAATTTTTTTAAATTATGATGATTTGGGAGATAGATTCTAATACTGTTTAAAAGTTATCCATTTTCTTTCAGCTTTTTCTTATTAAATTTACACGTTGACAAATTAATATTAACTTCGGCTAACTATATGAATGATATTAGCTTAACATATATTATTTGTTTAAGTTTTCAAGTTTTTATCATGGTAATGAAGTGTTTTTAACTTTTTGCTGGTTTTCCTTTGTTCACCACCAAATTTCTACAATCGGACATTTTTCTAATAAATAGATTGTCTTATGATTGATACAAATTTCCAATATGTATATTTATGTAATAAATTAAGAAGCCAAGTCTGAGTTTGTCAGTTATGTCATCATTATCAACCATTATCAATCCACTGCAGGATGAAGGTCTCTCCAAGTTCAATCCATCTTTTCCTATCTTTAGCTTCTCTTCTCCCACATCACCTCTGCACACTTTCTTATTTCATCCATCCATCTCATATGTGGTCTCTTTCTGGGTCTTTTACAATCTCTTGGAATCCAGTTTAAAATTTCAATTGTCCATCTGTTATCATCTCTTCTAACAATATGTCAATCCCAACTCCACTTCAGTCTTTTAATTTTTTCAATGAGGTCACTAACACCAGTCAGTTATGTACCTGCTTCTTTTTCTTGTTATTTCATGAGTACCAATATAAAAAAACGTTAGTGCTTTTAAATTCCATCTATCATCTTCAATATTGGAATAGAGAATCAGAATATATTTTAAAATGTCTTCTGACTTTTTTTTTGACAACTCTATCCAGTGATAAATCTCTTAATTGTGAGATTCTTTATTGTTGATAAGTGGGCCAAAAAAATTGACTATTTGGTGAATGATCTCTATGGTTAATTGGTAATCAAAATGATTAATCATCCATCTTTTTGTCTGTCTAACTATTTAGCTATCTGTCCTACCAATCTACATCTTTTCCTATCTGTCTACTTATCTATCCACCCACCTATCTATCTATCTACCTACCTACCTATTTGTCTGTCTGTTTAGCTACCTATCAATCAATCCATCCATCCATCTATCATCTATATATAATTTTTATACATATCTGTATCTGTGTGTCTATTAGTGACATTTATGTTTTCACCATCATTTTTGGAAGCAATGAATGACCCAGTCATCATATTTTTTTTCTTCATACTTATTTATATTTTGAATCTTCTTTATTCTACTTCATTTAATTTTTCTAATGAGAAGCTTAGAATCTTTTGTATTTTCAGATGCTTCCTTTAACTTTTATAATGAAAAGCTTGAAGGTTTTTATATTTTTTACCTATAAATATAGTGTCATCTGCGTATCTATATTTTTAGTATTTCTTTTATCAATCCTAAATCCACATTTACTTTCAGCCAATTGGATTTCTTCATTATGTATTTGTTAAAGAATACTGTCTAATTCCTTTGACAAAGCCAATTCATGATAATCCATTTTAAATGTAGCTTCTAGTCTCATATAGATAGTTATCTCAAGAATAATGGAAAGTTATTTCTGTTGCATTCAATTTAGCACAATCTTAAATCCAAAGTCTTATGAAAATACATGCATATTTTTTTATTAATGTAAAAAACAAAAATTAACATATGTCAAGCATTGGTGGCTAGTGGTTAGCATAGCTGCTTTCCAAGCAGCTGGCCCGGATTTGCTTCCCAGTCAACGCTTTGACATATAATAATAATAAAAATTAACACATGATCCCTGCATTCACAATAGTTTTCACGAGCTAACTCTATTTACACTATTCAATTCTGCCATGATTAATGCTTATAAAATATCCAGCACTATCCAATTGGTAATTAGTTTATGGCATTTATCAATGAGAAATTTTAATCTGGATCAAATTTGTGTAGACATTTTTGAAATCTAATGCACTTTGAATTCAGCATCCATTTTTAATTCTTTCTTTTTTTACTATTAAGTTATCTGTCTGAAGTCTAAAACATCTGAATGTTTGAATTTAAGCTAACTTGCATATATAATTACAATATATAGATCTGACACAGTTCAGTATCTACATATTTTGATATCCCCATCTAGTATTCTGTATATTGCAGTTTTATTCCAATCCAGGTTAAGAAGTAGTAGTGGCCATAGTTATTAAAAACTTGAAATAACCAAAGTATATTGATACTGACTTTGTGCCAGATTTGTATAACTATGTAAAGGAATAGGCTTGAAGTCAAAATATTAGGGTGCTATTAAATTTCAAGGTAGTAACTTAGTAACACAATAATAAGTAAAAGGTAATTAGATGTTAAATGAAAAATGTTTTAAATCCAAAAATCTATAATCATTAAATCCATGTTCAAAATACCTTAAGTCGTAAGTCAGAAATGTATGGGGGCCACATAGAAATTTAATAAGCATTTTATCCAATGTTTATTAATTATTTAAAGATACAGTAGATAGAACCAGAAAAAAATAGAACTGGAAGAATATAAAGAGTTATTTTTAATGTCCATCAGCAATAATATCCCTAGTTTTTCAATCTTTCCGAAATCAGACACTTTTTTAAAAAAATATTTCACTTCCATATAATATAATGTATGTAAGAGATTTCATATTCTATTAAATACATTTTTTGGTATAGGAAAAAAAATTGATGCCTTCAATCTATAGGCTATTAAAATTTTTTCCCAGATTTAATGGAGTAAATCTTCTTCACTCTGAATATTGACATACTGTCAACATGTTCAATAGTCTTGCCCCTTAGAAGTGATTTGAAGTCTATTTGAATCTTCTATTATTGAATATTTTTCAGAATATCTCTGTTGTTGTCTTTATGATATGGTTTTTCTCTATAATTTTTTTCTGTCTATTTGATCATTAGTACTTTTGGTTATAATGTTTATTTGGTTTTTCATAGGTGAAATTTTTTTTTGATAATACAAATCTCCTAAAGAAAAATTCAAGATTTTCCTAGCTCATTTTCATTTCCAGTATCTTACAAATATTACTATACTATTAGTCATTGTCTTTTCTCAATACTTTTGGTCAGCCTTTTTTGATCTTGTCCAGTTTAAATTTAGCTTCTCTTTTTTTTTACAATTACCCCGTTGTATTTTCTGACATACATTTTAATTTTATTGGTTTGATTTATTATATTATATTTTTTCTCAAATATCTGTTTAATTATTTTTCTTTTTATGTTCCTTCATGATTCACTTATTTCCATCACTCATATGTAAAATCTCAAAATGAATAATAATATCTAAAAGTGATAGGTTATTGTCTCTGTTGTATTTAGCATGGTGATAAGTTTGTTATCTTATTCCAGCATTATTCAAAGTTTACATACGAGTAATTCATAAAGTATTTCATATTTTGCTCTTTTCTAAGATTTTATTAATAAATCTAAAGTCTTCTGTGTACTAATTGGGTTCAGTTATGTCTTTAATAATCTGGTTGTTGGAATATAAACTTGTATTATAGAAATGCTGAATAGATGTCCATGAAATTGTATTGATTTTGATTAATAAATAATAGGATTATACTGAATGACAGTTCTTTCAATATCTATCTGATAATAAAAGTCATTCTTTGTTGCTTGTTTTCTGTTATAGTATGATCTTACTTTAACTAACTCTTGAAAGTTATAAAACATAAGAAATCCATTGTCATTTTGACCACATCAAGTTTCTTTAGGTTATAATCATTAAAATTCATCACATGATCACCATCTCTATACTAGCACATAATTGTTGTAAACAAAGGCAAAACTCTTCATGAGTAGGCATTAGATAGGGATTTTATGCACAAGCCTTCTGGCATCCATTGATTACTCTGTTTGGCACAGGGTGGCACTACTGTATGGAGAGTTTTGCCTTTGTTTACAATCATTAAAATTCTGAAGATGTGAATGAAAATGACATCACCGTCTATTATCCGCTGATTACTAATGCTTATAATAGATTGCTCTAGAATAGAGTAATGAGAAATTCAAACATTGATAAATATATTTTAAACTATAAACAAATAAAAGGTTCTTTGAAAAATTGGGTATTTTAGGATTAGCACTGCCATAACATAATCGTCTGGCTATAATTTTTTTTACTTTGTGAATTATTGTAGCACTTTAGATTTCCATAATAATCACAACTACAGCACTCTGCCATTGCAAATATAGCAACAAAATTTATTATGGAAACCTAAAGTACTAGAATAATTTACAATGTTAGAATAATTATGGCTGAACAATTGCTTCATGGCAGTGCTAATCTTAAAGCACTGAAAATTGAAATGTTTATTTAGCTTGTCATTTTTATATATACAAACTTCACATGACCTCCTGTGTTACTGCCCATATAAATCTAGATAATAGCAATCAACCCATAATCTATCAACAATCTCAACATGTAAGGTGGTATCATCTTTATCTATGGTCTGATATCCTTATATGGGCAGTAAAGATTGCAACTTGATCACAGATAAAGATGTATCACCTTTATTGTTAATGGAGGTTGCCTTGATTACGTATTGAGATTGTTGATAACTTAAGCTTTGATTTAAACAATTCAAAACAAAACAAAACTCTCCACACAGTAGTGCCATCTTATGCTTTGTTTTGAATTGTTTAATAATAATTATGTGCTAGTATGAGATAGTGATCATGTGATGTTTAGTGGTTTAAGCTTTGATTGTTATCATCTATTTATAAACCTATTAAAGTCTTATTAAAGCTTTATTATCTTTATAAATTTAATCTCACACGGCTTGCTATGATTTTCCCAAATAAATGAAAAGTGATAAGCTGATTTGATACATTTACACATCATTTGATTTTTTAAAACTTATTATATATAGATGGCACTAGAATAGAAAAAAGAGAAATGCTCTTGTTTAGTGTGATAAGCTGAAAAATTCCGGTGACGGACAACATTTATGTCCAAGGGGGAAAGGTGCCTGCAGTCTTATTGGAACTAAAATATATAGCTACTAAATGATATCAGATCTAAGTAAGCAAGTTGACCTGATTTCAAACCCTTAAGATTTTTTTTTTACTTTCAGGCTGTTAGTAAACAGTTAAAAAAATAATTAAAAAATTGCCAGATGTATAACTGCATTTAATTCATCTTTGAATCCAATTCGAGATAAAAGTTAGAAACTAATCTGAAAATGGGGAATCAAACTGCCTCACAAGCCGATAACTATTGACTGCTTAAGTTTAGTTCTAGATGGCGTTAGAGCTGAAAAAATAAAAATGTTCTTGCTATTTTATTATTATTTAAACGTTTTCTCGTTGTTTCTTACTATACCGTAGCCTTTCTTTAAATTCTCATTCTTGCTTTGAAGTTTTTTTACACACATATAGTAAACAAGTATTTATTATGTATAAAACATGTTATTTGTTTATACAAATATTTACTTATTTATTTTTTAAATTATATGTGAGAATTTTATTTCTCTTTGTGAGTTTTTTTTTTTTTTTGAATCTCTGGCTCGAGGTCATTAAACAAGAAACAAATTAATGAACAAGATTTTTTTTCTCTCTCCTATTTTTTCTCTCTCTGTAAATGAAAAGACAGATTGGTATCACGAAAACTATTTGCTTTTTTTACATCTTTGTTTTGTGAATGAATCATCTTATTGTAGAGAGAATTTAAAGATTTTTGACAAGAGATATAGACCAGAATGAAATCGACTCAGTTTAAGAGTTCACTACATTATTTTAAATTTTTGACTCTATATAACTTATTAAAATTGTTCAATCTATTGTGAGGACTATTTTAAAAACAATTATTTTTTTAAAAGTAGAATTAGCACATCAGCCTGCATATCTCGAACCCGAGATAATTTTTTTTTGAAGATGCTTAGGAAATTTTTCGGGTAGTTTAATTCATAGCTAGCACTTCTAATTAGTTAACATTAGTTGGTTAAATAGTATTTAGTTACCTTTGGCTAGCAAATAAACTAAGAATGGAAAAATATTCAAATTCTCACCAAATAATAATTGACAAGCCTGGGGAGTATTGCCTTCTCATTTATAATTATTTTTTATTTGGACTATTAAACAAGACTTCGCTCTTTTACCGATTAAAAAGGCTGTTTTGCCAGTATATATATATTGTAACGAGACGGAATATATGTTGCTATGCTCTTATTTAAAGACCCACACAAATTTGGGCAGCATACGTAATGAAATTTTTTTTCCCTCTAGGCGAGGTGTAGCTAGCTGCGATTGGCTATTTGGTCTTAAAGGTATGGCATTAAACCTGATAAGGCAAGTCAGTTATTTGATGATTTAACTGTTTTTTTTTAAAGTGGTTCTATGATAATTACTGAATGAGTGGGGTAGAATTCACACTTTCATTACTTCCCTTACTTCATCTTTTCTTAATCCTTGTTATGCGACAAAGTCCAAACTCAAGAAGAATGTACACATACTCTATTTCAAGGTATATTTATTCTGTATCTAATGTGTGTATTAAATATGTGTATAGTGTGATTTATTGGAAAATAGAAAAATGAACAACAGGCAACTAATTAAATTTAACGTTTAACAAATTTTGATGATGATTTCCATTCATGATTGTTTTATAACAAAATTAAAGTGTTTTGATTAATTTAAGCATGATCATCCTTCATTTGCGTTCATTGACTATTTACTAACCCATACCTTTGATCCCTACAAAGGATGGTCATTCATCATTCTAATTTAATGATTTCAACTTTATAAAAGGAAACCTATATTTTAACAATTAACTCTGCTAACTAAGATTTCTAATATCAATTGTTCATTAATTTCTGATCCGTCTATCTATATTTTACCATTTGTTGAAGGTTTCTCTTATATTATGAACCTCCTCCTATACAGGTGCCATATAAATCTATGATAGGACAGACCAATCATCCAAAGGTTTAGTCATACATTCCGAAAAACAAATAATTAAATTAATTGAATGCAAACATCGAATATAAAAAATATTGTAACTGTCAAAGTGGTAGTGCTTAATATTGGATAAAAAATAAAGTCTCACCTTTCAAATCAGTAGACTAAGGTATCAATTGGCAAGCAAGTTTGGGAGTCTGCACGTAAATTTTATTATTAAATGAAAAATAAAAAAAATAGAATTGATAGCTTTCTGTCCCTTTAGAATAATTGACAGTTGGATGGATTGATTCTCTGTTTCAAAAGAAAGAAACCAATTTGACAAGTGAAATAAGAATATAAAAAAATTATAAAAATATAATTTGAGATATTAATCCAGCATAGTTTAACCATAGTTCAAAGTCTTGTAGTTCACATTGTGAAATATCCAAGTATCTTTGTCTTTAGGAAAGTTCCTTTACATGAACTGGATGGTAGTTCATCAGATAATCTTTGGTCACCACCTAGATCTTCATGTTGGTGACTCAGATAACTATCTTTCCCATGCTGAGAGAATTTCTTTGCTTGATTGTAGTGTATTGTAGATCTTTTTACTATCATGTTTGTCATGATGTTAATTTGAAATGATAATTGTATCTGGAATCATGTTTGTATGATGAGCAACTCCATTCCCACGATGTTTTATACTTCCTAGCCACACGTGATTTGTTGTTTTCTAGCTTATAACTTGGATTAAAATGTAAGCTTTATAGAAATTGGTAATGGGTTCCTTAACTGATCTTTTCAAGTTGTAACTGTACTGTCTTATGAGCTCTACTATTGAGGATAGTTAAAATAACTAACTTTAGAAATTTAAAAAGTAAATTTTTTTAAAGACATAATTTACTCTCCTTCCTTTTCTTTTTTCTTTAAAAAAAAAGTTGATCTATATTATCTTATCTTTCACTGATTGGTGTATGAGTTTCAAGATCCTGCTTTTATTTTCATTATTGATTTCATTTTGACGTTTATAGAATTTTATACTGGATTAATAAATAATAAAAAAATTAACATGAATGATTTCTTCATTCGAGTAATCAATGGATGCCAAAGGCTTGTGCATAAAATTCCCATCTAGTGCCTACTCATCCAATATCCCCAGACTAGTTTCTGGCTTATGGCCTTCATCAGTGAGGAGCCTTGGATCTGAGAGCACTGCACCTAAATCATAGGATCTAATGTAACCCTCCAGCAACCACCTTTTATCTCCATTTAACTACAAAACTATAAGTTTTAAACTGAAAACACCTTAATGTTTTCAATCCAAGCCCATTAGCTTATATAGTCATATGGGTCTGAACCCAGTTCAGCACCCATACATTTTGGTGTCTTTGGTTCTTTAACAACCATAGCCACCACTATCTTATTAGGCAGGATTGGTTTTAAGCCAATAAACATCACATGACCACCACCTCTTATGCTTGTGTATAACTGTTGTTAAAACAGGCAAAACTCACTATATATATTGCCACACACAGCAAGCTAGAGTAATCAATGGATGCCAGAAGGCTTGTGCATAAAATCCCCATCTAGTGCTTACTCATCCAATATCCCCAAACTAGTTTCTGGCTTATGGCTAGATGGGGATTTTATGCACAAGCATTCTGGCATCCATTGATTACTCTAGCTTGCTGTGTGTGGCAATATATATAGTGAGTTTTGCCTGTTTTAACAACAGTTATACACAAGCATAAGAGGTGGTGGTCATGTGATGTTTATTGGCTTAAATATAATTTTAACTAACAATTTTACATAAAACTGATTAATATATAATTAATAATATCTTAAAGACTATGTTGGTAGGTTTAGTCTTAAATATGGATGTGCAAGTGGTGATGTTTTTGTAGTCAATTTGATGTGCCCCCACAATATATTACATCGGACAGAATTATAAAGCAAAATAATATTGGTCAGCCATTTGTACATCAGAATCAGCCTGTTATGTTTTAAGATCAATTATTATAGCCATACTCATGCATAATTTGTGTAGTAATTAAATATTCTAAAACCTTAAATAGTAATAGAAAGAAAATTACAGTAGAAAAGTTCATATGAAAAGATAAAATAGTCTCCCATGTCACTCAAATCCCCACATGAAATTGATGCTAGATTTTAATTTTTTTTGATGATGATGAACTACATATTCTGATTGGTATAAACCCACTAAAACATATTCATAAAGAATATATTTTACTATATTGAAATCATTTCTTTGGTGATTGGCTTAAGAATTACCTAAATTTAATAGCATTATTTTATAGATATATCTAAGGTATTCTGAAGCATCACATCACATAAGCAATGATTATTGATGATCATAAAATTCTTTTTTAACATAAACCTGGTCAATAACTCAGTTATGGTTAAAAATATCCCAAGAGTGATTTATAATCACGAATAAATCATAGAAATAAGACAGACATACAGAGAAGAATATATAGCAAACTTAAATATAAACAACTACTGTACATGGTTACATATAACAAATCCTACCAATTTCATGAATTAGTTTAACTTTTGATATTTTGAAGTTAGATATATAATTTAATAACTGAAACACACAGGCTTATTATATACTTGTGTTTATATATGTAATATATAGGGTATAAGAGCACAGACTTTCACATGACCCACCACTCTCTACACTATTTCATAACACTGATACACTCAAACACATGCATGTCGAAAAGATAAACAATCACCAATATACATATTTCATGCTAAACCAGCAATCATCAGTTGGTCCAGATTATCGTCTCCACACATATATGCCATAAGTGCTCAAATATATATTAAGATAGCCAAACCTCACACTTTAATGGACAGGCTTCAATCTACTACACACTCCAACTTTTCAACCCATCCATCTAATTGAAAATCTGATGATGGAATGCTCGAAGGCCAAGATTCTTGTCACACCCATGTTGACCTAAGGTCAACCTGACCCCTCATGTACAGGACATAATCCATTTAATACATATACAATATAGAAATTTACCTCAATATGTAAAAGTATATGATTATGAAGTTTAGAGAGCATTCTAGATATATTTAATAAGTGAGAATTAAAAAAAATACATTGTTGACTTTCCAGAAACCATTGCATAAACTTATGAGTTCAGTGACCTATTTTAAAATCCCTTTTAATTGTATTTAGAAATCCATAGAATCTTTTGAAGATCAATCTCTTTCACATACTTTTATTTTTCAAATGCAGAATCTTTAAATTCTTAAAACTGATATTTATGTCAAGTGTAATTCATAATCTGTAAGATTGTGAAAAATGTCATTACTGTACTTCTAAGAAATTATACAATGAGAATTTATAACTCATGATGCATTCAGTATATCAAGCTTTTGATTTACTGGATTAAATGTTGTCAGTTATAATGGAGAGAGTGGTGGTAATGAAAAGTACTCTACATCTTTTCTACTGTGTTCTCTTGATAGTGTTGGTTTGGTATAGTATTAGTTGCCATGTATATAAGGGAAAGATTTCAGATACTCTTATAAATTGACTTACCACTTCCAGCTGTTCCGTAAAAGCTTGTCTCATGAATAAGTGCAGTGACACTTCTGAATGTGCCTTGTGTCTGGTTTAGGTCTAGCAGTTTCTAGCACTAATGGGAATTTGCCCACTGCTCAGTCATATAATGAAATGATATTCATATTGCTGTTCAACATTGATAGTTGTTGGCCGACCTTCTTTCCAAATGGATTGACTATTTATGACCAGACCTCCATCCATAATGGAAATAATTGGATTGAGAATTATCACCAATTGGTCCATTCTTGACATTAGACATATGTTATTTATTTGTATATCCATTGGTCTTTGGTGATGAATGCTTAACCCGATCAAAATAACATGGAATCTGGTTCATCAATGTTTTTATTATTTTGATCACTGTGTAACTCAATAATGTAAAAAATATTTTCATTTGAATATAACTTAATGGGGCTAGAAGTACCGTTTTAAATTTTGGATTCTGGAGTTCAAAGTCCATGAATCATGGCTCAATTCTGACACTTTTTAACTTATCATAAACTCCCAAGCAAGCCATCATTAAATTTTGATATAGCTATACTGCTAGAAGAAAGTATATTGAGAGTGGCAAACAGTGGCAAATTAATATTGATGATGATGAGCAAGTGTTATTACCTGATCTCAGTTACATGTTGCATTGTTACTCTATGAGCATCAGAGGATCAAATATCTAAATACTTAAAACATTTTTATAGAGAGAGATAGTTGGAGTTTTAAATTGAATTTCAAAAGATGGTAAAAGACCTAGAGAGAGATCAAATGTGAGATGGATAGGAATTTTTCTGGTGTGACATTAGAATAGAAGCTATGGGTTGAAAAAACTGGATTGAATTTGAAGAGACTTTCATTCAGCAGAGTCAATAATATTTGATAATAATGGACTCATTTAACTTCTGCTAGACTACTTATCTTAATTTTTTTATTTCTTCAATATGTTACCATTGTAGATTGTCTACCTCATGTAGTTTTATTTAGCAAATTGTTGAATTGGGGACATTTAATAAAAATAAACCTAGCATTAACACCAGGGGCATTCTAAACATCAATTTTTTAAGAGGTGTAGTAGCATTTTCAGTTACTGAGAGTGAGCTTAATAAAGTGTTTATATGGATTAATACCCTGAAGATTTTAGTGCAATAGCAGAATGGAATATTCTAAAGCTGAGTTAATGGATCCCGATCTTATTCTGTCTGTCACTTCTGGAATTTAATTTTTTTTACAAAACTCATGAGCAATCCACCAGTTATTTATTATTATTTTTATTATGGATTAATTAATAGATATTTTAAGTTAGTACTGAGGTTATAAAAGGTTATGAAAGATGACTAAGCAAAAAATTAAAGAATTATGCTGTTTTAAGTATTTTGTTAGTTGGTTATATGACTAAGGTAGAAGCAAAAGACAATATAGTAGTATGAGCACATGATAACATTTGAATATCATCATTAGTGGTAACTGGCCATTGCTTATCACCTTTTTACAATTTATTTTGCACTTTAATTTTCAAACTATTTCTTAAACTTAAGCGAGTTCTTATACCCTTAAGATGTTGATAATCAAAGTAGTAAAAATTTCATGGATAAAACAAGCTTCTACCAAGAATAGAAGTTTAGAAATTATGACTTATTAAAATTATCTAAGATGATTGCTTTATCTAGAATGAATTTGTATATAAAGCAAAGATTGGACAGAAATATAAATAGCAAACGGACGGATAATAGCTTTTACTTTGCATGAGTATGAGGAGTATCAAGTTATCAATTTGAGTATGGAGATTCAGGTATTTAGTATTTCAAATTCATCTGAGGACAAGGCTATTTATGAAATGCATGCATAATGAGAAGGGATGGATTGAGAATCTGTGTTGGTGAAGGAATGTGGAAGGGCTGCATTAAAAAAATATAAAAACATTCGAAAATACTAGATGTAGATGTCAGTGAAAGCAAATAGAATACTAGCTTTTTAGGAGATTGGTTTCAGAGAATAAGATCATTCTAATTTAACGCCTTTATGTTATAATATTTGAGAGATTATTAAAGACCTAGAAAAAGACTACATATAAAACAGATGGATGAAGTAGACAAGTCAGTCAATGTGATATAGTGAATCAGAAAAACAGGAATTAAATTTGAAATGACCTTCATTCTGTAGTAAATATGTAATGCTTGAAAACAATGACAGTTAAAATGGATATGAATAGATAAAGATTACACCATAAAATGGATGAACTATAATGTGAGAAATGAAGTTGTAAAAGTTCAATGTTTTGATAATAAAAGCAGATGTAATAGAATATAAGTAAGTATTGACTTAGGACCATATGAAAAATATATAAATAGACTTTTATCTTGTGGCTGCTGAAAGAGTATTCTTCCAGTTTTATCATCTTGTTTAAAATTGAACTGGTGTGGATGTTTGTTTATCTTCTGTATAGTTACAATTTAAACATTTCGTTTGTAAAATTTATAGAATATTACATAATTTAACATTGTCTAATATTGGTACAATGTAAATTTTAACATTTCATAAGTGCTAATAAGAATATTAATTTAGAAAATGGATTTAAAGTAAATGATTTATATATATATATATATATATATTCACATTCTCACTTCCAGACACTTCAAGATTGGCTCATAAATTACTATGTGAATGCTGAAATAAGATGGTTGCTCTTATTTCATTAACGGCTTTATCTAGTGGTTAGGGCAAGAGAATTATTATGTTATTGCTTTGTTTAAAACAGCACTGGTGTAGAGGTTTGTTTCCTTCTATATAGTTAAATAAAATTTAGTAAATAATAAGTTAGTAGTGAGGTTGAAAGATGTGAAGAATCTATAGTTGTGCATGCAAGGGTGTTTATATAAAAAATAACTTTCAGCTGTTAATTTTGGCTGTAAATTAGACTTTTTTTAGTTCCTCTGAATACAAATGATTTTTTTTTAGTGTAACCTTATAGAAGTATCTTAATCATTAGACATCTATCAAAAGAAGATCTCACAACAAACCTAATTACTTCCTCCAAATCTTTTTTTATTTTGCTCCACTTCTTCAATATTGTAATTATGTTTCTATTTAAGATAATGTATCAATAGTATAATTCCTTTACTTTATAATCTCATTTATTGTTTTCAATATTTCTTCTCAACCATTTAACTTACACTAATTACTCTTTCTCCAAATCTCAATCTCTAAACTCTTCAATCTTTTCTTCTCCTTTTTTTAAATTGTTGGCATCTCTGTTTTACACAAAAAACATTCTCCAAAAATATTTAGTAAACTAGCAATTATATAATTAACATTTTATTTTTATAAGGATGATTCCTTTTTAAAAAAATTAACGAATGTATATTTATTTAAATATGTTCAGCATCATGGATTAAAGTAAAAAACACGGTGCCCCTTTTTTATGCCATTATTTATGATGCTGACATGCTAGGGTTTAACTATGACATACATACATTGATTCAGAGATGGCACTGTAAGTAGCTTGGAGAAAGAATATCTTTTTCACTAGAACACATTGCATATAACTGTGTGATATGGACTTAAGTAAATGCTTTTATTTAGCTTAGAAATTCTGTTTGTTTATATATCTGTTTAAATTTTTTAATTGAATTTTAACATACTTCTATCAAATGGATTTCCTTCAAATTTTGTACATCCATTAAGAATTGATGACAATGTAATATGACACTGAAATATTTTATAGTTGTCCAGTATAACAGTCTTGGTGATCTCAATTTCAAAATGTATGATATTGTTTCGGTAAGTTTTCAGCGAAACACACGAGATGGCAGTATTTTTTTTAAAGACACTTTCATTGAAAATTTGCTAAAAAGCATTTGCAGTTATTAAAAATAAAAACAAATGAGTTATTCTTTAATTAAAAGTTGATTTTTAATAGGTGAATTTCATTTCGTGAACTAGAAATACATCAATATTGTTCTTAATTCTTAGTTTGCAATTTGAATATGAATAGTTACAAAACTTTTGTCACAAAATATCTAACAACTAAAGAGTAAATAATAATAATAATAACAACAACTACAACAACAACAATAATAATAATTTATAAAAAATAATTCATTTCTTAGAACACCATAGGTGTCCATAAATTAATTCAATCATAATTTGGGTTGGTGTATTAAACTTGAAATAAAAACTGGGGGCATCTTTAAATGAATTCATTTACCAGTTTTAAAACAAATGATTGAATTAATTTATTTATGACACTCCCTACTTTTATTTCAAGTTAAATATATCAATTCAAATGATGTTCTAAGAAAAAAATTATTTGTTTTTTTTCTCTCTCTCATGTGTCATAGCATCAGCCAGAAGCAAACCTGCTAATCCAGGACAACTGCTTGTAAAGCAGCTGACGCTGACCTCTTGACCAACAATGCTCGACAAATTATTTGTTTTTAATGCATTATTTCTCAAATTAAAGAAAATGATTTTTTATAAAATATTTTCTATATATATTATTTAAATTTATGTTGTACCTATAAAATTAAGATATTAGAATAAATTACATCAAGCAGTGGCATATTAATTAATACCAATGATGATGGATCAAGTATTTGAGCATAGTCTTCTGTTGCCTAGTTTTACTCATCACATCTATTTAATAAATAATCAATTGCAGGTCAAAGTTGTTGTTTTTTATGTCTTAGAGAAATCCATCATGCTTGTCAATTATCAAGTTGCAAAGAATTTAGCTCAAGCTGAGGATAACTAGATACCCATTTACTGACCAATGTTGGATGGAACAAGTTGCAAAGAATTTAGCTCAAGCTGAGGATAACTAGATACCCATTTACTGACCAATGTTGGATGGATTGCTGAAGTTGGTCATGGGCAAATTGTTTGAGAGAAAAATCCTGTCTTTTGAAAAGAATTTCATTTGAACCAAATTTGAACCTCAAGGTTTAGGTAGGGCAAACAAATTATACTACTACTAGTAATGTCTCTAAGGTCAGTCGATCAGGCATATGCCCAAAGTCCTGAGGGCTGGTGCCCTGTACTGAGCTATGTGGTTTTAATTAACATCCAATATATATCTTATGCATTAATAAAATAGGCTGAGGGACCAATATTTGATACAAGTTCTTATATATCTAACTAAAGCTTGCTTTTGAAATGAAGTTCACCAAATTTCCAAATGTCTCATCATTTGAACATTTTTATAAACAGCCAACAGCTGATAGTTTGTAACCAAATAGTCCCATACCACTGGCTGGACTAAAATTAGTGGTGGGGGTAGTGGGAAAATCCCACTTGCCTGGTCCATCCAGCAACACTGCTTACATTGGCACTATGTTCAATGATGGGGGCATGATACATTTATTTAGTCACTTTTTTATTTACCAGGGCCTACACTCCATATTTGTTTCCAGGGCCTCAAAAGCCAAAGGAAAACAGCACAAAACCTTTGATATATAAAATCATCAAAACAGCATAGTGCCATCAAGTGCAAATCATCATAATCAATGGATGCAGGAAGGTTTGTACATAAAATCCTTATCTAATGCCTACTCATCCAATATCCCCAGACTAGTTTCTAGCTTGGAATTGCATCAGTGAGGAGTCTTGGATTTAGGAGCATTGCACCTAGATTTCAGAATCTAATGCAACCTTCCACCATCCATCTTTTACCTATTTGGTTAATTATAAAGAGCTAGGAGCCCAAGACAAAAACACTATAATGTTTCCAATCCAAGCTCACTTCTATAGTTAGATTTATAGTCAACTAAATAGATAAAAGGTGACTGCTGAAGAGTTGCATTAAATCCTGAGATCTACGTACAATGCTCTCAATTCCAAGGCTCCTCACTGATGATAGCTAGAAACTAGTCTGGGAATGTTGGATGAGTAGGCACTAAATAGGGATATTATGTACAAACTTTCTTGCATCCATTATGAAAACTTGCACTTTCTGGCACTACTGTTTGGAGAGTTTGGTACTCTTATTAACAACATGTGTAACCATATAAAATGGTGATCACTTGACGTTTTGATGGTTTTATATCTCTTCTGCCCAATGGGCTAATGGTGACTACTGGTTTTTGAAAAACCAAAAACACCAAAATGTAAAGATTCTGAACTGAGTTCAGATATATATATATATGATTATACAAGCAAATGAGATTCAGTTGGTGTTTTCATTTTGAGCTTCTAGCTTTATAGTTAACAAATAGGTAAAAGGTGGCAGCTGGAGGATTGTGTTAGATTCTGAGATTTAGGTGCAATGTTCTCAAATCCAAAGCTTCTCACTGATGAAAGCCACAAGCTAGAAACTAGTCTGGGGATGTTGGATGAGTAGGCACTAAATAGAGATTTTTATGCACAAACATTCCTGCATTCATTAATTATAAAGGCTTGCACTTGGTGGCACTACAGTATGTTCACATAAGCGCACATAAATAAGAATGGTCATAAATATTTTTCCTCTGAAGAAAAATAAACATCATTTAATTATTTTTTTACTTTTTAAATGCACATTTAAAAAAGCTAAAGCTGCTGAAGAAGATAAATTTACTTTGGTAGTTTCGTTTCTAAAATAAAAAATGACTTTTTTTCATTTTACGATCCGTTTTATCTTTGGAAGGAGTGTTAGACCAGGTGTGGTCTCTGTTTTGGTGGGAATATTTCAGTCACCATTTCAAATCAAAGCATCAAATAAAAACATGACCAGAAATCTGGATTGATACACCAAGATTGACAGTTTCTGAACTTTTGTGACCACTGTAATCTTTTAATTAAAATGTGAACAGTGGTCTATTCTATTAGATTTAAAAAGTGACTAATTGAAGCACCGGGAGCCAATCTGAAAACTATTGCTGTATTGTGAATAATCTTGCACTCAAACTTATATTATATATCACGTATTTAGACATTTTAATATACAAACACATTGATATCCATGTATATGCTCATATTTACATATAAATATTTATAAAGTCATTCGATAAAAAAAAGTCTATTCTCTATGTATAATAATTATGATTTATAATTAAATTAATCCGTTTTTCTGGCCCTTTCTTTCTCCAATCACTTAAGTTAGTACAAAACTCCGTCGTTTTGGGCTAGACACGCCAATCTCTTTGTAACCAACTGTGATGGAGAGATAAGTATTCGCGCAAAACAACAAATACACCCTTTAATTACAGTCATAACTATTTTACCTCTAATTTTATTTTTTTCTTTATTTGATTTCTAACATTTTATTTCTTAGCCTTGTGTTGTTGGTGTTTTTTGATTTAGAAATACTGAATATTTATTTGTTGACATAACAACATTTGCATATAAAAATAAAAACGGTCCTATTTCCAATGTATTATTATTTAAAGAAATTTTGATGTGTGTCTAACATCGCTATGGTATATTCTACAATTCCCCATGAGTTCCCTCGTTCGCTAAATTTAATAGATTTACTTTTAAAAGTAACTTTGAAACTATTATTGCCAAATAACTTTTAAAATAAGCAGTATGTCAGGGTTCAAAATATTTCAAATATTTTATGAATGAAAAATACCGGCTATTTTAAACCAAAATGGCTGCAAAATATTGAAAAGTAAATAATTAAATTATTTCTGTCACAAATCTCAACTGTTTTAAAATTGTATTGGAAAATGCTTATTCTATAATAATAATAAGTTTATTTTTTTATGGTTTCTAATATTTTTAAACATTAATCTGACCGCATTAATTTTTATAATAAAGTCAACTATTTAAAAAATGCGGTGGCGTACATAAAAAGGTCAATAATAAATAGAAACTATGCCAGAAAGAATTTCTACTGCAATTAATGTAGATTAGAATGGCAGTTTCTGGAATGTAAGATCTTCAGATGGATTCCATTCTGGCATTCAAATTTTATACGAATTTCTTAGCCATAAAGCCTTTTGATTGTTTTTGCTTATGGCCATACTATGTTTAACACATCAGTTCTTGTCCAATCACTGAAGTTAAGCAATGTTAGGCTCAGTTAATACTTGAATGGATAACTGTCGGGAATTCTGAGTGTTGTAAGCCTATTTTTTTCCTCCTCAGATTGGTTCTAATTCTGGCATTTCTAGTGCTTAAACTTCTTTTGAACTTCCAAGCACAAAAGCCATTCGATTAATTTAGAAAATGCGGAAAGTTTGAAGAGAAAAATTATCCAAAAATTATATATTTCTAAGTTATATAGGTATATAGAGGTACAGCCATATATAAAAAGTTTAGGTTCTCCTAGTGTTGTAATGCAAACATTGCAATCATTGTCAATCATTATCAATCCACTGCAGATTAAGATCTCTCCAAGTTCAACCCATCTTCTCTAATCTTTCTTTTATATGTCAAAGCATCGGCTGGGAAATGAATCCCAAGACAACTGCTTGTAAGGCAGTTGCGCTAAACACTTGGCCACCAATGCTTGACATCTCTAATCTTTAGCCTTTCTTTCCCACATATCCACACACTTTCTTATTTCATCCATCCACTTCATATGTGGTCTCTTTCTGGGTCTTCTACAATTTCTTGAAATCCAGTTTAAGATGTCAATTATCCATCTATTATCATCTCTTTCAGCAATATGTCCAGCTCAATTCCACTTCAGTCTCTTAATTCTTTCAGTGATGTCAATAACACCTGTTTGTTCTCTTACCCATGTATTTCATTTTCAATCTTGTCTTGTTACTTATATCACGCATCTCTCCATACTTTTTTGAGTAGTCTGAAGTCTGTATATTGCTTTTCTGTTAAGTATTCAAGTTTCACACTTATAAGTAATAACTGGTAAAACACATTTATTAAAAATCTTCTTTTCAAACATATAGGTTTATATCTATAAATATTAAGTTACATCTACCAAAAGCACACCAACCAAGTTTAATTCTATGATTAATTTTATCCATTAACTAACTTTTTAATGAGTTCTTAAAAAATTTAGTGTTAAATTAAAAATTAAAAGTAATATTGCTTTATATATGGAGTATTTGAAACATTAAATATAACTTTAATGCAGTTTTAGCATTGCAAAGCCATGACAAACAAAACCATTTTTATTTTGAATATAATGATGCATTTGGAAAGAGTGCTCAGAACCAAAATGTATTAAAGTTATGTTTAACATTTTCAATATTTTCTCCATGCATGAAGCAGGATTTGTATTATCTTTAATTTATAACAGTTCAGTGTTGGAGTTGTCATGGTTTTTTTTATTTTTATTAAATTATGCTAAAAAAAATTGAAAAGCACATTAATTTAAAATCAGAAAAACTGCAGGTCTCTGGAACTTCAAAATGTATAAAATAAAGCAGTATATATAACATATAAAAAGTAGATAAAGTATTGAAGTAATAATTACGTATTTCATGCATAAATAAACGAATTCAAAATACATTAAAACTGTATTTATGCGTTTTTAAATATATACAGCTGTTTAATAATAACATACAAAATAGCATAATGTTCTCTACTAAACTGTAGGTTTTTACTAGCAGTTGAATGTATTTTAAAAGTATATTAATAAAATTTGAATTTTCCTCAAGCATTACTAATTTCAACTCAGTGATGGAAATAGTCCAACATGTAACTACAATAAAATGTTACTATTGCAAACATTCAAACTAACATCTCATATCTATCCATCTCACACATGGACTCTTTACAGATCTTTTACAATCTCTTGGAATCAAATTTCAACGTTAAACAATTTTCACAGATAAGGTTTGCTTTTTTTAAATATTACTAAATATTTATTTGCTGTCTAATATTCTAACTCAGTAATAATTTAATAAGCACATAAAAAAAATCATTAGTTCATATGTTAATTATTTTATTTATGCAAATGCTTTCTGTACTACTTACTCCATGGTGCATATATGCCTATTAAATCCTTAAAATAAATAAAAGACAAATAGAAATAATTAAATATAATGTTAAGTTGTTTGTTTAAATTATAAACTATTTGTGTATCCATGTATTTCAATATAATGTATAGCTCTGAAGATTACTGACCAATTGAAACTGTAAGGTTGATTAATTTAAATAAAATAAACATTCTTAATTAGATGTTAATCAGTCATCTACACATGTGTTATTTAACCATATTACCATCTCTACAATGTTATATAGAGAATGCAGGAACTCAAACCAAAGCACAAGAAAGAGACTTTGAAAGGGTAAGAACAGCCGTCTTATCTTTGTGCCTAAATTCAATTACATAGGCCAATCTAAAGCATTTTTGAATAAGAGCATGAAGATCTTATTTTCATCATTTTACTTCCATTACATTTATTTATATTATTAACCCAATATTAGATGATATTCATTTCAAATGTGTTTATTAGATTGACCTATATAATTGAATTTAAGTACAATGGTAAGGCGGCATTCTTTTCTTTTCAAAGTCTTTATCTTGTGCTTTGGATTGAGTTTCCTGCATACTTTATATAACATTGTGGAGCTAGTAATATGATTAAACAGCACATGTGTAGATGGCTGATTACCATCTGATTAAGAATTACTAATAAAACTATGCTAGTAAATAATATCAATTACATTTATTAAAATAAGCATTGTAACAGTAATATGAAAGATGAATTTGTTAAATATTTTATAATTTATCAATGCGTAAAAAAGGATAAATTGATAATACTTTGTAAAGTCAAATAGAAATAGTTAATCATTAGTGTTCCAATGTACATTTACATTTGATAATTGTTAGTAATAATAAAACTATCTAATAGGGCTATTGTTTGGAAGTTTATAAGAAGTTTGAGAGCTGGAAAGACCAGATTTGTGAAATTAGAGGGTGTTAAGCTCCAAAGTCAGCTACTATACCAGTGTACCAAACAACACAGGATATAATTGGCAATGATAGTATGCAATTGACTGAAGTCCTATTAACAAAAGTTAAGATTTCATATTACTGTTTATATCTATAAATGAATATCATTCAGTCAGTTATAGTGTAGTAATATATTTATTATCATTAGTCTATCTAACTGCAGGAATTACACACACACACACACACACACACAATGAAAATTTATGTAAATATCTAATAAACAAAATGAACAAATGTTTCTAATACTGAAAGAACACAAATTATTAAAAAGAAGATCTATAAGGAAATAATAAAAAAAACAGGTGTTTGATAAGAATAACTGAATTAGTATTGCAGTGTTCTGTTAATTAATAGCTGAATTAATTAGAAATTATTATAAATAATTATGTAAGTTTTGAATTTTTCATAGTTAATGATGTATATAAGCATATAATTTGTGTAGGACAGGAAGCAATTTTACATATATATAGACACACATTTATTAATTAAAATTTTTTGGTAATTTTTATACTAAAAAGATAGACTTAGATATTTGGGTGCAACACAGATTTCAATGTTTAATTGCTACTACTATTAACAAATAAAAGCTAAGGTGTATGGCTATAATAATAAACTCATATATAGGCCTGTATAGTTTGGTGACTGATAAAGTTGCACACTTTAAGATTCAAGGTCCATACTTTGCAGCCAACTTTGTCAATTCCAGTGCCCAAAGTTTTTAAGAATTCCCAATCAATAAAGCTATCAGTGGTTATTTTTAACTTGTACTGTTATTTTACCCAATATATTGTATAAAAAATGTGACTTGAGTATCTTATCAATGTAATACAAAAACATTACAAAATTTTTATTTAGGAATGTTCTTTTAAAATCTAAAGAAATGATGAAATAAGACCATAATGCCAATCAATATGTTCTTTGACTTCAGTCTACTATTATAAAATCACATCTATATAGAAGTGAATATGTGATATGGTAACAGATATCCTAAAAATAATTTTATAGTGTTTTCGTTTTTGTCGAAGAAGCAGAATCCATTCATATTATAAAGATTATATCATACAAACTTTGAAGATGTACAATTTTTATTATCTTTATTGGGAAGATATAGCTGAGGATAGAATTACCAGTAGTCATAGTGATGAAGTCTTATAGAAAGAAAAATTTTCGCAAAAGTTAATGTAGACATACTTATGATTCAAAGATTGGTTTGTATAGTTATTGTCAAACTGATTGCTAATGTAGTAATACAAGTAGGAGTACTATAATAATAATAATAATAATATCATATTTTTTTGTTTTTTCGTAATGACCCTACCCTATTTATTTGTGAGTGGCTACTACTGCTGATGACATACATTTTTACATTACACTCCTACATACTCATTACATAAAGTGTAAATAATTAATAGACTGTTTTGATAATGTAGAATTTTGAGAATATAAATTTGTATTATGTATATATATTAAACCTGATTTTCCTGAAAGCTAATTTGTTTTTCAAATATAATCACATGATAACAGCTACAAGCTTATTTAAACCCATGAATCCAATCTGTTTTCACAGCAATCTCCCTAAGTAAAAGACACTGTTTTTTACTTAAAGTGGTTGCTTTGATAAGAGATCGAAGATTCTTAGTTTAGATAAACTTGTGGCTGTTATCACATAACTATATATATATGCAACTGTATTTTATTATAAATTTTCATTAATGACTCATTAGAAAATCAAAATAATACATATGACCATAATATATAAACTCAAATGTTTATGTCATAGCTAATAAGTTAAGTCAAAAATTAAATTGGAATTAAGACTGAAGTGCCATTACCCAGTTATGTCTTTTCTTTCACTTCCTCTTTTTTAATTTATGAATTAAAAAGATCCTACTAAAAGCCCTGGTCAGTAAAACTGTGCAAATTAAAAGTTGTTTTTAACATTAGAGAAAAAAAATTCTATTTATCTATTGAGAATTTTTGAATAGTGGAAAAAATATGGATTCCTAATTGCACATGAGATTATAATATTTGATCACCGTAGCAGATTAAGATCCATCTATGAACATTTAGTTCTTGACTCTATCTCTCTATCATGATGGGGAACCACACAAGACATTTTACATATCATCTTTAGAACACTTGAAAGTACTTCATCAAACTAAACATTTTGTTTTAACAAAATGTATTTAAACAATTTTAAAAATGTATAACATAATATTTACAAAAAAAATCAAGTCAGATATCACATGACCTAATTTAATAAGCTTGTGTTTACAAATGTTATATATATATAGAGTTTGCAAAACAAATTATTAACAAGCTTTGTAGCAGAAAACGGTCTGAGGTTGAGGGTATTCTACAAAGCTTGTTAAGAGTTTGTTTTGTGAGCTCTATATATAACATAATATTTGTATTAATAATCTCAAATGCAAAAACTTGTGCATATTTTGACTCTTAATTGCTGCCCAAAGTATGCCTCCTAATTATTGTGCTGTTATAGAATTCAATATATATCTTACTAATACAATGAAGTAAACATATTTTTTAAAAACAATCTTAGTTGTTATCTTGGAAATAAATTCAATAAAATATTTAAAACCATTCTTATCTTCTACCCTATAAGAAAGAGGTCATTTCAAGCATCTTCATATTTTCTCTAAAGCCCTAAAATATACACACATATAGGTAACAATTAACAATATAGTGATTTTATTTATATATGTAATATTGTGGAAGATAAATAATTTTTGACAGGTGCTATAGGAAATGATATGTACTCCACCCATCAATAAATGTTTTAAAAGCATGGACAGTCCATTTATCTTTAGAGCTTATTCTTTAACTAAAGTAGATGTTATTGACTGTGCTTAAATTAGGGCTTGAACCTAATAGGAGCTTGATTTTTAAATTGACAAATTATTTGCACAAGTTCAATTTACGTATCACAGGAAAGAGAAAGTTTCTCATTTTAAGCTACCTGCAACATTATATCTTATTAGTTTAAATATATCAATTATAGATATATAATATGACAAAGAAAACTGGTCTTCACACTTGCCCTCATAATAGGTTCAAGCCCTAATTTTAGGCATGCCAATAAAAGTTGGTTTATTTAAAGAATAAATTTTAAGCATTATTAATGTGAGTGTGTGCAATTCCATAGCTTATGCATGAAGACTAATTTCCTTCCACATTATTAAATATATACCCATACATACACACACACACATATTTAAATAAAATTTTATTCTTATTACAAGTTTATAAAATTATTATTTCATAATTATAGAATTATCAGCATCATCATTATTTTCAACAATTATCAATCCACTGCAAGATGATCTCTCCATTTTCAATTCATCTTCCCTGATCTCTAGCCTCTCTTCTCTACATCACCACCACATGCTTTCTTATTTTGTCCATCCATCTGACAAAGGTCTTTTTCTAGATCTTTTACAATCTCTTGGAATTCAGTTTAAGATTTCAACTGTGCACTTATCATCATCTACAATATGTCCATCCCAACTCTACTTTAGTCTTTTAATTTTTTCAATGATGTCAGTAACACCTGTTTTTTCTACCACTCGTGTATTTCATATTTGATCCCTTCCTGATACTCCTAACATGCAATCTCTTCATATTTCATTGTATAATCTGGAGTTTTTGTACTGCTCTTCTATTAAAAAAACCTGGTAAAACACATTTATTAAAAACCTTTCTTTTCAAACACATAGGCATATTTTTTTTTTAATATGAAGTTATTTCTACTAAAAGCACTCCAACTAAGTTTAATTCTATGATTTATTTCATCCATTATGTTTCCATTTGTGATAATAATCTGACCAAGATATTTGTAGCTGTTAATTTCTTCTAACTCATCATAATCAATCTTTATTTTCATCTTTTGAAAAAGTGCTCTAAACATTACTTTAGATTTTTTAGCATCTACTGAAGATGAATTGAACTTGGAGAGACCTTCATCCTGCAATGGATTGATAATGGTTGGTGATGATGATGACTGTTAGTCGTACTTTCTTACTTTCATATAATATCTTTTGCAACATTTCCTGAATCTCTAAAACATTATTTGCACAAACAACTACATCATCTGCAAAATCTAAATGACTTAAATACTCTCCATTTACGTTTAACCTTTTAGCTTCCCATTTTAATCTATAAAACACTTCTTGAAAAACTGCTGTAAAATGTTTTGGAGATATAGAAATATACCATTTTACACCCTTTTCAATGTTAACCTTCCTAGTATCATTATATAATCTAATTTCTGCTGTTTCATTTTTATAAATATTTTTCAGAATATACAATATCCTGGGTCTATATTATGACTATCTAATACTTTAATCAATGAAGAAATGCTTATAGAATCAAATGCCTTTTCATAATTTAGAAATCTAAAGCATAATGGCAACTCATATTCATTGGTCCTTTCTAGAACTTGTCTCAATAGTTGGATATGATCCACTGTACCAAAACCACTTTTAAATCCAGCTTGTTCTCTTGGTTGGTGAAAATCCAACGTTCTCTGTAGTCGAGTTGAAATTCTCATGGTAAAATTTTTTTATAATACTGATAAAAGGCTGATAGCTGTGTAATTTCTAATACCTTCTTTATCATCTTTTTTAAATATTAATATTAATACTGTATTTTTCCTATCAACTCGTACATCTTTATCATTTAGACATTTAGTATATAACTTTGCCAAAATTTTTTTTATTTCTTCACCAGTTATTTTTAAGATATCAGTTATAATTCTATTGTTATCTAAAGCTTTTCCCTTTTTTATAAATTTAATTGCATGTCTTACTTCTTTACTTAATACCCTGGGCAATACAGAAGAGTGGTAGTTGACAGAAGTACTTTTATTCTTGTTCTTTATTGCTATATAATTCTTGATAGAACTCCTACACATTTCATGGTGCCATCTCTCTTTTTAGTAATAGTTCCATCTTTTTTTCTTATTGCTGAAATAAGTTTCATACCAAAATGTTGTTTTAGACTCTGAGACTTTTATTCTCTTATATAGCTTTACTTCCCTAGTTCACAATTATATTTTCTTATGTCATATTTTACAAAATTTAAGATATTCAATCCTTAATGCATAATTTTTATATATCTTCACATTCTTCATAAATTCTTTAGTTTCAGTGGAAATTTTACTGGTCAATTGCTGCTTTTTTCTACCAGATACCTTTGTTGCAGTTTTATATCAGTTATTTTCCTATTGATTTCATTCAAATCTGAGTCGTGTTCAAAGTCCATTAATATATGAAAACAATTTGCAAGTTCTAATTTTAATTCATTAGAGTGTTTCTGAAAATTAAGAATATCAACTTTGAATATTGTTTTTCTTAATAAATTTTTGTCTCTCTAGTTTTAATTAATATGTATCTTAAATTTCACTAATCAACAATCACTTTCTGTGTTGAATTTATAAAAAACATTGTAATCAATCAACATGTACTTCCATTCTACTATGCCTTCATTTGGATGCTTCCATGTCCATTTCCATTTAATATTTTTCTTTAAAAAAAATCATAGTATAAAGTTTTTCTTTGTCTGCAAACTCCACAAGTCCATGTCCTCTCCCATTTCTATCACCCCATAACTAAATTTGGCTAAGCATATTCATTTTTTAATTGTTTACAATTCTAGCATTAAAGTCTGTCATAATATATTTATAATATCGTTTGGTCTGATCAAAAGCCTTTTATATATTCATATCAAAATCCTATATTTCTCCATCAAAGTAATAAATTGTTCAGAATAAACTCAAATTATCTGCATTTGATAGTTTCCATTAAGTTGAATAACTAATCTTACCATTCTGGCCAATATAACATCAATCTCCACAATGTTGTTTTTCCATTTTTTATTTATAAGTGGATCTTTTCTACATGTATTTGTGCCTTTATAGTACAGTACATGTTCACCTTTTAAATCAATTGTCTCTTCACCTTTTCTTCTAACTTCACAAAGTTCAATAATGTCCCATTTAATGTAAAACACTTCAAATTCTTGCAAAAAGATAAAGGTTATTAAATCATATAAGGATTATATAAAAATTGCAAAAGGAGTAAAACTTGATAGTTAAATTATTATAAAAGTTATAAATTAAAAAGGGTTCAAGTAATTTTATTGGTATCAAAGTTTATACAAATTATAAATAATAAGAGTTTAATAAACAAAACAAAAGTTGATCACATATTCTTCAAGTGCACAATTTATACAAGTTTTATTTCATTTTTTAGTTTTTAACAGTGTTTCCCTACCCAGCCACCAGAACACAATGTCACCTTACTTTCTCATTATTTATGCATTTATCAAACAACCTTTACTTCTATGGTGAATAAGAAATAGCAAAAGACTTAAATCTTTACATGCATGTTGACAGTTCAATATCTCTCATTATATCACTCTGGTGCAAAGTCTGTAGAATGTAAATATTTAATTTTTTAATTGAAAAAATCTTAATGTTTTATTTTCTAAAATATAGATTATCCTTTACAGAAGTATATTAATATCTTTGATGTGCCACAGAAAAAATAAATGAAAGATTACATACTAAGTCAATGACCTGCCTTACAGACTACTAAGAACACAGTATAAGAGGATACTAAAAACACTGAAATTTTATAATAAAGAATTTAATACAGAGAGTGTACCAATAGCTCAAACAAGCTCTTAATTGATAAGTGTGGAATGAGAAAATATTTAAAATCTCTATCCAGAATCTTCCCATTTCCAGAACAACTGGTTTTGAGCTTATGGCTCATGCCAGTGGAGAGCTAGAATATTTAGTCTCATATAACTATTTAAGTTAGATAGCTGGATTTAAAGACATTTTCATGTCCGAATACTTCAGAGTTTCTACTTAAATATTACATATGAAATAAGTGCTGGGTTTTGAGTTGATATTTTAGATCTAGTATCCGAATATTCTAGCTCTCCACTGACATGAGCCATATGCTCGAAACCAGGTCTGGAGATGGGAAGTTCTGGATAGAGATTGTAAATATTTTCTCATACTGTACTTATCAATTAAGAGCTTGTTTGAGCTATTAGAACACTCTCTGCATTACATTTTTATAAATACAAGCTTATAAAAGAAATGCCACATTATATGACTTGCTTTTTTGATTATAATAAAGAATTATGAATTTATTTTTAGATCTTACAAATTGAATTTCCTTTAAAGTACTATTCATTGCAATGCACTGGTCTAAATGTGTCTTACATTTTTTTGAAGTAGTTGTGAAACTCTTTCCTACCTCCAATGTTATTTCTTTTTTGAGACATTTTTTCATTCTGCAAAATAAAAAGTTATCCAGAATGAGATTACATAAATATAGCTAATGGATAAGCTAGATCATGTTGTTTTTAATTAAAAATTGTTTCACACTGAAGGCTTTGTATGCTGGTGCATTTTTGTAATGAAGTTAACGCTCCATACTTTGCTACAGGATATTTTCATTTTACTACATCAAGTAAATGTTTCAGAATTAGTAGATAAAAGATATGACTATTACAAATGACTTTTGATTGAACAATGCTATTTGCATAAAAAAAAAAAAAAACAATGTTGCTTGACATCGACTTCACTCGCCAAACTTTTTTGAAATGTAGTGAATTTGATGCTTTCATTAAAGCACTTTTAAATGTGTGTTTTTCCCAGAGCAGTTTGCTTGTAAATTGTTTAAGCATTACAACAGTTTCCACTGTCATTTTCCCTAACAGAATGCATAATTTTATATTGGCTCAACATAAAAATTGACAAATAAGCAAGACACACTTAACAAAAGCATTTACTACATAGTACTATGACTTCATTTGATGACAAAAATCAACAGACTAATGCAAGGGGATCCTTGCAAAAAGCATCTAGCAATGAAAGCATATACTACAATGCACTCATCTCTAGAAAATGATTGTTTGGGGGGAGGGGGAGCTCCACATACATAGTGTTCTCCCAAAAGATTCTGAGTCAATCTCACTATTTGCTGACTTTTTTCAAGATTTTTTTATTATTATTCATCCCACCAATTTTATTTTGATTGCTCTCTGGTGCACTAATTGCACATTTATATATGACCATTACCCACAAAAGTATCCAAATGCAATTATTAATAAGCTTAAATGTATAAGAAATTGAGATCAGAAATTGGTCTTCATCAGATTATATAATCAGACTTGAGCATAGGTCTTCTTCTCACACACTTGAAAATAGTCTGACCCCCCCTCTCCACTATATTTTTTATAAAGTATCTTTATCATATTCATTAAATATATTAATAATAATCAGCCATATATCAAAAGTTGCTTCATCATGTTTTTCTTCTCCTGCTGCATTAAAGTTATTACTGAAAAAAAAAAAGTTTTTTTATAATTGATTGTAATATAATTGAATGTAATACAATTGTACACATAGCGTTATATAAAAATAAATGCTTATTTACTTATAATTAAGTTTCAGTTAGAGTGACGTTTAGTAAATTCTAGACAATTTCACCTACGTCATTCATTCAAACATCGTATATAGTAATTTAAAGTGAGAATTCTACTCTCAAGCTTTCCTCAACAGTAATTCAGATTTACTCATATAAAAGAATTTGAGTCATAGGAATAAGAGGATTCCTTTTATTCCTGCATAAATACTATATCTTGTGTTGTGGAGGGAAGTATTCATTTATTATTTAACACTCTCAAAAGACGCATGCACAATTAGCTTGAAAGGCTGATCTTTGAATGTAATACAATTGTACACATAGTGTTATTTAAAAATAAATGCTTATTTACTTATAATTGATTATTTAAATTTCCTTTTTATTTTCCACTGTTCTTTCATATCTGTTATTTTTAATTTTAAGGACTAAAAGTAACTAAAACTTCTAATTCTAAATAACAATTTTTTTTTTTATTAAATCTTTTTTCTTTCTACGTGATTTTAAAATTCTTCATTTTTTATTTTGCTGTTAATAAATCTGAGAATTTATCTTCTTTCCCAAACTTTACATGATTCACTTTTTTTTCTATTTCTTTATTCCATTTTTTTATATATATTCTCTATTATCTCATATCATACTGATGAAGCAATCAACATTTCTACAGTTCCAATTAATCTCATTCTCATAAAAATTCAAAACCCTTTTTTACTTTTATTATTATTTGTTTTATTCATTGTTTGTTCTTAATACATTTTATCTTATCTTTTTCTATTAATGATGTGATTTGATACAGTTACTACTTTATTGAAGACATGAATCTCTCAGCCACTATACCCAGAGAAACCTGTTAGCCACTTTCCCTTTCCCTTCCTTACCTTAAATTTTCCCATATTTTTCTCTATCCTGTTCGATTCCATTTCCACAACATCATCCTTGTCCCCTCTATGGCCTTTATAACTAGATTCTCCCTTATCTTTTTCCAAACCCAGTATAAAAGCCAAGAACCCACTTTCTGTATAATCACTTTGTTTATATTTATTCTTACCATAACTTTATTATTTGTACCCTTTCTGCTTGTAAGTATTTATATTCAATTAGCAAGTGCCTAGTATTTTCCGTGCCTTTCTTACATTACTTGCAGACTAAATCACCCATATTTTCCCATTTATGTGTATATTTTCTTGTTGCTAATGAATCCTGCTTGAGCCTTAAACAGTAAACTACTTTTCTTGCTATTATCATAAATTAATTCACTCAATGTTTTTTTTTTCACTTCTGTATATATTTAAACTCTTTTTACTCTCCATATTCAATCTTCCAGCTCCCTATTTTTTATTAATGCATCTATTCTTCTATCCCATTCTTTGCCACTATAATACTCAACATCCTCCTAACACAATCATTCCACCTTTTGTACAAATATACTGTATACTGTGCTACCTTTCTAGTTGCCTGTCCTTTACTCATAACCCAATTAAATACTGTTTTGCCTTATTCTCTTACTATCCATAAATTGCAATCTACCGAATATTTTTTTTTTTTTTTTTTGCATTTTTCATATAAAAACTTGACCTTTCCATTTTACCTTGAATAGCCTCCTTTGCCAGCCTCATATCTGCATCTAATGCATGTCTTCTCATTGTACTTTTTCTAAGTAATTTAACACTTCTTTTCTAACACATCATTCCCATAAGTTACCCCTGTTACTACCATTTTCTTCCATACAATTCTTGCTACATCATATTTGTTATATGAAAACACCATTAATTTCTTTATCAGTCCCTTTCTTTTGTTTGCTTCATTTATCAGTTTTTTCACCATTCATCCAGTAATTCCTCTGATCACTTAAGACGATTCCTAAATTGTTATATCTATTCACCACAGTTGACTTTATATCTCCCAATAAAATTCTTTCTCTTCTCCTCCAGCATTTATCATCATTATGTTTGATTTTTCTTCATTAAATTTAATCCCCATCTCTTTACCTACTCTTGCGCAAGGCTTCAGCATCACTCCCATATTTTCCCTATTCTTCTGCTCCATCTATTGGCTCAAATTGAGAAGTTATTAACAAAATTGTGAATATATTAATCTTTAACAGAGGTTTAATTTAAAATTATACCTAGACTAGAATTAGTAGTCTCATTAATGTATTTATCAGAAGTCGATGCTGTCAGAGCGGGGGGGGGGGCAATTAATTCTTATGTCACATTAGACAATTTGTGGTAGGTATAAATGTTAATGGATAACGAGACATTTATTTAATGATATCAAGTTTGGTCATGTTAAATAACAACTTTATTTTTTCTCCCATCTGTTTATGAATGTTATCTTACTTAGAATTAGTTTCTTATTATATTCTGACAGATTAGTGTCAAAAACTATAAATCACCTAAATTTTTTTTTTTAACATTTTCATCAGTAGAGTATTTTGTTTTTAATTTTTTTTTGTAAATGTTGCAAACTATTTTCCGCTTAAGGCTTCATTTTCTTTCTTTTTTTTTTTTCGATTTTCAACAAGAACGAAAAAAAAACTTCTTGTCTAATATTTCTTATGCCTTAAAGGAATGGAGTTAAAACTTGATTGGCAAAGGCAGCTTATTGCATTCTTATTAATTAAATTCTTAAACTGCTTTCTTTTTAATTATTATTAATACACAAAACCATTCCTCGTTTCTTATTAATACTTTACAAGACTTAAATAATTCTTGTAATAAATGAATTTATATTAAATATTAAGTTTCTTAGTAGGTCAAAAGGAAGATAGATGCAACGTCATTGTAAGGAAACTGTTAAACGTTAGATGAACTTTCTCTGACACTTCAAAATCTTATTGTTTTCTCATCAGATCATTGAGGGGGAACGGGGAGGGGGGAGAGAAAACTTGTAGAAATATATAGTACTGGAGGAGTTTAATCAATGCTAACATTTACATATTTCTAAACATATTTCCAGGAAAGCAGTATGCATAAATAAATCACAGGAGTAAGTAGTATGTGTATGCATATGAAATATTTTGCCTGGAAAAAAGTTTGATTGGATGTCATGACAAAACGATAACATTGTTAAATATGCTAATAGCTGATGATGTGTGAGAAAGCCTAATATTTTTTTTTTAGATAGCCAGTTCATACACAATCTAGCTATTGGTTGATAAATGGGTATTTAGTTATTTTTAACTGATCGATAAAAATCGTAAATTAATTTGAATTTGTGATTTTACACTGATCACTAATACAGACTTTGTTATAGATAAGAGAGATACCAAGCCCACTCATCAAATAGTAATTCATTCAATAGTATGGACTCACCAGTCATAGTTTTAATAGGCTACAACTGAAAATCATATTAAAAAAAAAAAAGAACATACATTTTATACAAGCAATTATCTGTATAAGAGTCAGCATGAATTTTTTTCACAGTCAGCCCTTTTCTTGTCTTGCACATTTATTCAGCCATATAGTTGCTTTATCTATAAATTTAGTATTATTCTATCTTTTTCATATCTGACTCTTCTTTTTTTTCTATTAATAATTTTTGTTGATGTCTTAATATATATAATTTAAAATTTTAATTGTATCATAGCTGTGTGTATATGTTAAAATTTGTATATATAAGATTCACTACTATCCACTGTTTTGGATATCTACAAGAAATTTTGGTAACATATAGTAATGGATATAGAGAAACTACTGTATTTTATTTTACATATTATTATTATTATTATCATCACCACCAACACCACCACCATCATCATCATTTTGTAATTCAATTGTTTTTAGGCACTTCTAATAGCAGACATTAAAATTCTTGTTGTAATTTATGTTTTTTATAGTAAGTTTAGTTACAGTCTGCAGATACTTTTGATTCTACATTTTTTAAAACAGTAATATAGGATGATATAATAATAAAAAAATAACATAATCTGTTGTTTCTGAGATTAAGTGACATTCAGATCCAAAGTAGTAGATTGAGCATAACAGTTGTATTCATTTGACCAGATTTTTTTTTTTCCCCTTTTCACCTCTAGTTTTAATCATGTGACTCTTAGTTTCCAAATCTGCTGCTCTCTCTACTGCACTAAAATATGAGTAAAAAGAGGATGATTAAATTGACATATATGCTGAAAGTTCTGGGATACAGCTCAACTCTTACCAAATAATGCTTGACCTCCCATGATATGAACACTTACTTCAATTACTATTTTTAATACTGCTACATATCTTTCCAATTTCTAAGTACAATATTAACGAAAAAACAAAAAAAAAACCATTTTTATATAAAACACAATGAAAATTAAATTAATTAGATGAATCAAATTTATCAGAATAATATCTCAACTTTGTAATTCACATATTTTCTGCTGAAAAACCATTCTGTTGAGACTCATTAAGTCAATGTGAATTATAAATACAATACAATGTAAATATTTTGCTATTTTATCTAAGTTTTAAATGAGAATAGAAATCTAAATTCCATCTAGCCCTGATAGATTTTTTTACATTCAACTCTAAAACAAAGAGCAATATAAAAATACTTCCACTTTTGAAGTTCTGGTGCCTATTAAGAACTTTCTTTCTCCTCTTTATGTTTAACAGTCCCTCATAAATGAGGATGATCAGAGAGTTTTAAAAAAAGTGTAAAAGTGCATTTTGTGATAACTAGGCTAAATCATTCTTGAGCCACAAATGCATTCATACATATCAAACACCGGTCTCAAATTCTTTTATTTGATTTCTTCTGATTCTGATTTTAAAACTTTTATTGCAAATCTTTCTTTTTGCCAAAAGTATTTATCTCACACTGTTTTTTTTTTGTTTAAGGTTTAGTATATTATTTAAGCTTAGAAGTCTAGAATACGTAGGGAAGATAGTAATTTAAAATTGTTTAACCTTTTTGTCGCACAATTTTTTTTAAAGAAAACCTAGGATTTTTTTTTTTTTTTAGATAGCCAGGTCATAGACAAATGGGCATCTAAGTGTTTTTAACTGAATGATAACAATCTTAAACTAATTTGAATTTGTGTTTTTTATTTCATAAAATTTATTCTTTATTTTATTTTCAAAAGTTTTTAAATGAAAATTATTTTTAAAATAGAAAAAATCGTTTGAAAATGAAATACACAATAAGATTAGTAAAATCAATATTGGACAGTTATTGCAATTGCTAGTAATAATATTAAATTTTTAAAAAAGTCTTATGCCTTCTTATAAAACTAAATATTTTTAAAAGGGAACTCAAGCTAATTATATGATTTTTCTAAAAAAAATAAATACCAAATAAATATTTTGTAAATATAATCATAAATATGTAAATAAACTATGGAAAGTATATGTTTTTATTTTCAAAATCTATAAAAACAATGAACATGCTTAAAATCTATCACAAACACTTTTGTATGAAGCAATTAGAAATTACCAATCAATAATGCTTGGGGCATTTTATTGACATATTTGTAATTGAAAAACCTGTATAAAATGCTGATATCTTCAGACTTTTTTGAATTAATAAATCAATATATGTTATGGGCATTTTATTGGCATATTTGTAATTGAAAAACCTGTATAAAATGCTGACATCTTCTGCAAATACAGAAAATAATGATAAGATAGCTGCAAAAGAATGATTAAAAGCCAAAGCACAGTAAGCTGCCCTCCCCCACAGATTCAAAATATAAATATCATTGGGTTAAACTATTCTAAAAAATGATAAAGAAATCATAAATTCTTATTGCTAAATGAAGATAAATTAAAATAATAAAGACATATTTTATTTATAAAAAAAAATCTAAGAAAAGTTATGCAAGTAATTTTTAATTTATAAATCAAATTCATAATAGGTTCAATCCCTAATTTAGGCAAGGTCAATAAAAGTTGGTTTATATAAAGAATAAGCTGTAAGTATAGGTGAACCACTTATGTTTTTAAAATTTTAATTGATAGGAGAGCACATAGTGCATGTGTGAAGACTAGTTTTCTTCCACAATATTATATATATGCTTAATTGTATATAGATAACTGATCATTTGGAATTGTAGTACAGCATCCCTCTCTTTCTGAATCCATAATCACTGCATCCATGGATTCATTTACCAACAATTCAAAAAAATATGTAACAAATAAAAAAAATTAATAATTTTAAAGATTTTAGTTTTTTAGTTCATAATGTATATATAGTGGATACACCTGAATATGTATGTATTATGCACATTTTCAATATGGAATTCTTAGTGTTATTGTTGTGCTTATACATTTTGTTGTTGACAAATAATGATTTCAAACTGATAAGTTAATGAGATACAATTAAAATAATATCAAAACACTATTCTATCTATTTACATTAATAACATATCTACATAAGTTAAATAAATTCACTGTTCATTATAATTAGTGGAATTATAAATGCATAATTGAAGTGGAGTTGGGCTGGACATATTTCTAGAAGAGATGATAATAGATGGACAATTGAAATTTTAAACTGGATTTCAAGAGATTGTAAAAGACCCAGAAAGAGACCACTTGTGAGATGGATAGATGAAATAAGAAAGTGTGTAGGGGTGATGTGGAGAAGAAAAGCTAAAGATCAAAGAAGATGGATTAAACTTGGAGAGACTTTCATCCTGCAGTGGATTGATAATGGTTGATAATGATGATGAATTGTTGCCAATAGCAACTAGCAAGTTGGAGGAATGCTTTGACTCTTTCAAGTAAAATCTAACACTTCTAGCTATATTGGCTTGCTATTTCATAAAAATTCTAATACAACTTCCCACTAGTATCTAATCTCTATGTGCTTGAGGGTTATTATTGCACTGAAACATGCATTACTGTCAGAGTAATTTGAGACCGGAATTGATATTCTGAACACGACACAGTGTGTTTGTCAGACTCTCAAATGTATACCCATTTTTTAGCTAGCTCTTCCATCTTATTTGAATAATTTGATTTTCTGGCCTGGTTATATGATTGCCCTATTTATGCAATTGGCTTTGTTTATGTTATTGTTGTTTTATTGGTCAGTTTTGAAGTATACTGAATCTGATCTAGAGAACCTTGTACTTTGGAGGTTATTATTGAGAGTTAGCTAAAGACAAATTTACAAACAGTTATATACACTTATGTATATGAGTTAAAAAAACATTTTTTTAAATTCTGGTTTACTATTATTCATATAGTAGTAGCAAATTCCTAAGTATACACTAGAATACTATATTACATTTATACTTAGTGTTAAGTGTAAGCAGCAATTCATTGTATTTTATGGTCAATCATTGTTGTGTTTGGCTGAATTGCAGGATTCAGACTCAAACCAACAGTAATATCAAAAAATATGAACACTCACAAAATACAGTTATATGTAAATAAATATAGTAGTTAATACTGTGATGTTTGTGCTGAATGACTTGACTTATTTACAGCTGTATATATTAACTTGCCTTGTGAGTTCTAGTCTTAACTCTTCTGGCTATACTGGACAGCTTGCCTTGAGTTTGTTAAATGATTATTCCAGCTGTACTAGACAGCTTGCCTTGAGTCTGCTGTAGTGTGTAGACATCTGATAGTGACTATAGTAGAAACACCTTCATTGCTGGAAGTGATTTGAATGGAGTGCATGTTCAGTCATTTAGGTAAATAAACGTTCTTTCTTTTAAGAGCGCATAACTCTCATTTAGGTTAGACAGATGTTCTCTCTCTATATATAGCACTTGCCTCCAAAAAAGACTATTTATTGCCAGATTCCCTACTTTACTGGCAGCAATAGGATTCAGAAAGCATCATTGCCTATTGATCTCTAACAATCAATGGTAGGTTTATCCACATGTTTACACATTGGCCATATTTATGTTTTACACTTTGGTCATGTTTATACATTAGATATACCCATGTTTACACATTGGTCATCCACATGTTTATACATTGATTAGCGGTAATGAGTGCTCAATCTGGACTAGTTCACTTCTGAAGGAAATGTCAGATATGACAGTCATATTCTCCTATTAAAAATCAATTAGTTCTATAACAGACTTTGAAATAATAATTATAAATGGAAATAGGTTCTCTTCCTTTCTCTGAAACTCTTGCTCAAGTTTATGGTAAAATATTTGTTTAAAATGTTATTATTTTTTACTTCACAAATGTAGTCCATCGAAGATGCATGCTTACAATAGTAAAGTTAACAACAGCTTTGCAAAAGTATATCCATAAACACAAACAACATAACTGCATTTAAATATCACGCTCACATACATTATATATATATATAAGCATAAGCATTTGTATATATAAAAAGAAAAACAGTTTTCAAGATTGATAAATTATGTGTTTGAGTTGATAAATAATTAAAATTAATTATAGTTTCTAAAGTCATTATTTATATTTAATAGCATACGAGAACGTTATTGCTGAAAAATTGTTCAATTCCTATGGGTGAATTGTTTTACTCCTAAAAGGAATCTAATTTGAACAATATTATGGCAAAGGTGTACATTAAACATACAATTGCAGTTAATACGTAGTCGTAATTAACATTTTTACTTTATTTTAAATTAAATATTTATTAATGAAGTTGACGGTAAATGTTTTTAATGTACTTGATAAATCGGTTATATTCAAAATTAATTTCAAAAAGATTATATGTATATACCTTAAAGCCAAAATCAGACGATCTGATCAAAGGCGTAGACTTAATTAAAAAGATGATTAATTATTCTTTTCAAAAGTAAAGAATTTTCATCAGCTCTCTGATCAATTACATAAGATATTTAATAACCAAATCTGCGTATTTTGGAAAGGATATCAGGGTATAATGATTGCACGCTCAACTCTTGGGATTTGAATCTGGGCCTGGTGAAATGTGAGCATTTGTAAAATCTCAGATTTAGAGTTTGTCTTTTACGCAGCTTTCTACTACTAATTCAAATAATCATTCAATAGTTGTTAATATACTATCCCCACTATCTCATATAACTGATACACATGATGACATACAAGTAGAAAAGATAAATAATCACCAATATTATTGTATCAGTTGTATGAAATAGGGTGGATAGTTGAAGGGTGCTTGAAAATCTGAGTTCAAATCCCCCATATTTACAATTAAGCTCCAAGTTTGTGAAGAGTGCCTGGTTTTCAGATATTAACACCTAAAGCTTGTATCCTGCCATCCCTCTTCTATGTATTTAAATGGATAAAGTCCTATATATGAGGGGTCAGAGTGACTTCAGATCAACATGGGCATGGCAATAATATTGACATCAGCATGGGATTTGAGTTATCATCATCAGATTTTCAGTGATATGGATGGCTGAAAAGTTGGGGGTTTGATTAGATTGAAGCCTGTCCATTAAAGTGTGAAGATTTGCTAACTTAATATAAACTGAGCACTGATTATATAAGTGTGTGTGAGAGATGATAATCTGGACCAACTGATGAGTGCTGGTTTAGCACAAAATATGCATAATGGTGATTATTTATCTTTTCTACATGTGTGTGGTCATGTGTATCAGTAGTATGAGATAGTATGGATAGCTGAAGGGTGCTTGAAAGTCTGAGTTCAAATTCCTATATTTACAATTAAGCTCCAGATTTGTGAAGAGTGCCTGGTTTTCAAATATTTTCAATAGTGATTACTAAATAGATTTAATTAGAAGGCAATAAAAATCATTCAAATTCTCACAACTAAACAATTAAAAACCTGATGAAGAATAGTTTCTTTTTGTATGTTTCTCTATTTGCAGACGTTCAAAGGTTACTTTGCCATATCTCTTTCCTTAAACAATATTTACTTTTACTAGAACCTGGATATTATTGCTGATATTATATTAGGATAATAAAATCTTAAAAAAATTCCAGTAATTTAATAACTTAGATAATTACATATATTAAACTATTAGAAAAAATAATATATTTTGTTTAACTGCAGTTAGAAAGTAAGTCCGAATTATGTTTGATATAACAAATTATATCAAGTTGGAAACAATATTAAAAAATATAATTTCAAATGCATAAAAAAGTTTTTTAATAAGGATGTTTTATTGATGCTTATTTATGAATCTGAATCTTGGATAATTAATAGAAAAAAACTGCATAAAATATAGCAAAGTACAAAGATATGTTTAATGCATTAAAAGAAGATTTTGAAATTGAATTTATTGACATCATTAAAGAAATTAGGAGATTGAAATGAAACTGTTAGATTTATTGCTAAAAGAGATGACAACAAAATAACAGTAGAAGTCTTAAACTGAATTTCAAAGATAGTAAGATTTGTAGAGTGTCCACATTTTGAAGTAAAAAGTTTGCTGGAATTATGCAAAGAAAATATGCCATGGATCAAATAAACTGGATTAAAGTCAAGAGCCATGCATGATTTCATGTATTGGTAGAATATCAGACTATGGAATGTAAGATATTCAAATCAATTCCAGTATGACACTTCAAACTACCCAAGACTTTTATTTATGTGATGATATGATTGAAAATGTTATTAAAATCTCTCAATTTTTGTGGAACATTTTTGATATGAAGTAAAATGCTATGTATTTATAATCTAGTTTGGATACTACTTCTTATTTCACCTGTTTTTGTTGTTGTTGTGATTATTATTCAGAAAAAAAACAAACTATTTTACAGTAAATCAGATATTTTCATCTACATTGTATATTTAAAAATTTTACTATTTCATGAAAAAATTTCAGAAATTTTTAAATTCTATTTTTATTATTTTATTTTACCTATTACTTTCTTTAGCATTTATTTTTCCATTTAGCCATATATTGCTATTTGAATAAGTTCAGAACATTGATGAGACTAAAAATAGACAGTCATCAAAGCTTAGTCTTTATTTATAAATAAATTTTTATTAGTCATTCATTAGACTAGAGATTATCCACTTAATGAATAATATTTCTCTAGCATAATTTTCACTAAACCACTCTCACCCCTGTGTGGGGATTGGTTTGTATCCTCTTTTAACACCTTGTGGAGGGGTGTAATCATATATGACCAAAGACATGTGGTCCCAAGATTCACATTTTGTGTGAAGCTAACTCTCATCAGTTGGCCCAGGTCATAATTCTCTTAAATATATCTTTATCATTCTTCAGTATATATAGATAGGGAATTATTACAGTTTAATTAATGTGTAAAACATTGCTTTCACAACTTTGATACAAAATATTTGATGGAAATATATATTTTTTTATTAATCATCCATTAGACTAGAGATTATACACTTAATGAATAAAATTTCTGTGTTTGTAATTTTTATTATGTATATATGGAACAATGATAAAGATATGTGTAAGAGATTGTAATCTGGGTCAATTGATGAGTCTGGTTCAGCATGAGAAGTGCAACTTCATACATCTTTTTCACATCTTTGGTCATATGTTTATGATTACACCTCTCTACAAGGTATTAAAAGTGGATACAAACCAGTTTTTACCTTGCACAAGAGTGGAGTAGTGAAAATTATGCTACATAAATATTATTTATTATCCTTTATATAACTCAAAAAGTTATTTTAGTCAATAAAAAGAGCAAATAAATAATTACCTACTATTTATCTGAAGGTTTATGATGGATTTTACTTATTATATATATATTATAACGATCCGGAGAAAGTAGACTTAATGTATCTACACTACAGGGGCACCATCTAGGCATTTGAACCAAGAAAAATTTATATAGTAGGCAGATACGTAAGTCAAAAAAAATAATTTTATTTTATATATTTTGATTCCGGTTGTTAGCCCATTGTCACTAGCTTAGTGGAATAGCAGAGATTTATATTTTATAATAAATTCTTATCTAAGAATATATAAAAAAGAATAAAATAAGCCACTGCCAGTAATTATACACACAAACATTTATTTACGCACATATATATAATTTAGCATTATTATCTTAGTATGTTTACTTTAGCATTTAACTTCATTTTTAAATTTTATTTTAGATTTTAATTTTATAAGTTCGCACAGATGTATTTATAAAAGTTTGTTTTATAATGTTGAGTATAGATTGGCTGCATAGATTCCACGGTCAAAAACATTTCAAAATAAACATAACCGATCAAAATACAAAGTCATTGATAACGTCAATTGCAGAGGGAATACAAGAAACCCAATGGCATTCATCATAAGATCCCACAATGACATCGATGACATATATTCTAACCGAATATGAAAACGAAAACATAATTAACTGCTAACGAATCCATGCAATGTCCATACCCAACTTAAACTTAATGCATTTTTATTTAGAGTGTCGAGTATGAATAGATTACATAGATTTGCATTTGAAAAGAAAATATTCTATCCTTATTTAACCTTAGGCCAAAAGTTCGCAGTTAAACCAATGTCAATCCATCTGATATATCGATGCATTCAATGTAACATGAATACGGCTGCACAAATAGGTTAAGAGAAGAAATTGCCTCTCTTCAGATAGGAATACTACATCTACCTGATGATAAGAGCAATAAAAAAAACTCCATAGGAAAGGACTGCAGTCATTTTTGCCGACTTACAATCGCATTCCATAGGCAAAAGGAAGTGTGCGGCGTATAAAGAAATTCTGCCCGTAGTGAATCTCGTACTACATCTACTAATTACACCAATATATCCAATCCATTGACCTAATTTAACTATGAAACAAATAATCCAAGATTACCCTGCCCTAATATAACTTTACAAATCTATATAGCCATTCATGCCTGACTTAAGTTTAACATTTATATAATTTAATTTAACGAAAAACAGAAATCATAATAAAAACTTAAAAGAACAAAAAAAAAAAAAATGGAAATGATTTTACAAAAGAAATACATCAAATTAAAATTACTTATTAATAAATAAAGTTGGTCAGATAGGATTCTATTTCAATTATTTTAAATACGGAACAAGTTTTAAAATTAAAGTTCTTATTGTTTAGTATACTGGAGTTTTAGAAATAGATTTAAAGCTTAGAGTTCATAAAGTTCTTATGGTTTTAACAAGTCCATAGTTTCTAATTTCTTGCAGTTGCTTGCCATTTGGATGCCACCGTTAATTCCCCCGATGCCCTGTGGTCCTCAATATAGGAAAAACGATGTCATTTCTTTTTTTTTTTAGCAAAACTGAAGGGATTGAAGAGTGCGACTTTTCAATCCCTTCTCCTTCAACTCCGCACTAACACATATAGTCACATCTCTTTTCTAATTCTCTTCACTGACTTTTTATAGTAGCTTTCAGATCCAGTGGACATTACGTCACGACTATGGTGATAGTCCTTTCACTGAGGTCCGATTTTTAAGGGATTTCTTTTTATTTGCGATTAGTTTTTATTGTTTTTCTATCTGACCATTGCTTATACATTTAAATGCCCAACGGCTAGTTCACTTTGACTAATTAAAATAATCATTTCCATTTTTCAATGACATTAATTAATTTGTTTTCCAAACTTAAAGATATATTTTTATCTCTGTTTCTTTTTAAGTTTTTGCTTTTAAAATACTTTTTCTATTTTTAATAAAGTTTTGTTTTAATATTTTTTTTCATCTGTGCGATTATATATATGTATGAGTTTAGTATAGAATTTTAATTTTCAATTTTTAATTCTTAACAAAGAAGTTTTATTTGCGAACTTTTATTTTTTTCATGTTTAATAATAAAAGAATAATGTAACGTCATATGTGCCTGTTACAATATATATATTGGACTATTTCTATCATCTAATTGAAATTGTTATTTATATTTTTAAGAAAAATTCATTTTTACTTATTTGTATTATTCCGAAAACATTTAATTAATGAGGATAATACAATGAGAAATATAAAGCACACATTTCAGGTGGTACTTTGTTCACTTTTTTCATGTATCTCTGTTCCAGATTTTGATAATACTAGCATAGTAATTGGACCTTCAGAAATTTTATATAATTGTCTTTGAGGCTGCTTCTAGTTTCTCTATTTTTTAAGGCAATGCCAATAATTTAAATATTACAGCTTACTGAATAGTTTGAAAGAGTGAAAAGATTAAAGCAGGTTCATTAAAGTTTGAGAAATTGCTATTTTAATATAAATTGAGCATTGTATATATGTGATGAGTTCTGCACAAAATGTGTATATTGGAGATTGTATATCTTTTTCATGTGTGTGGTTATGTGTTTCAGTTGATTGGGATAGAATAGAAGATGAATAGACAACAATTCTGAATTCAGATCCCTCTAGTTACTTACATACTAATTGATTTATAGTATTATTTTTCCATTGGTATGTGAAAAACTGCTTTTATTTTTTTATTTTCCCTCTCTGCCTAGTATTCTTGTTTTCCCAATTAAACATATGTTCATTGATACTTTCATTTATTCTACTTTAGACATATTTATTACAAAAAATTAAATTACAAAAAAATTGTCAGATGTCACATGACCTAATTTAAATAAGCTTGTGTTTACAAATGTTATATATAGAGCTCACAAAATAAGCTCTTAACAAGCTTTGAGAATATCCCCAATCCCAGACTGGTTTTTGCTACTTGCTTGTCAAGCATTATTTAAGTTAGATAGCTATGGATGTCTGAAAATTTCAGATTTTTTATTTTATAGTTATACATTAAATAAAGTGCTGGGCTTGTCCTGGTATTTTTAATCTAATGCTTGAATATCCTAGCACCTCACTGATGATGCCAATAGCAGAAACCGGTCTGGGGTTTAGGATATTCTCAAAGCTTGTTAAGAGCTTATTTTGTGAGCTCTATATATAACATAGACATATTTATCTCTTCCTCTTTTATCATTATATTGTAAAAAAGTTTTTGAAAGTATGATTTTTTTCACCAATATAATAAAGTTCTTCCATCTTTACGTGGGATTAAATATATGCAATTCCTTTTTTTCAACATTTCAATTTCAGGTTTTGTATACATTAGAATTCCTTGCATTATGTCAAGGATTAAAAAACTGTTCTAATATTATGTTGATTGCAGATTTTCATTAGTCGATCTGCTATCCTTGGTATTTACGAAACTCTGAAATATCTGTCATTGTTTTTTTCTTTTGAAATTTTTTTTTATTGTTGTTGTCTATTGAAGTTTTTCATTTAATGATAGATAGCTGGTGGACCAATTTTTCATGAAAGTTTGCTCCATGTGGGACTTTCTTTCCACTGGAAATTCATAGCATATATATTCAATCACATAAAAAATGAAATTATTATATTTCTATGGAACTGAGAAAAAAAGTTAGTTCAGAAGTCAATGTCTTAGAAAATTAAAAGTTCAATATAGAAAAAATTCCCTTGAAAAATGGTTTTTCATTAAATATTATCCAAGCAGACTAGTGTTATCAGAAAGATTAGGAATTATTCACCATTATTCAAAACTTTTACATATTGCAAGGAATTCTAACTTCTAGTAAGCCTAAATAGAAATATGAAAATTACATCTATGAATTTCTAAATGATTAGTAAAATTAAATGCCCCATAAAAATAATTGAAATACAAAACAATGATAAAAGAAGAAGAAGCCATGTCTAAAGTGGCAGATTATGATTTGTCAGTAAACATAGATTCAACTGGGATAATACAAGATATCGGATAGAGAAGAGAAAATAGAAATAAAAAAATGTAAATAAACTGCTCATATATCAATGAAAAATGAAAAATGAATCGTCTTCTAAATAAACATTCATTAACTTTTATCTGCAAGGAAACATTAACTTAAATCAAATAAAAAATATATCGTTTTTATAAATCTGTGCCCTCTCTTATTTTTGCTAGCACTAAAGTCTACTTTAAAGTCTACTATAAACCTGAATTATCTGCACTTGGTAACCTCTGTTAAGTTGAATAACTAATATTGCCACTCTCTGATATACCATATATCCTCCCAAGGTTTTTCTTCCATTTGTGTTTCCAGTATTTTTGTCTTTGTAGTAAAATGTGAGATCACTTTTTTAAATAAGCTTTTCTTCTAACTTAACAAATATTTCGTTTAATCTTACACAATTCTCTTCCAATTCATGCAATCTTTTTTTATATGAATGTGATTGGAGTTGCAAATATTTAAATAAATGTTCATCATTAAATAAGTAGTTCAAGATTTTTAGCACCCTTTATCTATGCCACTGACCACTGTGTTGGTTGACAACTGGTCATAATTTAGTTTTGTCTATCATAGTTGTAAATAACTATGAACAAAAAGTCATGCACACACAATATTATCATGTCTTTAAGAAAACTCAACTAATATTTTAAGTAAGAATTATCAGGTAGAATTGTGAAATGCTATAAAAGCATATTTTTCTGAAAAATAAGAAATTGCAAAATAGTTAGCTTTTGTAAATATATGATGTTTAGTTTACTTATCAACTATTTTTATGATTTTCACATGTTAAAGCAGTTTTGCACATATCGTAATTTACATATTTAGCAGAAATGATTTTCGTTTGTTGCTTAAGTCTTGAAATTAATAATAACAATAATAAAAATGACTGATAATCTAATTTGACAATGCTATCTAATGAATGTGAATAATGTGAAATTTTAAATTATGATTATGTTGTAGAGTAAAAAATAAGACATAAACCTTATGAAATAATTAAATTTCTTTGTAAATTTTGTGATAATAAAGATGTAAGACTTGAAAGTTATGATAATATGTTGGACTATTTCCATCATCTATCAATAAATGTTCAATGCTTCCAGTAATATTATTTTCCACACTTCTTCAGGTGTTTCCTAGGCATTCAACATTTACTGATAGATAATGGAAATAGTCCATTATATCATCATCACAAATCTTCAGGCAAAGACTTGAAAGTAAAATTACTCATTCATTAAACTAGAGATTATCCAATTTGTTAATACTATAATGGTATGGAAAAATTACGGCTGAATTATGAGAATATGGGAAACCATTACCATCACCAAATAAATAAAATATAAAGTTAAATATAAAAGGAATGGCAAACAATATAATGAGAATGCAAGGATTAACAATAAATTCACCATCATTATAAAAATCATTCATCATCATAAATGATCAAAAATAAAATTAACAGTCGATCTTGTGACTGGATTTGAAAGTGGACCATTATAGACTAAGCTAATTATTTAGCTCTTGCCAAACTTGGGGCAGATTATATAAACAATGATTTGGATGTACAAATTTAAATGCTAATCCATAAGAATATACTAATTAAAAAATAATGTTGATACTAAAATATGCTGATCATTATCAATGTCCTCTGGCAACTTACTACCATTAATGTATTGGTCAATTATAATCTTAATTTCAAATTAATCATAAAATAAAATTTAGTGTATAAACTTTAAACACTATACCCTTTGTGCCATCCAGAATTACCCAGAAAAGTAATGAAATCAACTGAATATCCTTTAGCACCAAACATAAACCCCAATCCATATAATTGATTGTTATGCATGAAACCAGCTCAGAAAGCAAGAGCCTTATAACTATTACTGTGAGCAAGAGATAGTACCAACATATAATATTTAAAACTCATTCTAGAATTGAATAAATTTACTGGAATAACTTAAATAATGAAGTATAAATTTATAGATAACAATACAGTGAATTTAAGGTCTGCTAAGTTCTGATTTTGATTAAAATAATACAAAATGTATGCTATTACATTGTTATGAAAATATATTTAAATATCCTTAAATAAACATAAACCAATAATAAAAATTTATTTTTATAATACATAATTAATTTTACCACATATGTGATTGATGATGACTGATTTTAATATATATGGTTGCCCATTCAAATTTGTGTATACACACTGGCGTTTATAAAAAAAATAAACTTATTAAATCCATATTATATTTTTATAATAAAATTAGGTACTGATTTAGTATGTTATCAGGCCATTTTGACTTCTAAGAACCACCTAAAACTCTGCTGACCAATCCAAGTGATAAATGACATCGATTAATCCACATGTGGTCACAATAGGACCATTCATTATAAAATCACAATTTTCATCAATAATTAAAAAATTAACCTGCAAATTTCATACAATTATGTTTGATCAAATCACATCACTAAAATGTACAAAGTCACACGAACTGCGTGCATATGTGTGAGTTATTCCCCTACAAATCAAAGTTATTAATTCATTATTTCTATTGATAAGTTCAAGTTTTTTTCATTTTTTAGGAAAAAATATCGCTAGATCCAGTTAGGAAAGTTTCTTTTTAAATTCAGGTTTGGGTGATTTCATTTTCAATATTTTAAAAAAATATTTTGGGGATTTTCCTTTTCTAATTCCAAAATGAAATAAAACTGGAAATGTCATTTATTTATAATTATGGAGACAAATTCTTTAGAAACAAATGTCATTTATTTAGGCAAACTTATTTACTTTTAAACTTGTAAATCAGAAATTTTAACTGTGAGTTTATTATTTAAAATAATATTTCAAATAATTTTTTATTCACTAACTAATATCTGTTCATGAAGCGTATCTCCTGTATGCATACTATATAATATATACACCTATAATAACTTTATTTGTGCTTCATTTTATCAATTAATCAGCATACATATAAAATCATATTACAATAATTCTTCAGCAAGCTGATTAGCACTGGATTCTCTTGGAAGCTGGTCCATTGTAACCATGTCTGTAATAGAGTAGTATAATGTCCTATTGATATTTCTGTGAAGGGTATAAATCAGAAAACTGTCACTATGCCATTCAGTCAGATTCATTCAGTCTATAATTTGATAGACTTCAGGTATACCATTTAGTACACAATATGGTGAAATATATAAAAGCTGGACCATTACTTCCATGAGAATTCAAATTCTACCATTGTGGTCTTAGCAGCAGCTGGATACACTGTCTCTTGCTTTCAGTTATAACTTCATAATAATACTGATGTAATGATCTTGTAATTTTTTTTTAAATTTATCTTTTTATAATGTATTATGAAATATAAAATAATAATTAAGTAAATTCTTTCCTTATATTGGAAAAAAAAGTATTTTCAATTCATCTTAATTAAAACCAAATTTTTATCTAAAAGTTTTTTTAATCCTTTCAACAACATCAGAGTATATTGTACTGAATTTTATCAAAATATGTTATACAAGCTTTAATTTTTTTTTAAAAAAAAAACTTTCTTAATCTAATTAAAAATAGATAAGGAAATTTTATAATTACTAGTATATCTATTGTAACATAAAACAAGATTTCTTTTTTATTTTTAGAATAAAAATCAGAATAAAACATTAAATAGATCTTTTTAAATGTTTAATTTATAATTTTTTTAAATTCAAAATTATTATTTAACTCTTAACTGTTATTCCAGTGTAATATAATAAATATCTACAAAAACTTTTGTTTGTGTTTATTTCTACTTTTTTTTCAACTTTATATATATATATGAGCACACACTACTATGTTGTTATATGCCAAGAAACATGTAACCATCTCAATACATAATCATTAGCTATTAACAAATCATTATTGTTACCAGTTGTATTTTTGTATTGGACTATTTCCAGCATCTAATATGTGTGTTGAATGTCTTTAGAAAAGTGAAAAGTTTAATTTTAGTTTAATATTCCAAATACAGTCAACTGTTAGTAATATCACAACAAACAGATTAGTATATACACCAACTGTTAGTAATATCACAGCAACAAGTTAGTATATGCACCAACTGTTAGTAATATCACAGCAAACAGGTTAATATATACACCAACTGTTAGTAATGTCACAGTAAACAGGTTAGTATATGCACAATGTTTCAAGAGGTATTATTCTCCTCTCTTCTTCAGGTGTTGCTGGTCTGACCAGTGACAACACTAGCATGGGATTCTAACCTGGGTTCTTAGATTCTTGGATTATTGAATTTTTTTAAGGTAACATTCTAACCAACTGACTTATCCTGCCAAAGGCAACAGTCAGTAGAAATTTTATATACTTATCTTTGAGGTACCTCCTGATTTCTACTGACTGTTGCCTTTGGCAGGATGACCCAGTTGGTTAGAACACTACCTTAAAAAAATTCAATAATCAAGAATCTTATACGTTCGAATCCCATGCTAGTACTGTCACTGGTCAGGCCAGCAACACCTAAAGAAGAGGAAGAATAATACCTTTCAAAATATTGTGCATATACTAACCTGTTTGCTGTGATTATTAACAGTTGGAACATATATTAACTTGTTGCTGTGATATTACTAACAGTTGAATGTATTAGGAATATTTAAATAAAATTAAACTTTTCTAAAGACATTCAACACCCATGTTAGATGATGGAAATAGTCCAATATAAAAATACAACTAGAATACCATCATCACAAACCTTCAGGAAAACATTATTGTTACCAGTCTCTGAAAAACTTTACTGTTTTATTTTTTTAAGAATAGATTTTTACGAGTAAAGTGTTTTCAATAATGTAGACTTTGAATTTAAGCCAGATGTAACTTGCATTTTTTTTTTTTTAGGTTTTAAATTGGCTTTTTTTAATTAGTTGATAGATCCATGGTTTATCTAGTTTTTATTTAATTTTGGTTAGCAAGTGATTATTTAGTACTCAGACTGCAATGGATTATTAAAAAACTATTCAAATTTTTTTTAAAAAATTATAAGCTGAAATGATTAGCTTAAGGTGAAAATAAAGTTATAATTGTTACTTCATCCGGCTCAATAAATAGCAAATGCTTTTATAATTATGTTAACCAATCAGAACGGTTTTTTTTTTTATTCATTCAAGAATTATTATTATTATTTTTTTACCAATCTTTTTTTTTTTTATTGACCCCAGAAATACGGTCATGTATTAAATTACTGGTAATGTAAAATAAAGCTATCGAAGTCAAGCAAAAAAATAATTGGCCAATAAACTTTTAATAGATGAATCGGGAAAATGTCTTGTGCAAACAGAACTATTGCAGAATATTTACTTTATTTTTTATATTCCTTTTTTTTTAAAGCATGTACTATTCTTTGAATAATAAACTTTTTTTTAGTAGTATGTGTATGTCTTTAAGTGGAGAATATAAATGTGGAGCTTCTTTCGTTTAAAAAGTGGAACAAAGGCTGTGCTCAAACACATGCTAAATATATGCACATAAGAGATATTAGCTAAAATATTTTGACTCTGTGTGTGGCATGAAAAAAAAATCACTTGAAATGTGTTTTGTCGTATTTGATTCATATATATATTACGATTTTATTTTGAACTATTCAAAAATGTAATCAGAAATTCCATGCGAACTGTGGCAATTTTGTTAAATCTATACGGACTAACGGTTTTAAAATTAAAAAGTAACATATATATATATATAGTATGGTTTGCAAATAACTAGTTTTTAAAAGACATGTACAGTACAGTCTAATAAAGTGGTACCCGAACTCATTTATAAATTAAGCGTTTTTGATCGAAACTGACGCTCTTATTTCCGGCGCCTGAACGTCACGTGAGTTCCTAAACTAAGAACCGTAGGGTTTTTTTTATTATTATTAAAAATGATTTTGACTAATAATAAATTAAGCAAAGTACTAGTAGTTTAATCAGAGAATTGTTTGTTTTTTGTATGCTTAGATGAAGATATCAAGTGACTTTAAGTATTATAGAAGTAAATTCCAAATTAAGTAATTTATATGTTCTATTCAAATGGCGAAATGTATTTTTTTAATTTTCTTCAATTGGCATTGATTTAATCAGCTGCTAAAAGTACTGTAAAATAATAGTTTTATAAGACAAAAAAAAGAGGACAATATTGATAACAAATTCTAAAACCAAGACGCAATAAATCAATCAAGCAGCAATTTAGTCTGTCGAAAGGATTTTTTTCAAAGTTTAAACTGACGAACTTCATGTTATTATGAAATAAATAGGATCTTTTATTTATTACAATCTTAAAACTATTATTACAATAGCAAATAATGCAATTGTGAAAAATTTCACGCCAACATAAAACTTTTCTAATACTAACAGCAGCCCTAATATTGTATTAAAAATATAAGAATTAGAAAAAAAAATTTTTATTTCATAATGTTGTGCACACTCCTAAATATGTGTGTAATATACGCACTTTTGTCAAATATATTATGTAACTACACACACCTCTATATATTATAATTTTTAAACACAGACTTGGATATTTGTAACGTATATATGTATGCTAAAACATGTTTAAACACTGGAAGCAAAGTTGGTTCAACAAACGAATACACAAATATACATATGAATTACTAACTAATCAACCACATCACCGCACAGGGAAAACCAGCAACTATCTACAATATTTTGTTCCGAATCAAAATTTCTAATTTGAACCATAGCTCCTACGGCTAGACGCTGGTATCCTATACTATCATCATAATTTTGTATCCTGTACTTGTCTCCTTAATAATGTTAGATGCAGAGAATTATTTGCAGGTAATATTCTGCTTACTTTAGTTCGCAATACATCTATTGTGGGCAGTATCTGACACGAGCATACTATATTTGTATAACAAATTAAAAATTATATTAAATTTCGATCATAAGATAAATATTATTTTTTTTTGTAAAACATTTGCATCTTAAATGCTTTTGTCTTAAACATGGTTAAAAGTTGTATCAAAATTGTGTAACCAGTAATTAATAGTAGTAGTAATATTTTAAAAATAATATTATAATTTTACATTTTAAAAAATTCTCTTTATGAAACATGGAAGCGTTATTATTGAATGCTACCTAATTTATTTCTCAGCAATATAAGATACTAGCTTATAGTAATTAGGTATTTTTTTTTAAAATTGAAGTAGTTCGGAGTTAAACATCACCATATTGATGCATGGGTGGGACTGAAGTCATAACTTTAGACGTAGATGAATTGCTATTTTTGGAGTGAATTATTGCATAGTAACGAGATAGTTATTGGTGTTAGTTTTTCTGATCCATGGTTTCTCATCTTGACATCATTTCAGCAAACTTTCTAAACTCATTCTTCTATCTCATATTTAGACTTTTTCTCACTCTTTTATAATAAGTTAAAAATTCAACTGTTTGTCTGTAGTCATATCTTTTGCAACATCTCCAGTTCAGTTTCATTTCAGCTTTGTAATTTTTTTAATGATTTTAAGGTTACCTGTTTACTGTCTCACCCATGTATTTTGCTTTTGATCTCTCTTTGTTACTTCCAACATATATTTCTGCATACTTCATTCTGTAGTCTGAAGTCTGCATTATTTTCTGTTAAACTTCCAAACCATAGATTTATAATGTAAGAACTAGTAACAAGCATATATTAAAAGTCTTTCTTTTCAAACACATAGACATTAAAAAAAATTAAGTTAATTCTTACCAAATGTACTCCAACCAAATTTAATTCTATGATTAATTTTATCCTTACCCTATATGGTTTGGGTCAATGGTAGAGTGGCAGACTCCGAAGCTCCAAATTCATGGATTGCAGTCCAGCTCTTTCATTATTCAGTGACCAAACTTCTTATGAACTTCTCAGGGATAAACCATTAGATTATTATTATTTTATCCATTATGTTTTTATCTGAGTAAAGAATATAATTCATTATCATCAGTGTTTATTTTTTTCTTATGTAAAACTATTGAACATTATTAATCTTTTTAGATTTTCTTACTTTCAACTAATAATCCTTATAATATTTCTTGAAGTCTTAAATCAATAGCATAGGAAATGGTGATCATGCAAAATCTTAAAGCATTATTTGCATAAAACAAAACAATAATCTCATTTATGAAATCTAGATTAATTAAATAATCTCCACTTATTTCAATTCTTTTGGCTTTCCATTTTACATATTAATCCACAAAATATTTCTTGTAAAACTGCTGTAAAATTTGGAAATATAGAACCAGCCTGTCCTATGCTCTCTTCAATAAATAATTTTTTAAGTGTCGTTATTGAATTTAATAATTGCTATTTCATTTAGATAAATATTTTTTAGAATTCTGATCTATATCTTAATGATCGAATATTTTAATCACTATAGCAATATCTTTTCATAATCTACAAATCCAAAGCGTAATGATAATTCATAGTTACTGATTCTTTTCATCATTTCTCTTAACATTTGGACATGACTTTAAAATCTTGCTCATTTATTTTTATGAATTCAGAATTCTTTTTAGATGGATTATAATGATCTTAATAAAGATCTTGTTTAGAATTAATTGAATACTGATAAGTCTACAATTTTTAATACCATTTTTTATCTTTTTTTATTTACTACTGCATTTTTTCAATCATCTGATTTATGTTTATCATCTAAATATTTGATATATATATATAATTTTAACAACAATTTCTCTATTTCTTCTTTTGCTTTTTTTAAACATCAACCTTAATTCACTATTTCATGGAGCTTTTCTATTTTCCATAGATTTAATTGCATATCTCACTTGTTTATTTTGGCAATTCATATATTGTAATTGTAAAACCTGACTGCTTTTTTTTTGTTCTTCATTACTATATAATTCTTTGTAGAACTCTTCCACACATTTATGCTATCATCTTGCTCTCCATTGTAGTGCTATCTTTTTTTGTTCTTATTAAATCAACTTTTTTTGTAATACTAAAATGCTGTTTATACTTTTGTTATTTACTCTCTTCTATAGTCTTCTTTACCAATTCACAATTAAACATTCTTATATTATTAGCTCTTTTTGATACCATTTTACAGAGCTTGAGGCATTCAATTCTTCTTAATGTATTGTTTTAAAACATTTTCTTTTTTTTTTTTTTCATGTATTGTTAATTTTCTGGTGAATCACTACTTTTTGTACTAGTTTTTGTGTAGTTGATTTTTTAGTAAAAATTCAAATATCTTGATGAATTTGTATTCAAACAGTCATCAAAAATGTCTTAATATTTAAAAATAATTTACAAGTTTTATATTTAAATTCAGTGGAATATACTGTTTCACTTAATAGTTTTTTTATACTATTTTATATAAACCCATATCTTGCATCACTTATTGTGTTGAATCTATTAAGAACATTACAGTCTTAATGTATATTATTTCTGTTATTATGGTGATCATGTGATGTTTATATTATTTCTGCTGGGCAGAATATAATTCAATTCTTCTGCGCATTCATATGGGTGTTCCATGCCCATTTCCTCTTTTGTTTTTAAATAATAGTAATAATTCATGTTATACATATTTTCTTTTTCTGCAAATTTCAGAATTCTATTTCTCTCTCATTGTTGTTTCCATAATGTCAGCACTTTTATATTTCAATTACTCTAGCAGTAAATCGTTTGATCTGTTCAAACGTATTTTGTATATCTACATAAAAAAAACCTTTAGTTTTTCAACACAATGAGAACTTGTTGGGGCATAAATATGAATTATTTGCAATTAATATCTTTTATTAATTTGAATAACTAATCTTGCCATTCTGTGTGATATACTATCAATCTCCACAACATTGTTTTTCCTTTTTTTTTTTCATTATAATAAATCCCACTTCATTCATGACTTGTGCCTTTATGATAAAATACATTTCCACTTTCAAATCAATTCATTCGTTATTTTAACTTTATAAAACTTAACCATATCCCATTTAATATTAGATAGTTCTTCCAATTAATGCAATGTTCCTTTACTTGAAAGTAATCTATAGCCAAAGGTAACTTAGGTTCATAACAGAGATTCTTGGCATTCTCTCCTTTTGGTCTTCAATGGCTGCCTTAGACTTTGCAATCTTTTGGAAATAAGGACCATAGTTTAGTTTTGTCTTTCATTAATTTAGATATAAAAGAGGATGATAATTTATCTGCACATCTATGCATTCATTTATTCTACTTTCAAGTAAACCCTTACTGATGTTTCAGTTAAGAACCACCAAGATACTAAGAAAAAAAATCATAGTGTTTTGGGTCAAAACTTCAGAGGCAAAAATTAGTAACCTAAATGTCTGATGTATGTTTGTGAAAAGCCTGTCTATATTAATTTACTCTGTGAATAATTAATTAATAGTAAAATTTGCAATGACAGGAATATGTAGAATGATATTAGAAAATTTAGTCTGCTCATTTTCTTCAAGATCTCAAAGAAGAATCAAGAGACCTTTCAATTAATAGGAAACTTCTTTTTATAGCCACATGCGTTTTTTTTTTTATTTATATATATATATTTATTAGTTAAATTTTATACATCGAACAACAATATAAACAATAATTATTATCTTTATCCCCACAGTAATCATAATATGATGAAATAATTGGAAACACTTTCATAAAATGCATATCTATCTAAAGATTTATTTAAAAACTTGTAATGATGGTATTTGCTTGGTATTATAGGACGACTATTTCCATTATCTGATTGAAATGTTAATATTTTTACAAATTCAAACTTTATTTGTACTTTTCCAAGTGTATACAGCAGTTAGTAATAAGACTCAAGTGAGTACAAAGCACAGCATTTAACTTGGCTCTGTACAGTTTTGTGAAGTAAGACTTTGGGTCCTAAAGTTAACAGATTGATTCCAATTCTCGCATTTCCATCACACAAACTTTCTATGAACTTTTGAGCAATAAAGCCATTCAAATACTTATTTTTTCAAAAATTAAAATATTTAAATATAGGAATATTATATATACTTAATCTAGATGTAAATAGAGAGGATTTGAACCTAGACTTGCAAGCTCCCTTCAGTCATTCACTCCATCTTATACAACTGATACACAAATCATATAGATAATACAGACAAGATGAAGCTTTTTTTTTCAGTTGATTTAAAATGCACTTAAGTATTTATTTATATCTACTTAGCAATAAATGGTAACATTTTTTTTAAACATTCACTTCCTCCTTTAATCAATCAATTAAACAATATGATATATAAGCACTCTATACACAATAAAATATAGTTTGTTAGAATTAAGTATATAGTATAAGAGGTAAATGGCCATTATATTAGGATACAGTTCTTTTTTTAACTTACACGGCAAAAGTGGCAAAAGTTTTATCGCCAGAATTTTCTTAAGTTGGTTGTGAGGATTTTATTTCTCGCCCAACTTTCTTACAAGTTGCTAAAATGTACTTTGTAAACTTCTGTCTTTGCAATTTGAGATTTAGGCATTGTTTCTTCATTTTGATTATAGATTTCTTCAAAAATAGCTTGGTCAAGTTCCACAGAGATCCAGGTTAGACTTTCAGGCAACTGATAGTTTTTTCCCTTTTTTACTCTGTCATCCTAATGATGGTTCAATGCAGCTTGATTAAAACATGAATCTAGACTGATTAATTTTAAGAATAACTGACCACATATAGATTTTGACCCCTTGTTTTTAACACCTTTGATAACTTATTTTCAACATCTTTATGATCTAATTTTATTTTAATTACATTAATTTTAGTCATTTTCATTATTACTTAATTAATTAAATTCCAAAACACTGCAAACTACTAAACTGATTGAATTTTTCCCTTGTTTTCAAATCTCATATCTACCTTTAATTTAATTTTTTAAAATCTAGTCCACTTAAACTGAATTGATTTTCAATACATTTCTCATTTAAGAGCAACAATTTTAATACAGCTTATATAATCAATTCTATTACATTATTTATTATTATTTTAAAATATGACATTTAACAATTTATTCCAACACCTAAACATCATATTACTCATTATTATTACATTTAATATTTTATTTTAAGCTGTTTATTCTATTTTATATAATTTTCTTTAAAATGTTTAAATGTTTAAATTTATTAGCTAACAGAAAGCCATATTACTATTTGTGGGAGAACACCTTTCTGACAGTGAAATATATGAGACATTATATATATATTGTACTGATCACTTCTTTTGATCATTGACAGTACCACTAGGTCACTTACTACCTAGAAAATTTAATTTATGGTGATCAAAAGTTGATGATGATAAATGCTGCCAGCTAGACCCAGACAATTGAGAAAAGAACACAAATTTCTAAATCAAAGGAAGATGATTGAACCAATATTAATTTATATAGATTGCTATACTGATAATTTCCTTTAAATTTCTCATTGGCATTTGGTAATATGGTTTTTGCAATGAAATAAAAAATCTCTTTCACATTCAGCCCTGGAGCTATTTTATTTTAACTATTTTGGTGCAGCCATGTCATAAATATACACTTTGAAACTATAGCATTAGGCACTGCCTATCCAGAATTTTTACTAGATTCTAGTATTTCTTTTTCTACTGTCTCTTTGATTTCACATCAATCTTTTGATATTGTGCTTATGGTACTTTGTGTAGCTTGGATGCTACTAGCTTCATTATTTTCTGTTAGTTACAGTTCTATAGATATTTTAATTAGCCCTGCTTCTTTTTTAAATAAACTCAGAAAATTATCTTTAACTTTATTTGCAGTAACTATTCTATTTACTATAGTTAACTTAGTTCCTAATGGACAATTCTACCTTTTTAGAATCAATAACATTTTGGATGCATTTTTGGTTTCCTACTATTTACTTCCAATATATTTCTACCTTCCCTCTCAACCTGAGTTAGTTCCCATATCTAAAGTCCTTAGATATATATTCTTAATAAATGGTGTTTTACTTTTGTGATGAATGATTTCCATTTGCTCTCAGCTGTAAGTATTAATATATCCCTCTTCCCACTTCTGTTTTGACAAGTTGACTACAAATCTGATGTTAAGAAATTCTGTCTCTATCTGATAATGTCAGTGTTATTCAATTATTATATTTTTTGTAGTAATTTTCCTCTCATAATTTTTTTTTTATGTTTCTTTTCAGAGATTTTTGCTTGCACACATTTTCTCTTTGACCTTTAAGTCCTCAATTCCTATAGGTCTCCTTTTTTTAATAATCTTTTTAGCCATTACTTTTCACATCAATAATCACTAGTTCTATCTTTCTTTTTTCTGGGTCATTAATTTTCTTGATGACTTCTTTGATAGTTTTGTATAATTGCTAAGTTTGGCGTTTAACAACTTTTTCCAAATCCAGAAACTCTCTAAACTGACTTAATGCTGATTTATGGGATATATCTCTCTGTCAAATGTTTAAAGTATATAAAAACTCAGCTTTACCTGGTAATTGTTTACAAAGTTTCTCATTATTTGTCCCCACATGTATTGTTCCAACATTACGTTCTTCTAAGATTAACCATACTCACATGTTCTTGTCAACTTTCACAAAACTACTTTATAATTTTTAGTTTTTTTCCCAGGTTCCTGATGGAAATCATTGAAATCCCATCTGCAATTTCTCTAGATGGAGGTGGATTAAAACACAATTTTTTTTAACTAAAAAATCATATGTAAAATCTTCAAATTTATCAAGTTTACAAAGTCACAGTAATCTTTTAATGAATGAAGTAATATTAACATTACTGTTTTTTTATTGTTATTAATATCTTTTGTCATAAAATATGTATTATCTGAGAGAATCGCTGGTATCATATACGATAAATTCTGTGATGCAATTTTAATTCAAGTTGATCTTATCTTTGTGAATAATTTACTTATACTCTATGTAGTCTAATTTTACTCATTTATTATCTATTAATGATTCTAACCTGACTTCTTGTACTTTTTAATGGTTCCAATCTCATTTTTACCTGACATTAGTACCTACAGCTTAAAATTTTTGTTTCTGTTCACTGTGCCAATTGTTATAACCTAACACAAAAGAATTGATTAACAGTTGTTTCTTCCAATTAGACACATTTTAATCAATATAATTCCAGCCTCAATCTAAGTTTAATTAACTTAATAATTTTACCATAGGTTATAACTATCACAGAGGCAAAACTCTCCATGTAGTAGTGCCACTCAGTCCAAGCCACAATAATCAATGGATGCAGAAAGATTTGTATGTAAAGTCCCTATCTAGTGTCTACTCATTCAATATCCCCAGACTAGTTTTCTAGCTTGTGGCTTTCATCAGTGAGAAGCTGGAAACTAGTCTGGGAATCTGGATGAATAGGCACTATATAGGGATTTTATGCACAAACTTTTCTGCATCCATTGGTTACTCTGGCTTACACTGAGTTGCACTACTGTATGGAGAGTTTTGCCTCTGTGATAACAGCTTGGGTAATCATAGGGAATGGTGTTAAATGAGTTAAGTTATAACTATAATTCTACACAAGTAATTAATGTATAGTACAATAAATAATCTCTCTCTGTGTGTATATATATACACAGTGGCTTATTAAATAATGATTGTACATGGCTCTTATACTTATAGTTACTATTTCCATGGCAGTTAAATTTTCACGATGAATTAGATGCGCAGAATTGCATCGTACAACGCTAGTTTTCTCTCAAGTCCGATTATTAATACATATCATTTTTAAATCCATAAAATAGCAAAAGTATAACAGCTTTATATATTTTAAATCTTGTTTTTTGGATAATTGCTTCTTTCTGTTTCCAACTGAAACTAATTAATTCATGATTTTTGTTCTTAAAAAACACCGGGATTAATTTAATTTCTTTGTTGCTCATTTATTTTTAGTTTCTGCACCTCTGTTATTTAATCCTCATACTTCATTAGTTATTTCTCCAGAATCTAATTAATTAATTCTTGAAATATTTTATGATTCCTTTACAGCAAATTCTCTGATTATTTATTTACTGTCTAGATTTGTCATAGCTTAAATTTAAACTTAGCTGTATACATGAACATCAGATTTCTATATTTTTTAGTAATATTGTTTTTTTACACATACTTTATGCATTTAGTTAGTCGTAAAAGAGTTAAACTTTTTAAAATATCTTATTGCAGTTTGTTCACCCTATGGAAGGAAACAATTAAGTGAAACATTGATTTTACTCTCAATTTAACTATTTCATTACTTTCAAAAAAGACAGTCTGTTTAGTTTTTCTGATTAATGTTTGTGTGTTAATCAATTTTGGAGAGCAGATAAATATCACAAAGAGATTTATAAATAGTTCAAGGTATTTCTTAAATATTTAAGACTATCTTTTGAATTGTTTTAATTTCACTACTGGTAACTGTTTCTGTTATATTTTTAAGGGACTATGTCATTATTTAAATAACTGTTTTTCTTCGCAGTAAACTAAATCTCAGTTACAGTATATACTACTTTAATATGCATTTGGTATACATTTAAAATATTTTCTTTATACTATATTAAATATTTATTTTTATACTTATTCTTTATAATTCAGTTGTTAGTAATTTTCTTCTTTTCTTATTTGGTAAAATGAAAATACACACAGAAAAGGTACTTTTTTAAAATAATATATAGCTTTATTACTGCCTTAGCATGCTTTCAATATCTTCTATTTACAGATTTTTTCTAACTTCTTTTTTTGTTCACTAACATTCACACAAGATTTTAAATAATATTTTGCATAAACAATATAATAAAATGATAAAAAGAAAGTTCAGCAGTTCCACCATATTCACAAGATTAGGTTCCAAGTCTCAGGGCAGTGTAGAGATTTACAAATTATTTTCAGCTATTATCAATCCACTGCAAGATAAAAATCTCATCAAATTTAATCCAGTTTCTGTCCATAACATAATAGCAAACTTTCTTATTTCATCTGTCCATCTCATATGTGGTTTATTTCCAGGTCTTTTATAATTTCTTGGAATTCAATTGTGTTAAAGCTTCAACTGTGTATCTATTATCATTTCCTCTAGCAAATATGTCAAACCAGCTCTATTTCAGACTCTGTTTGATTTCTGATTTATGGATTCCATTTCCGATGTTTTTTTTTGTAACTCTTAGCATATATCCTTCCATACTTCTTTGTGCAATGTAAAGTTTTTATATTATTCTAGTAATAGTACAAGTCTCAGATCCCAAAGTAAGAAGGCAAAGTTATTGGACTGTTATGGCAAGAATGGTTAACTGATATAAGGACTCCTATGCCGAGTCTAAAAGTTGTAACACTTATGTAACCCATGAAAAGTACAAATTGTGACATCAAATCAGAATTTCATAGATTCTCTGGTAAATTGTCACAAGCTAAATTAAGCAGTATCTAATAAGATTAATAAATAGACGACGGAAAGGGGACTATAGTGAAACCTTGCTTTGATGTGTAGAAAACTTTTATCTGAAACCAGCTAGATAACCACAGTATTTTCGGTTTTTTCCTTTTGTTGTCATTTATTGTTAAAACACTATATTGAGTGGTCAACTTGTTGGCACAAATAATGATTAAGTAGCTTAATTCAATGTAATCTTTCATAGATGTGTCAGGCAGATGGCCTTTCCTTTTTTTACCGTTTGTTTTTTCTTATTTATTGTTTTCATTGTAGAGCCACTGCCCATTTGTAAGCATGTAACCTACAATAAGAACGATGTAAAATGATCTCCATATGTATCCTCCTAAGGTGTGAATAAAGTTGTTATTTGAAACTAAAAACTTTACTTTTCAAACATATAGGCATATTTCTTTTTACTCTTAAGATATTTCTATTAAAAGCACTCCATCCAAGTTTAAATCTACAATTCATTCATTCATTATGTTTCCATTTGTCTTAATAATTTAATCAAGATGTTCTAATTATCATTCATAGATACTGGTCACTATATCATAATGTGTGTGTTTAAGACACATGTATAGCTATGCATTGTGAACTAAGAATAGCTATTGGGAAACATGAGGTGAAAAGCAAATTACAAACAGTCTTTTCTGTTATTCAACAGTTTAAACCATAAGAAAAAACAGATATTGCTTTTTGGAAACCAAATTCTTGGACTTTTTAATGTTAGTATTTCAGTCCTTCCCACCAATACTTTTCTTTTCTACATGTACAAAAACACTTTATGAATATAGATATTTCTATTGGAGTGTATCTCTTTCTCTCACTGATCTTACCACACTCTTGGCAATTGATAATGTGCACAAAGACAAATTTTTGATGAGTCACCCCTTTATTTTCTTTACATTCTAGTTCATCAGATGGTATCTTGTTTTTAACTCCATAATTCACAAAACATCCTTTCTAAACCAATTAAGGAATATTAGAATGAGTCTATTAGTTTGATTAGTATAGGATTAAATGTGGCTACTAGATGCAAAAGTATATTAGTTTTAGCTTTAAATTTTAAGTCATCACTGATGAAAGCAAGAGCCAGAAACTGATCTGCTGATTCCAATATTACTGTTATTGGAATAGAGGTATTTGAACTCAGGATCTTTCAGTCTATTCATCCTCCACTCCATCTCAAGCAACTAATATAGATGCCAACACACATGAGCCCCAATATACACATTTCATGCAGAACTTGCACTCATAAGTTGAGCCAGATTTTAATCTTTCACACATATATACAATAAGTGCTTGGTCTATATTAAGATGGCAATTCCTCAAACTTTAATGGACAGGGTTCGATTCTTCTCAACCTTCCAAATGAGTGCTAGTTCTGCACAAAATACATATATTGGGGATCCTATATCTTTTTTGCATGCACATGGCCATGTGTATCAGTTGCTTGAGATGGAATGGAAAATGAAGACTGAAAAATCCTGAGTTCAAATCCCTCTATTTACATATATGAACATTCAGTATAAGAAAATTACATGCTGTGTTAGTATAATAATTATGATAGTAATAAAGCATTCTGCATTTATTTCAAATGTATGAAATAATTTTTTTTATCTAATCATAAATCAATTACAGCCAACGTTTCTAACAAGTTACTACAAAAACTCAGTCACATAAATGTAAAAAACTAAAAATGGCTTTTAAATAGTCCAATATAGGCAAAAGCCTTCTTTTACAATGTCTTACAAAAATAAAGAAAATGATGGCAACACCAACCAGCTTGTCACATTGCCAGGTGATGAGTGCTTGAACTATTTTTGACCTTGCTTACAATACAGCTAAGAATATATAGAAACTCTTTTACTTATCACAATAAAGTGTTTTTCTTGGTTGGCTATGAACGAGCTATCTGAAAGAAAAATTCTTTGCCTGATTGGAATTTGAAATCAAATTTATTTGGCCTGAATTGAACCCAGGTCACAGGAGTGGCATTTACCAGTGCAGTCAGTGTACTATGGGATCTGTCACATGTATATCTATTTATATAGACAGGGAGTAAGCAACATTCTTTTCACAGAAACATAAGATTGCACTCACAACGTACTTTATCTATAGTCGTTATTTAGAATGGCATTGCCTAAAGCACATGCTAGCCCAAATATAAAGTTATTAAATATTGATTATTAAATTCCACCTATACAGGAAATAATGAATTATTTTTTGACCTTTGGATGTCTAATTTCTAATTATTTAAAATTTTATATTCTATTAACTTTCAAATTTGTAATATAAATCTTTTTTTTCCTTTCGGGCCTATTTTTTTTTTATCAAAAAAATTATACTTCATATTATTTATTAATTATGTTTAAACATTCTATATGCCGTATAGATAAGAGTGTTCTCTTGAAAGTATTTAATTATAATTTAATGAAGTCGAATTTCTTGGCAGGTTCAGTAGTGTAATATAAGAATTGATGATTTATATATGAAGCACAGTCAATGAATAAATTATAAAGAAGAACTGTAAGAGTTATAATAGCTTATATATATATATTGATAGCGGAATATACTTTATTCTAATCGCAATCCATTTAGCAGACTTCCAAATGGCAAGGTTTCAAAACCCCATATGCCAATGGCTTTCAAATGGAGCAGGGGCTTATGGGCCTTGAGACAAAGCTAGAGCTAGTGGTCAGAGGTCATGAAAACAATCTGAACAATGCAAAGTATGGGAAAACTAGTCATGCTGGCATCTCCCATGAGAATAAATTTGAGAATGGCTTAATATATCATAATGTTGAGTCAAGTACAAACAACTCTAATCAGGATAGAAATAATTTAATTCCAGAAGACTTTCAATCAGTCAATGATGAATTTAATAATAGAATTCCTCAGAAATTGTTTAATTCCTTTCTTAGCTTCCGGAATCAGTATACTTTAACATTGAGCACAACAAATAAAAAATGTGAACTTTTCGTATTTCCAATAAATGAGCTATTTGTCTTAATCAAGGACTTAAATATCATTGATTCAATAAGAAGGGTCTACTATCACCCTAACAAAAAATATGTCACACTAGAATTTGAGAACACTTTAGCCAAAGAAAGATTCAAAAGATCTCAAATGTTTCTAGATGGAAAATATTTAGTGAAAATTGACCTGGAAAGACCAAGATTGATAACAGGTATGGTGCGGAATTGTCATGTGGAAATTGGAAAAGATGAATTGCAGGGACTATTAGTACAGTTTGGCTCTATTGAATGGTTCACTTTCCTAATGGAAAGAAGAGCAGGGATTCAGCTGCCATCCAATAATGCAATATTTACAATGAGGCTGACTAAAGGTATCAGTCCACTGGATATACCATCTATTTTTGAGCAGAATAAAAACCCAATATACATAGTAATTAGAGGAATTCAACCACAGTGTTATGGATGTGGAGACACTGGCCATTTAATTAGGGCCTGTCCAAAAAGAGTATGCACAGAATGTGGGGAAAGCTATAGTGGATTCCACAAATGTACAATAACATCAAGCAATCCTTCACTTATATATCAACAATTAGAACTAAAATCACAAGAATCTCATTTAAAAGATAAAGTGAAAACAAATAAGTTACATTATAAGGAAAATCAAGAAATCTTGCACAGTAGATTTGAAGATGGGACAAATGCAGGTGAAGCTAGAGATACAGCCAAAGAGATAAAGAAACAATCAGCACAGGCAGAACTGACCAACTCCGAATCAATACAATCTGAAGAATCTGAAGGCACATTAGAAGAAATAGGTCAATTAAAAGAAGCTAACATGTTCAGTGATACAGAACTAAGTGAGAATGGTTCAACTCAAATTGGTAAAATGACACAAGGTGCAAGTTTCAAGAGAAAAAATAAGAATGGCTCTGGCTCGCAAACTGATGAGCATAGTGTTGTGGGCTCAAACATCGAGCTGTGTGGTGAGCAAGAAAAGAAAACTGTGGGTCTCTCAAGGAGAAAGAAAAAAGGAAAAGAAGACAGAAGAAGTTTGCTCAACAGGAGTCAGGGGATGAGATGAAAACTGAATCAGAAGGTCAGATAGTCAGTGACTCAGAGGTAATGGAACATGATATTTTAGCTCATCCCATGATCTTCAAATGTATTGTTGAATCTAAAGGGGCATGTCTTTTTTGGAAGGGTCATGTATGTAGCAACAGCGAAGTAGGGCAGATAATTTCAGAAGAGGCAAATAATCCAGAGGAAAAAATTAATAACATAGAAGAGAAATGGAATGATGAGGCTTGTAGTGACAGGTCTGGAAGCAGGCAAGGTGAAGTAGTGCAGGGTATCGTAGAAAACTCTGATAATCCAGTCGAAGAACTTGATAATGTAGAAGAGCAATGGAGCGATGAGGCTCATAGTGACAGTTCTGGAAGTGAGGAAGTAGATGGCTATCCAAAGGAAATGCAGCAACAAATTAGTACTAGTCCTGTGTGTACTGATGAAACAGAAGAAATCACAGATGATGAAGAAATAAGCTCACAAGAGGAAAATTTTGAAGAAAACTCCGAACAGGAAAGCAATAGAAATTCAGAAACAGATTAAAGTATGAATTCCATAAATGCGGTTTATACAAAGACATGGCAACATAGATGAAGTTTTAAGGATCTGTGAATTAAAGAACTTGGCAATTCAAAGACTCTTATGAATCAATGGAGAAGACTAGGGTTATTGACTGTAGTATGATCTAAAGATTCCTTTTAAACAAATGTATTTACATTATGTAGTGGGTGATCAGTCACCTGCATTTTTTTTCCTTAATAAAAAAAAAAAAATCCATTTAGCAGATGTTTATGTTCAGTTTAGTAGCTGGTTTCAATATTCAATTAGTAACCATATATGGATCTGAGACTTGGACACTTAATATAAGAGCAATGCAGAGACTTCAGACCACTCAAAGAAGTATGGAGAGATGCATGTTGGGAATAACAAGAAGAGATCGAAAACGCAATGTATGGATAAGCGAACAAACAGGTGTTACTGACCTCATTGAAAAAATTAAAATACTGAAGTGAAGTTGGGCTGGACATATTGCTAGAAGAGATGATAATAGATGGACAATTGAAATTTTGAACTGGATTCCAAGAGATTGTAAAAGACCCAAAAAGAGACCCATATGTGAGATGGATAAATGAAATAAGAAAGTATGTAGGGGTGATGCGGAGAAGAGAAGCTAAAGATAGGAAAAGGTTGATTCAACTTGGAGAGACCTTCATCCTGCAGTGGATTGATAATAGTTGATGATGATGATGATAAGGATACAGTATTATTGAAATATTTTAGTACTTATCACTAGCTGAAAATTAAATAGAAAATATTTATAGAGGGCATTGTTTGGGAGAGCGATTTGAATATTTAGGGCATTTCTTTCACAATGCTATTAAATAAAATAATAAAGTGGATTACTGCTGAAGAGTTCATAAGAAGTTCTGGAATTGGAAGTGCCAGAATTAGAATCAGTTTTAGGATCTTACATCCCAGAATCTGATACTCTACCAACACACTAAATCATGTAGAACTGGATGGAAATTTTTTTCTTAAGGATGTCCAATAATCATAGATAAAGAGTGATAAGTTTGCATCAGAGAGCAGTTCTTAACATACTGTCCTAGAATCACCTACTGGAAGCTTTAGAAGCACATAATGTGTTAGATAGAAGGTCATGTGATATTTCATTAGGCAGTGCTGTTAATCAGATCAGCAACATCTGAAAGAGGGAGGAGAGTAAAATCCATATGTTATTACTTCATTGCTAACAATTGATGTATTTGAAAAGTTTTCATAAAGTTTGAATTTTTCTAAACCATTTAATAGTTAAACTAATTAATGAAAATAGTTCAATATATAATTATCAATATATATATAAATCACTTTGCAGTAAGAAAAGCTTAAATAAATCAATAGAATACGATCAATCCGCAGTCATAGGTTAAATTATGTAGTGCAAATCAATCAAAAATATTACAGATGTGAAGAAACAAAATAAAATATTGAAAATTCCTGGTACAAATTAATGTATTTGTCAAATGCAAAAATAAAGACGTATTATAATTTAAATACATTTTTTTTTTTATTTCATTCAAGAGATATTATAATTGAATATAATTTAAGTAGTTTTTTATTACATTAAATGTATATTATTCGTAAGTATAAGACATTAATATGAAACCTGGATTACTTAAATTGATTTTTATTATCATTCTTAGCAGAATTGTTTTACATTGAAGTGTAAGGTAATTTTAGTTTTACCATTTATTTAAGTGAGTCCACTGTTTGGTAAGTTGCAAACAATCATAATATATGTTATCAATGCAATAATTTTATTATTTAAATATCAATAAACATTCTGGTGAAGTTTAAGGCTTTGTTATTTTATGATCATAGACTGTGTATTACAATATATATGCTTTAGTTTCTCTCAAGTTATTAATGAGAAGTAAGCTACTTAAATTTCTTACAAAATAGTGTTAGAAATTGTGAAATTATTTGACTTTTGTTATACAATATTTAAATGTGCTGTTTTCAAATTTAACAATAGTAATGCTTATTTTTTTAACATTGTTATTAACAGTTAATGGGGGGGGGGAGGGTATATTTAAGCAAGACATAAGAACGGCATTAATTAAACTATTTTTAGGTATAGAAAGTGATTTATAATAATCAACAAAGCGAGTCGTATATATAGCTGACATTGCTTTTATGAGCTTGTATCTACAGATATGTAACATAGGGAGCATACCAATAGCTCAAACAAGCTCTTATTCCCACCCCCAGACCAATTGGTTCTGAGCTTTTGGCTCACCTCAGTGAGGAGTTAGAATATTTAGACACTAGATCTAAAATATCAACTCAAAGCCCAGCACTTATTTAATACATAACATTTAAGTAGAAACTCTTGAAATTTTTAGATATGAAAATGTCTTTTAACTCCAGCTACCTAACTTAAATAGCTATACTGAACCAAATTCAGATCTACCATATGTATAAGTTAGATTTGAATAATATGAAATTTTTTTTATGAAAGTGAGAACAATAAATTTTTAAGTATTAAAATTATTCATATTTAAAAAAATAATTTTTTTTACATGTTCAATCAAAATAATTTGGAGGGGATGCAAAAAAACTTTGCATCCCGGTAGCATAAACCCACAAGACAATTCTGATTCCTGCTCCATAGTTTATTTAATTTATAAAATATTTAAAGTGTGATTAGAGGAAACCTACATATGAAGGGCATGACAGTAGAATTGGCAAACAATGGTTTTGAACATACCATCATCAGATTTTCAATGATATGGATGGCTGAAGAGTTGGACAATGAAAAGGATTAAAGCCTGTCCATTAAAGTTTGAAGATTTGCTATCTTAATATAAACTGAGCATTGATCATATATATGTGAGGGAGATGATGATTTAGACCAAGTGATGAGGACTAGTTTAGCACAAAATATGTATATTGGAGATCATTTGTCATATGTATCAGTCATATAAGGTGGAGCAGATGACTAAAGGGAGCTTGAAAGTCTGGGTTCAAATTCCCTCTAATTACACCTAGCTTAAAGTATATATACTATATTTGTATTTAAATATTATTTAAGCATGACAAATATTTTTAACTCTGTTCTGCCAAACCTATGAAATGGGTTCAAATCTCTGCTGGATAAATCTTAAAAAAAAAAAAAATTAATCTTTAGCCAGACTAAGAATTATTTTTAGCAGTTATCCTAGATTGTAAAAGGTATCCAGTGATTCTTATTTAGAAAGTAGGACAAAAATAGAAACCTTTTCAACTAATACTACCCAACAATTAGCAAGTCAGATGAGATGGAAACTAGCAAGTTTTCCATTCTGCAGTGCACTGTTTAAAGGCTATTTTACCAATATCTAATCCCTGCCTAAAGGCATGTGGGTTAAAATGATCATAATCAGTATTAATTTGTCACTCAAAGTACTATTATAAAAATTTCAAATTTCTATTTTCTGTGATTTTTGTATTTGGTAGTCCAGACTAATATCACATATGTTAGAATCTGATTGAACATTTTACTCTTATTTATTTATTATTTAACATATGGTTTTAGATATCACAAATAAACCTCTAAAAGTTCCAACCAGGAGTTAATTCATTAATGAATTTATCAATTTTGCCATGACAGTCATTAATGATATAAGTTCATAGTTTGTATCACCAACATTTATAAAGATCAGTGGCTAATAAATATTATTTATGAAGCAAGTGAGCAGAATGACCATGAGTTTTTTTGAATCTCTTGATAAGATCCCAGTTGCATCTAGGAGAATCAAATTCAGCTGGTTTATAGTTGGATCTGAAAAAAGAAATTTATTTGGAACATCCTAAGAATTCCACTTTTTACACCATAATACTTTGACTGCAGATTCTTGATTGAATGTTTGGAGATATCAATTTGAGTTGAGTCTTAGGTAATTAAGCTATATATGAAAGAACAGGAAGTCACTGCAAAGGAATAGGCTTAAGTGTACATGTATTGTTTATCATACTAACATTTGAATATCCAGAAGTTAGTATACAAACATTTTATCTAACAGGGGCATAGTATTCATCTGCAGAAAATAGTAATGCTAAGAAAGCTGTCTGCAAAGTGCATTGCATCATAGCCCTAAGTAATGCCACCCAGGTTTCCAAAGAAATTATTCCCAAAAGTTAATTTTCATTTAGCCTTAGATAAACAATGAAAATAGGCTGAAATCCAAGATCACTTCTAGATAACATAAAGTAGAATCTTATTTCTGACTATTATTATAAAAGATTATGTTCAAATTACAAGACAATAACATGTACAGCAGCTTTCCAAAGCCATATCACACTATGAGGAATTCTAACATCTCTAAAGCCTAAATTTGAATTGCTGATAAACGAAAATTGCATTTATTAAATACCATGTAAATGTAGAAGGATGTATACTGGTGAGACCAGCCACTCCAGTGAAAAGTGATTGAAAGAGAACAAATTGGTGATTAGAAAAAAACAATCATACTTTAAGTAGCAGACCACGTATGTACCAATGGACTTATGTTTGATTGGAAAATACAAAAAAGAAAATTCAAAACAGCTGCTCACATCATAATGGCAATAACCCATAAGTCAATCTAGTATGACAATATGTCAAGCATTGGTAGTCAAGAGGTCATTGCCAAGCATTGATGGTCAAGAGGTCAGTGAAGCTGCTTGCTTTACAAGCAGTTGTCCCGGAATAGCAGGTTTGCTTCCCGGATGATGCTATGACACATGGGAATATATATATAATGTCGCTTAATAAAAAGTGGAGAAATCAGGAAGATCCTCATAGATATGTATATGAAATTTCTACTGACATGCTTTTGGCAAAATAGCCTAGTTGGTTAAGCATCAACTGAAATTAAATATCCAAATTTAATGATCAGGGTTTGATTTCCATACTAGAACTGTCACTGGTCAGTCCAGCAACACCCAAAGAAGAGAGAATATTATCGCTCGAAATGTTGAGTAATATTCTAACGTGTATGCTATTACTACTAATTGAATATATTTAGAAATTAAAATTTGAAAATAAAAACATTTTATATTCAGCATTAGGTGATGAAAATAGTCTAATATATAATTTCCAATAAAATGCTACCATCACAAATCGTCAGACGAACATTATAGGAGTATGAGGGAACCTTTCCGCGAATCCATTTCTGGTTACTCGCATTAGTATGTGAAAGTAAGATCTGCCATATGGATATCATACTTTATCTTGATGAATTCCTGGTTAAGACAGCACTGCATGAAAAAAATTATCTAATTATCATTAAAAAAACAACAACAATGTCTTATATTGAATAGCTTTTCTTTTCTTGGCTTAGAGTCTGTAAGGAAAATTATAAAGTTATTCTGATTAGCGTAATTCTGTATTTTTTCTTTTTGAAAAAGGAAAGAAAAGAAAGCTATAATAAATTAGTCTGCTATAAATTTTGTAATAAACTAATTTTCCAGGTCAAATCCTTCACTTTTGTAACTAGATATTACGAATACATTAAATAATATCAGAGAATGGTTTAAGAATCTTAATTTCTTAGCTGATATCGTCATAAAAGTTTAACTTTTTATTAAAAACATTTCCACTTTATTAGCACATAATGTTTTTTTTTTTTAATCCTTTCATAAAATATTTACTCATGTCAAATGTTTTGTTAAGATCACGTGAGTTTCAAAATCATGTGATCTAATATTTACTAATGGAACTTGTATGGTGTAATAGCTCTTCAGTTTATCTAAGAATCAAAAAGCTTTCAAGTGTTAAGTTAAAAGGTCAAATTATTTGATAAATTTGGACAATGCCTGCTTGCTACAAAAATTATTTTGATGTTTTATATATGTGTGTGTGCGTGTTTTTTTTTTTTTTAAAAAAAGCAATTACGTTCTAATTCTCCCGTTATGATTAATAATACGGCATGTAAAAAGAAATGAATCTTGTTGACCGTCCTTCACTTGTTTATAACTTTTATCCCTTCCTTTATAATTAATTAAACCTTAAATTATCTGGTTTAGATCAGTGGTATCCACGTCTTTTTTTACTTGCCGTAGTCCTTGGAGCCTGTTATCGTATATAAATTATAAAATGTATCTTCATGTTAACAAAATATTTGTAATTATTCAGTTGCTATTATTTTAAATTTATATGTCTTAACTAAGACTAAGTGTTTATAGATAGGGAGGAATGCAAAAAGAGTGCAACTTAAAATCCGCGATAACATAGCCCAGCAGATAAAGGGATTTAGATATTTGGGTAACTGGTTGAGAGATGATAGAAGTGAAGATGAAGTTAAAAGAAGAATAACAATGGTAAAGGAGGCATTTTCCAAGAGAAAAAAAATATTTTGTGGACCTTTGAAGAGAGAATTAAAAAAAAAAATATTAATTAAATGTCATGTACTGAGTGTACTATTGTATGGTTGTGAAACATTGTCACTGAGTAATAAAATTAGAAACAGATTGAAAGCTTTTGAAATGTGGTCATGGTGAAGAATTAAAAAAACAGTTGTATGAATAAAATAACTAACGAAGAAGTTTTGAAAAGAGTAAATAAAAAAAAGATTGTTGGAGGAAGTTAGAAATAGAAAAAGAAACTGAATTGGACACATATTAAGAAGAAAGTATAGTTTAATGAAAGATGTTTTGGAAGAATTGGTTGGTGGAAACAAGAAAAAAGGACAGAAAAGATTGCCATTGCTAGATGATATAAGAGTTGGGAAAAGTTACATGACATTGAAGAAATGTGAAATGAAGAGAATGGAGTGGGAAAATGGATGAATTGGTGATTGTGACAGCTCTCTGGACCTGTCCATTGAACAGAATATTATTGATTGATGTCTTAACTATAAATATATTGCCCGAATAATAGGATTAAAAAGCACTCAACTAATAAATTGACCAATGCTTATATTTACATTCAAAACTCAAAAGATACAGTATAAAAATACACTAATTGAATGGTTTATGGCAATGGATATCATAAGAAGTTTGGGACTTGGGGGTGATAGAGATAGAAGCATCATTTATGTAACTTAATTTCAGAATCCACTATTCTACCACTGATCTAAAACAATATAGTGTAAAAAAATACAATCAATATAAGCAAATGCATCACAGTTATTTTAAAAAAATAAGGAAATTTTGATAATTAATTGATGCATATGCTATTTTCTACTATTGCTAAGTTTTTTCATGTATTGATCTAAATGCCCCAATTTATACCAATGAAAATACATGTATATCCGGTTGAGAATGACCGATTTGGATAATAGTATCACTGATTTGGATGTTAGTTTATGTATGAGCATACATATACTTGTAGCACAACTAGAAATGTGCTACCTAATTAAAAAAATGTATATCATTGACATCATTAAAATAATTAAGAGACTGAAAAGGAGAATGGAACTGGTCTGGATATATTGCTACAAGAAGTGCTAATATATTGTGGATAGTTTAGTTTTAAATTGAATTCCAGGAGATTGTAAAAAAAACATAAAATGAATACACATGTAAGATGGATGGATTAAACAAGAAAGTTTGTGCATGTAATTTGGAGAAGTGATGTTGTAAATCAGAGAAAAGACCTTAATTCTGTAATCAATCAATAACATTTGAACATGAGATCATTTTAGCATTAGAAGCAATTTATAACCAAAAACAGCCATACTAACCCTAGAAAGATAAAAACCAAGACAGAAAGAAAGTTAAAGATGAGTTTAAATTGAATCAAAACTGATCTGGAAAACATAAATGTATCCAAAGATATCACTTGTTGTTCGTAAAATCTGTTTGGCACATCATGATATACCTTTTAACTTCTTTTGCAGAAAACTTTTTTCTCTGAAAATCTTCATTGTAACTTTCTATTATATTCATCCCTCAGCTGTGTTTGAGATATTATTTATAATGTAAATGAGAAAATGGTCATTATCATGAAAATATTAAACTTAAATATTAAAGTCAATTAATATTAAAGTCAATTCCTATTTATGTAACTTATGTACATACATAAAAATAAATACATACATGAAAATAAATATTAATTGCAATAGCTCAAATGTAGATCTTTCAGCAAAGTACATATAAACAAATACAACTCTGTCAATAAATGTAAAAGTACAGAATGAATTCACCTAAAGTTTAGCTTGGATTGTATATAAGCACTTCATTTATTACATGATCACCATCTCATGCTAGCACATAACTGTTAGTAAACAGGCAAAAACTCTCCATGTAGTAGTGCCACATTGTGCTAACCAGAATAATCAATGAATGCCAGAAGGCTTGTGCATAAAATTCCTATCTAGTGCCTACTCATCCAATATCCCCATACTAGTTTCTGGCTTGTGGGAGCACAAGGTGGCACTACTATATGGAGAGTTTTTGCCTATTTACATTTCATTTATTGATGTGTTCAACACCGAGCATAAATTCTATATATTAATGTAATTTCAGGACAGCTTTAATCTATTCTGAACTAAACAAATTATAATTACATTTGAGCTATTTCAATATTCACATCTGTTAACTATTGATTCATTTAATATTTAGGGATTGCTATATATGTGGCTCAGTCTTTTCCTGTATTTGTTTATAGTGATTTCAGAATGGCTTATGATAATCCTGAAATTACTGTTAATATATAGAATTTATTCACTGCATTGTAACATGCCAATAAATTGAATGCTTATATACAATCGAAGCTAAAAAACAAGTTGGCTCATTCTGTCCCTCATTGAGGGTTTTCAGTAATTTTTACATAAATACATGACACTTTTGAGTTGTATTATGTATTAGTTTTCTGCATAGATAAATTTTTCTGTCAATACACAAAAAATTTTTATTTGAAGTTTTTAAATTCTTCAACAAAATCTTCATCTATTAAAACAGAACATTATCTTTTCTGAATTTGGCTGCCAATGTCTAGATGAAATGACATTTATCTTTGTCAAGGTAAAGCTATTATGAGATTGTGCATGATATTAGATGGCTGTTCAAACAATGAGATGAATTAACAAAAAACTTCTGCATATCTTTTTATTTTACATAGCAAGAAAAAAGATAAATTGATAGAGTTTGTCTTTTTAAAATTTTGATAGACTTTCTCATAGTTTTAAAAAAATATATTATATGTAGACTGATGGTTATAAATCAGAATAGAAGGTGAATTAAACAATAATTTAATAAATGTGATGAAATACAGTGTATTTCAACTTTATGAAAGCCTACCATTTTCATGTCTTCTAAAATAATTTTTAATAAATCAGCTAACTGTAAGCAAAAGGAAATACATAAATTTTTCTTAATCCATTTTCTATTCCAATTGGATAAGGATAATTCTATTAATATAACCTTTTCTTTTGAAATATGTTTTTAAATTCATTTGTTTTTCTCCCCAAAAGTATAGAAGGATTTTAAACAAATTTAAATGTTTCTTAGACTGTGAAAAGTGATTTTCCAACTTTAGTTATTGAGAAGGAAATAAAGTAAAAATTGATTAATTTAATGAATAAAAATCAACTGGTTAATCATTTTTATATATAATTATATTTTTTGATAGGAATATATACATTTGAATTATTATGTATTTTATTTTTTTTAATTATTAATCAGTTAGTTTATTAAATAATTATTTAAAAATGTTCTAATGTTAATGTCTTTATTCCTCCAGTTATTTGATCTATGAATTGGGAGTATGATTTGATTTCATTATATCTTAGTATTTTAGGAATTTTTAAAGTATCCCAGTAACTTTAAAAATCAAGTAAGCTGTTAATTTACCTTTTTTTTGTTCACAGTTATAGTTCCCTGAGACTTATGATCTTGAGTTAGCTCTAAAGAGCAATGATACTTAATATAAGTATATGTGGGAACTTATATTTATGTTGGATATCCAGAGAATTCTCTGGATGGCACAAAGATTTCATTTTTATAGTCCATTAATTGCATTTTTATTTTTTTTGTTAGAAAAAAAATTAGTTTATAGTTATCTATATTCTAATGGTACCATATGGAAGAGCATTGATGATCAGTATTATCAATATCCCAGCCTTATTTTTTATTATGAGTGATACATCAGCACTTAAGTATGTGCAACCAGAGTATTGTATTCTGCCCTAAGTTTGACAGTAGCTAGATAATTAATTTGTTAGGGTGCCTCTTTTAGATCCAGTCACAAGGGATAACTGTTGATTATTGTTTATGTGTAATGCTGGATAATTTGTAGTTTATTATACTTATCATTAGTATAACTACTTATGATGCTTATATTGTTTTGTTCAGTGCTGATCAGTTGATTCTTCCATATTCCTTCCATTTATATTTGTGTTCAATGGAGATGATGTTTTTCATCTCCCCATATTTTGACCCCATATTAACCCCAATATCATCCTTACCATTACAATGCATATACATTAGCAACTTTCTTCATACAATATTGCTACTTAGTGCAAGTCATGGTAATTTATGGATGGTAGATTAGTGTATCAAAAGCCCTATTGTCTTTTCATCCAACATCCCCAGACTAGTTTCTAGCTTAAAATTAGATGTAGTGGCTCTCAAATTTAAGCCTCCTTGCTATTGGATGAGTCGAGATTAGATAGGTATTTTGATGCCCTAACCTTTTAGCATTCTTTGATTATTATGATTTGTCTTAGTTATTAATATTGTATGGAGAAAGTTACTTCTGTGTTAATAGATTGTGAAAGCATAAAAAATACTGGTCATGTGATGCTATTTTTTATATAGAGAGCAATTAAGTATGAATAAACTACAATAATGATTCATAAGTCAAATTCTTACAGTCATTTTAATTCAATCTGTTAAAATGACTTTCTCAGTTTAATTTATGAATTGTTGTTATGATACATATTCAGCCTCAGTACATGAATTAACTAAGTATAAACATAATCATCATAATACCAACTCATAATTCAAAATAATCATTTTAACCCAATTTGTTAAAATAACTCTTTGTGTTTAATTTTTTAATTTTTGCTATGGTAGTATATTCAGACTTAGTTCTCCATGCATAAGAATACATATTTTCGATTAGTAGCCATAATTCAGGGGCTTACCAAAATTATTAGAAACTTACATATAAACCTATTCACCGAACAATCAAGCCCAAAAAACATTACTATGATAATTCGTAAGCCAAATTACCAAAGAATTATTTAAGTAAACATGCAAATTATGTCCTTCTTATATCATTGCCAAATCTATTTTATTTGACTCGTAGATTAATTCTGATATAAGAAAAAGACATTATATGCAAGTTCATTAAAATGATTCTTTACAAATATGGCTTCTGAATTATCATTGTTTTTTTTAAATAAGTTTACGTTATCAATGTCATATATGGTTTATTTAAGAACTTGTTAAAATGGTTTGAATTTACATATATATAAACAATAAAAATAATAAATATAATGGTAGTTAACTATTATATATAATCTTTCAATCTACAGACGTACCTTTAGTTAATTCCTTAACCCTCAATCAACTGCTATTAAATTCAAAAACGTAGCAGAAGCAAATCTCACCAACTCCCATGAATCTTGGATTTTAATGTTAGCAGCTTATCTATTAATTAAATTCATTTTATTTCTATTTATTAAAATTGCCGCCTTAATTTTTTTTTAATTATAGTTTTTCTCTTCATGAAGAATTTTAACACTTTCAATATCAAACTTAAATTTATATTTACATGTTCTTTCATGATCCAAGAAAACTGAAACAGTCTTAAATCATTATCATTTTTACTTTTCACATGCTTGTATAACAATTCATACTCCTTTAATCTTTTTTCGATATTGCACCTCAATTCACCGACATATTATAACATACATACACAAAAAATTTGATACACAACATCACTTTTCTGTTGTGACAGATATGACATTTTAAGAATTATTCACTAATTTAATAACTTTTAGAGTGGTTAACCTGAATTATTTCATCTTTTAGCCAATTCAGCTCCTAGTGAATTTATTCATAAGTATTATACTTTGAAATGGGTGTAAAACAGTATATTTTAGTATAATATTTTTTTTTTCAAAAACTGCACATGAAAAGGTGGGAAATTCAAAATTCCTACTTCTACAATAGACATAAACCCTGCCCTGACATATTCAGCCATTGTCTATTGCCAAGGCTGTAAAACATTTATTATTTTATGACATTGTAGTTTCCAATGATGCAAAAATGTGTTTATTTGCGAATTTATTATGCTTTTAGATATTTTTTTAAAAAATAATTTGCACTATATTTATTAAATATCAAGAAATAAAAATTATTAATAACTTATTTTGACTTGAAATACTTTATTTTTAAAAATATAATATTATATTAGCAACTAACATAAATATGGCCTGAAGCAAATTAGAAAAATACCATTGACATAAACAATCTACTTTAAATTTATGAGTAAGAAAAAATATTGTAATTTTGCAATAAATATTCAAAAAAATTAAACTTTTAAAGCATAATTCATTAGATATAAGAGAAATAAATAATTACTCATTTCAATCTTTAAAAATAATAAAAATTACAAAATATTTCTTTGATTTTATAAACTGAAAATAATCTTTCTAGAAATGATGACATGTAAAGTCTTTGTTTTGATTGCGATCTCATTTTTTTAATATTTACAGAAACAAAATGTGAACATTTAAAATTTATTTCAGTAGTAAACAAAAATATCTACCAAATGAAGTCAAATTTATTATTTTCTGAAAAGTTATAATTATTTTATCATATATTTTACGTTGATGTGTGAGACAAAGAAAAACGTCAGAAAATGCTGAAAAATAAGAGGTGTGACACTGCATTTTAGAATGGTTAATGTTATTTGTAACACAAAATAAAACATTAAGCACATCTTTATATATATATATATTCTTAAAAAATTTCACCTGAGCATTTGAAGTATGTGGAAAATGCTCAGGTGAAATTTTTTAAAAATATATATATAAAAGGATATGTTTAATGTTTTATTTTGTGTTACAAATAATGTTAATAAGTTAGTGAATAATTCTAAAAATGTCATATTTGTCAAAGCAGAAAAGTAATGTTGTGTATCAAATTTTTTGTGGATGTATGTCATCATATATAGGTGAACCGAGGTGCAATATTGAAAAAAAAAAGAACATAAATTGTTATGCAAGTGTGTGAAAAGTAAAAATGATACTGATTTAATGACTGCTTCAGTTTTCTTGGATCATAAAAGGACATGTAAATATAAATTTAAGTCTGATATTGAAAGTACTAAGATTTTCATGAAGAGAGAAATCATAATAAAAAAAAATGAAGCAATTTTAATAAATAGAAATAAAATGAATATAATTAATAAGACAAATTGCTAATGTTAAAATTCAGGATTCACGAGATTTGAGTTGATGGTGTTTGCTTCAGTTACATTTTTTGAATTTAATGACAAGTGGGAAGAGTTAAGGAATTAACTGAAAGTAATTTTATGGATTGAAAGACTGTATATAACTCACCATTATATTTATTGTTTTTATTGTTATTACAAAAGTTTTTTAATTAATGGACATTTTATTTGTAATATATATATACATATATAAATAATATTTAAATTTAAGTGTATTGATTATATTAAACTTAATATAATTAGAAGGACTTAAACTTAGACCTTCAAGCTCCCTACAGCTATGCATTCCATCTTATACAACTGATACACATGACCACAAGCACGAGAAAAAGATAAATGATCTCCAATATATATATATATATTGAATTCACTTATATTTGAATATTACATAGTCAGTCTTGCTAAAGAGTTAAAGGGTGGAGAAAATTGAAGCTTGCCCATTAAAATTTGAAGATTTGCTATCTTAATATAAGCTGATCACTGATTGTATATATGTATGAGAGATGGTGATGTGGACCAACTGATGAGTGCTGGTTCAGCACAAAATACTTACATTGGAGATCATTTATTTTTTTCACATGTATGTGGTTATGTATATAAATTGTATAAGATGAAGTGCATAGCTATAGGGAGCTTGAAAGTTTGAGTTCAAGTCTTTCTAATTACATTAAGTTTAGTATAGTATATTTATATCTGAATATTACATATTCAGTCTGTATTCTACTCATCCATCTTCTGCATATTTAAATGGACATATTAAAGTCCTGTATGTAAAGGGTTAGAATGTCTTAAGTCAACATGGGGATCACAATAATATTGGCATCAACAAGGGCTTTGAGTATTCCATCATCGGATTTTTAGTGATAGGGATGGCTGAAGAGTTAAAGGATGGAGTAAATTGAAGCTTGTCCATTAGAGTTTGAAGATTTGCTATCTTAATATATACTGAACACTGATTGTATATATGCATGAGATGATTATCTGGACCAATTAATGATGTGTATATGTTTGAGAGATGGTTATCTGGACTAATTAATGAATGCTGGTTCAGCACAAAATATATAATTGGAAATCATTTATCTTTTTCACGTGTATGTGGTCATGCACATCAATTTTACATATATATATATTTCCTTATAGACCTGTTAAAAGTAGCTTTTATTACAAATTTGGAGTTATTATTAAAAAGCTAAGCAGTTATATATAATGGGATATATTTAACAGATGTAAATCTTCAAGCACAATCTACAGTCTTTTCTAAATTTCTAAAAATTATTAATGAAAAAATAAACAATTTCTGCATGAAATGTGTTTTGGGATGTCCTGGTCAACAATTAATCAACATAATAACATTTTTATTTAAAAATCACTGCTATGTTCAATTTCATGTTAACATGCATGAAGATTTAATATTACTTAATTATTGTAATTACAAAAAAATGATGCATATCTATTATGAATATATATGCCACATCGTAAAACACATAACACTTTTTAATGGACAAATAAAAATACCATAATATTATATTTCTAAAAAACAGTTTATATAAACTAAATTTTAAAAATGTGAAAACAAGCTTACTTTGATGGTGTTACTATTGATATAGGCAGATACTAGCAAATAATTATTATAATGGTTTTATATTTTATTTTAAATTTTTCTGAAAATGCCTTTGTTAGACGACTTTGAAATAAAAGGTTAGCAAATATTATTTTTTCAAATGTTGTTCGGAGCAATTCTTTTCGTGGTGCTCCGAGGGCCATCTATTTTAAGCTTGAATAATCAATGGATATTAGATGGTAGTGTTATTATATTTTTACCCAATGTTAGCAAATCCACAACTTTAACATAAGTTTTGGCTTATGACCTTCAATAGACCAGATTCTAAACTAGAAGTAATACAAAATCCAGAAAATTTAATCTGCAGATGAAAATTTTATTGCACAATAATACTGGGTGTTTATTAATTACTCAATTAATTAACTGCCCTTGTTAGTATTGATAATGCAAAATCTAGAAATCAATCTGCAGATGAGATTTTTTAAGTACTATTCCATCTAGTATCCATTGACTACATACATAATCTCATAGTAGATGGTTCTAAAGTAGGATAAAGAGGTTTGTTTTTGTTAGTATTACCAATACTGATATTAATAAAAGGGATTTTTTTAAAAAATTATAGAATGCAAACACACACACACAAATTTCTAAAAGAAATATACCGTTATAATATTTAAAAAAAAAAACAGCTCATAAAAGCAATACCAATATTTTATTAAATGGAAAGAAATATTAATTTTTTTGTGCGTCTAAAAGAATATGCAGATTTCTTTATAATTGTAACAATTTTATTTTGTTAACAGATTAATTTCTTAGTAAATGTAATTAAAGAATTTTTTTTTATTTTTTGTCAAAGGTAATTTTGTTTAGAAAAGCAAACCAACTCGCCATATGCTTGATATGTTTTGCTTTGAAATAGTAATTAAATTACTTTTGAATCCTTTTTTTTTTTTTTTGAGCGTCTGGATTTATTTTTGTATGCTTTAATTCTAAAAAATATAGACATTCAATATATAAAATTTACAAGTGTTTTTTTTAATGAAAAATGACAAAATGAAATGTGAACTCAACACAAAACTGAGAAAAATTTATTAGGTATTTTTTTTATGTCTTTCATAGAGGAAATTAAAAATGAATGAAAGGATTTGATATGATATGCATAGTAGATTGGATTTAAAATCTTCAGAGTTTTTTTAAAAAAATCATACAGATCTAATCCTGGTGCAGGGACATAAATGCATTACAATCGGGTAATCACTGCTTACTTTTACTTAATATAGGTGGCGCTAGTATAAAAAGGTAATAATTGCTGAGAGATTCTTGACTTCGTTTAAGGGGAAGCTAATTACATCACATAAAATACGGAAAATTAAAGTGTTTGATAATGAAGAAAAAGTATGCACTAGTGATCATAACTTCATTGTAATTGAAATGGTTAGTAATGTGATGGAGAATAGAAATAAAAATAGAAATAATAGTGAAAGATGTGTATGGAGAATGAATGATAAGAATAAGTTGGAAGAATATAAAATACAAGTTGAAAAAATCATGGAAGAGTTGGTTGGGGATAAGGACTGGTGTAAAAAAGTAGAAAAGGGAGCAAATAGAGTTTTAGGTGAGAATATTCAGAAGAATAAAAGTAATAAAAAATAAGAATGTGTAAAAGAGAGGAAAGAAGCATGCAGAGAATATAAGTGTGCTATTAAGAACAAGGAAAGTGAAAAAGATATTAATGCTAAATGGGAAAAGTACTTAGAAAAGAAGAAGTTGGCTAAAATAGATAATTATATAGAGAGAATGAAATTGAATAATAAATTGTTGGAGGATATTGATAAAAGTGGAACAGATGGGACTAAAGAATTTTGGAATTACATTAAAAGGAGAAATGTAGGAAAGAGAGAGATAGTATTACTAGATGATGAGGAAATAGAGTGTAGCTCTAGAGCAGATTTAGAAAGAATCTTAAATAGATATGTAATGAATATAAAAAGATGTTAGATGTGAAGGATAGAGTGATAGAAAACATGAAAGCATATAGTAAACGGAATATTAGGTTTTCAGAAAATGAACTGAATGAAATAGAGAAGAAATTGAAAAGTGGAAACACAAGAGGTTTAGGAGCATGGGCAGCAGAGATGGTAATGAATTTAGGATATAGGGCAAAAGTAAAGTTATTATCCTGTTTTAATAAGATGGCACAGAATAGTTTTCCCAAGTAGTTGGAGTAATACAAGAGTAAGATTATTATTTAAAGAAAAGGGTAAGGATCATAGAAAGTTAAATAATTATAGACCGATAGTGGTAACACCAGTTTTATATAAAGTTTTCTTATATATGGTGACCAGAAGAGTTGTAAAATGGGTGGAAGGGAGTAATGTAGTGGGGGAAATGTAAGGAGGTTTTAGATTACATAGGCATATAGGAGATAGTTTATTTGTAGCTACACAAATTATGGATATGAGTAGGAATTTAGGTAAACAGTTATATATGAGTTTTATAGATACAGAGAAGGCATATGATAGAGTAAATAGAAATAGATTATGGATAAGTTTAGCAAATTTGGGAATGGATAAAGCTTTAGTAGATATTTTAAGAAATCATATGAAAATAATTATTATATATATCAATTAGGGAATACAGAATCAGTTAAAGTTAAAAATGGGGTGGGACTAAGGCAAGAATTCCCTATGTCACCTATTTTGTTTGTGTTGTATTTGAGTGAAAGGGAAAGAGTAATAGAAAGATTAGGAAGAGGGATAGAGATATCATTAATAGGTAGTAAGGGAGTATATATTTTGTCAGGTCTTTGTTTTGCGGATATATTTTTGTGCACAGAAAGAAGAGAAAATATGGAAGTTATGCTGAGGACATGTGCAAGGGTGGGTAAAGAGATGGTGATTAAATTTAGTGAAGAAAAATCAAATATAATGATGGTTAATTAATACTGGGGAAAGAGAAGATGTAGAATTTTTATTGGGAGATATTAACTTAAATGTGGTGAATAGATATAGTTATTTGGGAATTATTTTAAGTAATCAGAAAAATTGTTTGGATGAATGGGAGAAAAAATTGATAAATGAAGCAAAGAAAAGAAAGGGATTGATAAAGAAATTAACAGTGTTTTCATATAATAAATATGATGTAGCTAGAATTATATGGAAGGTAGTTGCAGTAGCAGGATTAACATATGGTAATGATGCATTATATGTTAGTAAAGGGGTATTAAATTACTTAGAAAAAGTTCAATGGAAAGTATGAAGACATGCATTGAAGGCATTTCAAGGAGAAATGGTATGGTCAAGTTTTCATATAAGAGATGCAAAAAGTAAAATGAAAATGTTTGGTAGATTGCAGTTTATGGATAATAAAAGAATAGCCAAAATAGTATTTAATTGGGTTATGAGTAAAGGGCAGGCAACAAGATGGGTGAGAAAGGTAATGCGGTATGCAAAAGATTTGGATAAAGAATTTATATCAATATATTTGTACAAAAGATGGGATGATTGTGTTAGGAGGATTGTTGAGTGTTATAGTGTTAAGAAATGGGATAAAAGAATAGATTTATTAATAAAGAATAGGGAATTACAGAGATGGAGAACTAGTATGGAGAGTAAAAAGAGTTTAAATATATATATATATATATATATATATTATAGTTTATTTATATATATATATATATATATATATAATATATATATATAAATAAACTGAATATTAAGTGTGAGTTAATATATGATAATAGTAAGGAAAGTAGTTTATTGTTTAAGGCTCAAATGGGACCTTTAGCAACAAGAGAATATACATTTCAATGGCAAATATGGATGATTTAGTCTATAAATTATGTAAGGAAGAAATAGAAAATATTAGGCATCTGTTAATTGAACGTAAATGCTTGAAAACAGAAAGGGCACATATAATGAAGTTATGGAAGAATAAATATGAAAAAAGTGATTATACAGAAAGTGGATTATTGGTTTTTATGCTGGGTTTGGGAAAAGATAAGGGGGATTTAGATATAAAGGCCATAGAGTTGACAAAGATTATGTTGTGGAAATGGGATGGAGAAGAATATGGGAAAACATAGACTGGGGAATGGAAAATAAAGTAGCTAACAGGTTTCTCTGGGCATAATTGCTGAGAGATTTTTGACTTCGTTTAAGGAGATGCTACGGTACATCACATCACATATAAGTTGTAATCTATTATAAATAAAAGATTCTATCCAAATGTTTGATTTGGTTGGAATTTTTTATTTATATTTCCCTTAGTTTAAGGATACAATTTGTATAAAATATTTTATTGGGTTCTACTTTACACATTTTTTTTATAACTTTGGCCCATTGTTTTTATTTACACTACTTTCTGTAATAAATTATTTTAAGGTTCTCAGACTATTTCACAAAGCTTTTGAAAACTAAATTTAATAATTTTTCCTGCCTAGTTTATGATACTGATAATGTAACAGATTTGAGAACTCCAGACATCATCTCCACATGTTACCTTTGGTGTCACATGACTTTTTTCACAGTAATCATTTGAGTATTTTTATTTGTGCAATTTAGTTCAGTGATAGAATGATGGGTTAAAGAGTGATTCCTGGATCAAAGCTCAGCTTGTCACTTCCAGTGCTCAATTTTATATGATCTTTTGAATAGCTAATTAATCAGTTATATTATTACAATAGCAAATTCTCTGTATAGTAGTACCACCCAATACAAGCCATAGTAATCAGTGGATGCTAGAAGGTTCATGCATAAAATCTGTATCGAATACCTACTCACCAATATCCCCAAACTAAATGTAGCTTGTGGTTTTTATTAGTGAAAAGCCCTGGATCTTAAGAATTAATGCAATCCTTTTAAGATCTAGGTGCAGTGCTCTTAGATCCAGGACTTCTCAGTGACGAAAGTCACAAGCTAGAAACTAGTCTGGGAATATTGAATGAGGAGGCACTAGATAGAGATTTTATGCACAAACCTTCTAGCATCAATTGATTATTGTGTCTTACTCCGGGTGACACTATTGTACAGAGTTTGCAGCTTGTAAAAGTATAGGAAATGGTGATCATGAGATGTTTTAGTCATATTATTATTTCTCTTCTTTAATCTTTTTTCCTTATTTTTCTTTTGCCTCTTCTTCTTCAAGTCCCTCTTCTTCTTTTTATCTCCTCCTTTTTTTCTTTCTGTCTTGTTTTTTGTTTTTTCTTTTTCATCCTTTTCTTTATATTATTGTACGGAGAGTTTGCTATTGTATTAACAGCTTGTAAAAGCATAGAAAATAATGATCATAAGATGTTTTAGTCATATTATTTCTCTTCTTTAATCTTTTCCCCCTCATTTATCTTCTTCGTCATATTATTTCTCTTCTTTAATCTTTTCCCCCTCATTTATCTTCTTCATCTTTTTGTCTCCTTTTTTCTTTGTCTTGTTTTTCATTCACTTCTTTATTTTTCTTCATCCTTTTCTTTACATGACCCTTTCAAACAACTGATCACTCCATTGTTATTTTTTTCTTTTTTTTTAACCTTTTTTTTTCTCTTCTATTTCAACTTCTTTTCTTTAACTTTTTTATTCCTTGTCTTTTTTTCCCCTCTTTTTTTCTGCTTATTTATCCCTCCCCCCTTTTTTTTCTTTCTCTTTTTTATCTAGTTCTCAGTCTAAAAATAATACAATTATTCATAAATTCTACTGTCTCAAAAAAATATGGTGGCACCCAATATAAGGAGCTTTTGTTTTTGATAAATATGGTTTCTTTTGAAATTTACTCTCAAATTTACATGATGAGGATTTCTTAATTGATAATAAAAGTTTTGGAAAAAAATGTTTTTTTTTTAATTGAAAAAAAAAAAAAAGATTTCTTTTGCATTCACATAACAAGTAATAACAAATCTTCTAATTTGGGCAGTTTATCTAAAAATAATGTTTATCTTTCTTTTACATGATTTAAACTTTGTTGAGAATTTGTTATCAGCAACTTTTTTTAAAAAAAAACTTTAATTTAATCATGTTACCTTAAAGCTTAAACATCACTTGACTTACTAAGCAGAATGATTGTGATTATCTTTTTAAAATTTTCATATAGTCATGTGGTCATTGAAGCACATAGTGGTATATATCATGCTGCAGTCAAGGTTCTTGAAATACAGTATGAGTGGCTTGTTGCTCAAGAGGTTATTTGATATTGACACACTGGATGAGACAGAGTTGAGTCTCCATATTCAATTCTAAAGATTTTACCCTTCTGGAATCCATAACTCTACAGCTACTCAAACTACACATTTTCATGGTTATCTAGATTTAAACCACATGTGACATTTAAGCATTAGAAATGATAAGTGGAGTTTCAATCCAAGAACTTCACAACAACCTTTACTTTAGCACTATGTTAAAGAATGTAGAGACTCTGAATTAATTTCAAAGCATAAGAAAAAAAATCACACACATATGGGAAACAAATAGTAGCAAAAGGAATTACCAATGAATGCATAGTATATAAAGTGCTTTCACAAATTCAGTACCATTGTGAAGAACATCACATGACCACCATTTCTTATGCTTGTGTATAACTGTTGTTAACTCTAGCTTACTGTGTGTGGCAATACGTATAGTGAGTTTTGCCTATTTTTTTTACCATTGTGAAGAGATGTAATTTATTTGGTACACTTATGAAAAAATAATATAGAACCTTTTCTGCATTTTGTTTGATGCAGTTAGCAAATTTTTGGATGAAATTTGACACCCTTAACATATAATAATAGTGTTCTTAAAAAGACATCTGTTTGAATTCATAGTTATCATTATTTATAAATTATAAATAAATATTACAATAAATTACTATATTACCCTTTTTGTTGAATGGACAAATTTATTCATAACAACAATTGACATTTTGCACAAATCTGTCAACCATCTTCAAAGTTATCTGTGAGAACAAAAATTACAAAGAATGTTTGAAAGATATAAACAATAATTTTATAAATAGATACAAAATATTACTGTATTTAAATACTTTCAAACAATCTATATCAAAATTTTGTATAAAAGTTGAATAATAGAGAGTGAAATTAACTGTAAACACAGGCATGGAGATTCAAGGGTTTGATATGTTACCTCACTTGACAAGCATTATGAGAGAAAGTGATATTAGTTTCTGCACTGATAGATGGTAATGGTATGGTGAAGTTGACATGATAAATTCAGTGAAAAAACCCCCAAAATCTAACAATTTTCAAATATACAAAGATGCATATATATATAATATTTAAATACATGTGTATTGTACATACTAAACTTAATGTAATTATAAAGGACTTAAACTCAGACTTTCAAACTTTCCACAAATATTCAATCCATATCATAAACTGATACACATAACCACATACATGTGAAAAAGATAAATGATCTCCAATATATGTATTTTGTGCTGAATCAGCACTCATCGATTGGTCTAAATCACTATCTCCCACACATATATACAATCACTGCTCAGTTTATATTGAAGTTTGAAGATTTGCCATCTTAATATAAACTGGGCAGTGATTTATATATGTATGGTAGATGATGATCTGGACCAACATGATGAGTACTGGAGATCATTTATTTTTTTCACATGTGTATGGTCATGTGCATCAGTTGTATAAAATGGATTGAATAGCTGTGGAGAGTTTAAAAGTCTGTGTTCAAATTCCTTATAATATATATATATATAAAACTGAACAGAATGTACTTGAAAATTTCAATGGGTTATATAAAACAAATAAACCCTTTAACCTTTTAACTGTTTGACTCGTTCTTAATCGAGGCAATTTTTGATACATATTCGTTTTAATCGAGTAAATTTGACATCGCTGTAAATTGCTTAGTTTTTGGACTACGTTTACGGTTTTAACGTCATTTTTTAGAATGCAAAAAGTTTTATAATATACTGCCATCTATTGAATTATTTTACAAGTAAAAAATCAATTAATTGATGATTTATGTCAAACAAAAACTAAGCACTGCCTTTTCACATCTTTTCTTGAATCTTATTGGCTGTTGAAATTTTGTAAACAAAGAAAATGGAAAAGCTCCGCCTTCTCATCATCTTTTCTTGAATCTTATTGGCTGTTAAAATTTTTATATGGCTGCCAAAAATTAAAAATTTACGAACGCTTTTGTTTTATTTTGAAAATGATAAACGAATGTTTTAGAGCATTTTAAAAATATTTTTTGATGAAATACAAATAAAATACAAATTATTTTCATATAATATGTCAAAAATAAATATTATTTTACAAAAATAGTTACGATTTTAGCAAGAATTATTTATTTATTGCAAAGTCGGGAAAAAAAAATCATAACGTGAAATTATGATTGCCGTTTCTTTTCATGTCAACCGTAACAAATATTTTTAAAATTAAAAATCAAAATTTATTTTTGAACAAACTTTCGTTTATTTTTATAATGTGAGAAATTACTAATATACTTTTTAAAAACGAAACTAAAGTGAATATATTTAAAAAAACGGTCAATAACTTTTGAAAAATTGATACATTATTTTGTGCATCGGCTAATTAAAAGCTTTGAGTGATACCACCTGCAGCGAATGAACAATTGGACAGTTAAAGGGTTAAAAGACAGATGATCCTATCTGTCTCTTAGTAAATGCCTTTATATGATCTTAGTTTATTTACATAATTTTAAATGAGGGAGTAAATTCGAACTACTGATTATATATATTTATAGAATTAGTGATAAAAATCATTATTTAAATATTCAGAGGATCAAAGCTGAGCTTTAGTTTAAACAACCTTAAAATATAAAATGAAAACTCAGTTTTAAAATCTGTAAATAATAAATAACTCAGATTATATGTATCTGAACAGGAAGAAACTGAAGCCTCCAATAAGCTATATAATATAAACTTTTCATAAGACCGACTATACCTCAATGTATATATAATTAAGAGAGAAAATCTTTCTCAGACAGATAAAAAGTAAAATTGAATAATTATTAGACTAATAATCAACTATACAAGAATGAAGACAAAAGCAACCTTTTAATAAATATGTTATTACAATCAAATAGAACTTAATGTGAAATTGTCATGACTTAATGGACACTTAATTAAAAAGAAGAAAATCGCTCTCCCTTAGACTATGGAAGAAGAGCACTCTGAATGGTGAACAATTTCATTCTATACTTAAACTTTGTTTGACATACAGAGTATTATTTATCCATAGGCTCAAGAAGAATGGTTTTCTTTATATATATCAACTTTTTCAGTAATGATATATTTAGTATAAAAAGTAATTTCTATACATAATGAAAAAATTAATAACTAACAATTACCCAATATATTGATACAGATATATAATAAGCTTGTATTTTTGTTATTACATAGTGGAGATGTCTGCCCATTCCTTGTATATATATTAAATGGATTATGTCCCATACATGAAGGGTCAGATTGACTTTAGGTCAATATGGGTGTGATGAGAATCTTGGCCTCAGGGTGACCTTTGAGCATTCCATCATCATATTTTGAATTGGACGGATGGTTGAAGAGTTGGATTGTGGAGTAAATTGAAGCCTGTCTATCAAAATATGGATATTGGCTATCTTAATATATATATGAGCACTTATTGCATATATGTGTAGAGATGATAATCTGGACCAATTGATGATTGGTGGTTTAGCATGAAATACATATATTGGTGATTATTTATCTTTTTGACATATATGTGTTCAAGTGTATCAGTTTTATGAGATAGTGTGAAGAGTGGTGGGTGGTATGAAAGTCTGTGTTCATATACCCTATATATTCCATATATTGATACAGGTATATAATGTCTGTATTTCCCTTATTACAAGTGAATATTATAAAAGTATCTATTACTGATTAATTTATCAAATCATATAAAACAAATATTTTCATTTGGCCATCAATTCCACAGTTTTTTCTAAAAATAATTTACTATCTTATTTCTGTTCATGACTGATTATTTCAAAGTGAAAAAAGTGTTGATATTTTTAGATTTTTCAACACGAATAATTTAGTTAACAAGCTGCGCATGATTTATGTGTATGTTGTGCTTGATATATTGCAGTACTACAAGGATGAATTTAAATGCTAAAGGTCCCTGCAACAAACTTTAACTTTGTCACTTATGTCATATGACCTCACCTGTAAATATCATTTCAATCATTTGTTTAATTATCACCATGTATTTATTTGTCGCTTTACCAAATCTTATGTATAACTGATCATGCAATTTCTTTTCAAATTGTTCACATATTCATTTATTTGTAAATAAAGAATATTTGAGTTAATTATATGTTTGAGATACATTCAGAAGCATAATGATGAAATAGATAAGAAGACAGATACATAAAACATTGATTGATGGGAAGGGGTGCAGCATTTTATTTTACAATGAGCATTTAATATTCACCCATTCAGCATGTTTGAAGACAACTACTGCACCTATATGATCATAAATAAAAAGGGAAAAGTACAAATGTTTAACTTCAATAGGGTGTAATAAGAGACTCTCATTATAGCTTTGGATATATATATATATATATATATATATATATATATATATATATATATATATATATATATATATATATATATATATATATATTCTTTCAAGTATTATATGCCTAAATAATACATACAACACAGTATATTACAATGAAAAGTTGACTGGTTCTCTCTCCAAGATGCTTGTAGTATCATCTCTTGATCAATGCATATATTATGTTGCAACATATTTTAATTGTTCACCATAAAATGGTTAAGGAACTACCATATCTGGTTCATAAGTTATGATGTAAAATATGGCAATGTACGTTATACTATTATCAATCATCTTCAATGCTTTCATTGCCATTTCAAAAATTTTGCAATTTATTTAAAAATTGTAATTGCAATATATGGCTTCGCAGCAGTACACATTCAAACATTTCAATTTAAAATAAAATTTCATGTTAACATGTTGTTCTATCATGGATTATGGCATGAAACACTCACATTACATGCTGTAATTCATAACCCAAACATGCTAGTACCTTAAAATTCTGTGGTTAATAGCTTAACTGTGTTTCTATGTAACACATCTTGATTCAAAGATGGTACTGCAAGCCTGCTGCTGCATATTTATGCAATATATGAATGTGTTTTACATATGAGTGTGTGTGAGGGGATTGGTTCTGGAAAACTTGCATGAAGACTGAATTAGCGAACAATGTGAATCAAATTCCCATAAAAATAGAGTTAATAGTGTGTATTATGGCATGACACTATGCATTTAATTTTATATGTGGATATATTATTATTATCTGGTCACAGCATTTATTGTCTAGTTATTTCAAAGACTTTTGCACAGAGAACTTAATACACAAACACATGATTAAAATATATTTTAATTTTCTAAATATATCATAATACCTTTCATGGTATTTATCACCAAAAAAAAATGTTAAGAGAAAACTTTTTTTATTCTATTCCTATTATGCCACCTATAGTAAACTTGAGCAAGTACCAGACATTATTAGTTGATTGTCATTATTAAATCTATATTTAGTGCTATCCTATCCATATTCTCAAACTAGTTCTTGCTTATATATTTCATCGGTGAAGAGTTTGAATCTGGTTTTAGTGACCCTGGAGTTTTTTACTTTTTAAAAGGATGTGATTAAGAGTAGTTTGGGAAGATGTCAGTCTTTTGAGAGTAATATTACATTTACTATTAAGTAGAATAATAATTGAAAATGAATTATATTTGACTTTTCAAAAACTAAAATCCAATATAATGAAATTGCACAAAATATATTTAAAAATGATTCATTATTAATACATGGAACTCCAGAAGAAAAAACAAAAGAAAGAATAAATACAATTTTAAAAAAATTAAATAAAAGAAAAAACTGGAGTGCAAATAGAGAATAGAAATATGTCTGCATAAACACACTTCCATTATCACAGCATAAAGAGTTGACTGATACTATGAAAAGTGAATTACAACTGTTTTCTGATTGATTAAAAAAATCATCTCTTTTAACAAAACTATTGTAGACAAGACTTCTGATATATGAAGGAAGAAAAAGTTAGAGAGATATTTTTAGCTTTAAAAATGTATTGTTATTTGCTGACATTGGAGGTATATTAAATTATCTTGAAACAGTTGCAATAAGTTTTTTTATTATTATTATTTCTAATATTTTATATTTTATTCACTTTTTTTTTGAATAATGGATAACTGAATCAACTGACATGTGAATAACTGGTGGAATGCTATATGTATATATATATTTATATATATATATATATATATATATATATATATATATATTTAAATACAAGTATACTGTCTATCCTGAACTTAATGTAATTAGAAGGGATACCATTTTCTTCTTCTTCCTCCTCCTTTCTTTATGTATTGATTTCTATATTTACCTATGATACCATTTTCAACCTTATTATACACTTAACAATATTATTTATTACTCCAAAACTTTACTCTTACAGTTTCGACTGTCCTGCAGTCATCATCAGAGATCATTATAATCCTATCTCTGATGATGACTGCAGGACAGTCAAAACTGTAAGAGTAAAATTTTGGAGTAATAAATAGTATTGTTAAGTGTATAATAAGATTGAAAATGGTATCATATGTAAATTAAAAGGATTTGAACTCAGGCTGTTAAACTTCCTACAGCCATCCACTCCATCTTATACAATGATACACATGATCACATATGTGTGAAAAAGATAAATGATCCTTGATGTATGTATTTTGTGCTGAACCTGCACTCATCAGTTGGTCCAGAGCACCATCTTTCCCACACATATATAATCAGTTTTCAGCTTATATTAAGATAGCAAATCCTTAAACCCTAATGGGCAGGCTTCTATTACAGATTTTGAAGATTTTCTATCTTAATATAAGCACTGATTATATATATGTGTGAGAAAAGGTGCTCTGGACTAACTGATGAGTGCAGTTCTGTGCAAAATACATATATTGGAAATCATTAATTTTTTTCACATGAATGTGGCCATGTGTATCGGTTGTATAAGATGGAGTGGATGGCTATAGTAATAATTATATACACATCTATTATATTTAATGTTTTCACAGTTATATGATGTAAATAAAATAGTTTTTGATTAAGCTGTGTGTTAGTTTTGATTAATTCCCAACATTTCGACCTAGTGTCCACCATCGTCAAGGTTAACTTTTCAAAGAAAAACCATTAGAACTCAAATAGTAATGAGATTGAGGGTGAAGTAAAAAATGAGACTGAGCATGAAGTAGTTGAAGATTCGCCTTTTATTATTATTCTTTTGTTAATTCACATATTCGGAATGCTCAACTACTTCACACCCAATTTCATTCTTTATCCCACATTTTATCTCATTATTATTTGAGATCTAATGGTTTTTTCTTTGAAAAGTTAATCTTGACAATGATGGATGCTATTTCATCGAAACATTGGGAATTAATCAAAACTAATGCACGATTTAATCCATAAAACTATTATATATATGCATTTATTCATGGATTAATTATGTTAGTTAATTATTATTATTATTATAATTACATTAAAATAATGTTTTAATGATTTTAATTTTATAGTTATAAATCTTTTTTTTTTTATTCAGACAGGAATAATTGGATTGGACCATGAGGATTATTTTATTGAACCTATCAGAGGGCATAATTTTTCTGAAGACTCTTCTCACCCTCATCTTGTTTACAAAAGATCTGCATTACCCCCAGAGTACGGAATTCACATACCTGAGGTTAAAACTAAAGCAAGCCATGGATCATGTGGGGTAAAAGGTTTGATATTTTTATATGATCTTAAGAAAAAAATAATTGTAATTTTTATGAATAACATTATTTGAAATTTCCTTTGAATAAGTAATTAGAGTAATAATGCCAATCTGTGATGTCTGTTATAGAAGTCATTTTGTCCTTTTCATTGTTAAAAGTGTTTATATATTAATTATAAATCTTTCTGTATGTTTAAGCATTTATGAATTTAAAACTAAAAATCATTCTAAAATACTTTCTCCAATGTTAGACATTTCTCCAAATATTACACATAAAAAAAGATGAATGTTTGTATTCTACAGAAAGAAAATACCTTTATACATTAATCAGATAGATCATACACTTCTAGGAGTTCACTAATAGAAATAAAACATTAGAAAAAAAATTTGATTTAAAAAATTTGTTTGATGTATTCTTCTTACTTTTAAAATAATGCAAAAGTATGGAAAATCTCTAGTAATGTAAACTAACTGTAAATAAGCATAAAATGTAGAATAAGGCCACCTACACTAACTTTGATTGTATATAAGCATACCATTTATTGATATACTTACATGCAGAATGTGATTTATATATACAGTATATTAATGTAACTTCAAGATAACTGTAAGCTGTCAAGCATTGGTGGCCTAGTGGTTAGCGTAGCTGCCTTCCAAGCAGCTGAACCAAGTTCGCTTCCCGGTCAATGCATTTGACATATGAAAAACTATAACTATAAGCTAGTCTGAATATTACGGCTATGCAAGTTAAATGGCTATATATTTAAAAAATGTAAATATAACTTTTTAATAGCCTGAATTAGATTAAATAACGTGAAAGTTCTGAAAAAATCCCAGTGAGATATATGTAAGCTGTCAGTAAACGTAAAATGTAGAATGACTTCACCCATGCTTTAACATAGCTCGCTGGGGTTTTGTCAGTACTTCCTCATCATCTAAGTCAGGCTATTAAAAAATCATATTTACATTCCTAATTTTAATATGTATCCATTTAGTTTGCATATCTGTAATATTTTGATGAATTACAAATTAATTTTATACATTTTTATTCAACTTATATTTACTGTGTTTTTAATTTTTTTGTTTAGATAAAATCTTGTGACTCAATTTTTACCCATTTTCCAATTTCCGTTCTAGTTGAAACTTTGCATACATACCTATTTCCAATGGGAATACATTTTGTTATTGATACATATGACAATCCATCCTGCTTGATGGCATTGTTGCTAGCCAAAAGTAGTTGAAAATACCATTTATCAGGCACAACTTCTCAATTGCTATCAACAATTGAGTAATAGCAATTGAGTCTTTTGGGTAATGATAGCCTATAGCATGTTTTGCAATCAATTGCTCTCACAATTCACACTTAGCCTACCATATCAGTTAGCTCTGATATGTGATTAGGAATTGTGGTGATTTAGCATACATGAATCTAAAGTCTTGTACCTTATGAGAGCTTGCACTGATTAAAAAATGGCTACTTGTAAAAAAAAGTATTCATTCAAGCTATCTCTATTGCCTAATACAGAAGCATCTGCTGTGGCCTTCCTGCAAAAGAAATGAATACTACCAACAGAGAAGACAAGTGTGTGTGATGGGAAGATAGTTCTAAAGAAAAGTAGGACCTTGGAGATGGAATGCAGAATGAGTTATTGCCATCGGTGTTCTGTTTGTAATGGTGCCAGGTTTGATGGCTATCCAAAAGTCAACTCATTTGAAGTAATAAAATAAACATTCCTAAAAAATTTAACACAGTAACATTTTGAAAATATACTGAATTATGGTTCGCAAAAAAAAAAAAAGTTAAAATAAAGAAACATTTATTACCAAACAAAAATAAATTGGTTATTGAGGCATTTATCAACCAAAAATAAAAGTATGTTTAAAATAATGAAATCATTGTTAAGGGAAAAAAGTTAACAAACGAACATTTTGCAAGTATATATATTATCATATAAAACTTGTACTGCTCAAGTTAATATGAAAAGATAAATGTAATATAATAAGACTCAAGCGCACTGAGCGAGCTTTTAGCAGGTTTCTGCCAGAATCATAGGGCCAAAACTAACTGCATTGTTAAAAATATGGTGAAGATCAATATGCAAATAAAGTGTAATATGTAAATTAGATGTTGCATATTTTGACAATGGACCACAGGAATATTTTCTGTTAATGGAATGAGGATAATCTTCAAGATTTAAATGATATATTGAAAATTTATGCAAGTTCATGCAACATTTTGAAAATGTAAATAAATTTACCTCACCATTACATTTGCTTTTATGCATCTTAACTTATTTTTTTTGGTATTTAATTTGCAAATACTTCCTCTGGACCCAACATGACATTTGTGATAATGCAATTATCCAATTAAAATTAAATTGAATGAAAATTTTCAGCTCCAGTAAGTTAATGTCATATATATAAAATAGAAAATATAATATATATATATTAGAG